>CM073929.1:17500000-18750000 GCA_037179545.1 Sesamia inferens
GTTCTTTTCTTCGTAGTGTAAAGTATTTATAGATCTAAGTAGAAAATCAGAATGTATTTGAAATGCTTATCCAAAAACAACATTTACGACGAAGCCATTATTAGCTTTGTAAGTTTAGTTACGCATTTTTCTATTGTCATACATAGAAGTGATAGCGTCGACTACCCACATAATGTAACGTATTCTTATATCTACAATGTTTCCTACGACATGCGCCGACAGACGTCTATGTGTGTTCGGACAAATCTTGCAAATTGCTCGCTGGATTTTGTTAGAGCTTTCACCACTACTAAGAGATCTTTTCCAGCAATGTTTTCGTATATTTTTACGAGTTCTATAGACTTGTCCCTTCTACTTACCTAATATTACAGAGATGCAAATATTACACCAATATAATATTAATGGATAAAGACTAGCTATTCATCACGGCGTCGTCTTTGTCTCTGTCAAGCCACATTTTTATGAACGATTTCTATGAATCAAAAACTAAAACAAGTATTATAGTATGTGAAACTACATTTCTTGAAAAGTATTTTATTGCTACATAGATTAAAGAAAAAAATCTGATTATGATGCACGTAAATTAATTCGGGGAATTGGGATGTTTCCTTGGTAAAAAAAAATGATTCTATTTAGTCCGTCGTTCAGATTATTGAAAAATATTGGATACGTATATTTTGTTTTATCAAATTAATAAAAAATTACAAAGATAAAAGGAATAAATGGTCTATATAATGCTTTACAAATAACCAGTATTTTTTGTCTTGAAATAAATATTTTGAGATTTAAATAAGTGATATGTTTAGCAATGTTAGAAATGTGCCGACAAAGATAAAACATAAACAGAACTGATTCAGTGGTCTACGTGTCTGTTCACTCGTCTCACTGACGTCTACACTATTTTTAGATACGTTGGTACAGTGTTTTCTTTTCAAATTGTGACTAAGCCTAAATCCTAAGCTTGGGTTTCCCGAAATTTTGTAAATAACAACAAAAATTTTCAATGAGTCAACAGACTGTCGTCAAAAATACATTTGACATTGTAATACTCCATAAAATCGCACGTAAATGCATAACTTCTTTATATAAATTGATATAAAAAGTACAAACGAAACAAGCATTAGATGAAACAAGTTTGTCATTGGTGACGAAGCTGCCATAAGCTTTTGAAACCTCCTACTCAACAAAACAAAGTTACAACAGAATAAACTCTAACTTTACAGTAAACGCTTAAAACTCCAGTGGCATGCTAAGAACTATATTGCTATGAACTGTGCGAGCATGCATTCAGTGCGTGTGCATAAATGAACGATAATAACATTATAATGAACGGTGTCGATTGACAATTTCCGATTAAGTTAGTTAATAACAATTACTAACTCATGTGTACCTCGCAAAAACCTAATTCTTTATTTAATTTTCTATGATCCACCTTCCTAACTTCTAACAAAAAGATAAAGAATATTTATATTTTTGTCCCGTTACTTCTAATCGAGTAGACACTTGTAAAAGGTCTATGGGATTTGATGTCACGCGCACTCGCCTTAGATATTTTTTTTTTTACTTGTATCATAACGTTGAACTAATTATGGTTCATTTCAACGTCATGTTACATGTATATACATATTTCCTTGAAAAGGATATCATCATCATCATTATCAACCTTTTTAATCGTCCCGCTGCTGGGCGCAGGTCTCCTCTTATATACCTAGAAGGATTGAGCGTAATCACCACGCTTACTCAATGCCGGTTGACGATTTCAGACTTAAAGTCCAGGTTTCCTCAAGATATCCTTCACCTTGTAACCAGTCATTGGTGTCCAAGATATACTTACTTAGACGTCTAGCTGTTACTTTGTGAGATTGCCTATGGACTTTTGGTCGACCTTAAGATAGATCCCAAAATCTGATGTTAACTAAATTCAAGTACACACACACATAAGCAATGAGTAATACTGGTACTAACGGCAGTGAGGCGAATCGTCTGCGCGATAGGGCACGATCGCCACCTCCCACTAACCAGTCGCCGTCGCCCCTCGCCTTTTTCACGGTTTCTGCAATTTTAGAGGTACAAATTTTTAAAACAATGCATGCACAGCGAGATACTCTTCATCTCTTTGTTTTTGTGGAGTTCGCCGAACTATTTGGTTGGTTTAAGGCTTATAATGGATGTGATAGTTGCTTTGTAATACAGTTTTATGGATAGTGACGTTTTATCTGTTTTGTTTGAATTTTTCTCGGTAGATGCTTTTGTTTTCATGATTTAGTTTACGGCAAAGGGCCGATAAGAAGTCGTCCCGATAAAAGACAATTAAATAATAATAAACAATGGTCTTTTTGGGAGTTTGGGATAATTACACCAAGAATTTCTCCAAATGATTGTGAATATATCAAAGTCGTTAGATAAATGTAGAATAAAAAGTGATTTTTTTATGAAACATGACGTTTCCTGTATCCCTGAAGGTAATACCTAAACGCTGTTATAAGACTTCTTTGCAGAATATTCAAACCAACCACTCTCACAATAAACACGATAAATTTAAAAAGAAGATTACATTATTTATATGAAGCTCTTTGAAATCTATTCAAAGGAGTTTATAGGTACATCCTCAAAAGTGGCGGTCATAAAGATTGTGTGATGTCATATCCGGCCCTGGCGCACAATTATCGCGTTTGTTGACTAGTTTCAAGGACTACTTGCTGCATTTGTTTGCGAGTAAGTCATATACAGATATTTTTTGTGCGACTATTTTGAGTCTCTACTAATTGGGTAATTTAATTCTTGTGTTCTGCTTTACGGAAAGCTTCTTTTAGTTTTATTCTTCTGTTTTTTTATTGTATTAATCTCTTTACTTCTTTTAACTCTATGTCCGGACGATAGCAAGTCTACCCGAAACATTCAAATATTCCCAATTAACCTTGAGCTTTAACGCTTTAGAGATAAAGTTGAAAATCTAATAAAGAAATCTGACAGATTGTAGTAGCTTAATGTGTTGTCGTCTGTACTACAAGTACAACCTCATGATATGCTTGTACTAAGATGATGTATCTGACAAAACGAAAAAGAAACCTTTAAAAAAGAATTATTTATATTACGTTATTTAATATTCTACATATTTATGCCCTTGGGGACCTTTCGAAAAGCATATAATTAATTATAATAGCACTTAGATTCAATCTCGCATCAGTCTAGAATGCACTTGATGACGCCAGATAACAGCTTCATAAGATAAACTGAAACTGCTTTGCCATTCATATATTCCTAATTTTAAGAACGTTCAAAGTCGGATCGCTGTCTTAATCTGTCAAAATAACATTTTGACAGTTTTTGACATAATTTGTCAATGAATTGAGACTGCGACTAGATTGTGATTGTTTTAAATTACATGTGTCTCACTCTCAGATTGAACATAAAATATCGAACAGACGCTGATATCAAACATCCCAGCTTGTAAATGTTATTGTAATAAATAAACATGGCAAAGAGTTTTTTATTTGTAAATGGTACCTATTTTATTAGTATATACATGTTCAACAAAGTAAGCCTCAACTTTCGAGTCTGTAGATCGTAGTCTGTCTGGGTTCGAAACTTTGTGTAAATTATATCCTCCCTGTTTGTTCGCCTTGTCCTAGAACCAAAAATTCAAGGATATGTGACATCTACGAACCCGTACTGAACCGCGTGGTAGATTACAGCCTATCCCTCTCGAAGAGCACAATCTTGAGTCCCAGCTGTGGGAGCATAGGCTGATAATGCTTTTTTTAAAGAATCTTTATTCTTTTGATCTTGTGTATTGTTCAAGGTTTACGTTGTTTTAATAACACCTTATTTGTTTATGTGTGAATGAAACTGTTATAGATATTCCTTTAATACCGACCCTGGTATCACGGTCATTTTCTGAGTACCAAATTATAGTAAAGTTTTGCTTTAATGTCATTACGATAGCCTCCCGCGGGGTCTCTGTTGAACTGGGTCAAGGTGCTTGTTCAATGCTTAAACAATCTTCTTTTAATCTTTACGAACTGTTGTTCATGGCTGTTGTGTTTGTAAATAATTGGTTTTTGCAAATTATAAATAAGCTTTATAAGAAAATGAAGCCCTCACTGGACAAGGTTGATGCAAAAGGTTTCTGTTCAGGATAAGTCTAAAGGCGGTAAGGATAAACGCCAGAGTACTTTACTTGGACTTTGTAGATCGCCTTAAAGACGGCGGCGATCTCTCACGTGCGGTGCTGACGAAGCCATGGTATGAGCAAGATTGCATTTAGGGCCGTCACTTCCTTGTGTGAAGCAGTAATACTTGCAAGGAAGTTAAGTGAAGCGCGTGGGGGAAAGGCCATATCTGCGCCCCATTATCCAGCAACCGACTAGTCAGTTTGTTAACTTTTTGAACATGAGAATGGAAAATTCTTCAAATTAGTTAAGTAACTTGTTATACATCATCGTCGTTATCAACCTTTTTATCGTCCCACTGCTGGGCACAGGTCTCCTCTCATACAGAGAAGGATTGAGCGTAATCACCACGCTTGCTCATTGCGGGTTGGTGTCACCTTCAGTCATTGGTGTCCAAGATATACTTAGAAAGTACATATAACTTTATAAAAGTTACATTGGTATTTGCCTGACCTGGAATCGAACCCGAGCACTCATACTTGAGAGGCTGGTGTTTTAACCACTAGGCCACCACGACTTGTTATACAATTGAATGGTATTAACATATACATTCTTACTAAATATTTGCAATCTACATTGATGTAAGTACCAACTTTTAATATGTATTTATACTTATTTCTAGCAGAAGCCTTTTTGTGACAAACTTCTGATTTAATGTGAATGTAGTACTACTGTGTTTTACTAGCATTCATATAATTCTTTGATGTAGTTCATGCAAGGTTTAAAGATAAACCCCCTTATGGCCCTTATTCTTGAACGTTGCTTAAAGTTAACTAGTGATTACTGACTGTTTAAACGTTAATTTTTGACGTTTTAAGGTCACTTTACTTCAATCACCGTTTATGAATAAACCCCTTATACTTGGTGTTTATTTATAAACGATGATTATAATTAAGTGACGTTTAAACGTCAAAAATGAATGTTTAAACAGTCACTAATCACTTGTTAATTTTAAGCAACGTTTTCAACGTTGCCTAAAATTACCTAGTCAATTTCAACGTTTTAAACGTTGCTTAAAATTAACTAGTGATTAGTATTATACAGGGAAATGTGTAAAGATCTTGAAATAAAGGTTAAATTTGCCTACACACAATTTTTTTGTACACGCCATTAAAACTTCAACTGATTTGTCTCAATATGTGATATGATAACACACGTTTACTATACCCATACCCTCCCGGTGAGTGTCGTAAGAGGCGTCTAAGGGAACTCTCCCCAGGGAAGCGGGCAGCACCACATCTCCTGTGGAATCACAAATTACTGCGATCCCCAACCGGCCTGCCAAGCTGCCAAGCTTGATCATGGCAATGCCCTCCAATAGAATGAAAGCCTCGGGGAAGACGTCTGTCCAGCAGTGGACCTCCACAGGCTGAGAAGAAAACGTATACAATACGTATCAGAGATATAAAGTGACTGCTGCGGCTAAAGATACTGTCGATCACAGAAGTATTATTACTTACTGAATAGTTTGTAGGGTATACATACCATATAGTCGTGGTGGCCTAGTGATTAAACCACCAGCCTCTCAAGTATGTACCAATGTAACTTTTCCAAAGTTATATGTGCTTTCTAAGTATATCTTGGACACCAATGACTGAAGGTGAAGGAAAACATCTTGAGGAAACCTGGACTTTAACTCTGAAATCGCCAACCCGCATTGAGCAAGCGTGGTGATTATGCTCAATCCTTCTCTGTATGAGAGGAGACCTGTGCCCAGCAGTGGGACTATAAAAAGGTTGATGATGATGATGACATACCATATACCATTTAACTCATCATTCATGATTATCATATTATAAACCATATTCATTTGATAACAGGCCAATGTCCAAACGGGCGATACCTAAATACATTGTAGTTTTTTGTAACTTATTATTTGACTATTACAGATTGTATGGATTTAATTATAGACTATTCGATTAATACTCTGATTAAAGGAAAACAGAATTTGTTTTAGATAGAATTTAATTTCGGAGACACATCTTACTGTTTTATTTTTTTAATCAAAGTAATTTCGTTGATGTTAATTGTATTTGAGTTACCTATTTCGCACATTTTTAAACCACCTCTGATAAAAACTGGCTGACAATATTTTTTAAATATAATATACAGCTTAATTCATTTTTAAATAATCTTTATTTTTGTTTGGCGCTCACGTTTTTATTTTGTTTCCAGTGCATTGATGCGCTCACTTTTTTGGCGTGTGAAAGTAATTAACTCTGTCCCTTTCTTCCACAAGCTATGGGTTTTTCGCATCACCTTAACACTGGATTCGCGCACGTTTGCTGACGTCATAGTGACGTAGCTGGCATGTACCGACGTGGGAGTGAACGAAGCGATCGTTCACTAACCCTAGCGCAGCTGCGACCTTCAGTCGAAAACACACAGGCGCGTGCTAGGAGCTACTCAGCTGCGCAGGATTTTGGGCCACCTCGTTCGCATTACGTTTACCGCGTGTGACTATTCTCCTTCTGTTTCCTGTGTTGTGTCTTCGGTGTTTTTATTCGTAAGTTTTATAGCACCCTTATCAAATACTAAATTTATTTACTTAATTGAATTGTTTTTGTGTCAATTTAAAATATGTATACATAAAATTGCCGTTTGGTACCGGCCATAGAATAGTACCAACCCATATCCTCCCGTAGGTGTCGTAAGAGGCGACTAAGAGAACTCTCGCCAGGGAAGCGGGCAGCAACGCTTCTCCTATGGAATAACAAATAACTGCGATGCCCAACCTGCCTGCCAAGCGTGGGGATTGCCCCACAATGGAATGAAAGCCTTGAGGGAGGCCTTTTCCAGCAGTGGACCTCTATAAGCTGAGAAGAAAATGAAAACGATACCTAAAATAACAGTAACATTGTTCATGGCTTTTTTTTCGTTATTGGTAAACTTTATAATTCGGGAGATTTTACCAGAGACTATAAATGCAGCTGCAGATGGTATTACAAACCTACTCGAAAAATAAAACAGAAATTTTTCATGGCTTCCATTAAAATGGTGGCCTAAAGGATTTCAGCTACTACTTGGTAGACCATCAGATAGATGAAATCGTAAGAATAATCTTTTAGGTAACGGGCAAGACGTGTCATATGAAAATGACACGAAACGCAAACGCAGTAAAGAATCATTACAGCTGATAACACGGACAAAAAACAAAAGAGGAGAACACAAGATACATAAATATTATTGAACATGGTATGAGAAACGGGTTCCACAAAGTTCGTCAGGACTGTATTTTGATATACAACTGCATTCCTTTTGACACATTTCTCACAAAGACCTCAGCCAAGTCCCAATAACAAAGTCCCAACCATACCATGAGCGAGGATGGAAAATAACCTCGTTGGACACGCGGAATACGGTTGCTCGCTTATTCACTACTGTGTACGTAAACCTTTGTTTGTTGTAGCTCTCTTCTACGGCAAAATTGTTTTCAGCCAAAAAAAAAAGAATTTCCGCTTCCACAAAGCGCAGCTCTTCAGTCTCAGGTCCTTTGAACGAGCGTATAAGCGATGTCCTGTTTTTCTTCGATATGCCCGAAACCCAAAGTCTTCATTAAACACCCTTTTCACTGTGATTACGCTTAACCCCATCTGAAAGGCCAAAAGTTTCTGCTTACGTTTGAATTTTTTGAATTCGCGCCTTCTACACAGAATCTTCATTGTATCGTTTGATGATACGATAAACGAATCTTTTGGTTATATTCGCATTTTTCAGTATGTCCAAAATTTTAATGGGTGCGTAACCGTAACGATGCAATGCAATAACTGCAACTTAAGCGTCCACTTCATGTGTAAAAATGAGTAAAATTCCAAAAAGTAGACATTTTTATTTTCATGAACAATTCGAAATTCGAACTCCATAAACTTTTTGTAGCCATCATTCTAAAAAAGTTTTTACTTCGTGATAATACTTATGACCTGATTGAGTATAAGCCTTTATGTATAATAAAGCCGGTATGTAAATGTTAAATGATTAAATAGGATCAATATAAACTGATAATATTTTAAGTTACCTGTATAATAAAATCGGTCAGCTTAGCATCAAGATTCACAAAGGATCGTTCTAGGATACAAGCCAAACATACTTAATCGATTAAAATAGAAATAAATAAGCCTTCGGTATTGAAATACCGCCATAATGCAACAATGGGCATTTAGCGGTGTGAAGTGACTCATTGACCGCATTATCCATGGACAAAGCTCGCGTTATGGTGCTAATTGATACCATACTTATGCTATAGTTTGTGATTGGTTCCAGTTAAAATGTACGGTGGATAAATAAACATAATACTTGGCTTTGTTCCCCGTAGGGAAACGCACGCTGATATTGCTCGGTGGGATTTGTTTGCGTTGGATTTTCGCAGCTTGTAGTTTTGAGAAAAAGATCATTAATATTAGCATAATATATTTTTCGAGGTAGCAAACTAAATAAATCAATGCTATGTACGCCGTAATTGTCATGTACATTAGTCCTTTAGTTAATAAGATTACTGTAGCATTAGTTTAATATATGTATTGTGGCTGTGCTTTAAATCAATAAATAAATAAAATATTAAGTGTACATTTCTGTGTTTTGACGCGAATTTCTATTAAGTCTGTTTGCTCAATAAACGTAACTGAATAAGAAAAAACTGCTAGGTGACGTTGAAACCGCGCAATAGAATGAACGGCCCGCGCTAGCTTCCATATGATAGTGAACAATAAAATACTGACGACCGTACTTTCACAGGGCGTATAAACACACAGGGCGTTAAAAAACGTGGCCATAAACATTATGTATGTTTACATACACGTTTTCTTCTTTCATAGTGATGCGTACTTACACCACTGCCGATCGTGCATACACTTCGCAAATAAGTAGTAGATTTTTACGACAAAAAAATAATGTGTACAAAGGTGCTGATAGTTCGTGAAACTTTTATTGCCACCTAGTTTTTACTGGAAGAATAATAAACTCATTTTATTCAGTGTACATGTATACATAAGCAGCTTATTATGTTCTCACTGCTGGTACAGAGGCCTAATTTCTGTAGGTGGGCAACCGCAACCCAGCACATGGGCCCAGTACGAGTTGGTAGAATTTCCCATCTCTTCGAATTTTTGGTTCTAGGATATCTACACAAAGTAAAGCACACGAACAAAGAAATTGTTAATCGAAGATGTTGCCACTGACCTACGATTACTCTTTTCCTATCTCCTTTTTTGTTTAGGTATTCTTTTTCAACAATAACTACTAATACTGAATACTATGATTGGTTTTCTTGTAAACATAACTTATTCTAACGTCCACCTCCCCTCATTCATATTCATACCTACACAAGCTTGGAACTCAAATGATTACTAGAATTAGTGTTGATTTCAGTTAACATCACATTATGTACAATATTTGTAATATTTCATCACGATTACACTGTTTGTGGAGGCGGAATTGTGTGTTATAAATACGTCCAGTGATTCAGATCAAAGCTACCTCGTACATAGATCATATCGGTACGTACCTACATTGCTTATTCATGTTAACACAAGTTTTATTATCCTTTATCATGATAAGTACGAGAGCAGAATCTTTAATTACTAGTTATATTTGACAAGTGGCAGTAACGATATCATTCAATAGTTATATATTTTACTAGTGACCCGCTCCGGCTTCGCACGGGTACAATGTTGATACTAAATAGGTACACTACAGAAAAACTGTGAACGTTGTTGTATACAGAAACATAGCGGGCCGAGTCGTCGTCGCCCCAGCCGCGGCCGGCCGCTACGTCACGCAATTTTTAAATCTGTAATATCTTCGAAAATATCCATTTAAATCATATGCTGTAAAGGGTCATATAAATCTATATTAAATCAACAATGTATTTAATTCGATAAGGATTAATACTGTATTGGTTAAAATCGTTTCGAAAATTAGTCATTATTTGACGTAAAAAGTAAATGGCAAAAAATGTTATTGTAGGAAGTCCATAAGAAATAGACATATAGGTACCATCGCGGAGTTTTCTGTAGACCTTTTCAATGTGTACAATATTTAGTAAATTATTTTGATAAATTTCGTATTATTTACGGCATCACATTAAAAACCTCAAAAATAACAGTATTTCTTCACTATTTAATGAATGTTATTATTACAGAGATATTAAATGATATCTATCGTTATTATACTTATAAACATTCCTCTTCAATCACTCTATCTATTAAAAAAACCGCATCAAAATCCGTTGCGTAGTTTTAAAGATTTAAGCATACATAGGGACAGAGAAAACGACATTGTTTTATACTATGTAGTGATTATTTATGTACCTACAGTGATATATATGTATACATAAGGATACGACTAAATTATCTTCGTAATTTATTCGATGAAAATTATACATAAGTAGGTAAACTTTACTTCTTGCTATGGCTTGTATATTACATAAAAAAAATCTTACAGCAGTGAGATTCTATTATGCTAGAGTTTGACTTACTTAACTTTTCAGGATGGGATTTGCAAAGAATCAACCGACAGGCCTCTCATTATATGCTACAAAATATTAATTTGTGGCGGTACCTACAAACGCCACAAATAAAACAACGCGTCATACTGACGTCACACGAATTCTACATCTCGCAAGCAGACTTTACCGTGCAATTAGCATACATAAAAGTTCCCAACTTCAACCGATGGGCAAGTGCCCGCCAGACCCAACACCTGTCTGGTCCGAGGATCCTCCCTTTTCTATAGAGGATGCTGGATGAGTGCCCATTACTCTTTGTGTTTCTCATGCCTCCACTCTGGTCTCCGGACCACATTTTTTTTGTTTAAAATCACTATTTCGATTCCAATAAATTTAAGCCATTCCCATTCCCAGCCATCTACTACGTATGTCCTACTACATTCCACTGTTTTTGCGCAAATGCAGCTAATTTGTGCAAAAAGAGTGAGTGACTAGAATAAAATTATTAATTCGATATAGATCTGTTCGTACACGGCTCAGTTGCGAACTGCAGCAGGCTTGACAGCTAGGTTGGGCAGGTCAGGTAAGGACCAAGTTTACAATAACCCTAAGAACTTCAAAAGTGATCACTAAGTTTGATTATGGCTGTGACCTTGCACCGCGTCGATAAGATAAGTATTATTGCTGTTATCAAAAGCGCTTGATAAGAGCAATAATACCCTGAATTCCCAACGCAAACAGCTGCAATTTCTCCTCTATAAAAACACATTTTTTCACTTGTTGCACCCCTTTGTATTCCTATTTATAACACATTATGTACATTAATGTGGTCGCAATTTCGTATGAATCAGTTCGATATGCGTCAGTTGGACATGGTATTTGTCACTGACGGACTAGTGACCGTAAACTCACTCTTTAAAGTGAATAAATTACTCTACATTTATATTCACAATTTTAAAATAAACTCGCTTCTTCGCTATCGATAGCATATTATGTTTTATATGACTGCGCTCAGTACTTTTTCGGGAAGCCTGAAAACTAGTCCACACTATCACAGTTTTCGTTTACAAGTCCGGGCGCGTTTCAATTACGTTCAGCGACGACTCGACGAGTTATTTTATTTGAATAGACGTGTATCGGAGCGTGTTGAGAACCTAGTCAAACACATTAAACCAAAATACAAACAAAACATTGGACCAATTAATGTTCACGTTTACAAGCATGAAGTTTCATTGCCGCTGTTACGACGTGCACTCGTGTACTGGTTCTGTATGGTGAGTGATTGATTTCCATTCGTTGGTCCGTGGCTTTCCTGTGTTTCAAATGATCCAGTGTTCTGTGTTTTTATTACCACTGCAGGTCTTTGTTTGTGATACGTGAGCCTTTTCAAAAAGGGGTGGCTAAAAAAGTAGCACCTAGGTACGTTTTCCCTTTTTTGTGTTTTCTCTGGAGCTCGCTGTGGGTCCCACACCGTGATTTAAATTGAACTGCACCTTTTGCGTGTATAACGGTAATTTGTCTCTTGTGTAGTGGGAAAATGGTAGGTTTTTTTACTTAAATAAGCGTAAAAATGTGAATTATTATGAAAAAGTTCTCACCTTATAGTAAAGTTCCACTCTATAAACTATATTGCGTTTGCGATAAAAATAAGAAATCCACGGATTTTAAATACTTCCCTAAAGATATCGTTTTTGCGAATTCCATCAATACTTTTATCCCAGAACAAAGCAAATGGATTACGCTTAACTTTAACATATAAACAATAGGTAGATATTTGTTCAATGAGCATAATAGTGTCTGTCGACCGTGAACATACAACGTACATATTACACGGTGTTACCGGGAAGCGAAGGGCGGCTTGTTTGTGTATCGAAGATACTAGTGTTGTCCCACCCAGGCGGCCACCCGAGACAGGTAGCCACGTCGCCCGCAATCCGAAAACTTCCTACAGTAAATATTTTTGTAGATAAATGGTTTTGAGGGCGCCTGACCCGACTCGTCTCCATTCAACAATAAATGCCTTTTTGTTCTCTCCTTGTCATTCATTGTTAATAAGACGACTTGTTAAAAAAAAATTAAAGGTTCGCTCTTACATAATTAATGTGATTTATGCTTTTCCAAGAGACCCTTTGCAGTCGTGATGGCGTCATGATGTTCCACAAATATATACAACATCCAACACTCCCCTCGGTGATTCATCCGCTGAGTCAGATTAGTGCATGTTCCGAAACTAATGCGGAGATTTTCTTTTGAATGTTACCAGTGCACCAACATAGACTACGTACAGTCAGCCACAAAAGTCGGCTAACGCTTTTGTTTTCGAAATTTTATTTACTGAGTAAAATAATTTATTAAAATCGAAACCTTAGTGACATTTTATTAAAGAACAGCACTGTGTTGCAGCATGAGTAGGCCCCCGACAAGGTAAGGTGGACCGACGACCTGGTGAAGGTCGCGGGAAACCGCTGGATGCGGGAGGCGCAGGACCAGTCGTCATGGAGATCCTTGAGGGAGCCCCATGTCCAGCAGTGGATGAAATGATGATGAGGATGATGACTCTGATTATTTCTCTCTATCTTTACCTCTTTCGCTCTTAGATTCTATTATAAAATACCAATACTCATACCATGTTAATCGATTTTTATTGCTGTGTGTACAAATGAGCCATTTATCAGTTCGTAGAACTTCTTAATAATTGCTTCGCGATAAGCAGTCCGGTTTGGAAAATAAACAGACGTTGTATTAACGCATATTTAAAATAAAACAAATTAATACGAAATCATTTTAAAACGATTGTTTTCATAAAATTTTATAATATGAATTCAAGTAAGGTCGATAATGATTTCAAGATAAATTTAATTCTATTTATTTTTTCTTACATTTTTATATACAATTTAACTTTACAGCACTATATACCTATATTATACATCCTATACATATATAAACAGCCGATGAAGCAATAATAAATAATATAAAAAAATAAAATAAACAGAATTTAGTTCTATTACCTAACATAATTTCATTGCCGACCAATCTCCAATGTCGGTCGGTCTACGAAAAACTACAAAAATAGTCCGGTGACTCATTTGCTCCTACGCATTACCAATACATACTGAGCACATAAAACATCCAAGCGGACACCGATTGCCTATTTGCCATTTTATGTTCTCGTTTCTATAAAAACCGTACGTAATATGGACGAAATCTTGTACTTTTACATAATCTCTGTGATATAAAAACGTTTTATTTGCTTATTTTCTCTAAGGTTTGCGCGCGTCACTATTTAAGACTTATAAGAGTTTCCACGATGTGTATTCGATATGTATTTATGAGGTTTTCTTGTTTTGCCTACACTTTACTTCATAACAGTTTCATTTCTATCGAATGATTGAAGTTACTAGTATATGTCTAGACATGAAATATGAATAACTATTTGTTGGTAGACGTTTACTTATATTGGAATCAAATTTCAGTTAATTCATTTTATCCTTTCCTGAATCTTACCTGTCCTTTTCGTACTCTTCATTTCATACAAATAAAAGGTCAAGTAAAGGTGCGATAAATTGAAATTAGATATTTGAGTTTACCCCGAGTGGCATTTGGTATTTTAACATTGATGAGATTGCTTGATTGGAAGACGAAGATTTTCGGTACATTTTGGCAATGTAGCTTTTATTAAATGCTTGCTTTACCATATTGCATTGTGACGATAACTTATTATTTATTTTATTATGATTACGTACGACATTTCAAGTTTTAGCTAATTTTGCTTTATATAGGATTTTTTGTTCAATTCGAAGTCAGCTTTCACTTGTTCGCCCTGTATTAAAAGTTGCTTTCTCGATCGATTCTGTAAAAAGCTTTGAAAAGTAGAGTGAAGTAAGATATCAATAGTGTCAAACACAAGTTTTCGCCGAAGTTTTCACGGAATGGTTGCAGAATCGCATTGCTATTCTCTGAATTAATATTTATTTCATTTTAACAAGCTAGAGCACATTATTACTTATTACTTTTGCTTTTTTACTACCAGAATACAGTTATGTTGATGGAAGAAATACCTCCATAAAAGTGAAGACTACCCTCCCGTCGGGTCGAGTGGGCGACTTGGACTCCTACTAAACCCACGCCAGCCTATTTCTTTACAAGTCTCAGTATATTAAACTCAACCTTTTTGTTCCAGGTAAGAAATATTGATGAAAATCGTTTAAGCAGTATCTTTTGAAGCCAGTAAGTATATTATACGGTAGGCGAATATCTGAATATCCCTTTCATTTATGTCAATAAAGGAAATGTTCCAAGAGCTACCGACAACAATATTTTTTACGACTTTTTTTCCTTATCTCGTAACTGTAATTTATAGACAAATCAGCGTTATCATAACCACGTTATTATCTGATACATTTGCTGTTTCCGCTCCACGTGTTAATTTTTTATCTAATGCTAACAGATGAGAAGTTATCTCGATTTATTAATTAGATAATTTTGGACGTTTTTACACTTATTTTTTTCTAAATGTGTTTGCTTTTCTAATTACGGATTTCCGCCTGTCCACCTTGTATGGTTACATAGATAGATTACAGTATACGAGTACATATAGAATGTTACTGTACTTGTATTTACCGCCTATACTCGTCCTGAAACGGCTGGATTAGGATGAAATTTTGTGTTGAAATATAGAAATTTCAATGGGTTCTATAAAAGGATGGTTCGAAAACCTGGTTGTTTTTTAGATATGTGTCGATTTATGCTTGCCCCTGTGAAAGCGATATCCTCGCTTATATAGATTTAAAGCATTCATACTCTCTTCAGCACAATCCTGGAACTTGGAGGCCTTTGCTGCTGGGCAAAGGCCTGCGAAATCCTCTTATGTGTGTTGACACACAATGCAGATTAGGTAAAAGAAAAGTGCTGAACTATTTCCAATAAAGTACATGTTTACTCAGCACAAAGCACAAACAACGAGCTATATGTATAAACTAGGGCTTGACTGTGATCCCGTCTGATGGTAAGCAGTACCGCGTATTGTTCGAAAGAGATGCCGTAGCACATAAGTAAATAAAGGAACTGTGAAAGTCTGACATAAAAGTCTACCTTCCTCTCCGCCCAGAGCAGGAGATGTCATTTGGCGATGTCCAAAATAGTGAGCAGTGATGCAATTGTTGGTGGCAAAACGTACTAAGTAATTTATTATGAGCCTATTCAGTCTAACCTTCAAGACACTTAAATTATAATCGGACGGGTAGACCGCTGCAGCCAAACTGTTTCAGTCTTACTAGATACTATTATTGTGATTTTCAAATCACATTGCTTTGGAAGTATGGGATCTACGATTCTGCACTCAATAAATAGAGGTTTACCTACTAGATCTAAATTACCGTTTACGCTACGTAGCTACTACATCATTTTCCATAATCGCTATTAATTACGAGTAGGTTTGCAGTGTTATAATTTAATACTAAATACATGTGTATATGTGTAGGTACATATCTGGATAATATTAAGTAGGCAAGCGACATTAGATAAAGAGTCGTTCAACTATGAATATTCTGTTTAATCCTCTAATAAATCTTGAAACAATCAATATATATACATATAATCGGTAGGTCAACACATAGTTTTTGAGATAAGAATAGATTTTGTACTGCGCGCTTGCTGCTGTATGGTCTAGTGACTTATTATATCTCGACCTTAGAAGCATTAGGTCGAGATATACTGAGTTATTACTGAGAATAATAACACTTGCGCTCCCTGGTGCCAAGGTCTGGCATAAGTTATTGGGTTTTTTCTACAGAACTTTCACAATAGTAACCCAGGTCTGGATTTTAGTTCGTATGATGAAATTTAAACATAACTGGCGAAATGTGTGGGTGCAATCATATAAGTATATGGCAAAATGACTTTAAATCTTACGCAATAAAGTTCAGTTTGCGCTAGAACTTCAAACTTTGTTAACTTTTTCAAATTTGCTAGTGACTCTAAAATCAACATAATCTCAATTTAAATAAAATTGATATTTGTCTCTTGAAATAACATTAATTTGAAACATTTGGAATAGACTTTTTTTTTATAAATTATAAACTAGCGTTTGACCGCAATCCCGCCTGATGGCAAGCAGTGACGCAATCGATGATGGTAAAGCGCACTAGTTTATTAAGAGCCTATTCACTCTAGCCTTGAAGACACTCAAATTGTAGTCCGACGGAAACACCGCCACTGGCAAATTGTTCCAGTCCCTCGATGTACGCGGTATGAAAGAGGAAGCGAAACGCTTCGTCCGAATCATAGTGGTGTTAACGATGTAAGGGTGGGAACTCGCCGTGCGACGGGTCACCCAATGGTGGAACGGAGATGGGGGAACTACTTAAATCATGCAATTCCCTCGCACACTCACAAAAATGAATCCCTATAGAACACCGAAAGGCTGGCTACTCTACGCCTGAGCTCTAGGCGTTGGACTTTACCTTAGATAGTACCTACAGATACATTCTACCTGAGCGCTTAGAAATTACAGGCGTAATACTAAGGAATAAAAGGAATCATGGATTGATCTAAAAATATCTATCAACATCCGTAATGCGAGTGTTTACATCCGTTTGAACGCAAAAATGTTATCTCCTCCGAAGCTTTGAGGAGCATTCGGAAATACGCTCTGGCTTTATAATGTCGGCGTGACGTTTAACGGACCCCGCCTGTTGACATATACTACAACCCTATGTTATGTACATAACATAGGGTTGTTAGTTCCATGATCAGTTTAGCATTCGATTTTAAACGGACTTCGACGATTTATTTTTGTGTACATGATAAACGTAGCTATTTTGATAAACGCTTTCAAACATAGAAGTTAAACTATACAATTTTTCGTAATTTCCTCCACATTACTCGTTTATATAGCGACTCATCGACCCTTAGAGACCCTCAAAATGAACAGCTCATGAACAAACCTCCTTTCAGAGTATAAACGATTTTGTTTATAGTTATGGCAACCCTATGGAAGTGAGTGAATGCTCGACAGTTGAGCCTCTTTGTGGCACAATCAGGAATAAAAACACATCCCTCTTTGTATCCGGGCTCCGGACGAGACTAATGCCGGTCGACGGCGACGGACGCACCAATCCACTCATTCCCCTACGCACATAATATTATATACAGTTGAATACATACCTATTTGGTTATGAAAAAAGAGCACTTGTCACGTGTGTCATAAAATAGGGGAATCAGTTGGTAACATCAAGGAAAAGAAAGGTACCTATTTAATATTAAATTAGCTACCAACTTAAACTGTCCGTTAAATATACGTACATATAACTGTAATCCTTAAATTTTTACCAATGTCCGCTGCAACCCAACAGCAACCTTATTACAACAATATTAGAGACTGTGAATTTTACAGAATCGACAGCTGTTGTAAACCAACTGCAATCTTATTATAATGATCTCGGTGATATTATCATTGACGCGCAAAGAAAAATAATTTTGAATGAACTGTAGGTACCTACACTGCAAATTGACATTGCTGTAATACAGAAATGTGACAAAATTTCAGACAGAACTGACAGTTTTCAGAATAAATTAATTACAGAATGTACGGTCAACTATTGATTTTAATTCAATTTGTTTCCGGAAAACTAAACTAGACACGGGACCTTGTTAGACTTATGCTGGAATCAGCAGTGTTCGCAGACAACAATACTCTATTCTACACCTTTGTCTGCGCGTTGCCGCGTGTCTATCCCATCGTGGAATACAGGCTATCACCCTAATTGAGTAGGTAAACACGCCATTACTAACAGTTGGAATAATTTTGAAGCACATATCTAATCCATTGCTCCATAATACCTATATGTTCAAAAAAAAAACGAGTGTGCTTATGACCACACGACTGAAGTGAAACTTCTTTCGCTCCATCTGTGTATATATATATATAGGTATGTGTGTACAATATATACATGTATACACATATACGTATATTAATTTTCTATAAATATTTAAATTTATTTCATGGTTTCATTGGTAAATTAATATTTTTGCATAGATCTTCTATTTTTATTGAAAAAAAAAAAAAAAAAAAAACTCGTTGTAGACCTTGTAGTACCAAGCTCGCGCCACGGGCACCTCTGTGCTTATATCCCCCACTTAACTTCCGTTCGCCTTGCCCGATCACTTTTCGTAACGCTTACGTCACGTGTTCGCCAGCTTACTCCCCAAGTCAAGCGTGCGTAAAGAAGTTTCACTTCAAAATGTGTCTTCTCAACAGCATAAATAACGCAATGAATATTGATGAACTGTCAAAATGAAAACCATTCCTACTTATAGTGTGTTACGCAAATACCCTGCTGATGTAACTATGTAGGTATTATGACGAAGGCATCAGGGTAGCCTATGAAATTCAAATACCTAGTCTTTTTTTCAATATCAGATGATCTAAATATGAGTACATTTCTACAATATTCATTTATATAATATGATGCTTTCATGTTCAGAATTCGCGTAAGCTTAGCTTAATGACCCAGAAAGGCAGAATCTTCGTAAGTAACCTTAATTAACTACTTGTTTGGATTCTGCTCAGACAAATAAAGAAATTGTGTGCTCAAAGAAGTTTATATAATAAGCCTTTTCTACTGGCTTTAAATACTACGTTTGTATTACATAGGTACTTTTAAGCTCACTTGCATAACGTCAGTTGAGTAGCTACCGACGACTATGTTACGTCATCCAGAATATATCTAATATGGATGGTTTCTGAACAAAATAAATATAATACGATTTTATACAATGCGTCGTTGTTCTTATAGTCGCACCTACTGTTGAGGTGCCGGGATGGATATCAAGGTTGGGCTGTTGTTGGGTTTCCCATCAAGGATTTCTCAGTACTGACCCGGAGTCTTTTGTGCACGTATGATTACAATAGGTTCTATTATATGGGACTTAACAGAACTGCCGAAATTTGTGTGTGCCTACTATTAATTGGTATACATTTATCCCTTACCTTTCCATACTTCGATACATGTTCATAAACAGTTAATGAATTGTTAAATAAATTTCATCGTACATTATATCTTCATAACACCGCACTTACCTAAAAACAAAGTTAACCAATTATTAGTAACCTACAGTAATGTGCTTCGGAAACTTATTTCCAACAAACAGTTAATAGTAAGCATGTTTAGTTTTGAAGTTTTCGGTAACACGCCATAAACGTCCTTCGGTGTTTGCACACAGAGGTAGTGCTTGCGAAGCATGTTTCATTGTTTAATAAAGTTAAGCAAGTTTTGATTCAAAACAAATTAAATACACTGCTCCTGTCACGCTTTTATTTAATTTGGCGCCTTACCATTTTAAAGTTAGCTGTCTTTTTTCCGCATCAGTTGTCACATAGGTACCTAATGTTTTCAAATAAAAAATGATCAGATTATTTTTATGAAAAGGTAGTTGAAACAGTCAATAAAAACGTTATAGCAGTTAAAACATTTACGTCAATAGAATTTTAAATCATAATATTGAGATGAGTCACAGTTAAAAGTTAAAAAGTGTGAACTGGCTTTTGGAGGCCACAGTAGTTTTGAGTACCTACATGCGTTGCCGCAGAAAATACCTAGTTATTGTATATTACACAGTCGATATTTCTAAATCCATTAGCCATGAAGTTTCAGTCGTAAAACCTGGCACGTGCTCTAGAAACATAAACTATCAAAGCTCTTCATGTCACCACTACCTACATAAGTACCTATGTACCTGATATTTTTTCACGAGTACTGTTATTTCAATAAAAGCCAAGAGTCCGGGAATGGCGTAACGTACTATTAATCCCATTCATTTTGAACGCTATTATTCCTAATCCATTGCTTCATATGTTCGAAAAAAATGTCAGGTCAACAACGTAATTAAAGCAATGAATGTTGTTGTTGAAACCATTGCTGCTGATAGTGTATTACGCAATTACCCCTCAATTACAACACAATAACCATCCTACATTGAATTTCTAAAGTAACCTACTTCAACATTAGGTATCTCTGAATTTACACAATAACAGTTTCATCACGACTTAAGAAGCTTAGAGTCATTGACTTAAGTTAAAATAATAATTGGATACCTAGACGTCGCTTACTTGGGTGATGTAATTAATTAGCGCAAAACAACGCGAGATCACTACCATTTAAATAGTTATATTTAAGTTTTTGATTAACTTTATCGTCTTTCTTATCCTCTTAAATTGCTTAAAAACATTGAATTGGTGTTCTACAGGTTCAACAACACAATTTATTATCTCAGATGAAAAAAAAGCATATCCATTTAAGAATAAATGTTTGGAACTCGACACTGACCTATAACTACATTTTCCAACCACAATTAAATCAGGAAATTTAGATTACTTATCTACAAACATGAGAGACATACAATTTATTTACACAATTGATTATATTGTTCCTCGTCCTAATTATAACACACTTAGAACCGGTATGCTAATGAAAATGACCGCATAATTAATGTGACAAATTGTCAAACCCGCATTTACTGTTTCTGTGATTGGTTGTTTGATTTATTAACAGTCAACGGCAGAAGTTTACGCGGTCTTGACAATTTGTCTTTTAAACTGACCCAGGTTTGTATAATGTTCCTACTGCCGAGCCTTAATCGTCTCTAGTGTGCCATATGACATATCCCACAAACCGGTGCGCGTTGATAAATGTCAGAACTAAACGTCTTTGTTGTTTTCCCAATTATTCATAACTACTGCTCTTCTTCAGGTTCTATTAAGCCAATGCGTGGAACTCTTTGTTGTGAAGCTCTGTATTCCCTTCCACAACAAAGCAAGAGCACAGGAAAGAGTGAGCAGGCATCTCCGTTGCACGCTCTAATATCGACCTTGTCATCCATCAGACGTGACTGAGGTCAAGAGCAGGCTCATTGAACATTTATTTTTCTATTTTTATTCCTGGGACATCTCAGTTTCCTACTTATGTTTTCCTTCATCATCTTCAAAACAGCAGTCATGAGATAAAATCCAAATAATGAACTCAAGACCTTAAATTCGATATGTCCGCGCAGCTACCACAACCAACTCCTGTCTAGCAGTGGCGAAGAGTCCATACAAGCCGATTCCCACCGGGTTACCTTTCAAAAATCAGTTCCATATTCATACAAAAGTATTTACATTCTATTTCATTAACAAAGTATTATTAATCAAATGCCGGCGCGATTTACAATAGCAATCGCAATTTTTAGCAATACCCTAAGTATCACATTTCATTTTATAGTCGTAAATTAATCAGCGCTTCAATTTTTCGTAATTCTTTTCGTAGTTCTCTTGAAGGAAGCCGTCGAATTTCAGCTTACCTATGTCAACGGTTTACTATGCCGCGAAAAGAGAGAGCGTGTCAGACCATCTCTTTCTAATTCTCGCTAACCGTCGCGGTAAAACTTGATAAATATAAGCCGCCCGCGAGCGGCTTGTATTTCTCTCCTCTCCTCTATTAGAAAGAGACAGAAACCACGCTACTACGAGATAGCGTTCTATACCTATGGTGCGTGAGTTTTTCGTTTGTTTTTAATATTTGTGTTATTTAAACTGTGACGGATTCTGTAAGGTAATTTAATCGCAGATTTGGTTAAATACTGTTAATTTTGTTTGTTATTATGGCTTTAATTCATATAGAGTGCTGTTACTGTTAATTCGTCTTTGAAAGACGCATTTTCTCAAGTTTCGACTCTTTGCAGTTTAATTCTGACCCTCCCCATTTCAGTAGCTTCAGCTGAGCGGTCATTTTCTGCTTTAAAACGCATTCACACGTATGTGCGAAACTGCCAAAAAGAGCAGAGATTGTCCGATTTGGCTATCATGTCAATTGAAAAAAATTTGCTTAATAAAATTAAAAGTAATCCGAATTTTTATAACAACATTTTAGCTCATTTTGTTAAAAAAAAACAGACGCATTGCATTAGAATATAAATAACGTTGTGATTGTGTATAATTTGCTTTATTTTTGCTTAATATTTTTGTTGGTTTTGGATCGGTGTCTGTGTGGTTCGGTTTTTAACACTTTATTATTTTTATAATTTTTTATTTTATTTTTTCTTGACTCTTATTCCCTAACAATAGGTACTTAACTTAGTACTTACTAACAAGCATGCATGTGTGGTATAGAGATGCACGTCGAAAAAGGCTTTTCACAAAGCCGCTTTTATCATACTTGAAAGACATTGTTATCAAATCATCAGTCCTTTTTTGTAAGGTAAAGGTGGGGCTTTTCATATTATTCTTATCTGAAGACCTCCTCCAAGATATCCTGCAGTAGGTAAGTGTTTAAGTGTTTATTTTTTTGGACCGGCTTCCCTTTGTCAAAATTTCACCCTTCGCCACTGCTGTCTAGGGTATACGTCCGGAATTTTCCGGACATGTCCGGTAATATAGTGCTTTGTCCGGAATACGTGGGGAATCCTAAGCCGCCAGGAATTTCTACAATTTCAGTTGAAACCAAAACAAAAACCTAAGTCATAAATCAAACAAAATTAATCAAAGTTGTTAAATTCGAAAATTTGTTTCGCTTTAGACATGCACGATTTATTATGAAGAAATCCGGAAATTTCATCCGATGTCCGGAATTTCGATATATCTGGGAACCCTACTCCTGTCTCTTCTAATTATAAAAGTGCGCTCATATGCGCACCGTAAATCGGAGGCACGAAGTGTGAGTGTGACTGTGAACTAACAAACAAGGTAAATGGATCGCGAGCAAGGATCAACAGGCTCACGCAGATGGGACGTGTCGTAACGAGCTTTACTTATTAGTACTAGTTTAGCTTGTTTTGTTATGCTATTTTCTGCTTGAGGATGTGGAATATGTTTGTGATGTTCTCTTATCTAATTAAGTGGAATTTCGTTGTGGTTTCATCCTATTCCAAAACAGCGTTGGTAGTGGGTCCAAATTCAGTATTAAAAATATTATTTAAATTTTTTTAATTTTAAATTAAGACAGTTACTATCTAGTATCTAAATCTCTTCTCTGAGGCTAGCTTTATTGTCTCATCGTTCTTGCTCACATTAAGTGCAGTGATAGTAAATAGGCGAGAACTTGACTACAAGAAAAAAGTTGTGGGATATTATTGATACCTACTTACTCGATTTTTCTTTGTCAGAAATTTCTAGCAACCACTAGAACGACGCATTCATTTCATTTTAAGTCGCCATAATCGACTTTTCTTTTATTTGATTTTAATCTCATGATTATGTAGTCAGCGATATCTTATCATTCTCAATTTTCTTTTATCAGCTATTTTCTTCTCTGTTATTTGAATCAGATGTTTATAAAATAAACTTGGAGAAAAAAAAATAACGGTGAATTATTTTCTCTGAAGCATTGATATACAAACGCTCTAAACTCTCTTTTTTTTAAATATTTTCCTGTTTATTTTCTTGTTTTTTGTTAGCGAACACTGAAACTGAACTTAAAAAAGGAAGAGCTCTTAGGGCATCTAAAAATTCGTCAAAGGTTAATTAATATTATATTCAAGTTTGATTTAAATTCCAAATTGACGTTGTTTCAAATTAAACATATATCAACGTTATTTTAATGGTCAGCGGTAGGTATGTACGGACGACAGCAGGTCAAGCTACCCCAAACTGTCAGATTTTTCCAACCAACCATGAGCTTTAATTCTTTAGAGATAAAGTTGAAAATTTAATAAGGAAATCTGACAGATTGCAGTAGCTTGATGTGATGTCGTCTGTATAAGGGACAACACAAGGAACGCCTAATCTTGAATACAAATCCACTAATTCATGAATTGTTAAACCCGACAGCGACGGTAAAAGGGTGAAGAGAAACGTTCTATAAGTGAGAGGCGCAGGAGTGGCTCCTCCATCATTCTTATATTCGCAACAACCGATTGCAAATGAAACGAAAAATATGTTGATTTCCGAGTGACTAGCACTATCAATTTTTTTTTTTTTTTTAATTTAGAAGTTGTACCGTAAACTATATTTAATTGTGTAGGAATTAAAGTTATTTTGACGTAAACTCATACTTATTTGTTTACATGTTCTGCAAATATGTCGCAAAATAATTTGGCAAAATTTATTTAAGGTGAAAAATTATGCACCTAAAATAATTTATATATACATATATATTCGCAAGACATGTAAACAAATAAGTATGAGTTTACAAAGATTAATCTTCACTAATATATAAAGCTGAAGAGTTTGTTGTTGTTGAAAAAAGTATCAATTCAGTACAACAAATTATTATATCAAATACAATGGCGAGTTTGGGCATAATATATCTTAATGCTGCTTAATAAGGGACTCTGTCAGTGGTTCTTAGAAATAATTAATGACATGTATAAGTTTTTTTTTTTTTTAATAACTATAAACTAGCGCTTGACCGCAATCCCGCCTGATGGTAAGCAGTGATGCGATCGTTGATGGTAAAGCGCGCTAGTTTATTAAAAGCCTATTCACTCAGAAAAAACTGAGCGAATAGGAAGGAAGACGGCAGTTGAGCGAGGTGATACAATGTTTAACCCAACAACATGACCAACGATGCTGCGCCAAAGGGAGATTAATCTGAAGACCCTCCACGACCAAACTCCCAACACAACAACATTAGGCGCATCGAACCCGGCACACATCGCAACACAACTGCTCAGACCCATCCTCCGTACGGCTTCACCAGACATCATGCCGGAACACGACAAATCGCTTGACGGCAAGGCTTTGTCTGGTGGGTGGTAACTTCTGCCGGCGGCCGATGTTATGGCCTACCACTCTACTACTCTAGTTATTTATTATTTTCTCTTGGGTACATTATTAGTCGACAGCGATGCCGAGGAATATTCGTATTTTAGTTTTTTAATAGTTTCAGTTAGGTTACAGTATATTTTGATTAGTTTATAATAATTATATGATTGATAAGTTATTTTACTTCAACTTAGTTACAATAAGTTGTTCTACTTTACTTATATCGTGCTATTTACTGTTGTCATTTAAACTATGTACAAACAAGTTCATTTAAACTTAATAGTAGACTTAAGAAATTAACTGGAAACCGTTATTGCAGTTATTTTATAAAATAAATCATTTACTAAGCTATTCTTTTAACAGCCTACCCACCGACTTATCAATCGTATTTATTTATTTAACTATTTATATACACACTTACCTGAAAGAAACAAGAAGAATGAGACAGTTTACGTACGAAGGATCACCTGTGTACACATATTTCTTATAAAGTATCATCATCATTTCAGCCGAAAGACGTCCACTGCTGGACATAGACCTCCCCCAAGATTCTCCACGACGACCGGTCCTGCGTTTCCCGTATCCAGCGGTTTCCCGCGACCTTCACCAGGTCGTCAGTCCACCTTGTCGGGGGCCTACTCACGCTACGTCTTCTGGTGCGTGGTCGCCACTCGAGAACCCGCCGGCCCCATCGGGCATCGGTCCTACGGGCAATGTGTCCAGCCCACTGCCACTTTAGTGTTGCAATTCTTCGGACTATGTCGATTACTCGGTTCTTCTGCGGATCTCCTCATTCCTGATTCGATCGCGCAGTGAAACCCCAAGCATAGCCCTCTCCCTTTGAGTGACTTTGTGCCTTCTTATAAGGCCCATAGTTAGCGACCAAGTCTCAATTCAGACACTGCGGTATTTCGGACGAGAAGATTCTACGTAGCTTCCCGTAAGCAGCCCAGCCGAGTTGGATTCGACAATTGACCTCTTTCTCGAAGTTGGACCTTCCTAACTGGATAGATTGTCCCAGGTACACGTAACTGTCAACAACTTCGAGAACAGAGCCTCCAATCTTTATAGGAGTCGGTACAACATGGGCATTAGACATGACTTTCGTCTTGCCCGTGTTCATTTTAAGACCGACTCGCTCGGAGGCTCTACTGAGGTCTTCGAGCATTGTACTCAGGTCCTCTGCGGTCTCAGCCATGACTACGATATCACCATCAAACCGAAGGTGTGTCCTGTACTCGCCATTGATGTTGATGCCCAGTCCTTTCCAGTCCAGAACCTTGAAGACATCCTCCAATGCAGTGGTGAACAGTTTCGGGGAGATAACATCTTCCTGTCAGACACCACGCTGCAGAGGTATTGGCTTCGAGGTCTGGTCCTGTATTCGGACTGACATGGTGGTGTTTTCGTACAAACCCTTCAGCGCTTCAATATACCGATAGTCTACTTGGCACCGCTGGAGAGACTGCAGTACAGCCCAGATCTCGATCGAATCAAAGGCTTTTTCGTAGTCCACAAGGGGTGGGTTATAACTTATACTCCTCGGCCTTCTGTAAAACCTGCCGCAGCGTATGTATGTGGTCTACTGTGCTGAAGCCCTTTCGGAAACCGGCTTGTTCGGGAGGCTGGAAGTCGTCAAACCTGCAGGCGAGACGATTCGTGAGGACTCTCGAAAACAACTAATATAGACATGACTCAGAAGTGAGATGGGTCTGTAGTTTTTCAAAAGGGTGTTGTCATCCTTTTTGAAAAACAGTACCACCACACTTCTGTGCCGTGCCTGTGGCGTTTTTCCCTTAACTATGACGGAATTAAATAACTTCTGAAGGACCCTAAGGATCGGTTCACCACCCGCCTTCAGTAGCTCTGCCGTTATTCCGTCATCGCCCGTATAAAGTATACATAAATGTCAAAAAGAAAGAAAAGAAAAGTTTTATTTGGTATTGAAACTCTTTATTTTAAAACAATAATAGGTCTTACCATTCAGCAATAATCAATCATCAACTTATCAACAAACAAACCAGTTCCATAACCACAGGTAACAAAAACAGTACAACAAAACAAAACCAACAGCAGCTAATCTGTGGCGCTAACTATTCATAGACTACAGACTAATACCTCGTGATACAGTCGACGAGCGATTTCGCACTTAACGGTCCTGACTCTGACCGTTAAACTGGTTCCAAACTACTTACATTTGTACCTGCCGAGATTTTCGAACCCCTTAGGGGAGACTTTGAGCTTCCGTGTAAAGTAGGCCACATCCTATTATTATTGTTTTTTTTTTATGTAAGTTTGGAATCTTGCAATTTAATCTAAAGTTCGTTTTGCAACCCCAGATACAAATGTTACATTTAAGACTTTTGTCTTTGCGTTTTTTAGTATAACTCCTGTCTAATTAATTTCTATGTTTAAAAAAAGCAAAATTAGGATGTTGTCGTCTGCATAACTGGACCAGTTTATCTAACAAGCTATTAGGTCCAGTATATCAAGGTTCGTGGTACAGTATATTAACCTTAATGATCGAACATAGTGATGTGCCCTTATTCATTTTATTATTGTAACCGTTGTTGTCTATTGTTACATTATACCGTAACTGTCGGTTGTCTAAAAGTAAATGGTAATCATATTTTGCTATTTTTTGTGCACTTTCACTTGTCAAAACCGTGTATCGTAGGCGGTATCTCAAAAAAATTCAAAAATTTGATATTTATGCCATCGGAGAGCTTTAAAAAATACACAACTTATGCACTAAGCAATTTAGCTGTCTCTTGTTCAAAACATATGAAAAAACCACAACAATGGTTTTCCTATCTCAGTTTTACCTCAAATCACTAAGAGTGTAAGAGGTATATCGATATTACGTAGGCAAACAGGAAAATAAAAAATACTTGAATACTGGCCAATAATTTCATTAAAAAGCAAAAAAAGGCAATATCCTAATTTTTTATTTTTTAATAATATCATAATCATATGAAAAGTAAAAAAAATAGAATTAATTTTTGATGAAATAGAAGTATCCTTTTGAAGAGAACTCTATGCTTTTGACTTAATTTTATTTTTAAAAATTGTTTAATTTCCAAATAAACTTCTATGCCATTATAAACTGAAATAATACAACACTGCATAAATATAATTTGTTTGATTTTATATACATATTTACACATAATTATATTCCATAGAAAATTCATATTTCCTTACATACAGACATGTAGGAGAAAAGCTAACGAAAAACTAATTTTATTCTTCTATTTATTAAGCGGTGTAGCAGTATCTCATGAATTAGGCATATGCACATATAATTTTGATATTTTTAATTATTGTAATAATAAATAGATTCAACATAATAATATAAATTCTATTTAAAAGCAAAAAAAATAATATATATAGTGATAAATAAAGAATTTTACAAAACTTCAGTTATGTCGAAACTAGCTTTTATTGAGTTAACGCTTTCGCGCTTAGTGTGGCAGTATAAACGCCTGTCGTCTGCAAGTAGTATGGTCATCCAGTCCGAAATTCGGCTATAAGTAGTCGGCGATCTTAACTGAGCCTTCCATGGGATATATTATTATGGTACATGTGTGTGTGCGCAGACACAGATGCACTCACTCTTCCCTAACCCTTATAGTCCGGTAATACAGAAAAGAAATCAGGACGAATCGGAAGGCCAACGGCTTAACGTGGCAACATTCAAACTCCGTTGTCACAGTGGAAAATTCTGAATGGTACCATCCATAAAATTTAAACAAAAACACTGCCCAACTTTGGAATAGAAAATCCCAGAATCCCACGATCAATCACTTAACAAGTGTCCATAGCAAACAACTTAAACTATAGCAATTAAATCTACGCCACAATTATTATTGGCATTAATTAAGATAGCAGTTGATAGGAGCCAAGCCTTTTAAAGCCATTTGTAAATGCCGATATCAATAAGTCAATTTAGTGGATAATGCCAATTACAACGGAGTTCTATTGACTTATACTGTGCAAGTATACGAAATCTAAGAAGTATGGAGGAGAAGTTTGTAAGTTAGGTACAAATATGTCGATAAAGAAAACGATGCTTACGTAAAGTACCTTCGCGGAACAATTAGGACAGCTTGCAAAAAAATCTCGGAGGAATAAACAAAGGCAAGGCAATAAATCTTCACTTACTTCGCCTACAAGCATGACGACGAAGCATCATTTAAATACTTGGAACCCACAAAATGTATTTATAAAAAAAACAATACTGATGTTATGTATTCATGCAAAAATTGCTTACTTATTTGCGTTTTGTTTAAAATTCCTTCGTTTCTCCGCATGTCCAATAAACTTTAACCGACCTCTCATATTTTATCTTGTATCTATGCCCCTCCATTGCCTGTTCCTTTACAAAATCGTTTGCTAACACGGCAATATAAATATTTAGATGCATAAACATATGTGAAATAAACAATTTCCATGATGACTTAGCAATACAAGAAAAACAAGATTTATCGCCTTCCTTTCTTGCTGTAAGTTGTAAGTCAGTTCAAAAGAACAAGTTACTTAACCATACATTGGCACCAACCAACCATTAGGACCAGTTGGGGACTCAAACTTCGAACCCAACGTTGGCTTATCATTGGCCCCATTTGTTGGGACCAATATTTATGTTGAACAGTGTGTGTGTATAACTTGCCATGCTAGGCAACTCATTAAATAAATGAATCATAAAATAAATACTTAAGTTGTCTAAACAACTGATGGAGTTTTATTTCTGTTTATTGCATTTCTTTGCTTTGGGCATTTTTTTTTTCATAATTATACACTAGCGATTGACCGCAATCCCGCCTGATGGTAAGCAGTGATGCGATCGTTGATGGTAAAGCGTGCTTGTTTATTAAGAGCCTATTCACTCAGAAAAACTGAGCGAATAGGAAGGAAGACGGCAGTTGAGCGAGGTGATGTAATGTTAAACCCAACAACACGACCAACGATGCTGCGCCAAAGGGAGATTGATCTGAAGCCCCTCCACGACCAAACTCCCAACACAACAACATTTGGTGCAACGTACCCGGCACACATCGCAACACAACTGCTCAGACCCGTCCTCCGTACGGCTTCACCAGACATCTTGCCGGAACACGACAAATCGCTTGGCGGCAAGGCTTAGTCTGGTGGGTGGTAACTTCTGCCGGCGGCCGATGTTATGGCCTACCACCTACCTTTATCCTCATGTTTTTAACTTCAAAAAAAGAAGGATGTCTCAATTCGAATGTATATATTTTTTTAATGTTTTTTACCTCAGAACTTTCAACTATCTAGTATAAACAGTAGGTATTATTTTAGTATGACTCATTCTAATTCATTGACTAATGAGTCATTTTCTCGAGCTAAAACAGATATTGCTATTCTGTTGCTTCATATTTATGATTTTATTTGTTTATTTTGCAATCAAAATGAAAGCTATTGCTACTGGTAATATGTCACGTAATTACTTCGCCAGATAAGCCAGCCGGGTAAATAACCAACCGCCTACCTTACAATACAAGATTAGAAGAACTAAATAACCGCGTCGTCCATCGTGGCGATTCCACAAATAACGACAGCACAGATTCATATACTGACATTTATTATTCAGTAGTCCAACATATTGGTGCTAATGTACGAATAACATCGCCCATTATAACTGTTAAAAACAAACAGCAGTCTAATTCCAATCGCTTTAGAGGACGCTGACCGTTACTCCTATTGATAGATAACTCTATACCGGAAGACTAGAGCATAATTTAATGCTTGATCTTCATCGAATGAGCCTTGAATGTATCTCGGTACTTCCTCTTCCTTCAGTAAGTACGTAATCGTAACATTCCAGCTCGATTTCATCCACACTAGGACGGTGACACACTCAGATAAAACTTGACCTTAACCGCTTCTATAGTCTTGTTATCAGTCAGCCACAAATATTTAGTGATTGTAGGACAGGGCTGCCCGGCTGGCGCTATCTCGGTAGGTAATTATGATAGGTATAAGGAAAATGGAGTTGAATATTTGTTGAGTTTTATTTATACCACATTTTAATATAGTAGGTACCTCGTTCGCCCCACATTCTGTTTCTTATTCGTCCCAGGTTTTAACCGACTTCAACGGAAAGAAGACTGTCATATACATTTTTTCCCAAATACGGTAGAAACAAAATCAGTTTTGCAATTTTGCATATAAATTTAATTGCCTTTTTTATTGATTAAGCTTGTAGGCTTTCAATTATATGTTGTCAGAAAATGTTGAAATAAAAATAATGAAATACACCATTTAAAACTCTTTTCCGCGTACTTCATAACCGTACGCGTTCCCCATAAATCGCTTTAACCATTTTTAATTTTATTAACCTTACCCTTTTAAAACTCGTTGGATCATGTAGCTTTTAATTTTATGTACTTATCTCTTTCAGCTTGTTGTTGGAACACCCCTAGATAAACTGTGCTAAGTACAACCGGGCACCTTTCATGTCCAATATCAGTATGAGTGACAACTTACTGATAACAATTATGTTACGCAGTAATTTGCGATCATTACTTATCATTACTTAACGAGAACTTACGTATTCAAACTTGTCCATTTAAGTACCCTATTAAACAAATGTTAAATACGTCTTCTTCGTGGCACATTATCTGAATTCATTCTAGTGACATCTGACAGACAATATTTCTCAATTAGCAGCAGTTGCAAATTATATAAAGAGCGCGTCAGACCCCCAAATGTTAAGCAATTGTGTCATAACAATGACAATTTATTGACAAGCGACCACCCTTTGTCCCGGACGCCCCGGACCCGTTTACACCTAAATAAAAATCAACAAGCTCTGCAACAAAACGCATTATCAAAGAACAGGCGCTTTGCGGAAGACTGCCGTTATTATCTCGATGCAGAAACCACTCATTACTGTCATCTCGCTTCCCCACTGGACAGCCCGGTTCGACAGCAAAGGATAGCTGCATGTCGTCGTGATCAATGGATGCAAAAAGGTGTAGTGACGTCGACAGGATGCTCTGGCGCAGCTGGCTGGAACTTTTGTGTTTTTGTTCTTTTCCTTTTTTCACATAAGTACAAAAAGAGGTTCGTTTCGCGCGGTTTAGCTTCGAACAGCCCGCGCCTGTTTCCGTAATGGGAATGGAAAATGTTAATGAAGCATACGCCTCAGTAGAATGCGTGTTAAATTATGCTTCTGTCAAAGCCATCGAAGACCCGTAATTTGTGGAAGTAAGTAATCGTTTCGAATGCAGACAATTAATTAGGCTAAACAATGATTTCTGAGGAATTAATCGTTTCGAATGCAGACAATTAATTAAACTAAACACTGATTTCAGATCCAAGTTCGCATCAGCAAGTTTACGGATTAATTAATTTGTAATTTGCAAATTATTGCTGTAAATCATCGCAATTAGGTACTGGCAGGTTTGCCTTGAAGCGATGGGATGACACCCCAGCGTTTAAATTGTGTTACAAGGTTAGCCATGATAGCAATTAAAATCAATCGGGCGAGCCCTCCCTCGTATTTCCTCGTGTCATTAACAGATGTTAGTTAATGAAAACATTAACGATGGCATTTCATGCATTTGATACCGAAGGTAACGAGTTGCCGAGAAAAAAATGAACAGAAGACGATATAAAACGACCGAGCATTAGGTGCTTAATGACATTTACTATAGAAATAAAATCTAAGTAGGTATTTAATCTTTGATCGAAAAAAAAATACTGTATGGAAATACTAAGACCGCAGTAGCAAAACGGGTTCAATTAATTTACACACATATGACACGTTCTGGTATTAATTAAATCGATCTCTATTATATTGTGAATGTTGAGTTTAAGATATTTTATTTATTTTTCATTGTCATGAAAATCTTTACTTACTCGAAAGCAACTTCTAGACTTCCATCAAAATGTACTTACTTACCTTTATTTTCTATTTGAATAAAATCTAAGCATTGGTTCCATCTAATATATAAAATTCTCGTGTCACGGTGTTCGGATTTAAACTCCTCCGAAACGACTCGACCGATTTTGATGAAATTTTTTGTGCTTATCCGGTATCTATGAGAATCGGCCAACATCTATTTTTCATCCCCCTAAATGTTAGGGGTAGTCCACCCCTAAACTTTTTTTTTATTTTTTAGACAAAATTTTTAATTTCTATTTTTTTATGATACAACATACAAAAATACATACAATCCCCAATTTTCACCCTTCTACGATCAACCCTTATTTTTTAATAGCGTAATTTAATCTATTATTTATATGGCAAAACAACGTTTGCCGGTCAGCTAGTAATTATATAAATAAGGATGTATTATGGAAATTGAAACTTCGATATTTTTATATTAATCCATTTATTTCAGGCATCAATGCTTATACATATAAATATATATTATGTTAAATTAACATAAAATCAAATATAAACTACAACGCTAATACACGAAGGTCGGCGTGGTGTTTTACTGACTGATGTCACGTAGGCGACCACGACGCCGGCAGTACACAACGGAACACAACACCTTTCGGCCAGAACTCATCTTTAGGGACCTCTCGTTGTGTCTGAACGCATACTACAAACGGCTTAAAGTTCGCGTCGTTCAGATAGTCTTGACTTACTCTACGATCTCTTTTAACTTAGTGGAGTGGTGCAGTCTGGACACACACAGCAGTACCGGCGGTACATGTCAAACAAAAGACTCTTAAGGATATACTTTTATTCCAATCCCTAATTCAAGATATTGTTTAGACTCAAATGTCAAACAGCATCCATACAAAAAAAAAAAAACGATACCCTATAGGGTATCGTATTTTTTTTTTAATTCTGGTGTAAAAATCTAGTTTTTGTACCTTTTTACTAAACATGTTGACCCAGCTCCACAGTCGGTCTTGTGCGGCTATTCAGCTTGCTTGTGCTTAAAATATGGTATTCCTTTGCATACAGAGCCTGTAGTCTAAATTCTACGAAGATAACGGATCTGATTGCTTAAGTATTTGTTTGTTATTGATATGCAGCATTGAACTATCATTTTTATTCATGTAAATGTTAATGTGCTCAGATTTAAGCTCTAAATCTTTGATCTCCCATCTTACTTGATAATTTATTAGATTAAATCGTTTATGTTTTTGAAGTGAGGTTCAATCGATCGGTTAGGTGCTACCGGGAAAACCGACCAATTTTCCTTATTCTGTAAGAAAAGGGTCTTTGAGAATTTTGACAGAAATCCGATTTAATTGGTAGGGAAATCCCTTTTAGTATATCAAATGTAACATTGTTAAGTTGTGATAAAAAAAATTCAAGGTGCATTCAAAATGCATTAAAATATTTGAAACAGTTAAAGATAATGTGATTGTAGATCACTTCTATTTCGGGTTTATCAATCAATTGATATGGTTGATAAAAGGAATCTGATTATTTATAACTTCATACTCATATTTAATTATTCAACTCAGTGAAATCTATATGTATAGTACATATATTCCATACAAATATTTATAAAACTTAAGTATTTTTAAAGTGTCAAAATAACAGTTTTCGACTAAATTCATGTAAGTATGCTTTTAAGACATTAAAAATAAAATCCGCCAATCGAAACGGCTAGGGCTTTTTGACGGGACTTTCAATGGCAGCTGAAGTTTATTTAAAAAAAAAAATCTTTTACTAAATCTCATGTTATCAGCCATGCATCTGTAAGAAATTGAGGGCACAGCTATTTCATTTATAAAAATCAAAGTTCAGAAAAGATACAAACTGGTATAAGATAAGATATTCCTGATATAAGATCTCGTCAAAGGTGTCGCAAGTACACACATCAAAAGTGTCTAGGGATCAAGCATTTTTATGCGGATTTCATGAGATTGAGATGTGGTTTTGTAATAAATTTATGATTTTATATATTTATATGGATCCTTTTTGGTGCATTTCATAATTTGAATCAGGAACTGTGAATCAAATTCGAGTAAAAGATGAAAATCAGCTGTCAATATTTTCCCTATAAAAACATACAACGCATTGAAGACATTATTAGTGCTACTGTTTCCCTACTACTGATTAAAACCAACGTTATTATGGAGCGGCGACGTCATTTAAGCAGGGAAGAAATGCTCAGAGCCGTGGGAATGATAGAAGCTGGTTCCCGGCAACGTACTGTGGCTTTAGCTCTGAATACAAGTCAGAATGTTATCAGTCGACTTTGGACACGTTACCGAAGCACTGGTACCGTGTCTGAGCGCCATGGAGGACGGTATCGCTGCACCACACGGAGACAAGACCGATACATTCAAATCTTAACTCGAAGAGCTCCAACATAACCGCCATGATGTTAGCCGTGAGGCTTCATCACTCTTCGGGGAACTTAATTAGCGACCAAACAGTCAGAAACCGCTTGCATGAAGTGAACCTTCATTCCCGAAGACCGCTACGGGTACCACCTATAGCAATGCACAATCGTAAGATTCGATATCAATGAGCTCTTGAACACAGAAATTGGGCAGTAGAACAATGGCGTTTCGTGTGCTTTTCTGATGAGTCTCGTTTTGGTATGAGACCGGATACAAGACGTATACGACACTGGAGAACCCCTAGACGCCAACAGCGATTAAAATCCTGCCAGGAAGTCCATCCTTATAGTGACGGAACCATCATGGTATGGGCGGGTATTTGGATCGGCGGAAGAACTGAGTTGATTTGGATCAGAGGCAACCTCAACGCTCAAATTTATGCTGAGACGATTGTATCAGACGTCATCGTTCCTCTACAAGTGCAAATCGGTCCCTTATTTCAGTTAATGCATGATAATGCACGACCGCACACCGCAAGAGTTGTAAGACAGACTCTCGCCGCAGCTAACATCAATGTCCTGCCCTGGCCTGCTCAGTCGCCAGACTTGAACCCGATTGAGCATGCATGGGATATGCTACAGAGAAGAGCTCTGCCGAATATGGAGGGTATCCGGTCGCAAGAAGACCTTTTTTTGTTGTTGCAACGAACATGGGCGGCCATTCCACAGCGTGATTTGGATGAACTCATTTTGAGTATGCCAAACCAATGTTCTTGTGTTGTTAGTGTTCGCGGTAGAAACACGGATTATTAATTGTTTAAGTTACCCAATAAAATTTTAGAGAAAACTGTTATTTCAGTCTTTTTTTCGAACTTTTGTGTTAGTGCTTCAAATGTCAAATATCCCTTTATTAGGAAAATGGCAAATTTCTTTATTAATGCAAAGGTGACTTGGTTTATCGTTACTGTGACAAACGAAAACACTTTATTTGATGAATCCTTAAAGAAAATTTTAATTAATATCAATCAGGAGAAAAGTTATTGCAAAAATATATGTTGATCCCTAGACACTTTTGATGTGTGTAGTAGTAGGCAAATAAGAGAAATAGAAAATATATATATATTTTTTTTGAGAAAAAGCTAAATGACTATTTAGTTGAAGGTCCATATTACACAGTGTGAATTTCGGTCTGGCTGATTAGTATTTGAATAATAATTTCAAATTACAGATAAAATTTAAGGCATCCATTTGACATTTTATTGTAATTGGCTTATATTTATGCATGTGCCAGATATTGTCTTTTATATTGTTATTTATTTATGATATTTTACATAGTATTTACAATGTCAATTTAGCATGCATATTTGTACGCCTCTGGGCAAAACATAGCAGATGTATAATATTTATCTGTAACACCTCAACACACTTTACCTATGTTTACAAATAAAGATTCTGATTCTGATTCTGAAGTATTAGGAACTTATACGACACGTTTGCCCCTTGCCCTTTTGCTAGAACCTACGTAGGCACCTACGCCTTTCGAAGAAAGCTCTACCCACCCTATTCACAAATATCGCAACCCCTAACATATCACGTATTTGATGCTGAACATTAACTTTCTCAATAAAGCTAGTTAGCTCAATGAAATGAAAACATTATTATTCTGCAATTCTCACAACTTTTTACGAGTATTACAGTACTTAGTACGAACAAATTTTTACAAGTAACAAATTATTTTACACCTACGCTTTAACTAGAGTTTGTTAAATGGAAAGTTAACTAAATAAATAGTTTCCCTGTGAATTTGAAATGGTTAACGGAATGCACGCTCTGTTCGGCGTTTATTTATTTCAAGGATTTTCGTTTTCGATTAAAACGTGTAAAAAGCCTAGAAAAGGTAGGTAGGAAAAGGTAAGATATTTTGAGTAAATTAAGAATAAAATTATTGTTTTTTAAGCATAAACTAGGTAGGTATGATATGTGTACGGGATAGCAAGTGCAATGACGCGAAACCTGATACCATCCATGAACTCAGTACTTTAATGATTCCGAAATTTTTCAAATTATCTGTTCTACATGCGGTCAACATTTTTTTTTTCATAACCGATTATATTTTTCTGCCGTAGGGGATCAAGGAAAGATCAACTTAGATCATGTGCTGAAACCAGACGTGATTATAGTTTGCAATTGTACGCTACAATGCCACTCTTTATTTTGTATAAACACGATGAAATATTGTATTAAATACCGCAGGCTTCTATTTACATTGTATGTTTGTATTTCCATATTTTCCTTATTCCCTATTATTTGTAAAGTTTGTGTTTTTAAAAACCTATAATTTTTCTTCTTCATTATTTTTATTTTTCTTACTACTTGCTTAAGACTGATTCATTAAACCAGTGGTTTACAAAGTGTGCCGCCTGATCAGGTCACCAAACCTCATTAAGGGGATCACCGCTTCTACACAGTTATTGTAGAGTTTCCAAATAGAATCATCAAGAACTTCAAAGTTTCAGCGGTAGATTGTGGGAATTCTGTTTTCTGTTTAACCGAAAGTTTCCCAAAGTGATGGACTAAAATTCCAACTTAGAAGCAGCGGAGGAAAGGGGGTCGCAAAATATTTTTCGATACTAAAGAAGCCGTGCCATGTAAAAGGTTGAAATACACTGCACTTAACTATGTCACACAGACATGCTTCGACCTTAGACTTGCATTGTTATGCGCATAATAGGTATAATAAATTCATAGGTGTGTGATATTAGACGCAGTCTGTATTCAATTCTGATTACTCTAGACTCAGTTCACGTACTCTCAACAGTTACCTATACCTAAATTTTCTGTTCTCGCAGAATTTACCTACTAATTTTCTTTTTTATGAGTCTGCGTTTTGTTAATATACTTAAATCATTTCATCCTAACAAAAATGTCATAAATGCGAAGGTTGCGAACGGATTTTGCTGACATTTAGCACACGAATAAAACAGGACTTGAGCAAGGATATAGGGCTCCTTTTGGATTTAGAAAAATTTGGCGCACAGTTGGTTTATAACCAGATTTAATATACATATAGGATACTTTTTATTCTTTTCATTAAAAAAAAAAGTTGCCTTACACTAGGAATTTCTCTTGTATCTTGGGTGCGTTTACAATCATTTCAACTCACATACTCAAACAGCCAGACCTAAAAAAACTACCTAACAACATCGGCCGCCGGCAGAAGTTACCACCCACCAGAAAAAGTCTTGCCGCCAAGCGATACGTCGTGTTCCGGCATGATGTTTGGTGAAGCCGTACGGCGGACGGGTCTGAGCAGTTGTGTTGCGATGTGTGCCGGGTTCTATTTGCCAAATGTTGTTGTGTTGGGAGTTTGGTCGTGGAGGATCTTCAGATCAATCTCCCTCTGGCGCAGCATCGTTGGGTCGTGTTGTTAAGTTTAACATTGCATCACCTCGCTCAACTGCCGTCTTCCTTCCTATTCGCTCAGTTTTTCCGAGTGAATAAGCTTTTAATAAACTAGCGCGCTTTACCATCAATGATTGCATCACTGCTTACCATCAGGTGGGATTGCAGTCAAGCACTAGTTTATAATAATTAAAAAAAAAAATCTTATACAAACATTTCATGTACAAAACGAAAAAAACCTTATTTTCATCCTTGAGATTTATTCCCAAAATACTTTGGTTCAAATCTTTAATAAATACCTTATATTGGCGAACAAGATCTTCTTATGTCCAACTTTGAAGTGGGTAGGTGAAGATCAAACGTCAGATTGTTGGAATCATGCTCCTCCTCTACTCTTTGGCTTTTTGTGGGGGTATATTGTTTATTTGAAATCAATATAACCTTATATATACTTCTTTTAGATTAAACTGTTTGATATTAATTTACTTTAGGTTACGCAGTTTGGCGACATCAGAGAGATAAGTCAATCTGTCAAAAATACCTCTAATTTTCTTACATTTTTAGAAGTTTTTTGAGTTTTGTGTGTCACCGAAGTGAGACTATGATATATTTAGAACATTATAAATTACGAGAATTGACCTTCAGATGATAATAATAATATCTTATCGAACTAATCTCAAAATAATTTACACTAAAATATCATAAAGTTTGCATAGTTCTTCATCATCAACGTTTTTATCGTCCCACTGCTGAGCACAGGTCTCTTCTCATACAGAGAAGGGTGGCGAAGGCTGGCGATTTCAGACTTAAAGGCCAGATTCCCTCAAGATGTTTTCCTTCACCTACCAAATTTCCTTAAGTAAAGAAAAGGGTCTTGTGAGAATTTTGACAGAAATCCGATTTAATGCTAAGTTGTGATAAAAAATAATCTTTTAGATCTCTTAGAATTTTTTAGATCAGTCATTGGTGTCCAAGATATACTTAGAAAGTAGGTACATATAACTTAGAAAAGTTACATTGGTACTTACCTGACGACCACGACTATATTAGACCACCACGACTATATTAGACCACCACGACTTTACTAGACCATCACGGTATATTTCTTATCTCCAAATTATTATTTCGCATCTCTTTTGACATCGCTAAATTTTTCACTCCAAGTAAAACTCACTTAACTTTTAATGTCGGTACTATTTTTCTTATGTTTAAAGAGCTAAAAGCCTCCCCAATGTCTTAAGTTTCAACGAGCCCAATTTCTGAGATGTGATACCTATCGCTTTTATTTGAAGTTTTCTATTATTTTCAGCCACATTCTCAAGTTTAATTACAGATTCCTTTAAGAAAATGGGGTTTATAATGTCAACCCCTCTAGATAATCGTCTTTCCGAGACGGAAAAGTAATTCATTTAGGACAATTCCTGTCGAGCCCTAGGTGTTTTATCGATCTCAGTGGAGTTAGTTAACGTGAGTAGTAAAATGTAACGCAGTACAGAGTGACGTCAGTTCTATTTTTGCCTTGTGGAAAATCTAACAATTCCAGGAAAGATGTTTGATTTATTAAGACTGTTTTACATTAATCAAACTGAAACTCATTTATTGCGTAAAAAGTATCAGTAGATGTTTATGTCTATTAATCTAAATTACACCGAGTGTAACAAGATAGCACAATAAAGTGTTTGTTGCAGTGTCGCAGTCGGTGTTCACTAGGTACTACCTACGTCAGTAGTACACGTGTCCAGACCACGTGCCGTTTCCACGTAGTTACCGGCGTGATGACATACAGACGGATGTGTTGCAACTAACGTTTGGATCAACTGGTGACTCTGTAATCATAACCGTCATGTTCTATAATCGAGAGTTATTCCCGCGGTCTGTCGGTGGTACCTAACCAGCAGCCCACCTCCCTCCAAAAGTTGATTGTTTATTGTGTAAAGTTTGGGTGCCTCATCATCCATGATCCATAATAGTCGAACCTATAGCTCTATTCCACAGTAGATACACCTATCTATTATATTATAAAACTATCAGGTACCTATTTAGAATAGAATCAATTCACGTTCACAAATACATACATAACATAGCGTTGGTTGATAATGATCACTCTAGATAGATTAAAGTTGAAGAACATTTTTATAACACTCTTGTGTATATTCGGCAAAACGTTAATTGTAATATATTCTTAATTTTCTATTGACTCGGCGAAAATTAATGTTAGTTACGCAGAGAATATATTCAGGATCGTGCCCTAACGACGCGTGCCCGTAATGTAATGACTTGCAAACCGTTCTTGGTTTATAATGTAACACATCGAATATCTAAAAATAAAAATATATATACGTAGTTTAAATATCTATGACGTGACCCAGAATTTACAGAATACCGAACAAAACTACAAAAATATATTATAGGTTTTAACTTTTATACCTACATATCAATATAGCATTCAAACATCAAAGGTTGCCAAAGTCTGTGGGAAAACTAGAATCACAGCACCACTTAAACCACTGGAAAAACACTGACAACTCGAAGAAACTTAATTCTCTTTTCTGCCTCACGTTCAACTTGTTTGAACCAATTTTACGTTGAATTGATTCCCGATGATCTTCAGGAGAAGGTTTTCCTGAAGGCCACGTCTAAGTTAAGCTTTAACCCAAATTCTGGGCTAATCATCCAAATGTAGCATTAAAAAAAATGGTAATGCCGCTTGAAACTTTACTGACCAAGATTTCGTCCAGGCATGGTGTGAAGTCCTACCATAAATGTCAAAATTCCAACGTATTGAGCGTGACTACACAAGATATACATATAAAATTACAAATAAAAGGAGACCTTTGAAGAATGGACTGCCACAAGGACATGGTGCTGATTCTCGTCAACATGACGAACCTAAAGCCAACTCAAATGAGCAACCTAAAGTTTAAAATCCATGAGGTACTAATACATGGATTTAAAAAAAAATTAGGAGACCTGAAAAAATCTATCTTAATCCATACTCTATAGTCTACACTAATCTATAAATCTAAAGAGTTTGTTTAAACATGCTAATCTCGGGAACTACTGAGCCGATTTGAAAAATTCTTTTTGCGTTTGATAGCGCATTAATCCAAGAACGCTTTAGGCTATATATCATCACACTGCGACCAATAAGAGCGAAACATATAAAAAAAAAAAAATATCAAAATCTACGCGGGTGAAACCGCGCGGTGCAGCTAGTTAAATAGTAATGTAAAGATGCACTGAATTTAAAATTAGTTTCGTTTGTAAAGTAAAAGAATCGTCGCCAATACTTATCCACTTCTGAACATGAACCCCTTAATGAAGTAAGAGAATCGTCGCCAATATTTATCCACTTCTAAACATGAACCCCTTAATAAAGTAAAAGAATCGTCGCCAATACTTATCCACTTCTGAACATGAACCCCTTAATAAAGTGAAAGAATCGTCGCCAATACTAATCCACTTCTGAACATGAACCCCTTAATAAAGTAAAAGAATCGTCTCCAATACTTATCCACTTCTGAGCATGAAAACCTTAATAAAGTAAAAGAATCGTCGCCAATACTTATCCACTTCTGAACATGAACCCCTTACTAAAGTAAAAGAAGCGTCGCCAATACTTATCCACTCCTAAACATGAACCCCTTAATAAAGTAAAAGAATCGTCGCCAATACTTATCCACTTCTGAACATGAACCCCTTAATGAAGTAAAAGAATCGTCGCCAATACTTATCCACTTCTGAACATGAACCCCTAAATAAAAGCGTGAAAAGTGAAAATAAGGGTTCATATTTGAATACCGAATATTAAAATGAATCTACGGGTTAAATGTCAATGTTCAAAATATCAATTGTATAATATATCGAATATTATTTAACTAACATTGAAATACCGAATGATAAAAACATCTAGTGTAAAAAAATATCGATAAGACGTTCACAGACAAGAAGTTCACAAACATGTGAACTTAAAAGACCTATCGATATTTTTGTATATGCCATTATGAACTTTAAATTTAAGTTTAAAATGGTGAAATGAATTTCGTCATTTTAATAGTTTTTCGAAATAGCATATTAGCATAATAGATTCTAGTAAAATATGTTGCAATATTAATTGTTAATAAATAGTTAGCATGTAAAAGGCAATAATTATGTACTTAAATAATATATGAGTTGGTTATCACAACTCAATTGTTTTTTTGGCACAACTATACGTACCTTTTTTTTTTGTTTTCGGGGAAAACCTTCAAAAGGCACCCGACCCCCGAGGAATGAGGTCGGGTAGTGTGGGATTTTTACCTCACTAACAGCCAGCGCCTAAGGTGGTCCTGGTTCCTCTTAAAAGACCAATTCCGGAACCCTCCATGCGCAACGCCTGTAAGGCACATCCCAGGGGAGACTCAAAGAGAGCCTCTCCTAAACGTCCTATCCACGGTAGCACGTGACCACTATGCCACCGTCTTCCCTGGGGAAGTATAGGTACTACTGTAGGAAATTAGCTTGTTCCTCCTTGACCGGGTAAAAATGATTTTTACGTGATCTTAACAATATTAATTAATGACAATAATATGTAAAGGTAAGTTTAATTTAACACTAATAACAACAAGAAATATTTATCTTGCGGTTTTTGATCGAAGAGAGGGTTTACCTACGAACAACAGCAAGTAATGGGAACAAGTGGTTGATACTAGTTACTATGGTATCTATGCTAAACGAGTATTCAATAATCTATTAGGCACTTGCATTATTCATCAAGTTATGTGCCATTTGTTAACATAAGTCTGAAATTCAATAGAGTGCGCACACGCATGTGTTCCGGCGGGATGCTCGCGCACGAGGCGAAAGCTTAGTGTATACTCGAGTGTGAATTGCCTACATGAATGTTGTCGTATTGCATTGCATTTAATGTGCAAGCAGAAACGAGCTTACGGTCACACGGTTAGGCGCGCCTAATGAGAAAGTTTATCGAGCGTTTATTGCGTAGCAGCGGGAAGCTTCGCAGCGTCGCCCGAGGCAAGAGGCGCTCCCGCCGCCCGCAGGTGTGCCCGCACTCCCCGCACCCGACCCCTCGCCCGCCTCTCGCCTCTCCTCACCCCACCGCGCACGACACAGCTTTCTTTCGTCCGTCCGCCGTCCGCGAACACCGCCAGTCTACTGTCAACCACGGAAGCGAGCGGTTGTTTCGTATACGCTCCAATCGCAAAACGCCGCGCCAACTGTAAACACGACGTACTATCTGAGCAGTGCTTCCGTTCGCGACTTAACCTGAATTCAGCGAAACATTTCGAATCTAGTGTCGTGTTGTGCCAAGCTAGTGGATGTTTTTATACTCTTTATGGATCGTGAAACGTAACTGAACTTCCAATACATGTAAATGTCACTAGTGTCGCGTATGTAGCGGTGTGGTGTCGGCCAGCGAATGCCGTTGATCAGATCGTGCAAAGAAATTGTGGGCATTGTGGTATTGTGCGAAACGGGTTCTATCTGCTGGACGAGGTCGCAAAAACTACCGAATCTACATACGGTTACTGGGTGTCGCAGGCCGGCTTTGATCGCGCCTATGATCGCTATCGTGCCGGCATCATCAAATAAGCTGTTTGACGTAAATGGACGCCGCACACGGTATCACATTACAATGTTCACGGAAAGTCAACAAGCGATAAAATATTTACTTGGTCAGCTGAACACAGCTTTCATGTTAGCTCTATCTATCGCTAATGTAACACATTTCAATACCCTTGTAATTGTTATCTTTGAGCTTGTATCATGCCGCGAACGTCTTGGTAACGAAAAGTTTGGTACACTTGTTGAAGAATAATAAACATGTTCAAGGTCTCCCTAATCTTATTTACCAAAACAACATCAAAACAAAATCGTTTTACCACAACAATATCAAAACAAAATCGTTTTTTAACATAAGGAGTTGAATTCATTTGGGATGTCTAAATAAATTTTGCGGCGTGCTTAGATCATCCAATGAACACAAGACATACAGTTCTGGCAAGATCCTTGAATTCACCTGAAACTCCTCGATGTATCCAGAGTAAACCTCCGTGGAATCTGTGTTGTAAGCCGAGCTTGTCAATGCTATCAATTAATGCCATCGAGGGAGTGCCCTAGTTAGACAAAAGGCGGTAAACAAGCTATTACGCTGGCATAGAGGGGCGATTCGGAACGCTATTATTGGCTTTCCACTAAATACCAATACGTAATACACTAGTATAATCAATTTGTTTAGGATTATGAAAATTAACACACGACTATTTGCAACAATAACTAAAAGCTCTCACAAGATCGACATTACAATTCACTACATTCGTGTTTGTTTATCTAAACAACAGTTTTGGAGAAGACTACAATTAGTTTAATGAAAAAATCATCGAAAGTACTTAGGTATCTGGGTTTACTTAACTATTTACTTTAACTTCGAAAATTTATAGGCCAGCAACATTCCCATCACCTAATTAATCATTTCTAAATTCAAAAGCATCAAGTAAGGCTAACAACTTCCTCTTTTCCAAGTAAAAAAAAATCAAAATTTGGAAGAGTGGCTAATAGAAAAAATATGACATTGCGCCCAAATATAATCAGTTGACCAGTCGTCTTTTCCATAAAGAGTTAATGATTTCTGGAAAGGATTTTCTTCGAGAGATTTTAGACTCTATAGTATAGATTAGCTTTAAAAATCCTATGAAGTTAAATTTGAGTGTTTCTCTACACAGAGTAATTCTAATTTATACTTCGTCTATAAATCGCTTCATAAAACAAAAATCTATTAACCTGCCCGTACTTCTCAAATTACTCGTGGAGAATGTGGAACCCATCTCCTTATGGTATGGCAACAAAAGCACTTAAATCTAGAATGTGTCTTTAAACAGCTCTTCCAAACACGTTTAAAGAAAGATGAAGACTTCAAATAACTACAAAAGATTTTATTGCTTCAAGTATAATTGTGTTATCAAGAATTTCTACCGCCTGTACTTCACTTTAAATAAATTGCTCTCTGAAAAGTTTGCGAGCTTATTGTCCCTATATTTTCTTTTAACATCTGTTCAGTTCATAAATGAGTGGTACATTCATAATGTAATTTATTAGGGCTTTGTGTGTTCACTAGCAAGTTTGCAATCTGTTGCTGCAGGTTGCACTCAAACTTCAACCTTTGTGGTCCCTAAACTTTACCTCACATAGCCATTCTTGCCTCTCAAGTTAATCTACTACTTGCTTGCTTTAATAGTGTAAACCACAGGCAACAGCTACATCAGTTTAATATTATTATCTGAGTATCTATTCTACCCAATCTACCCGAGTATTCTATTCTACACAATCTGAAAATAAATACTTTAAAAATAATCCATTAGAATTTACATAACTGAATTGACGAGCATAATACCTATGTACATTAAATAAATGAGGTTGTTAATGATATTGCAGGAAAATATTGATTGTTTTAGTAAAAAGCCGATCAAATTTACGTAAGGCATTGTATCGATTACATGATGCGATAAGCTACTTTTGTATTCGCTTTTACAATACGAGGATAAATAAAGGTGAATGCAATAAAACTGATACTGGGCTGTTAACTGTAACAGTTCTATGATTTTTTTGAACTTTATCCATCGCCGTGATCTTGAATAGATAGCCATAACAATAGGCATGATTGCGTATGATTGTTTAAATTAGTGCCACGGAGCGTGGCAGCCCCGAGTGAAAGGCTTACTTTCTCCAGCCCTCCGGCCCTCTTGTACGATGTGGCTCTATTGCAAAATTTCACACTCTCCTAACACCGATAGCTATCAATTACACTGATAAATAGCTTTAGAAACCTCATCTCTTGCGCTTTCCTTTACCTTTCAGTGAGGAGTTGTTATGCTTTAATTACCGCTACGTATTAGGCATTCCTGGATTTACCATCTGTTTAATTATACTGAACCTTCTTTGTTTGTCAGTTGAAAGGATAGATGATAACTTTACATTAAACCCAAAACTTAAGTGATATTTGTTTTTCAAATGCTAATACAATAATATATGTTCTGATGATTGGAACAAATTACCCTAAGTGACATGGTCTGATGCTCGTCCGACTTCGAGAGAGTTTTCATTGCTCCTTTCTACCTCACGTATGTAGGTCGTCACGAATCGCTTTGTTACTCTCCCATTTTGTTTCAATAATTTCCCGACAATTGCCGTGACTAGATTTTATGAGGCAAATTATTAGTGTCCAAATGTGACCCGAATTATCTATAAATTATATTAAGAAAACTTAATAGCTTTGTCATCTTTACTGCTTTATCTTTTAGAAAGATATTAATAAATTCAAATTATTATAAATCATAATTTACTGCTAAATTCTCACTATCAGATTTGGTCTCCAATGTAATTCTTTTCAACAGCCATCAATGAGCTCTAATATTTATGGAGCCGATTGGGCAATATGGAGGATCGATATAATCTGTTATTTCGCACGGCCCGACGTACGCGAACTTAAAGCTAACTTACGATAGAGCTATGCTCCTAAGTGGAATTTACGCAAGAGACCTTATGTAAGCAGTTTGTGATGCTTGTGAAACCCAACCAGTATGCTTTCGTTACTCGGGTTACAGAGAACGGGCCATCGACAAATTGCTAATAATGATTAATGAGATCGTGATGCTCTTTTGAAATTGCCAATCGGTAAAATCAAAACAATTGCTGACAGACTGTCCAATAAATCATAATATAGTTTCCCTTTTCTATTTTTATATTCTGAAAATTAACATGTCCAAAGTGAGAGAAGTACAAATTAAAGGCCATAAATACATGAAGGAAATTGTTGATCACTTATTATTTATTCATTGTATTGTGTTATCGCACTGTCACGATAGCGGTAATCGATACTGATAACTTAACTCACGATAAGGCAACTCTCACAGAATCGTTTCTTAAACATAGTAGGTATCAGTGAAATAATGTCGAATTCGTTATAAGTGTGTTTTGGGCACATGGTCGCGAACTCCAATAATATATTCGGATAGCACAATGAATCATCTACATAGGCACTGGTAAAAATAAATTATTAACAATACAATCTGTAGGAGTTGGTAAATAACATATCATAACACTATCTAGTTCGAGTGGATGCAAGTATACGGCCGTAGTTGGTACAAATTGGGATCTCGCCAACATTGGTTGCCAACTGCATCGAAGGGGCTGCCCTTTCGAGCGATTGATTTTATCAACGGACCATTTTTGACTTGAAAGCCGATATACATATATTAAAAGACGAAATAAATAACATCGAACACATCTCACCACCGGAACGAAACAATAAAACTGCATCAGGAATTGGTGATGATGCCCCTGGGACGAAGCCAAGGAACTCTGCCAAAAGAATTTAACTACAAGAGTTATTGTGAACCGAGTCCATAAAACTAGCAAGCTAATATATTATTGAAAAGTAAACACGTGTGACATATACGGACAAGTGCGCGTCAAGCAAAGCTCATCCTATAAGCTGAGCTATCAAGTATTGGGCACTTGTTATTAGACCTTATTGAATGCTTGTCCTATTGGGTGGCGGCCAGAAAACATTGCCAAAATATTTACAGCGTTGTCGCTATTTGCTAATGCTAGAACTTTGGTTGACTTTGGTTTGAAGCTTCAGTTTGAATTAATATTCAACAGAATACTAAGAATTCCTTCAGTGCGATCATTATCGTGAGAAATAACTATTGATTCTGAGAATCGCATATTATGCTTTAATGTAGACTTCACTTGACTAAAGACACAAGGCTACTTGTAACAAAACAGAATTCTTGAGGGTTTTCTCTTCTGCTAATTTTACTATAATTTGATTTATCGTTACGGCCTATAATTGTTGCACTTAAGGACTTTATTAATTAGGGTGGATCGTGTTTATGTTATGGTCCTTGGGTGCTGGTGTGGTTCTGAATATAATAAACTTGAATTGAGTGAGGTAGTAAAGTCAGGTGGGCAGGTAGAGGGGGAAGGGTCGCGGTGGGCGACCTTCCGTCGACAACATCTGTCATGGCAGCTGCGTACCCCACGATCGCACGTGCGACTACACCTATTATTAAGTTTGTTTTTTGTCTCGAAAACTTTGGAAGTGTTACGGAAGATTCCAACACATGTAGCCTGCTTCCCTTTTGTGTAACAATGGCAGTTATAAAAGGAAGCTCTCGTAATTTCAAGATGTGAAAGATTGCCAGGTAAAAGATGATTATGATTAGGAACCTATTCATTTAGGTAATGACGTCATGAAAAAATATAATCGCAATTTTTCTACCTACCTACTTATATATTTTTGCAGCAAAATATAAGTAATCCCTGCACTTATGTATATGTGGCACGTGACTCACATGCACAGAAGACTTAACAAAACAGTAGGAAAAGATCGCGAGCACCGATTTTTAATATGTTTTTCCACCGGCGCACACGTGACTTTTGTTTACCAGCGAACTCAAGGCCACGTGCATTATTGCGACGCTATTCCGTGCACGTCAGCGAATAGCGAATATAGCGATGGATTTAAAAAAATAGTCTAACAAGAACTGAAAGCAAACCACAGCAGAACTCTGCTCACTTTTATTAATATGTATTAAACGATTAAATATCGATTCTCTGAAATATGAATAATATTCATATCAGATGAAAATATTTTACTATAACATGATTTGCATAATACAACCAACACAAGTTGTGACTCTGATTGGAGAATTACCAGGAATTGTGTTTCGTGATGCGAATCGAGCAAACTGTTCAAAGCAGTCTTGATGGCGGGATAATTTGATGGATGATGCAGATTACGGGCCATCTTGTAGAGCAGATAATCTCAAAACTTACGTCACATTCGTTGAGTTGGTTATAAAACTAAATTGACATTTTAAAACCATTTATCACCAAGTAGGTATATCATTCTATTTTGAATTTGCATTGAGAACACTTGGGTCAAGATGACGTCAACAGTCTGAAAACAACTACCAAAGCGTGAAACACATGAACTGCGCAGTTAAAATCAGTTAGAAAATAACGGATTGTAACGTATGTTGATTAGGGATGAGGAACAATAGCGCATCGCTCGCAACTGAAATCGTCCAACGGCATTGCACCTCTGACCCGGCAAAGCCGCATTGCAGCGCTCGCCTACACCACACCAGACTACGTTTTATGTTTGTTTACCATCACATGCATAATCGTCGCCATCTCCCATTAAACTTGTTCGCAAAATGTTGCCAGTGTCGCGTAATAACTCCTTGGATTAATGGCTCATAAATTCGACATTGGCCCGAATCCCTTGCTCACAACTTAAACTTAAGTTCATTGCACCATTTTCTTTCAAATTCATTAATAAAAGGGCAGTTGATAAATATTAGTCCAGTGTGGCTACCATGAAGTTTCATTACGAGACTCGATCGTCGATATCGACCGCGTTTGACGCTCTCATTGGTTGAGAGATCTGACAACCTTGAAGCGGGCCAATCGATGAGTCAAACGCGGTCGATATCAACGATCGAGTCTCGTAATGAAAACTCATGGTAGCCACACTGTCCTGTCAAATTATTTTGCGCCTGACGTAAATTGACGTATGTTTAGTCGCCATGTTTTTAATCGCGTCTAGAGTGTCTATGGAATAACTTAATTTGACAGGACTAAACTAATATGTTAAATTCTATCGTTTTTAATCAATAAATTAAAAATTAGTTTAGAATGTGAATAAGAACATCGGCACCATTATCAAACCGAAGATAATATTAAATTACATCATACATAACGTAATACGCTATTTAAAATGTAATCTCTAACAATTATATAAGTGCTTTATAAAAAGCAAATAAAGCTATCAGTTTCCAAATTGAGGAACATATTGGTTTCAGTGTGGGAGATGACATTTCAATATCAAAGGTCACCGTTATATAATATGTATCGACAGATGGATGTCACGCAACCGATAAATTCAATGAAGCTGTTTTACATCGAAGTATCATGATACAGGGTGCGATTGAATACGTATATTCTCGAACATAATTTTTTATACACAAATATACAACGATTAAGATGTTGGCGGATGTACGACAAGCGATTTGCATGTGTTGGTAAACTGCGTGTCCGGACTGATTTCGATTCTAAGAAAGCGAAGTTGGTTCAAACTAGAGTCACGCTTGAATAGTTATTAAGTCAATATTAGAAGTATAGTTATCGACTGAACAACGGAATTTCAACTTGAATTTTTGTTTTAATAGGACCGGATTACAGACGCGCAACTTGCTGCTGTGATAACTTCTGTGATGTGCGAGCCAGCCCACGGATATTTTTATATGTGATTTACTAGTGCCCAGTACAAACCGAGTACAAAAAAAACGGAATATAGAGTTACAATATATTTATTAGTGTTATTGGAACAATGAAGGAGGAGTGTAAGTTGTGTAGTGTAAACGGATGGTGTGGTGCTGCGCAAGGGATGACGGATTTTTCTATATCGTCACTGATGCGGCCGGCAGCAAGCCAGGGAGGGCAGGAAACGCGGCACGATGCAGTGCTGCTGTCAGCCTACCTGTTCAAACTAGGTGACTATCCATTGTATACGCTTCACGATCACTACGCCAACAGCGGTGAGTATCGTGCACAACACACTAGTTCTCACGTACCTATTAACACTTCTGACACTACTGAGTAAGTTGATATATCACCTTCCACTAACACTTCATCGTGCATTAGATAACTAATGTCAATTATTAATTATGTTAACTGTGGAAGAATTCTTTCTATATTTTTATTTTTTTGTAGCAAATGAACACATTTTTTGTCCTTCCCCTAATATAAGGCAATCAATCCTCATTCAACATTTTAAATACCTGTTTAAAAACACAACTTGAACCGAGAAATACAGTTTACAACAAAATCATCGTTAAACGAGGTTGAAAAGATTAACGATTCGGAATTCGGATTCCCAAAGAGACATCCTTGGGACTTATTGTATTCCCCGAATGCAGCGCGCTGACAAAGCTGGTTACGTCTTCAATTGTTCCACAAACAATTAGTGATTTTTTTTTTAAATACAAACGAACGTAATGAGAAGTAACAACATATCTCCGTAATGCATTATGCTTATTCGTTTTATCGTTTCTGTTAAACATGATTAAAAAACTTATCTAAAAAGTATCGGCATTTATCATTTTTATGGCCGAAAATTACTAACATGAGTTATTAATGCCACCATACTTCATTCAATTAATTATGTGATGATTGCTTACAGTTTTGTATCATTCATTTTACACTGTAAATTAATATATTTTAGCGCTATATGCCTGTATGTGTAATTGACAATTGTGTATGCGCATAAGTAGGCAGCACAATTTGCGTCAATGACGCTTTGTTCATACGCCAGTAACTATTGTCTGCCTGTTCGCTTTGTTAAAGAAACTGCGCAATGATCATATCACGAAAAAAATAACATAAAAATATAATATTTTTCAATGTACGAAACTGAGAATTAAATATGATAAATATCAACACACGTTAAAATGCAAGCTAGTGAGTCACTGAACAAATTGTGAACGCGACTGTTATCATAATTTTTTTTATCCGTGGCCAGACACAGGAAACGATATAAATACGGATTTTATTATGAATGGTAGAAAAAAAAACCTTACGGACCAAACTGCCATGAATTAATTTAAGCGATGTTATCTACATCCTGATGATTCCAAGTTTAGTGTCTAGTAGATATGTATTTATTATTATCACGAAACAATAAACACTTAAATCGATATCATTATCTTTATGCATTCATTTCCTTTTTAAAAGTGCACATGATAAAAGGTAATAAGTATTATATCATTTGTCAGCAGGTCGTGAATATTCCGCAAAATATTGCCATAGTAAGAAAGAACGTTGCAGATAAAGTATAAATCAAAATTTGCGGAAACTAAGTTTTATTAAAAACTTACACGGCACTCGACAAGTTCAAATATAACTATCGACAAGCTGACGTTTAATATCCGGCATCGCCAACATTCATATCGAATACCATTTTAGGATAGCATTTATAGCAAATCTAGATATTTAGCCGTTATATCAATTTATTACTTATCGATAATATAATTTTTATGCGACTATTCGAATAACTAGTAATGGGGATGTGCGCATTTTACAAGGATTTAAAATCGCACTTATACAGGATACTTAATAGAGAAACTCGATATGAAGCAATAACCTATGTATTTTAAACTAGTAATCTCTTAAACAAGCCATTTATCATGTTCTCTAACCCAACATTGCCTCAAAGGTTTAATGCATTAAGGCAGCTTTGATAAAAACAAAAAAAAAAGCTCAAACTCTGATGACATCACCGTTGATCCAATTTTCTCTGTTTTCCGCAGTCATGTTTTTATGAAGCCGGCAACTTGGAGTCGGTAAAGAACGTTCATTTGTTTTAATTGCGACCTGTGAAATGTTTAACAATTCTAATTTGTAAATGTGTACGATAAGCTTAAAGCTAGATGCATTTATCTAGTTTATTTCAATGTTATCGCAAATTATACATCGTCGGCACGATGTGAATCGACCTCGCACAGATCCGTGAGCGAATCCGGATCTGTTCGAATGTCTCTTGTCACTTCTAGATTTATTCGAGCAGTGATCTGATGCAGTGATTTAATGACAAACAATATTGTTGTCAGTGCACGTCACTTACTATCATAAAAAGTGACGAGACAAAGCTAAGTAATAAGAATTTGGCCCACACTACGCTTTCAAATAATGTTGTATAGTTACTATGTAGTTACATTATGTTTTAAGGAAAACGATGGGTGAGGTTAGTATGGATATGAGCAGATACAATATAAAACGTAGAAATAAAGTTAATACTTTAAGGATCCTAACCACAAAAACAAACTCAATGTTTAACGCGTGTTTAAGAGTCAGTGTTACGTCAAAGTCCATAATATGGTAATGGCACCGATTTCCTTGTTCACAACTAAACTAAATTAAGTTTTTTTTTTCTTTCGTTTTCATTAAGAAAAGGACAGAATGTAAAATGTTAGTTCAGAGTTATCAAATTAGTCTGCACCTGACGTAAATTGACGTATGGTCGCCAGGTTTATAATCGCGTCTAAACTGTCTATGAAATATCTTAATTTAACAGGATTAACCTAAAATGTTGTGGGCTGCTTTCGGGAAGCTACGTAGAATCTTCTCGTCCGAAATACCGCAGTGTCTCAAGACAAAAGTCTTCGACCAGTGTGTGTTGCCAGTGATGACTTATGGAATTGATACGTGGTCGCTAACAATGGGCCTTATAAGAAGGCTCAAAGTCGCTCAAAGAGAGAGGAGAGAGGGCTATGCTTGGGGTTTCACTGCGCGATCGAATCAGGAATGAGGAGATCCGCAGAAGAACGAGAGTAACCGACATAGCCCGAAGAATTGCAACACTGAAGTGGCAATGGGCTGGACACATTGCCCGTAGGACCGATGCCCGATGGGGCCGACGGGTTCTCCAGTGGCGACCACGCACCGGAAGACGTAGCGTGGGTAGGCCCCCGACAAGGTGGACCGACGACCTGGTGAAGGTCGCGGGAAACCGCTAGATGCGGGAGGCGCATGACCGGTCGTCGTGGAGAACCTTGGGGGAGGCCTATGTCCAGCAGTGGACATCTTTCGTCTGAAATGATGATGATGATGATGAAACTAGAATGTTATCTTCTACCTATGCTTTTCTTAATGAAATAGAAAGAAAAAAATGCACTGGATTTAAAATTAGTTTAGTTTGTGAAGATCGTGGTCAGCATTTCGGATGGATGATCTGCCTCCATCGATTCGAAATGCTGCCGCACTGCTGACCACGATCCTCAGATATGAGGGACCGACTGCAGAGAGAGAGTTTATGAAGAAAAGAATCGGCGCCAATATCATATTTAACGGGTATTTAGCCTAAACAAGTGATGAATACGGTTTTTAACTGACTTCAAAAAGGAGGAGGTTATTCAATTCGACCGTATATATGCTTTTTTATGTTTGTTCGCGGATAACTTCGTCGTTTATGAACCGATTTTGATAATTCTATTTCTGTTGGAAAGAAGACATTCCCAAGGTGGTCCCGTGATAAGGATATCAGGGTTTGATAGTGGAAGACCAGAGAAATCAAGGGAAACTTTCAAAAATCGTTGGGGCAACCAGTGCGTTTGTAAGTTTTTTCATTAAGTATTTTAGCTTCAGTATCCAGTCTAACCGGATGCAGCTGAACAGTACTTTTCACAACTAAAAACTGTAAAATAAAAACTTTTTTTACAATAAAAACAACCGACTTCCAAAGACACAGACTTCCGAAATTAGTTATTTTTCACTTTGTAGTGTTTTTTGGAAGTCGGTTGCTTTTTTTGTAAAAAAAAAGTTTTTATGTGGTAGTAAGATAAATAAGCCTTTACTTAAATAACCAATAAAGATATAATATCATGATAAACATAGCCGAATAGTGCCTCATTACGAAGACAAACGTAGCAGTTTCATGCGCAAATGAAGTTTTTGAGACTACACACTACGGCGAAGACATGAAATTTAAATAACATAAAATTATGTAAAATAGGACTGAATGTAACGAAAATAATGCACACTTACTGACTTCTGTAACAAAATAAAAAAAAGTAGAATGTATAGGAAATATTTCAGATGATATAAGTACATAGGTACATACACACCCACTACAATTATTAGAGAAAACAGATTACATTAAAAATGTCTGGAAGTTTCAACTTTATTCTAAATACGGATATAGGATTAAGTGCGGTAACATCGCTCAGGAATTGTCTAGATTTTATAGTAAAACTTTTCCAGCGGTAATCTCAGTTTAACAACAAAAAGTTCGTATTAAAGGCTCCCGATCCACATCCAATCCGTAGCCAGGCGAGAAACAGCGGTGTTATGCTACTGGATTAAAAAAGGGCCTTTTTATTTATTTCTTATTTGCCTGTATTATATTCTACTGCTAGAGCAAGATTATTATAAAAAAATAAAAATAATAAAAAAAATGCTTTCATTTGGCTTTTACCTTTGAATTCAGTCAACATAGTATCCTATCAAATATGTATACTTACCTTAAAGTAGCCCTTGGACTTTGTAGTAGGTACGTAATTCCAATTAATCTTAATAGAATCATGACAAAAGTCACGTCGTGCTTTTTTGCTAGGAATTTCTAACTTTGCATTCTCAACACGCGTTCCCCTAAATTCCAAGCCAAGCATAATATCAAATAAATCATCGATCTTTTCCCTCGTATTTAAACTGTCATCAGGCCATATTAAGTTCATGACAGAAACAAAGCATCCATTGTTAGAATCGTAAAGGCACTTTACTGATGTAATCGATAAAACAGTTAAATTGGTCTTCAATGTTTACACTGAACCATAAGTTGATGACGTCACGGGTAGTCCCCCTGCGGTGACTCACAAAAATCTCACTGGCACCACATAATCTCTTCCCGTTTTTTTTTCTCTCCCACTCCCTATTTAAGCTTTAATGAGTGAGTGAGATAAAGCGTGCGACATTATCGTCCTTACTGCTCCAGGAAACGGTCGGGGAATAATCAACTCATTGAATTAATTCACACGAATCTAGAATCATCCGGAAAGTGGATTGTCTCTCTTTGCATTTTATTTATTCATACGCTTTTTTGAATTAAGTCTTTTCGTATTATAATTTAATTTTTGTATTCTGAATGTTCAGTATTGGGGAAAATTTTTACTATTGTAAAGTTTGGTATGTTGTATTTTTGTTTGTGTTGTGAAATACTTAGGATCTAATTTATTGGACAACTTTTATCTTTATAACACCTAACGAATTATTCAAAAATGGAAACACTAAATAAAAGTAAGTAATAAAAAAAATATCTCAGTTTGTTTGCCGTTTATCTTCTACAGATTTCAAGCATATTAAATAAAACATGACAACTTTGAATTCAAATGTCTCATATCCGATATAAAAGTAGTCGTCAGATTCAGTAAGTAGATCAATTCTACCGGAAAATATAAATACGAACTGTATTCGGTGCATGGCAAGCTTTATTCCGCCACTCCAGTTTAGTGCCGCCTCTCGGCGCGATCCAATAGGTACTGCTGGTTCACGAATGTTCGAGTGTGTGGGAATAGAAATAACTAGACTCTTCGCTACACTTCGGGAATATTTGCTCTGGATTTTTGTACGTTACATGTTTTATTTTGGTTTCCTTTTTGGAAATATATTTTAGACAGCTACTTTCAACAGTGAACTCGAAGAAAATAACTAATTTCTGCATAATAAAAACTAGGGTGACTTTAAATTAGCTAAAAATCTGTTTTAAATAACAAATAATTTCATTAAATGAACTTTTATTTAATGCTAACAAACTCGTGTTAAAAACAACAAATAACACATCCGCAAGCAAGTAAAACTCAATTAAAAGTATTAAAACTGTTCTTACTAAAATAACTTGGTAACACGCAAACATTCTGTCCCAACACCACGAGAATACAACCCTACGGAACAGGGAATGGTGGCCGCGTGATGGGCTATAAAAAAGTTAAGTAAAACAATAATCAGTCGAGCGGGCCCTTTAGCCCTTCGCCCTCTCTATCCAACCGTAAACATTAAACACTTACTATGCATGAGGCAAAAGCTTTTTGTAATTTCAATAAAAAAATACATGAATATTTAAAACATTCTTGCACTAATAAATATTATGTTCTAAAATAAAACCCTATATTGCACTGTTCAGTTTTTAACCCCACTTTATGTCATTTTTACTCAATAAAATTTAAAACTTAGTAAGGGCCTTAATAGAACATCTATTGCTGTCATAAAATTGTATTGCCTGGTTTGAACTAACCATCACATAACATAATAATTAACCTAGTTAGAAAAAAAATAATAATTAATGAAACGTAGATACTTTTGTTGGCAGCTATCCGCGCCATTAATAAGGGCACGATAATGAATTATTTATTTACTGTATTGACTACGGCGGCTTTTGCAATGCCACGCATTGAATTATAGATATCATAAAACATTACGGTCACTTGTAGTAATATTAGTCCGATGTTAAACGGTATTGAATCATTTGTCTGATTGTTGTGTTACGCATTCAGGTTTTGTCGGTGTGTCTGACAAAATTGAGCAACAACCAAACATGGTTATGACAAATTAGCTTAAGGCGCGGTAAGAAACAAAAAGTCGAACGAATGACAATATTTGCAGCAACAAATAAGGTTTAAAACAACGATGTGTTTGATGTTAGTTGAATAGATTCTAGCAGTAGTTAGTAGATCTAGATTGAATAAATGATGTTAATTTAATTTATTATGATCAACAAAATAAAAGTAATTTTACACTATGTATTAATAACACTGGTAAACACTGTTTTTGTCACATGAACTTTGTTATGATTTTTTTGAAGTGAAACTTCTTTAGGCACGCTTGACTTGGGGAGTAAACTCGCGAAAGCGTTACGAAAAATATTACAAAAATGATCGGGCAAGGCGAACGGAAAGCAAAGTATAGTCCTATTTCGTCTGTAATACAACGAAGCAGTTGGCACATGTAAATATTGCATGACATGCCGTGTATAAAGTTGTGGGTTCGCATCTCGCCGAAGATAATGTATATTTTTTGGATCTTTTTAAGATTTGTTAACAATTGAGTCGAGTATGAAGTTGTGAGTTCGCATCTCGCCGTAGGCAATATATATTTTTTGGATCTTTTTAAGATTTGTTAACAATTGATTACCTAAGAGCACAAATAATTTATAAATTTCGTTCTGTTCTGGCTTTTATATTGTTTTATATATTTTTGCTGAACATTTCTGATATAATTGAAAGTATAGAAGAAGATATCGTCACAATACGATAATTGGACACAAAGTACAAATTGCTTTCGAGCCTCATAAGCTCAATTATTAAGCTAAGTACCTTGATTGATTAAGAACTATGAATTTCTTCGAGAACATGACGCTGCGAACACCCCCCGACTCCCCTCATTGATTACCTCACCCCCCCGAGGATTATCTCGGGAACCAGAGGTCGTGGACTACCCGAGTTTGGGATCCCCTGAATCAGGAGGAGGAGCCCGACCTTTTGGCCCCGAGGGAATCCACTCCACCCTCTCCCCTTCCCCCCTCTCCCCCTCCCCCTACCCCCCGCAACCCCACGAAATCTAACCCCCCAACACCCCCCCCCCCCCCCCCCCGCTTTAGTTACCTCACCCCCCCGTGGATTATCTCGGGAACCAGAGGTCGTGGACTACCCGAGTTTGGGGTCCCCTGAATCAGGAGGAGGAGCCCGACCTTTTGGCCCTGAGGGAATCCACTGCCCGCTCTCCCCCTCCCCCCTCCCTCCCCCGCAACCCCACAAACCCTATCCCCCCCGACCCCCTTTAGTTACCTCACCCCCCCGTGGATTATCTCGGGAACCAGAGGTCGTGGACTACCCGAGTTTGGGGTCCCCTGATTCAGGAGGTAGAGCCCGACCTTTTGGCCCCGAGGGAATCCACTTTTCTTTTTTTTTTAAATTGGAGGTCTATGCAAAAATATTAATTTATAAATGAAAGCATGAAATAAATTTAAATATTTATAGAAAATTAATATATGTAAATGTGTATACATGTATATATTGTACACACATATATATATATATATATATATACATACAGATGGTGCGAAAGAAGTTTCACTTCAGTCGTGTGGTCATAAGCACACTCGTTTTTTTTTTATGTTGGTGTGCCGGTGCCCTCATTAAAAATATATAACAGTTTTGTTTCTATCACACTCAGTTGTCCTGTGACAGCTACATATTTATTTCTGACCTCAAATACGTTTCATTGTTTACATAACTACATTTAGTCGACTGTGTAACTAATGTGTTTGCTAAATTACATTTTATTTACGTTAGTTTGAAGAAAAACTGAATGATCGGAAAAACCTCGCCTGGAAATGTTTTGTGAATGTCAATGTTCAAAATTTTCTAGGTAACCATAAAGCGAAAATTACAAAGATTTTATAAATTAACTTATGATATTATTTAAAGCTTTGGGGTATAATATGTCATTGAAAATTCATATGCTGGACTCTCATCTGGATTTCTTTACGGCACATTTGGTTGATGTGAGTGAAGAACGAGGTGAGAGGTTCCATCAGGTAATTTCCTTAATGGAGAAGCGTTATCAAGGGAAATGGAGTCCAGGAATGCTAGCAGACTATTGTTGGGGACTTAAAAGGGACCTATCAGAATCCAAATATGCAAGAAAATCATAAGTATCTATTAGATATTAGGAAATAATTTTGTAAGTGTGGCTGATTTCTGTACTTTTTACGAAAATATATGTTTTGATGTCACAAGATAACCTGATGAATATATTTATCTTCATTGATATATTATTGTTTGGTGGCCCTAGTATATTCAAAATTTGATATAAATTTTCATGTGACAAAATAAAATTACAAATTGGTTGAACAGTGTAATTATTGACCACCGTAAAATATTTTTGGGCTCTATTTTACAATTGTTTTATGATCATAATATATTACTTTTATGAAATATTTTTGAATTAGCCTGACAATACATTTAATAGGTTTTTGATAGTAATAAATATTTACCAAATTACCAATAGGTCTAACTACACGACAAAAACCTGGGTGTTATACGGTGTCCTCTTACATTTCAATAGCGCATTAAGTACCTAAAACCTGACAGATATTTAAAACCAATGGTTTTATCGTGTTGGGCAAGATGTTTTTAAAAGTGAGTCAATAACAAATTTGGTTGTTTACAAAGTAATAGTTCATCAGAAAGAGAAACAAAGAAGAGTGTACAAACGCGAAACTACTTCTACTAACAGTAACAAAGTAATTTATATTAACTAGGGAAATAGAACACCTGCTAATAGTATAGCAATTGTGTAATTCCCATACAATGCAATACAAACACAGAAAAAGTTAATCAAACTTCAGTAATATTTAAAGAGATAATTGGCGAAATGAAAGGCTATCGTTCACTAAGGCGTTGCTACAAGCAGGCGCAGCCACATAGCTGATCATTAGATATTACGTATGCATGCAGTATTGAGAATCCATTAGAATCTAACAACTTCGTGCAAATAGACATGACTAATACTTTATGTTATTTGTAAAAGAAACTGATTTTGTTATTGATTGTCTTTCTAAACAAATACAATGATCAATCTCTCTTCAAATTCTTTGTTTCAAATCATCGATATGGACCACGGTCCATATACTATCAGCAATTTAACATCGACTAATTTTCTATATCCTATCTTTTAGACTCTCTCCTTCTTTACTTTGTTCTTGTGGCGCTATCATGTATAACATATTGCATTTAAATATTCAGCTCGATTACAATCTTCAGCTCCCAATTAAGATTCTATTTACTATTCCAGAGTATCACGAGAAACTCTCTTGGAGGCAAACTAAGCTCAGCCTTAAACGTGTCTTTTGTAAACTCCTTCGCAGTAATGGACCTCTTTACATGCAGTACCTTCACTCTCTTTACATTTATCGGCCCTTCTTTAGGAAAAATGTTGAACTACACCGTTGCACAAAAGTTTGGAACGGTATAGGTCTAGGATTTTTGATATGAAAATGACATTTTTGCGCCGTTTAGAAAGCCCACAGATGAATATAATTTATTACATTGGCACTTATTATATGACGACCATGAAATAGAAATTCATTTTCTATGCAGAAAGTAATTGGACTATAGGTTCAGATGGGCTTAAATCCTACTGTAACGATGTCTTCATTTCTGTCCTCATGTGAAATTGAATACGTGCCCCTAATTTTATTACCTGCATTTTAATTGCTATACACCATGACATTTTAGTCGTCTTACAAAGATGGTGCACTGACTGTATCCGACATAATATACCCCTAGCCGCGATTATTTGTTTTGTACCTTTAATTAAGATAATAGGTATAGCGAAAAATAAATAATACATCAGAAATACGAAACATCCTGTTAATAATGTTTACGTATCAAACGGACAAAATACCCAAATCTATTGGTCAATTCATTTCATTCATCATTTTCTGAGACAAAATAACGTAAGCCAATAAGAATGTCGGGCGCTATCCTTTAGCAAGTGCGGCGCGCGCGACTGTTGGTGTCACCTTCACTTAAAAAATAAATAGGTGGGCTCAACTCACTCTCAGTTTGCGTTCTAACCCCGGAAGCGAAACATTGTGCGCGAGCGACCGGGAATCACGTGTTATTCGCGATCGCTAGTACGTGAGTAGAGTACCTACCTAGTGCAGTCAGCTGTTTAAGATTATCGTTCAGTGCGAGAGTACCTAAAACCGTGGTCTGAAGTAAAAAGACTAGTGTACACCGAAGAAGCACACAATGTAAAACAATTAAAACAGCAAATAATTGCTGTTTTTGATACAGTGAAACAAGACAGAGTGACTTTAAATAAATTAAAAGACAATATTCAAAAACGTGCCTCTTTGTGCATCGAACAAAACGGTAGGCAATTTGAACAGTTGCTGCAATACAGGTAAAGACTGCTTATCCATGTAAATAAAAAGTGATCATTTGTAAATACCAAATTAGTAATTAGTGTAAATAATTCAGTTAATTCCCATTCTTTAAATACGCCAGAAACACAGGTGCCCGGCAATGTACTCGTTCTAGTAAACAGTGCGAAGTTACGAACACGTCGACGTGTAGGTACACAATTGCGAACAAAATGTGCGTGAACAATTTTGGTGGAATTTCGTCTAAATTACAACGACAAATTGATTGAAGTTATTGAAATCGGCCGTATGATTCTTACCTAAAGCTACCTTGTAAACATACACACTACCTTGGAAACATAAGTATGAAGTGTAAAAGAAAAACAAAAACAGCGTCTGTATTGGGCACTCTCACAAAACGGAATAATTGAATAACATGAACTAAAAGCTGGGCCCCATGTTTATTAATCATCTGCCAAATAACAAAAGCTTAAATATTATTACTCCGAAATAATAACATAATGTAAACAAAATACGAGTCGTATAAATGGGGCCCGGTGACGCGATAACGGGAGGTCCCGATGTTATTTGATGACGGGACGTAACACTCGTCTGTCAATCATATTCCCATTTCGAGCATGCAAACAAGTACAAACAGGTTTGCGACCGAGAGGCCGACTCACGTTGATAGGTACACTCTTCACCCCGCCCGCGCCTCTCAACTATCAGTCGCTTGATACTTAGTTTGCAAACAAATGTTTCACTTGCACTTCATAGTAGATAAACAACTGAAAAAGTTTGTTAATTAACGATGGATTTTGTGTAGTACCGTTTCAATCACTTTGATTCGGTTTTAATACGAAAATTGTTTTTGACGGTCCTAAGCCCTATGAATGGAGAATTGGAATTAAGTGGATTTTAATTTACAACTGACCTACGCACTGACAGTAAGAAACCTATCTTGCGCTAGTTGAATGAACTCTGACAAAGGCACCGCGCCCCGCGCCTCGCCCGCGAGCCACTCCATTGTAGAAGTGGGTCGGTACATGTTTTTGCAATACCGAAACTATGTATTGGTTTGACACCCGATAACGGGTATTGAAACTATTTATTTTAGTAACTATTTATTGCCGATACCGAGGTCGGTGGCGGTGTACCGGTACCTTTGGCGGGTATTGACATTACTCGTTTCGTGGATAACTAGAGTAACTAAGTTTTCAGTGGTTTTCGGTATTAGTTTTGAATGGATTTTAGAAATTATAAAACAATATTTGTGAAAATATTTAGTTATTATAACATATAACTACATATTCATAAGTATAATTTACGTGTGTCTATTTTTACACACCTAAGTTATACTATAAAAGCAATAAGAAAAAGAAATAATAATAAAAGAAATAACACAAAGAACAAAAAGTATCGCACGCGCGTAGAAAGTTTTGCATTAGAATGTGAAGACAAAACATACATAACTAAAATAAAAATAAAAAAAAAAACTAAAAAAAAAATTGCAATTTACTTTTCACTCAAACAAGTGCCCCTTTCTGTGAACCTGAAGGTCAACTTTCAACCGTGACCTAAATACATTTTTTCGATAATTGCATCTATTGCATACGGATTACAAGTCAAATCCCTTCTTCCTTTTTTTCCTAGGACTCGCTCATCGTAAATCGTAATCGCAATTCGTCGTGCGCCGTCGGAATATTTCGGTTCGGTATCGGGTACGCCCACAATCTACATCGAGGAGACGAGACTCGCAGTAGGTGCGACGAGTAAAGCGTATATCGTGTATTCGCAAAATAAATAGTTTTTCCCGATAAATAGTTATTAGGTGGTATTAGGTATTACAGAACCGAGTAACCGAGTAAGAATATACTTAGTACTGACGGACGCGACTCGCAGTGTTAGTGCGGCGAGTAAAACGTTTTCGCCAATAAATAGTTTTTCTAAATAAATAGTTATTGTAGAATCGAATACCGTATTTTAGGTATTGAACCAATACATAGTTATTGAAACTATTTATGGTTTGAAACGACCACCTTTACTCCATTGATACCTGCGCTCGCGACAGGATGTTTTTATTATTTTTAACCACGTGATAATAATGAACATAATTTTTGTTTTTAAATTAATGAAATTTCATAAATATCTATTTTTATTTTATGAACGTTAACTAGTCATTGGATACATGATGTGGACTGCTTTTGTAAGACGAATAAAAAGTCATGGTGTATATGATACAGATGTAGTTTAATGAACCAGCTTTATGCAGTTGTTTAAACAATCTTCATTTTGTTTCAGGTAAGCCGCCCTGCACTTGCAGCTTATGTGACAGAATGCCTCGTTCCTCGAGTTACGGTGAGTTTCACAATAAAATAAAACAACCTACAGCCTTGACCTTTCTCTCAACAGCTTTGGACGGAGGTTGCAAACTACGTGCCAATTTGCATATTAACGTCACCAGCTCAGTAAGGGAACATTATGAATATAATCGCATTAACTGTGTTTCCAGCCTTTGTCCAATTGAATCCTCGGTGCAGTAATCAAGTGGGTACAAGAGTGGGTCAGCAGGTCGTTCCAAGCCGGCGCACGCCCGCATCGTCCCGACTCCCACCGCTACCACCGCCGCGCTCTCATGTTACATTATTCACAAATATAACTGACGATAAAAACGACCAATAAATATCTCACCCCTATGTGTCGCACCACGTTAACACTAAACTCTTTTGTTTACCCTGAACGATACCACTATACGTCGTCTCACTGCCAGCCCACAATACTTAAATGGAAATTCGTTCAACGTTTACAATTTATTTATTTCCCGTTTCCTTATATGTTTGCGTGTGAGATTATCATTGATCGACGTCGAATAAACCGCGAGATCTTTTATAAGCTGCTGTTGTTAGTGGAGGTTCCCACTTGATTATACAGTGACCTCTATTATTTCTGAGCTTATTAATTTGACAATCACAGTCATAAATACAATTACTTCGATTATATCCTTTCACATTTCAATGTAAACCATAGTTGATTGCGTTTCGTCGGCCTTCGGAATCGACGAGTATCATGTTTCCCCATACATAATCTTAATCATGTAGTGCTCTGTATTTAACGTCATTTAATATCGGCCCAATAAACTCGCTCACTAATTGCTCGGTTAAATGTTGACGGCAATTTAATTTTGTTATTCGGTGCGGCTCTCGTTGGCGTCACCCTCGGCTCATTGACGGGAAGTACGCACCAGTTGCTTCCCTCGGTAAACTTATATCCACGTCTCCGTGCTGTACATCGTTTGATTCCATAGTGTGATTAATAAATAATATTAGTTTCGAGCCCGCATCTTGTTCATTAATAACTCTGAAAGGAGTGACCGGGGCCGAGTATTCTTACAACCAATCTATTATTTCATTTCAACTACTATAATTATAGCGATTCTATTCGTGTCGCAAGCGGCACTTTCTCGATTGATTGTCGATATAATTAGCCGTAGGGAATCTCATCTGTATACTTTGACGAGGTAATCACGCCATCGCCACCCACGCTACGGTACCTTTTTACGATTTAAATAAAATCGTGCTTATTCTTCTTTCGGAACGTTTATCGTTCATCTGGCGATATAAAATATCTATTTTAGGTCGTGTTTAAATATTGATGGTAATAATACTAATAATAGAAGACGTCGCGTCTGTTATCGTCAATTAATCTAAACAAGAACGTAGTACCACATAATACATCAGTCAGTAAATGGTGCTCATTTTGTTACTGGAAACAATGTAATTAGGTTATTTTTCCGTAAGTTCTAATATATTATTAGGTGCCAGTATTTGCAGTACGATATGACGGCGCGTGTTAAAATATTTTAAAAATAGTGATTGGGGTTACTCTACTATTTTTAAAAGACACTTTGTAATTACAAGTTTCATTTGTATTATTCATACTGTAATTACGTTACTGGTTAATGACAGACTTGGGTGTCGGGTGACATTGAGGATTACATTGTAATCTCAAAATACAATGTGAATTATTTAATTAAACGATGCTTTTAGGTTTAACTTGTAACCAAAATGAAATATGCTTTCTATTCTAATGTCTCTCTGTACATCAGAATACAGAAGTTACTTAGCTGTGTAGTAGCTATTGATTTAAGTTCAATAATTGTTTTATTTGCTGTTTAATGTAGCAACCAATGAGAATTGTATACATAGAGATCGATTTGATTTGTTGTTTGTAACGCTTTCGCGCTACAACGACTCGACGAATTTGAATGAAATTAAGCACATCAAACCAAGACCGTATTAGGACATATTTACTTATTTATTTATTATCTATAGGTGCTATTATCCTGATATTCCCACGGAATTAAGACATTAATAAAACAAATCTACGGGAATGCCGGCAGAAGTGAAAACTTGAACATTAAAGTTCTGCATTTTTCAAATATTTTAGAATGGGTAGGGAATAGTTACGCACAGATTGCTTTAAGTATTACTTTAAATATAGGTACGAATTTTACAAGTATACGTCATACGTCTGGTCGTGCCATCAGCGGTCACCATCCGTGGATACGCTTAGCAGGCTGTAGTATAAAGTTACAAAGACACGAACACACTCGCACAAGTGCCTTGCGGCCCCTAATCATAAGAAAACAGCAGAAGCATGCATACATTTTCGGCGCGCGGTAAAAAGAGACGGGAATATTACTCCGCGCCTCGCGGTCTTCTTTCCCTCCGTGTTACGAATTTTGCATGACGTGAGTTTAATATTGTTTACCCATCCCAAAAAAGTGCATAACACCTGTAAAGTTTTCACTTAATAAATACCTTAAAATACTAGCAAGGTTTGATTTCCTAGTTCCTCTTATTTCGTTAGATATGATCTCATCGCCGTTATCTTCATTTATTTTAAATATCCGTACCCGTCTAGATAATGTAAATAGTGTACCTATGAGTTATGTAAATCGCGCTAATTTTTGCGAAGGCCGCGTGGAGACCTCGCAAAAAGCAGATTCGGCCTCGCGTTTATCATTGTCGTGATATCTTGATATGCGCACTAACTGCCTTTTGATAGCCTTTACTTCTGTGGCTTCCTACTGTCCTGGTTAGACGCGTACGTGATATTAACTTGAATTAACTTCAAGTATCGGTATTTATTTATTTTCATAAATATGTGGAGAAAGCTCCAAGCCAGTAAGTCCCATTTTTATTCAATTTTTTTAAATTGACTCTTTATTGTGTTCGTTCATTCTTGTGTTGTCCGTTCATTCATACACACATTCGACCTTGAATGCCAGATCACGTGAGTTGTCTAATCGCAAATCGGGAAGTGTCAAATGTATATTGTTAAATTGATTGTTGTTTTGTACTTTATTTTTTGTTCAACTTTCTATATTGCGGGTTTTCCTTGTTTACAATTAGAAACATCGAGTTGATAAACTAATGTGTTCGTAATAATTAAAACCTTTCCTGTTACTATTAATTCTTATGACTCGAGCTCCAATGTTGGTTTTATTGTCATTCATTGCCATATCTTAAGTGCGTACCTTCAGTCAAACCTTAATTATTTTGTCAGACTTCTATAATACTTATTATTTATATTTCGACTTATAATTTATTATTATTATATTATTTTGCGTTTAGTATAAGATTGGTTAGTAGAGGAAAAGTTATAAAAAAATACTATTATTACCAAAAATAATAATGAAGTTCGTACTTTTCTACATTATTATTATTTCTGATAAGTTAAGGATAATCTACATGTACCTAATAATCTAAGTACCGACGACAGCAGGTCAAATTACCCTAAACTGTCAAATATTCCCAATCAACCTTGAGCTTTTAATGCTTTAGCGATAAAGTTGAAAATTTAATAAAGAAATATGTTAGTTTGTAGTAGCTAGATGTGCTGTTGTCTGTACATACAATAGTTATATTGTATTAATTTATTCATGACCCATGTTTGGTGATAAGACTTCTAACGTTCCCCTCAACAAATATTTGAACAACAAAAATATGTTTATGTAGGTATCTAATAATTTCCTTAAATTCAGGGTTCAGATAATGAGTTCAGTTCATTTATCATTGTACTTATTAGAGTAAGTCACCCACAATTGAATAGATCAATAAAACAATCAGCGAGAGTGGTCCAATCAAGCGCCATTTTATTCAATTGCAGTCATATCTAAATTACTCAAGATCAAATACAAGATCACATGCAATAACATTAAAAACTAATCAAGTGCTCATATTTACTTAATTTATTCATATATATTTGTTTTAAATGAAACCTCAATAAATATCTATTTTTGCAACAGTTCTTCGTATGGCTCGTAACGAGGTAAAATCTTATAACTTTCATAGAAGCAACTTTTAGTTCTGAAATCTTGTCCAAGTGATTGAATTTTTATGAAGTTCCTACACAGATTCAGACGTCAGTACATTACTTTAGAAGTAGTTTGCTTCTAAACGCTTCAAAGGCACATCAAACTTACAATATTTGCAGACACAAAATAATTATCATTGGGTTATCGAATAATTCTACAAAACAATCAATAAAAAAGTTCCTAGTTACAGCCAAACTGATTACTTAAAACCGATGAATAAATAAATTATGAAGTTGATAAGGTAAGATTAGTCATGCGGTCATTTATTAAGTTTTTGATATAACATATATATCAAAAACTTAATAAATGACCGCATGACCAATCTATCGTTACGTGATAATTATTTTCAACCGAACGCTATAAAATTATCATATTAAGTGCCGTGTTCAGGCTATTAAATATTATTAATAATTCTTGTGAATCAAAGGGCGGCAGGCGACGTGTTAGCCGCCCTACCTTGTAAATAGGGTTGTCGTTTCCAATATGTTCACGGCCCGAAACCCCACTCGACCGAAACGGAATTTCCGAAGGGATATTTGGGTTAAAGAGCAAATTTTTACGCAAAGTACGTAAGTAGGCGTTTATTTTCTTTTGTCTGATGTTTACACGTTTTCGATTTATCTTTATTAGGGCCTATTTGATCAGGGTTAGCAGAGTTTATTTAGTGAAAAATAAAATATAACCTGCTCTATCTCTATAATTTACCTCTGTACCTAAATCACTGTAAATCATTGCCACATTTTATTTGCGGTTGCCAACTTTTTGGAACGCGAATTAATTAGAGGCAGTTATTTGACATAGAAGTCAAATAACTGCCAACGTTTTTTATGCCAACCATATTGAGGAGATCTCAAGAGCTTATTCAACGCAATATTTTATAGCTGTTTGCTTGTTTTGTAAATGCCACCGACACAAGGCTACGCAAAGTGAATTAACTCGCCAAATCTGAACTTGAACACGCAAATTATTTTACACCAACAATAAAATCATGATGTCGCATACGTTACATTGTTTCCGCAATCAGATTCAAATAATTCAGTAACACGACATACGTTCAAATATGATTTGATTTGTTTACAGCTAAATTGTTCTAACCTTCGTTCAGCCTAAAATCCCCTTAAATTTGTTTTTCCACTTAACTCAGGATGCGTTTCATGAATATAAAATATTAAGCGGATAGCAAAAATAAGATTTTCAATTCGCATTTAAAAGCACTTATTCTATTTAGCACAGCAACATTTATGAATAGATTCAGACTATTAATCTAGAATGTAAGCTTTACGACAATAATAAAGTTTTTCGTCGCGATTTACCCTCAATTCAAAAAGAAAATATATAGGTACTAATAATATACTATTATAAAACTGAAAAGTCTGTTCGAACACGCTAATTCCTGGAACACTCGGATTTTTTTGTTTTAATCTTTTTGAATTTGATGGTCCATTTTTTAAAAGCTATTTATTAATTATAATATGAGACCCCCTAATCGGCGAACACATTTTTGTCAAATGATTGCGACTAGTTGGGATCGTTTGGACCGCCCATTGGTCCGTTCGGTCTAAACGATCCCAACTAGTCGCAATCATTCGGACAAAAATGTGTTGGTCAATTTGGGGGTAACCGAGCACCGAGAAAAATAATTAAAAAGTCAGAAAGAACGCAAAGAGATGGTGCGGTAGAGACTAAAAGGCAGCTGAAACCGCGAGGCACAGCTACTTAGATCTCAATAAAGTCGCCACGGGAACATTTGACAGAATGGCAAATAAAACTCGACTCGAATCCAACTACCAATAACTGTGCGTTGTTTAAAATTCTTCGCTCGTCAGGGATTTGGCACTTGAGCGCGAGTTTCGAATTCATAATACTTTTTATAGCCACCATCTTGATTTGGATGAATTTGATGTATCGTTATTGTATCTGCTTCGGTATGCTTAAGCGGGCGTTTTGTGTTATTAGAGGATATTCTGAATAAGGAGAACTAAGCGTTGTTTTGTATAATGTTAAGTTCGAATCATGCCGTTAATCTTACTCGCAAGTTAGAACTAATATATTCGGTAACCTTTTTTGAACAAAGCCTTTTTCAATACAATACACACACCCACACGTTAATCTAAAAATATTTTTGTTCATACCTACTTCAATTTAATAAAAAAAAAAACAACCTAATAAATAATTTAAAAAAAAAAATATTGTTGAGATATTCATAATTTCACTTAATACACCGCCTACAGCCATTTAAACTAGAAAAATATTATTTTTTAACCGTTACCAAGTTCTGTATTTAAAATCTAGCGAGCGTATTTTAGTTACATGTGATCCGTATATATTTGAGTGCGGTAACTATCAGCTCGGATTTCATTTAAACAGCATTCGGCCAACGTTGCTGTCTTGCTGTCATTGGCTCTCTAGCCGCTAGCGGATTCACTAGACACACAGAGCCAGTTAACAATGTATATTCTGTTAGAAAACAAAGCGTTATACGAATGTTAATAATTAATATATTTTCGTACGTCACTGCTTCCATAAGTTATAATTGTGAAAATCTGTAAGTAGTTACTTACATAATCAGCCTATTATAGGTAACTAGCGACCCGCCCCGGCTTCGCACGGGTACAACGCTGATACTAAATACACTACAGAAAAACTGTGAACGTTGTATAAAAAGCATAGCGACGGCGCGCCGTCCCTGCTGGCCGGTACCGCCACAAACGCGACGGCTCGCAATTTTTAAATCTGTAATATCTTCGAAAATATTCATTTAAATTATATGCTGTAAAGGGCAATATAGATCTATATTAAATCTACAATGTATTTGGGGTATTAAATTGTATTGGTTCAAATTAAAAATTAGCCATTAGGTATTTGTTTTGTCGTAAAAAGTAAATGACAAAAATATGTTAGGTATTATAACCGATTCTGTTGTTCACAAACTAAACTAATTTTAAGTTAAGTGCATCTTTTTCGTCCTATTTTGATAAGAAAAGGATAGAAGATGACATTTTAGTTTAAACCTGTCAAATTAAGATATTCCATAGATAGTTTAGACGCGATTAAAAACATGGCGACTAAAAATACACCAGTTTACGTCAGGCGCGCACTAATTTGACAGGTCTAAACTGACATTTTATCTTATGTATATATCTAATGAAATATAAAGAAAAAGACGCACTGAATTTAAATTTTATTTAGTTTATGAACAAGGGAATCGGGGCCATTGTCGAATAACCATAAGAAATAGACATGCCATCGTAGACTTTTCTGTAGACCTTTTCAATGTGTAAAATATTTAGTACATTATTTTATTTTTACCTCAACAATAATAGGATAAATATAAGGATAAATTTCTTATATTATCAGATGATGTAAGAAGGCGTTAGAATTAATATGTTTCTCCACTATTGAATAAATCTATACTAATATACAATATGTAAAGAAAACCCTGTCCGACCCGTGAAGGTATTGTTAGGTATCAATAACTGATTCTACTAATGGAAACAAAACCGGGCTAAACTTTAAAAAAAAAATCCCCCTACAAAAATAAATATTATTTCGTAAAAAGAGGTAACTTAATAAATGTGCGTTAAGCACCCTTCCGCGGGCGGCGGGCAGCAGGGCACGTGGTCGTATCGCTATTCGCTCATAATTATACCGGTGTTGTCACTGTTTTGAAAATTACAATATTTCGGGGAAGTTGGAATTAATTCGCGGTAAAAAAAAGATTATTTCAAAATTCATTTGTATTGGTACTATGATGATTACGTAAAATTTTATATTATATTTGGTCATGTGTTTACCTAACCTTTATTATCCTTATGAGTCGGACAGGGTTTTCTTTACATACTGTATAAAGCTGAAGAGTTTATTTCTTTGTTTGTTTGAACGCGCTAATCTCAGGAAGTACTGGTCCGATTTGAAAAATTCTTTTTGTGTTGGATAGCCCATTAATCCAGAAAAGCTTTAGGCTATATAACATCACGCTGCGACCAATAGGAGCGGAGCATAACTAACTCCACGTGAACGAAGTCGCTGGCGGCCGCTAGTGTTATTATACATATAAACCTTCCTCTTTAATCACTCTATCTACTAAAAAAACCCTATCAAAATCCGTTGCGTAGTTTTAAAGATTCAATCACACAAAGGGACACAGGGAAAGAGAAAGTGACTTTATTTTATAATATGTAGTGATGTTTTCACTACGGCCCATCGCTGGTTCCCACATGTCTTCGAACTTTTGGTTCTAAGACCTGCCGGTTTCCTCGCGATGTTTTCTTTAACCGTTTTAAAAGTAATTTACACAAAGTGAACTGACTGCTTGGGTCAACCTGCAACTCTAAGTCGATTACCACTGGGCCACAACTGCCCGTGACAGTCGGAACGTTACATTACATAACAAAATACTTATCGTCATAATCCTTTCCTGTCTCAGTGTGTAGTAGGAAAACCTGCTTTACATAACACTAATAACATTTTCAACCTTAAATAGGAACAAGTATCTTTTTTTTTTTTCTTTCTTTTTTGGCTTCGGTCTTTTTCGGGCTTGAGGTAAAATCACGATGTGGCCACTACGCTGCGATATTTCACTGTTCTTTATGAATTATTTACTGAATGCACTTTTTACTACATAAATCACGCACTTTTATTTAGTAAACAACATTATAAATAATTTTAAAGTCCAATGAAAAATGAGCGTGACACTCAGCTTGACTTTCCCGCCAAAACCCCCAACAAGTATCTAAATGTCAGTTTCACACAGAGTTCGTTCTTAAAATCTGTTAAACAGCCATTTCCATGGAAGCTAAAGTCCCAAGAATTCAGTACCGGGTGTTGTAATAAGTACATAGTAACAGTTTTATACGTCCTAGTAAATGTCACCTTAAAATACCTATCTCCCAAACCCATTTTCCGTGAACTCTGCAGCGGAACGCGGGAGTTTTTACAACATTCTTTTTTTGAAATCCCGGATTAGTGAGGACACTTTACTGACTTCTAAGAATGAGACTGCCAGGATAGAAAATGATTAAGGTGAAAAATAAATAAAAGGATTTTTTTTTTATAAAATTAATTCATGACCATGGATACAGTCCTTCAGTCGCATACTTAGATAGATTTTAACTTAGTATCAAATAAAAGGATAAATTTGTTATATTATCTGATGATGTAGGATGGCGTTAGAATTAATTATAATTTATAAAACATTTTTTTTTTTGTAGACTCTTTCCTTTTAGTTTTCTAACAGCTAAACTCCAGGTTGGGTTCCAGTATAACCGAATGCACCTAGAATACCAGTATTTTACATGGACCCACTGATTATTTGACCTCCATAATCCAGTTACAGGCTAATACGATACACTGAGGATAATCACCCATCCACGGGCCGATCGCGGCTAGACTAGCTTAACCTAATCGATCGAGCCGCGCAGCTGTTATTAGTTAGTTATGAGTCTCTTGACCTCCTCTTTTTTTAACAGCTAAACTACCCTATTGAATAACACATCCAATCTCGTAGACCTTGTAGACCTGCTACGGCGTAGCACTAATCTCGTCCTTTTTTCCCCTCTGTTCCAAAACGTCCAATCAAATTAAGAATTAACCTGAATTCTAGATACACAAATATAATGTTCTAGTAGAACTACTAGTATGATGAAACTGGAACAGTGAGACGGACGACTTTAAAAACATTAGATTTTTTATCTCTAACAGTTTCGGGTCGTGTTAGCCAGCACGAAGCGATGTGCCAATGACTTTATATACTCTCTTATCTTTCATCTCATAACCGACTTGTGAGGTTTCTAATTGCCGTAACCACTGTACTGTACATACATAAAAGAGATTTGTGGTCCAGCGATAATGGCCGCAGCTTACGAGTTGTTAGTCTTAGGTTCAAACCTTAAAAAAAGTTCAAAGTTTATGTAAATTATTACGTAACCACTGCTCTCTAATCGGTGAAGGATATCATAGCGAGGAAACCGGCATGACCAATCAAAAGTTCGAAGACATATATAACATTTCTACCAACCCGCACTCCCTCTCCCCCTCACACAGAGACGCCTGTGTTCCTTTTGTGGAAATATAATAGGCCGATAATGCAATAAGATACAATATGTAAAGAAAACCCCGTTCGACCCATAAGGATAATAAAGGTTAGGTAAACACATGACCAAATAAAATATGAAATTTTACATAATCATCATAGTAACAATACTAATGAATTTTGAAATTATTTTAAAATTAATTCCAAGTTCCCAAAATTTGATATTTTTAAAAAAAGTGACAACACCAACTTCAACGGTATTATTATGAGGGATGCGACCCCGTGCCACGTGTCCTGCCCCCTTTCGCCCGCGCATGTATTGCCTACCGCACAAGTACTCAGTTACCTCCTTTTGCGAAATAATATTAATTTTTAGGGCGATATTTTTTAAGTTTAGTCCGGATTTGTTGGCATTAGTGGAATCAGTTATCGATAGGTCTATCTTCACGCATCGCACAGGGTTTTCTTAACATATTGTATAATAGATAATAAGCTACATTTTCAAGTTGTGATACTTAATCAAATTAAGTTATAAATATTATTATTCGTACCTGTATTACAAAATTAAAATTTTTACTACATTTTTATGTACTTTTTGTGCGTTTAAAATTACAGAGTAATTAAAGTTATGCGTTTATATTTTTACTGCGCCACTTAATTTTTTGAAATAAGTACCTACTTATTTAGTTAATTAATAAGTATGTACTTAAATTTTGGCATGAAGTTTTAAATACTTACAGTATTATTTTTTTAATTTAAAAAAATACTTTAATTGATGATTCTCATACTGGTCCTTAGCAATAAACACGCCTCTGTCCACATTGGACTTTCACATAACAGATGAAATGTGTGTGTACTGAAACTTTTTGAAGATCGGTTCAATTGATTGAACAAACTCCGAACACCTTCACATCTTTACCAGGATCATAAATCTTAGATTTACGTAAGCGTTGATCCCTGCTAAATATTAATAAAAATACACCAAAACTTGTTCCCTTAATGTTCTGACGACAGTAGGTCAAGTTACCCGAAACTATCAAATATTCCCAATCAACCTTGAGTCTTAATGCTTTATCGATAAAGTTGAAAATCTAATACAGATCTCTGACAGAATGTAGTAGCTTAATCGTCTGTGCAAATACAAAATCAAGTTTACTTGCTATCATATCGGTATCAAAGTGTTTTTCTTTTATATCGTAACGATGATCTTCCGTTCACAACCAAGGTCAATGATTTGTTCATGCAAATCACTCGCCAGAGAATAAACGGACATAAAGTATGACAATATTTTAACACTGATTATGTATCGTTAAATGTGGAATTTTATAGTTTTTATACCAATAGTAAACTACATTACCTGGCGCTATGACAGAAATAAATATATTATGCACCCCAGCACATGAAGCCCTCCGCAACTGTCAAATTTTCTAAAACAACCTTGAGCATAATTAATGTTTTAGTGATTAAGTTGAAAATCTATCAAATACATTTGTCAAATTATTAAGTAGATTAGTGGACTGGAGTCTGTACATTTAAAAATTACATTATTATTTTCTAAAAAATATTTGTTTGTTTAGTTAGACCATGGAGCACGGTATTTAAAATTAACTACATCAAATCGTAAGTAAGTTATTTAAGCAAAAATAAACTCATCAACCTTCCAGTGCCAAATTTACCTACAATATCAAACAATGGCAAATAAATTATGTAGATCTACAGAAAGCACTGAAGTTCCACATCATTTAGCGGTTGGTCAACAACGAGGTACTTTATACATCATTGCAGGTAATAATTTGGTTTTCATTAAGTTTCCGGCAGACATTGTTTACTCAAGTGTATATAACAGGGGTCGGCAAGTAGTTTTAAGTAGGGTCCGGATATTGCTCGAAAATTTTTAAAAGGTCCAGAAAAAAAAAACAACTGATATTAATTAAGTATAGCTATTTATTACCTAAAATTAGTGTGAAAAATTGCATGGGCGGTCTTGAGCCAGGTTTTTAAAGTTTGGTTCTCGTGAAGAACAGCTAATTCGAAGAGTGTCTTCTAAGTGAGCGTCTGTTAATCTCGAACGATATTTGTTTTTCAAAAAATTCATTTTTGAAAAAGATGTTTCGCATATGTATGTCGAGCCAAACATAGTGGCCAAATTGATAGCAAGTTTTTTGCAATTTTGATATTTTTCTGGGACTTGTTTGACCCAAAATTTTTCAGTTGACACCTTTTTATATATTTGCAAAGACACATCTTCTTGCAGATCGATTATTTCCATTTGAAGTGATGGCTTTGGCAGATTAAATAACTTGGCAGCCACATCTGTCCATTCGGCTGCTGCATCAACTTCAAAGGGTGACTTAAGAAACAGAGATAGCTTGCCCATCTCTGCAAAGTCTTGGAATCTTGTGGCAAATTCGTTGCTAAGATCGGCCAAAAATTTTGTAAACACTGCAACGTCTTCTTCAGAGTTCTCCTTATTATATTCCAGAATTGTCGGAAAATGAACAAATTCTTGTCTTGCAATATCTTTTTCAAAAATATCCAGCTTACGACGAAAAGCAGACACGCTTTGTATCAGATCACATATTAATTTTCCATTTCCTTGTAACTCTGTGTTGAGCGCATTTAGATATTTCAAAATATCTTTTAGAAAAGCCACAATCAACATATTGTGCTTATTTGTTACGAACTTAAGGTGCTTCTTAGCTGCTTGCGTATCTAAGTTTTGCAAGAAGGAGGCTACTTGTTCTTTTATTGACCAAAAACGTTCAATAACTTGACCCTTACTTAGCCAACGAACATTGTTGTGTTGCAGTAAGTCAGAATACGCTGAATCACATTCAAAAAGAAACTCCTTGAAATGTCGGTGCTGAAGAGCGGAATGAGATCTTATAAAATTTATTAACTTCACCAAGCTGTCCATCACTTCTTTCAGTGTATCGCTAAGTTTTCCACAAAGGGCTGTCTGGTGGATTATGCACTGATATGATATTAAGCCTGAACTTTTATCCCTGATTCTCTTGATGACACCTTTTTCTTTGCCAATCATTGCTGGAGCCCCGTCAGTAGAAAGAGACACAATTTTGTCGTAACTGATGTTAGATTTAGTAATAAATTCATCAATTACCTTGAATAAATCTTTTCCTCGAGTGTTACCTTTTAACGGCAATATTGTTAGCAACTCTTCCCTAAAAGTTTTAGACCCAATGTCAAGAAATCTGACAAAAATTGACATTTGTTCATCATCAGTAATGTCACATGACTCATCAAGTGCTATGGCGTAGCAAGGTGCCTTTTGCAGAAGTTTGAGAAGAGTCATCTTAATATCAGCAGCTAAAATTTCAGTCCTTCGTGTATTGCTTCTTGCTGATAATGGAATACTTTGAATTCCAGTGATAACATCTTTTTTTTCTTCAAAAAGTGTTGTGACTACTGCCAACATACATTCCTTCACTATCTCCGAATCCGAAAATGGTTTTTGATGTTTATTAAGCGTCCAGCACACACGTAACGCTGCTTCTGTGGATTTTTCTTGGTCGCTCATGCAACGAACTAGTAATTTTGTGCTTTTATTGTAAGAACTGAGATGTGCCTGAAGTTTTTCTTTACGAGCCTCACTGCCAGGAGGGAAGTTTTTGTGGAATTGCTGATGTGTTGTTTCATAGTGTCGCTTCAAATTTCCACTTTTAACAATAGCAACAGTTTTATTGCATATAAGGCACACTGGAACTGCTTGAGGTCTATCAGGCAGCGTAAAACAATATTGTTCAGTCCATTCTTCTAAAAACCTCCTATTTTCGCTGTCCACTTTTCGCTTTTTAGGATCCATATCACGCCTAGGTAAAAAAATATTTTTTATTAAACCAACTAAAACGCAAGAAATCACAAAACAAATGAACTGTTGCTCCACGATTTGCGGCGCGACTGACGAGCGACTGAAAGTCTGCTTTCCCCCGCCCTCGCGTCCGGACCCCCGATTTCGATACTTGCTCGCGTTTGTTACAAAACAAAGTCGCAAGCGCGCCACAGTTCGCTAAGTACGCGAAATATGAAATGCTTTCCCTCATATTACCTTAAAAATTATACACTCAATCTGCTGATGTTTCGTAGCGAATGGCTAAATCACATTTACGTACAATAACTAATTCGCGCACGCTGTTGCTAGTGCATGCCGTCTCGCTCTCGCTCGCGTGTTAACAAAACCCGCTCGCTAGGCAGCGCCCCTCACGCTCAGTTACAAGTGGTCGTCGGAGCTATAAGTACGTATGAAAAGAGCGCGCGCGGCGACTCGGCGGCGCGATGTTTTTGATCGATGTCGATATTGTAAGACAGATTAATTAGATTAGGTATGTACTCAGTTAGATTGGTTCAAAAATATTACGTATTTGTTTATACTTGACATACCTACAATTAACATTATAATATTTGGCGGTCCGAGGTTCAACCTTTCGCGGTCCGCAAACGGACCGCGGTCCGCCTGTTGCTGACCGTTGGTATATAACATCCACTGACCTTGAGACGACCGAATTTTATGTACCATACAACAAAACCAACATGTTAATTGAGCACTTGATTTATATCGCGCAATATATTAAAAGTGTAGTAATTTAGGATGAAAGGCATATTTATATTATAACCCCGTTCACCGTAAACATACAATTAAGTACACTTTTTATTGGCGTGCGAATGTTTTCATTCGGTGCAAAAAAGTGTGGCGCTTATCATTTCTTTCGATACGGAAGGCGCTTAGTTACACAACTATAACTTATGAGGATTGACATCTAAACGAAGGAATAATATGAACGTTTTCCCTAAAGAATTCGCGCGTTATTTACATTGTCTGTTCTGTTTAGGCAGTAACCTACTCAATACGTACAGACAACAGGCGGCCTCTTTCGCCCTGATCACTCAAATGTCTGGTCGCAATTAGGGCTGCCATCCGCTCCATCGCACGGACATCGTTCTAGTTTTTAGCACGACGAGGTGAACGTTCGGTGAATATACGAAAATATCCGTTCGGTAAATTCGCTCGACTCTATAAACTGTATTGAAGTCTCTGAGCAGCTAATAGTTTTAGTGTAAACGGTATCGATATGAACAGGAAAATGTTTACTGAAACCGCAATGAAATAGCAGTTTTAGGTTCTTTATTATGTCGTTAGATATGCTCGAATGTTTCAATTTATGTATTCTTTTGCAAAACCTACACTTTAGTAGCGATTTTTGATAAACAATATCCCTACATTCATAGTAGGTACATACCTATTGTGTAACAATTTTTATTCTGCTATATCTTTGAGTATTTGCAGTAAAAACTCAAGTACATAGAATAGTTTCTAGTCCTAATTAAGATTCACAGAGTGTGCTCTAAAAAATATATTCATAGACAAAGTCTTGGTGACCCTAAGCATGGGATGTAGAGCGGTTCGCCGGCGCCCCAGGGTGCTCATTTTGCTCACAGACGCGACTAGCCGACTGCCCGCTGTTGACAAGCCCATTGTCAATACTGTGCCTACACTACCCACTACCCGATGTCATTTAGGACATTGACACACATCCCTTTTTAGGCCATTATATTTAGAACGAAGCATATACAACTCGCCTTATTCTATATTTTATGGTAATGTTATAAAGACCTGTCTAGTCCTTTCTTTATTCAGTATTTCTCGTTAAAACTTTTTTGCTTTTTGATCTACCTCATGATATATATTTATATTTCCAATATTCATATTTCCAATGATATTTTAACTTAACTGAATGCTAAATTGGCTCTAGTTGACGTGAAGCTATTTTTAGCGTTTAAATTATACCTACTTACTTGATTTACTTTTGATTTACCAAGTAAAAATAAAATTACCATAAATATACGTTTCACACCAACAAGTGGTTTCTTGTTGGTTATTTCAATAAAGTATGCCCGATGCACGTTTGAGTCATATTTATGATTCTTATGAATGATATACGTGACACCATGTAGATATGGTGTGTAAAACAATAATCGCTTCTCTTACCATGCTATCAACACTGAAAACCCGTTCTTAAGTGTTATTGAGAAGTATTTATCGCAGCATTTGAAACGTACGGTAATTTCTGTCAAAGCTCGTTTGATGGGCTGAGATAGACGGCTCAGTGCAGATGTCAAATGTTACTTAGCTGTAATTATGTCACTGTCGCCGTTCCGTTGTGCCGTCGCCGTCGATAAAAGCGTTCCGTGATCGTACTCGTCAGTCCTCGCTAATTGTCTGATTGGATCCGGATATTGCTATTGATTAAACATTACACTGGCTTTTAGTGTCTAACTAACATTTCTCGAGCTTTTACATCGGTTGCAAATTGAATGCCTGCGTATACGAGTATATCTCCGAAAATAGCGCCATATGCTTCATGGCTCTGGATTTACCGTTACTGTTACTGTTAGCCTGCATCATCCTGGAAAAGGCCTCTACCCTTGAATTTCGGTTGTATCGATCCAGGGCAAAAATGGTCCAGTCGTTTGTTTTGCCCTGCCCGTCCCGCCATCTTCCACGGGATTTTCGCGACGCAACCGCCTGGCTGTATTAGACCTCCACGTAGTGATTCTATTGACACGCATATCTGGCAAACAGGGGGGTGATCGCGCTAAATAAAACAGTCGAAGTTCAACTCTGATTCGTTTCTAATTCAGTTACAGTTATGGTTTAGTTTCGATCACATTTCGTATCGCGCTAAAAGTTTAACTTCGGTTCAAGTTGAACCATTTCCGAACCATAACCAAATATGAACCTTTAGAGACGTACCGAAAAATTTTAGTAACTATCTGTTACCGACACACAATCGATCATCGATTCTAAGATTTTGGCAACATTATCAATTTTTTTTCAGCGCGAAATCTAAACTTTGACAACGAAAGTACTTAACTTTTCTTGAAAACTTAGTGATTACTCGCTGTGTTTTCTTGGGTTTTAAATTCTATAAAATATACATCTGTGTCTATATCTGGACTAGAAATATATATTTGTAATACTCAAGTAAGTTTAAATTCTTGTATTTCCTTGCTAAGAAACAGCTAATATTATGTTTTTTTCATATACGTACTTAATGGACGACGACATATCAAGCTACCTAAAACTGTCAATATTCCTAATCATCCTTGAGCCTTAATGCTTTAGAGATTAAGTTGAAAATTTAATAAAGAAACCTGACAGATAGTAGTAGCTTGATGTGCTCTTCGTCGTATGTAGGTACCTAAATACTTTAAACATAAATAATTTCCATTTTCTCTCCAGAGGTTCAAAAATGGAAGAGCTACGAAGGTGTACTACCGTGAGACAGATAGAATTACTAACTGAATTTTTAGAACACCACAAAGATCTTGCTCTTGGACGAGTGAGATCGAAGGAGGCTAGGACAATGGGGTCACGTTTATGGGCAGAGTGTGCCGATATTGTAAACGTTGAGGGCCCTGGTAGAACAGCAAAGGAGTGGTCAAAGGTTTGTTTGAATATCTCTTAATGACACCTAAGTGCCCTTTATTATATATACAAATAGTTTGATATCATATTTGCATTGATAAATACTGTTATAGGTTTGGAATGATTTCAAATGTAAAGTCAGGGCGAAGTTAGTGAAGATTAATGCAAGCCGAAGAACTACAGGTGGTGGACCCAGTACCACAATAACATTGACTGCGTTGGAGGAGAGGGTGGCCAACATTCTAGGTAGGGATGTTGGTCCACTGCCTAATGTTACCCAAGACCACTTTGGTACAAATGATGGAAGTAAAATGAACAAATTTTTTATACCCTTATTTTCTCTCTTGTAATTACTTTGTGTTTGCAGAATAATATTGTAATTGAAGAAATCCAACTAGAGGAAATGCCCGAACAAGAAAGTGCACAATCTCCAATTAGGTTAGTTCCAATGATTTAATATTATTTGGTTGCCTATTTTTACTAATACTATAGATACTTTACCTTTGTCCAACAATGAAGTTGATAAAATACTATAGGTTTTCTTTATTATTATATTCATAATTATGATAATCATTAACCTTTTTTTCTGTTTAAACAGAATTGTAGCTGATGTGTGCTTTCCAATTACAACACCTGTGGCATCTCCTGTACCTTCAGAATCTGGTCATACTCCTACAGTATCTCCAGGTAAGTCTTATCATGAATATAATATAATGCCAACACCTTAGGTAGTCTTATTAATCCTTCATAAATACCACAGCAGACTACTAAAATCAGAGCCTACCTATATCCTTTTTATTCTTATCTATTTTATACTTAGTGTGCAATCAGGATGAAAAGCAGCTTTTTCTTTTTACCTAATTCTATCAAAATCGGTTCTGTGGCTTTGATGTGAAAGCTGGACAGACAGAATCACTATCACATTTATAAAATTAGTAAGAATATAATATTACTATATACAAGTAAACCTTCCTCTTAGTTCACTCTGTCTATTATAATAATGGATGTTAAGATCTAAGCTTAGGGACAGTCAGCAGGAAGCAAGTTTGTTTTATATAGTGATATAAGTTGGATATGCCACTGACAATTGCTACTAAAAGTTTATGTTCATTCATTTTATATCAACAGTATCCAGAGTTACGACCGTTAGGGAGAGACGAAGAGCTGAGCGAGCATTACGTCAGCCCATAGCTCGTGTAAATGCACCTCACAGTAAGCATTCTCATTTCCAGTTCAATTTATTAATTATGTAAAAATTATTTCTATAATTTCTGTACCTTATTTATATATTTTTTTTATAGCAGCCAGAACATCATTAGAGGAGTCTAGAAGAATGGTTCTGGAGATAGAAAAACTGAGAGCACAGGCTGGCTTAAATATATCAGAGGCTATCCTTACATTTTCAGATTCCTTCAGGCTTATTGCTCAAAGCATAGACCGTTTCACGGATAAGGTAAAAATTTTATTTTATATTTAACAGCCTTATACAATTTTAATAATATTTCATTATCTATTTGTTTTTGTTTCAGTTTTGTCAACAATAAGCAAGAAGTTGATGTTTAATTTAAATTAATTATTAATATTTTGAGTAAAAATAAAAAATATATTCCATTTATTTTATCTTTAATTTAATGTTGACCTATTTGACCACAAACACTGTATCAGTGCTGCACGTCGAGCTCTGCCTAGCTCCAGATTGGAAATTGCACTAAGCTGGGTTCGATTTGCACTACCACTGGCCCCCTCAGTAAGCAAGCGCTCACGTCTGGCCTCTTCAACACTAAGTGGTGTGTATGGTACATGCTCTTTGTGAGCTATATTATGGAGCACACTACAAGCATTCGCTATCTTAGCTGCTACTATAGGTGAGTAATGCAGCTTTCGATCAACCAGCAAACACCTGCAGAAAAGAATCACTTTAATCAAGAAAATTCTAGAATTTATCTAACATATTTACATATATATAAATTTTATTTACCTAAAACGAGCTTTCAAAAGTCCTATGCATCGCTCAACTACATTTCTTGCTGTTAAATGTACTTCCTGATAGTAAGCTTCAGGACTGTTAGGCTCAGGGTTTGAGATGGGTGTCATCATTGTGGGCCTTAAGGCATAACCAGAATCACCTGTAAAAAGATAAATAACTCATCATCAACTTTTTTTTTTCATCCCACTGCTGGGCACAGGTCTCCTCTCATACAGAGAAAGATTGAGCATAATCACCACGCTTGCTCAATGCGGGTTGGCGATTTCAGACTTTAAGTCCAGGTTTCTTCAAGATGTTTTCCTTCACCTTCAGTGATTGGTGTCCAAGATATACTTAGAAAGTACATATAACTCTAAAGTTACATTGGTACTTGCCTGACCTGGAATTTAACCCACACACTCATACTTGAGAGGCTGGTGTTTTAACCACTAGGCCACCACGACATTAAACATAAATAACTATTTGGCCGCTATTGGTAAAATTAGCTCTCTAGCTAATCGAAAATAATCTCTCTGAGAAACAAAGTGAGGTCATAACAGTTTTTCAAGGTCAGTTAAAATATTTAAATTTTTATATGCATACCTAAAAGATACAAATCTTCTCCATCATGAGTATGCAGTCACTCTATATAACTCTTGAGGGGATGGTTTGCCCACACAACACTATCATGAGTTGACCCAGGGTAGCTGGCATCCATACACATAATGTTCATTCTTGAATCACATAACTGCAAAGTAATGGTGTGATACTAAATAATTAACATTTAAAAGTGAACCTAAAGTGCAAGCTCAACATATCTTGAATATCATAAACATCTATTTCAAGGCGTGCCTCTCTTCAATAGGTTGTACCTTTAAGATATTACTTACTATTAAAACATTAAGAGAGTGGTAGCCTTTCCTATTAAAAAATCTCTCCTCGTTTTCCACAGGACGTATGATTGCTACCTGTGTCCCATCAATGCAACCAAGCATTCCAGGCATTTTAAATTTTCTGAAACAACAAATAAAAGTAATATTGTAAAAACAGTAAATACATTTTTAACTGTGTCTTAAAGACATACTATAGAGATAAACTTATAATCAAACTTAGAAAATTTGTATTCTGATAAGAACTTAAACCAATTGTTAAAATAGGATGTGTTATACATATAACACAGAAAACAGGTCAATTAATTTCTTATTTTATGTTATAGACCTTTATGTAATTTCTTATAACATAGAAACTTACTCTCTTTTCAATTGTTCTCGCTCCGTTCTATTGAAGGGAAATGCAATATATTTTTTTAATATTGCTTGTTTGTTTAAAGCATTCGTGACTTGCCGTATTGCTTTAGACACGCTGGCCTGAGAAATGCTATGCTTCCGGCTGTCTCCTACTATCGTTTGGTAGGACCCAGTGGCATAGAATGCTAAGGCTACTTACACCTACAAAAAAGTAAAAAATATCCATTAAAATATATTAGTGTTAGCAGTAAAAAGACTTTCTGTGCGATATTTTGGAAAAAAAAACAAGAAATGAAAACATTGAAAAGGTTATGTTTGTCACACAATGTAAACAATTTTTATCTTACCTTAGTTTCTGTAGTCAAACTATCAGAACGTAGTACGGAGTTAGTTCCTCAATTAAACTTATTGCAGACTGTTTAGACAACCTATAACGCTTTATAAATTGCCTATCAGTCAGTGAAAACGCTGTTTGCTTACGGTTGCGGAGATTTTCCCTTTTGGTTAGGGTTCTTTCCATAGAAAGATCATTTTCATGGGATATCTCTAACAAATCAATGTATGAGTGATACATTTCGTCAGATAAAATAATTAAAACTAAATAAATCCAATCGTTTATACAAAAGGTTGACAAATGGCTCAGAAAAAGTTAGCTTTGTTTCAACTTTTTCATTTGACAGCGGTTACGTTCCAATTGCAATCCAGTTATGGTTAAACCATCTGTCAAAAGGTTAGCGCGATACGAAACATACAAAAAGTTATGGTTTGGTTGCGATCCAATTCTGTTTTGGTTGAAATATTTTAGCGCGATTGCCCCCCAGTATTGATTCAAACTAATGAACCTTAGATTTCTTAATCATCAGCTAAAATCTTCAAAAGAAAATTATCTAATCATTATAATGACATAAGTATGAGTAATCTCACAACTAATTATTATCCTTGATAATATTATCTTTGTAAATATAATTATGAATGTAATATCTATTATTAAACCATCACGTACATCAGTTCAGTGTCGGATATTTCGAATACAAGTCGGTTCGTGACAGAACCGGGCAAAGTGGCTGATGTGTATAATGATGTATGTAGGTGGCTACAGTTATAAAACCATTAACTATGTGCAGTGTTTACTGCACGATAATAACCACTCGATGAATCGCTCCGAGCATCGGAGGGGGCCAACCCTACCCGTTCAAGGTCGCAGGGGTGAGCACGGCGTATACAATTTGTTTTATTTATGTTCACTACGCCTTACGATGTGCGCCTCTTATATTTGTACGCTCCTGTACCTTTCTAAATAAATAAATGTTTTAGTGACAGTGTTCCAACACTATTTGCGTGTTTTTATTAGTAAATGGCTTTCGATTAAATTTGCTTTTGTTAGTTTATTGATTTTATAGTCTCATAAACGTTGTGGTGCTGAAATGCGTCATTTGTATGTCAAGTTACCTATATGACTGGGTATAAACTATAAAACTTTTAATTGGGTTTTAGCTGTAAAAACTCACAGGTATTTGAATTTGTTTTCACTAATAAAAACTATAATTTCCAATCATTTTATTTTCTCATTATAGTACATACGTACCTATTAATTTTATGTTCTAAAATATGTAACATTGTCAAATAAGTATTACAAATGCAATACAAAATGAATAAAGTGTTAATCAAATGTAATAAATACACTACAGTTTTCTACAACACAACATGCATATTATTTATCTTGAAGTGATAAATGCAAATTAACACTTCGCCGCCGCGCGCCGCCGTCGCCGCAATGAAGTCTACGTAGTGTCTAAGTTAATGCCGCCTCTGACGTTATAGTGTACGAGGCAATACGACGCAAATCGAAATAGGTACGGGCCACCTAGGATAGGAACGTTTCGCTTCACAGAACGACTTTTATTAACGCTTTCCGCGAAATGCGATCATTGGAATTGTTTTTACTGCAGCGCCGATTTGTAAATATGAGATCTGGTTGTGTGTGAACACGGGTGTAAGTTTTATTATTGGATAGGTACTTATTTATTATTTTTTATTAAGTCAAACAATGGACGTCAATAGAAATACAAGTAGTTTTGACTCGTCTGTCAGCTTAGCTTTGTGTCAATTTGGTTGATTTTTTGTTGCGAAAGGGAACAATATACTTATATCACGGAAACGTTTGCGCCGGTATCAATAAGGAATGACAGACGCGAATTCTTATCTGTTATGAATAGGCGGTAAGAAGTGTTGTTCGCGTCAGTTGCCGCCACAACCGAAGCAGGCGTTAGTTATCCGAATGGGTGCTGTTGCCATCGAAATTGCACGAACGCGTACATAGACAATTTAGCGCTGATATTTATTTAAATTACTTGTTTTATGTGAATAAATGCAATACTAGAAATAATGACTAGCTGCGCTGTACCTACTAATTTTCAAGCTCTACCTCGTACCTATGTCTTAAAATCGAATACAGGTAGAAGCGCCTGATACTGATTCTGAAGCAGCACATTTTATGAGAAATATATTCTTGCGATATCTTTTAAAGTGAACTAAGCTGCATTAATTACTTATACCTGATTTTCATATGTAGATAAAAGGGATTTTTCTGTTGGAAATTCCTAGTTTCTAATAAGTAGGTACGTAAAGCTTCGACGAGCTCACATTTTTCTAACCGCTCTGATCTGTAATTAATGTTGTTGTTTTGTCCAGTAGTCGTTTTTTCTAAAGGAGCTCCTACGTCGTGTCTAGTAATTTGGCGGAGTCTCAACTAATATATTAATAGTTCTGCCTACCAAGTTTATTTAACGATCTCTTCAATCAGAAAGTACAGGAAGGACCTATTACAAACAGTGATGTGAGGGTAACGCACGCGAGAACGACAAAAAGTCGCGATAAAAAAACAACGCGCTGGAGTCGTGTCTAACCAATTCGAGGACGTTGACCTCGCGAATCCGCGTACCTACACACTTTTTGCTATTCCACGTTTGGATACACAGTCGTGCGTCAACCATATAACTTTATACAATGAACTCCATTATATTATACACTTTACTCTATAAATAATCATTATATATTTGTCTTATGACAACCCACGATTATTCAATTGAAACTTATTAAACAACACGCTTTTGTTAATGAACCCGATAGGTACGTGAAAATCCTAATTCTCATGTCATAAAAGGAAAAAATAAAATAGTGAGAAAGATATGTTACATAATAATTTTATTTGTCTGTCTTCGTGTACTCGGTAGGTATGTTGTTTATGAGGCGTATAATACTTCATCATCATCAACCTTTTATATCGTCCCACTGCTGGGCACAGGCATCCTCTCATATAGAGAAGGATTGAGCGTAATCACCTCGCTTGCTCAATGCGGGTTGGCGATTTCAGACTTAAATAGTCCAGGTTTCCTCAAGATATTTTCCTTCACCTCCAGTCATTGGTGTTCAAGATATTCTTAGAAAGTACTTAAAACTTTAGTAGGATTAAACGTATAAGTAAGAAACATTAACTGGCAAAACTGTTATTGTAATGGACCTTGTTTTTCACTAAGTATTCATTATTCTGAATCATTATACGATTGCCACACTATTGGCTGCGGTCGTTCACATTGCGGCTTGACCCCAACCGACTGAAATCCCATTGAAATAACCGTGATTATAGGGTACTGGGTACTTCAAATACTTTTTATTGACACAGTTTTGATGATAAATAAGACTGATAAAACATATTTTATTTTGTGCATACATAGACACACACAAAAAATTCAATTAAATAAAAACAATTGACATTAATATTTTAAAAAAAAAGCCTACAAAGCGCCAGTAAACAAAAACGACTGACTATGTGCCGGTACTGGCCCTTTTTTCGACGGAAAATCTACAATGTAAATAAAATACCTACTATTAACTAAAAACATAATCTTTTATGACTATTACGTAAACTACTTAACAATTGTACAAAAAAAAACATTTAGCCAATACATTTTAGTTACTATTTTCAACATTAAGTTAACTACGGCACCCTAATTGTGTTAAAAGCACTATTAGATACTATCAATTGGAAACATTTCGGAACATATTGCTTATCCATTGCTCTATATGTTCGAAAGTTATGTCTGCTCAACATCGTTAATAACGCAATGAATGTTGTTGAACTGCCAAAATGAAATCCTTTGCTACTATGTGTTACGCAATTAACCTGCGGATCAAATAACCTGCCTTATTGTTGTGTAGTAGTAGAAATTAAAATATACTTGCCTACTCACAGTTATATAGTTTTGTATCGATCTAAAATTCTACAATTTAAACGGACTTCCCACCTTTTAAACTGACCTTATTTTTAGGTATACTTTACATCACAGCTGCTATCGTGGAAGGATGTAGTGGATACTAGAAACAGATTCATAAATTTACCATGCAAAGTGGGCAGCCATGGACCATTTACCTTAAAGAGGCATCTAGCTCCTCCTTATTATTACAACTCAACCTCGATTCAAGTTTATGCAAAATTATTTAAGATATTATTTGTACCATAGTACTGATTCATTTGTCATTCCCCGTGTGGTGCCGGGTTTAGAATAGTCCCATTCCATATCCTCCCGCGGGTGTCGTAAGAGGCGACTAAGGGAACTCTCACCAGGGAAGCGGGCAGTAGGACTTCTCCTGCGGAATATCAAATTACTACGATCCCCAACCCGCTTGCCAAGAGTGGGGATTATGGCAAAACCCCCCCCAAATCCCCCAGCCTTGGCAAAGGCCGTCGTCTAACAGTGGACCTCTATATGGCTGAAGAAGACGATGTACTAATATTATCTAAAAGAAAACTACTTTAAAACTTACGACAAGCCAAACTAGTAAATTGTCACTAGTGAAAACTTTCTAAAAGTAAAACTACTAAACTGCGACAGACTCGTCGATTTTCTAACGAGGACTGCCAAACTTAATATTTCTTATTCAAATATTTTATAACATTATAGTATCAGTTATTTGACAAATACTGCATGCGATATTATATTAATGTGATTTACGTTTTCCAAACTGGTTTCATTAATTGTTTACAAGATTGATTCCTAGTGCGGGCAATCACTCGATGACGATATTATGTTGACTTTTGTACGAGGTAATTGGTTTTTTCTAGCGACTGCCTTCGCTCTATAGAAACGTTATTCCCACGGGCCGTCAACCGAAACTATCTAACGCCCGCCCACAACAAATATCCAAAATCCTTAATGGAAATATTTTAGTCCAGTTCTATGAATCAACAAAACGTTGAATGGACGGCAAATTAAAATGCTTTTTGCATTTAATTCAATTATCTCTGGTGCTTATCGATTTTGGCGCTTTATTTGGCAAATCACATCCGCATAGGCCGCATGAAAAAGTGATCAAATATTCAAATGAATTTGCGTAACCAAAAGCTTGTCCGTCATTAACAGCACTCAGTTTATTTTTTACATAATACATCTACTACACCGGAACGAAACGTTGGTGATACCTAGATTGTTTTCATTTCACGGTCGATCTCACTAGTGTGAATAAACTCCTCGGCACGGTTGTAAATTCAAATCATATCGAATGACCAATTCGAAATTCGAATAGCACTCGGCATTTTCTGTGGGCCAGTTTAAATTTTATTGACATCGATTTGTGAGTAGTTAAAAAAAAAGATCGCTCTTAGGAACAAGACCGCCCATTCTGTCACCCTTTGTAAAATCTTTATATTTCTGTTCTAGATAGAGATAGATTACCTATATGGTGTACATAATAAAGAGTATTTTATTCTAGTCTATTTGTTTTAGGTTTATTATAAAGGAAAATCTCCACCGGTTGGGCATGAAAAGCTATTTCCAACTATGAAAACCTTTTACGGCTACTTTTGCGAGTTTTTTTTTATGATTATCTTCGTTTTAACAAGTAAATGTTGTATAGCAGCACTCCTTGCCATTTGATAAGTTAATAAAAAAACCTATAAAGAAAAAACTCATTGTGTTTAAGTGGAACAGCAAAAAAAAAAGTGGATTAACCTCCTTATATATACTAAAACCCACATAAACAGTTTCTCGTGTGAGTACACAAAAAGCAACAAGCATACCAGTCATCGCATCTAAAATACCTACAACTTAACATACAACAGAATTTGCGTCTATTGCGCTTATTTAAAGTGTGCGTTCCATTCCACGCAAGCTTCAATTATACAATAGATCGTAGCGTTTGCCACGGTGGCATCATCCATCAACCTCGGTGGTCCACATTAAGCTACTGCCGACTGCGCGACCGTTACAAATTCGCGTTTGAAGAATTATGCCTCTATCCGAGATCCGAGGAGGCCGAGCTGAGTCGGGATCATTTTCTAAAATGCCGGTTGTGAGTACGCGATCATAACGCTACCGTTCGTTCGGTTAATCTCGTTCATTCAATCACTCGTAGATTACATCGTACGTCTGGCTTATTAATCTGTCTGAAACTTCGAATCAGGGGTTTCGAAGACTTTATTTACGATGCCGGGATTCTGTCGGATATTATATCGTCCAGAAATCATTTTCTGATACCCAATATCTTGGATAGCAGCCATTAATGTAAAAATTTACAAGTAAACAAGAAACCCTAACTGTGTTTTGAAGGAAATTTCAATCTATAAAAAAATAATTCATGTGCCTGATTGTATTATCAAAATAAAGGCTTTTTAGTAAATGCATATGAAAGTATGTATGTATGCGGTACTTATAATAACCAAAGATATTTTTTTAAATGTTTCATCTGTTTGTTTGTCTGTTCTGGCTAATCTCCAAAACGGCTGGACCAATTTCTTCTCTGATCTTTGAACTCTATGCAAGGACATAGACTACATACTACTTTTTATTGACATACCACATGAAGCGAAATCTGGTTTTTTCTTAATAAATTATCTTTGATGGACCGAATTAGATTTACTTTCGAAATTTATATCAAAGAACGTACACACACTTTAAGATTTAACCTAAGTTGCTGTGCGCGTGTATTGGATGTTGACTGTGAAATACTTAGATGCCGTAGATATTGGGCTGAACATTAGAACTATGTTTAATATTTCAAGAATAAAGTAACAATTTTAAGAATTTTTGGGGAGTAAACTAGTGTATGAAGACATTAAATTCATTAGCTTCACGAAAACTTAAACTGCGAGGTAGATGCGAAACGCAATTACAGTCGCAAAGGAACTTCACTTAGACAGTACAACATCATGCATTGCGTTAATTAGGTTGTTGAACTAATAAATATTTTGAAGATACAAAGCAATGTATTAGCAATATTCTTAAAATTATTCTGATTGCAATTGATAGTGTGTTATGTAATTATGGTTTTCCTCCTCATCTTGTCATTTACTTAGAAATAAATGTAAGAAATCAGGGTTGCGGGTAGTTTAAAAAAGAAACCGTGGCCCTGGCGAAGTGAAGAAACACGGGTGGGTTTTAATCAGTAAAAGTCTGACGCGCCCTTCCGCTCCTCCCAGAGGGAGAGAGATCATTTGATGATTTCACATCCAGAGAAAAAAAGCTTAAGGCTTAGGGGGAGATCTGGCAACCTTGCTCCATGCATGGTGACTGGATTTTTGACTTATAAGAACGTACCTTTAAAAGACACCTTTTGCAGATTTAGCATAAGAAACCATAATCCGTGCACGCATGGTTTTCAGTTTTAAACTCAACTTTAGAGTCTCATCAGTCATTGCTCTTACAATAGTATAGTAGTATTCTATCAAAATACATCGTATCAAAGGCCTAGGAAAATAACCCCATACATTAACCCTACATTTATAGGCGCTGTATTGTCACTTTCTCTCTAATTTAGGCAGAGGGGAACGCCTATCAAGTCCTCTCTTCATAGCTTGGGGCTATATTAAATGAAAGCAATCAATTCTATCTCACAGTCTGCATTTACGAACTGCATGACATTGAAAAATCCTTGGTAACGATAAATTTAGTGACAGCTGTTTAGCTTTTATTCTTATGTTTATGTTTGAAAGATGACGCAACAGGCACACAAGTTGCTTCAATTAATCCAAATATGTCTAGTGTACCTACGGTCACCAAAGGAGATAAAGTAACCAGGATCGTCAGAAATACTTGAAGTTAGAAATTAGACAATTAATATTTAACTACAATTAGTAATTGACTGCACGGTTAGCGCAGTGGTCATGCTATTGACTGCGCTGCGTGTCGCGGGTTCGATTCCCGCTCGGAACATATATTTGTATGACCTAGAAGTAGTTGTTCCAAGTAGAAGATTCTGGATCTTTGTGTATGTGAGTTTAGATTTTTGTAAACGGACCCACAAAACAGGAGAAAATCCTAGTGTGGGGCAACGTTTTTTTTTTAAACAGCCTTTGGTTCGTTATCAAGCTTCATTTATGTATATCCGACCTTGGATACTTATCTCCTTTGATGACAACATAATATAACTGTAGCCTTTGATTTAGCAATATACGAACTACTCCGCTTTAGACTTTCTTATACAAACCAGTTTTAGAAAAGGAAAATACAAGAGTAAATACACTGACTATAATAAATTCTAGCTCTTTACAACTTCGTTGTAATATCCCACAAATAAACGTACCAATCAAACCATGACTGTACCTACAAAGCAATTTTAATACAAAGTGAACAATACATATTGTGTATAAAACATATTAAAAGTACGTTCCTCCAACTCGAAGCTCGGCTAAGATTGGCTAGTTAAATATTAATGATAGAATCCGCTAGAGGTTAAACGGAGGCTTTAAAATAGTGTTGTACATTCTATGTCAGTATTGTGAAAACGTGTTTGTTTTCAGGGTCGGTAAAGTTTAGAATTTAACTGACTTCTCCGAGTTTGGAAACATCATAAAAATAGCAACAGGGGAGTGGAAATGAACAATGTTCTCTTGTTTATATACCTATGTGATGAAATTGTGCAAGAAAATCGCCTTTTACTGTTTTAATTTAGCGATCTCCCGCAAAAGTAGCTTTTTTTTCTTTACAAACATATTTTGCGTCACGTTCATGAAGACAAAATGAAAAATATTGTTTATTATATTTGAGACTATATCCATTACAGACATGAATCCATATTTGTGTGACTAAGGGCAAATTTCGGCAAACATTAATAACATAAGTATTATATCTACTGCTCTCAAAACGGCGAGGGAAAACATCGCGAGGTAACCGGTACCTATGTCTTAGAGCCAAAAAAAGCCTGTGTTTCATGAGTGACTTTATATGCTTTTTATGTCTCGGTGTTAGGCCATAAAGTCGACTGCCGTCAGAAGTTACCACCTACCAGACAAAGTCTTGTCGCCAAGCGATTCGTCGTGTTCCGGCATGATGTCTGGTGAAGCCGTACGGAGGACGGGTCTGAGCAGTTGTGTTGCGATGTATGCCAGGTATGATGAAACAAACGTTGCTGTGTCGGGAATTTAGTCGTGGAGGGTCGATCATTCTCCCTCTGGCGCAGCATCGTTGGTCGTGTTGTTAAGTTTAACATTTCATCACCTCGCTAAACTGCCGTCTTCCTTCCTATTCACTCAGCTTTTTTGAATGAATAGGCTCTTAATAAACTAGCGCGCTTTACCATCAACGATTGCATTTACACTAGTTTATAATTATAAAAAACAAACCTACAATATATATAGAATATTTTAATTTTTTCTATGTACATATACTAGAACTGTCAGACGTCGGTTTTATTCTACAGATAACTAAATATACACATTGTTACAGACTTTGAAAAACTCAGCCCTAAGCACTAAAATACTAGATAAGACTGATCGTTTCTTGTTTAGTCCTCATTTTTCCTCCACCACCAACCCCTTATAACAGAACCATAAATTATATATTCAAGTATCGTTTTGCAGCAACAAGCTTAATCTTAAAATCGTCTGTCGTAATACGTACTAGGCATACTAGGTTGCTAATCGCTTGCAAGTGTCGGCAGTCACCGTCGTCCGCCGCTTTTTGTGGTGCAGTGTGCGGCGGGTCTAATTGGCCGCTCTGTCGCTAATTGAACGTTTAGCCGGTACCGGTCCGGCGGTGTTTGTTAAACGATTAAGCGGCTTATTAAATTTGATTTGCGGATTTGAGCACATTTTTTCGTTAGGCTGTTTGATTGGTTTCCTTTTTCATCGCTTGAACTGGGTGAGATAGAGTGTTGGGATCAGAGATAATGTTTGTAAATCACGATCACGATGATAGATTTTTCCGATATTGGCGCCGATTCTATTGTGTACAAGCTAAACTAATTTCAAGCTAAGTGAATCTTTTTCTTTTTATTTCATTAAGAAAAGGTAACATTTTATTCTAATCCACAGGCGACCAAAACTACGTCAATTTACGCAAGGAGCGGACTAATTTGACAGGTCTAAACTGTCATTTTGTCTTCTGTCCTTTTCTTAATGAAATAGAAAGAAAAAGATGCACTTAACTTAAAACTAGTTTAGTTTGTGAACAACAGAGTCGACGCCATTGTCTCTTTTTACCTCCTACTACTACTACTTACTACTTTTTACCTCCTACTACTACTACTTACTACTTTTTACCTCCTACTACTACTACTTACTACTTTTTACCTCCTACTACTACTACTTACTACTTTTTACCTCCTACTACAACTACTTACTACTTTTAACCTCCTACTACTACTACTTACTACTTTTTACTCTTATCCCATTTCACTTGTGGTCTAGTCTTGTCATTCATCGCTAGACGTATATACCTGTTCTGAATCGTCAAGAGCCATGTTCGAGACATGATCTATCTTTCGGTAGTTACAATTGCCTTAAAACTTGAAAATCCTGCCTGCTTGCCAAGCGTTAAAAATAACTTATTTGCCCCTTATTCTACAATTTAGATTTAAAATTGTCAGATTCTATTCAATTCTTATGTCCATACTTGATTAGTACTTGATCAAAGATCTAATTCTAAAAATAATATTTTTTTTTTTTAATTCTTTCAGTTTCTTGAGAAAAGCAAAGGCAGAGCCATGCAGCCATAACAACATTACAATATATACTTATTATAAAAGCACGATCAAAATAAGAATTCGTATTTCAAAAACTGCAGCTTCACAAGATTTCTCTCTTGACTCCTGTATGTAATATTACAATGAAACCGGTAGATAAATAAAATAAGTACAAAAAGTTGTTTCAGAAATAGAGCCCCTTATAGAATTGCAGCTGCCCTCATACCGGCTCAAGGTAAACCGCCCGCTTCTTTTAGGCCCCGTTTTGCAACGTAAATTGTTTTTTTTTTTTCTTTTTACCAAAGAGACTAGAGCTCACAATGGCACAGATACGTTTTAAATGCCTTCTTAGTTTATGGACTGTAATGGAAGTCGGTATATAATTAATTTATAAACGCAGACCGGCGATAAAAATGGTGTTATAGCTCTATTATTATTTATAGAGCAATTTATTGGAAACATGTGTTTTGTATTTTGTAATGGTTTTAAACATCACATCAATTATTTTTTTGTGTCACTAATTTCTATGAAATTGAGTCTGGGAAAGCAAACACAAATAAACATAATCGTTTCATTTAAGAAAAAAAAATATAAAAGCTGTGACGTTTTTATGGATCATATTGAAATTCAGTACAGCAGTGAGCACAAGTCACAGTAGGTACACATATTCGCATTTTTCTGTCTGGTTTTATTCCTTTGAACACACCTGCCCACAACTATGGTACACCTCCGTCCTTATCTTTCACATTATTTCCAACATAGGGCTTTCTCTATAATATCACATGTTTGTTTTTATCGCCATTATTAATGGTGTGATTGTAATCGGAATGAATTAACGAACACTCCAACCTTGTTTTACGATATATGTAGTAAGATTTTTTATAATCAACATACGTTATAATGAAATGAAATGAAATCGTTTATTAAGCAAGTAGGATCACCGATCACTTTTACACGTCATATATTTTTTTTTTTAACTAGATGAAGCCGGCATTTCCTAACTGACTACCTCTGAGAAGAAATAGCCGAAACAAACTCAGGGATCATCGTCTTTTTTCAAGTCCAGACATTAAAAATGAGAATGTTTACAATAATTTACCTTATAATTACGCATATTGCTAATAACAATGCTTATCAGAGCGAACAGCTCAGTCCCAAGCTTTTTTGTCTTCTAAATAATCTGTGATTTTATAATACCCTTTTTTGCAAAGTTTGGCCTTTATATACTTTTTAAATCGTTTAATGGGTAAGTTTCGAATATCCATGGGAAGCTTGTTGTAAAAGTGTATACATTGACCCATGAATGAGTTGCCTACTCTGTGGAGACGAGTGTGATGTACAGCTAGATTGTGTTTGTTCCTGGTATTTATATTATGAATATCGCTTATTTTCTTAAAATCCGATATATTTTTATGTACGTACATAAGATTTTCAAATATATACTGTGAAGCTACAGTCAGAATGTCCACCTCTCTGAATTTTTCTCTAAGTGAATCTCTAGGACCAAGGTTGTAAATGGCTCGAACAGCCCTTTTCTGTAAAACAAAGATGGTATTGATGTCCGCACAAGTTCCCCAGAGGAGAATCCCATAAGTCATTAGACTATGAAAATAACTAAAATAAACAATTCTGGCTGTATCCACATCACATATATTACTTATAAGGTTGTTAAATAGAAAAGCTGTATTGAATTTCAGCAGAAAGTATGATTTAATTGATAATGATTGCTTAATGAACTCATTTTAATTGTTTTTTAGGCAGGTACCTACCGAATTCTAGTCTACCTAGTCGAATTAACTGCATCTTAATGTTAAAACAAAAGTTTTTTTTTTTTTTTGCTACCACCATGGATAGCAAGAACATTTTTGCTGCATTTCGAAAATTTTATTGAATATGGTCAGTTCTAATAGGTAGGTACTGAAAATACGCCAATATACAAGTCTCTGTAAAGTTTTGACCTGTGAGATTCTGATTACATACGTTAGTTTTTATTCATAAATCTAACAGTAAATAACAAACAATGATCTTGTAAAGCAAAATATATAAAAATGACCGTGTAAACAAGGCCAGCTACAGTTCGAGAGGCGGTACGATTGGTGTGGTGTACTCCAAGCTAGGTCCGCCTCCCCGCCCTCTTATCAGCCGACCACGAAGTTCGCAATAACGGTACGACTACACACTAGCGCCGCGCGGAATTTACTGGAACTATGTCGACAGTAGAATTATGTAAGGTTTTGGACGTTTTCACTCAGTTTGTTTTGATATTTTTACGCGGTGATATAATTATTATTTAACACAAATAAAGTATTTCCACACAATAGATGTAACTATAAGTCAAATTGCGCAGCCCACGTCCAGTCTGGTTCCAGTAAAACAAAATAATATCAACTTTATTTCAATTATACCTAATTGATTCCACAGTAACTAGCAGTTTTGAAATAATTACATAAATAAAGAAGTTGTATATCGTAAACTGAACTTTGTTGTGTAGGAATTAAAGTTATCCATAAAGTTATATTTTTTTTACATGTTGCAAGTTACTTACGATAGGTTTATCAAAATTCTCAATCCAAATACAAAAATATTTGCATCAAAGACATTCTAAGCACCCACACACTATAAAAAGTATCGAAGTTAAAATTACACATTTGCCTAATCGGAAGCGGTGGCGCGCACTATCTACAAATGCTGTATGAAGTCGTGACGTAGGATGATGTGTACGGTACTCTAGAAGTTAACACGTCGCGTTTGTGCTGACCACATCCGACAGATGGACGATACGCGGCCATGATAAGACTGTTTCAAGTTTTTTTCTTTGCTTAAATCGTCATAAGTAGGTTACGTCCATATAACGGAGATCAACGATCCATTAGTCAAGAATAGGTAGTTCTTGTAATGGCAAAATTCCGTCTTTAAAATAAACTTATTCGTCGAAAATTTTAAATTCGGGAAACTTCGTATTTCCAGCTTCAAAAGATTTCGTAAACCTTATTTGTTCTCATTAGCGGTGGCTGATCATCAAAAAATTACGTTACCGCAGGACTTTTGTCATTGTTATTTTTGGTCGCTTTATCGTCATTTTGGGAAAAACTTTTCCAAAATATGAAGATTTTTTATACCGTTTTTTTGAACAGTTTATTTAACTAAAGTATCAAACAACGATATTTAGTTTGAAAGATAACTTAACCCACTCACATTTTCACCCAAAAATGTTTCGTAAAACGACGTTTTCCATTACCTTGCTCTTTGATCGAAAGCTCATGCCTAGCAGTGGTCGAAAACTTTGGGTTAGGTTCGGGTATTTATGCTTCGTTTGATAGACAATGGTTTTGAAACCCTAAAAATCTTTTCATTGCACCTCTATAGGTAGCCATATTCTACCCAATTTTATCATTAAACTTAGGTTGTCTCTATCTTTTGGCCAAAGAACTGCAGCTTAAAATAAGATATTTGTTTGCCAAACATGCTTTACATTTCCCTATAAAGCATATAAAATTAAATGCATTTAATCTGTGTATTCAACATGCATTTCTTTTTGTTACAGGATATTATCAGCCCGCTGGACCCCTGATCAAAGAAACAAGCGCAGATGCAGAGCGCGCGCTCGCCAGATACCACCCACACTACCACGCGCCGCATCCACCGGTAAGCACCACAGAAAACTTAACACTTGTGTGACTACCATGAGTTTTTATTTCGAGACGCGAACATACGCATCGACCGCGTTTGGCACTCTCATTGGTTGAAAGTTCTCACAACCTTGAAGGGGGCCAATCGATGAGTTAAACACAGTCGATATCAATGTTCGAGTCTTCGTAATGAAAACTTATGGTAGCCACAATGCTTACTCCCATAGTATTGGTTCTATAATTTTTTATTTTTTTATTATTAATAATTATAAACTAGCGCTTGACCGCAATCCCGCCTGATGGTAAGCAGTGATGCGATCGTTGATGGTAAAGCAGTTTATTAAGAACCTATTCACTCAGATTGAGCGAATAGGAAGGAAGAAGGCAGTTGAGCGAGGCGATGCAATGTTAAACTCAACAACACGACCAACGATGCTGCGCCAAAGGGAGATTGATCTGAATACCCTCCACGACCAAACTCCCAACAACACAACAACATTTGGCGCATCGTACCCGGCACACATTGCAACACAACTGCTAAGGACCCGTCCTCCGTACGGCTTCGCCAGACGTCATGCCGGAACACGACAAATCGCTTGGCGGCAAGGCTTTGTCTGGTGGGTGGTAACTTCTGCCAGCGGCCGGTGTTATAGCCTACCACCGAGAGAATAGTATATGGGGACTCCACAAAACAAACTAAAACATACTATATATGTAGAAAGCAGAGCAGTGATCGCTCAGTGGTTACATGTTAGAGTTATGAGTGGTAGGTTCTGGATTCGAATCCAGCCAGCCAGTTTATTTTCTACCGTACGGGCGCTTAAATTTGTGTAAGTTATTTCATACCACTGCCTGGTGGACGTGAACTGTGGAAAAAATTTTTTCATCGTAAGGGAACCGGCATGCCCTAGAGCCAGAAATTCTAAGATATCTGATATAGACTACCGACCTGTACTGGGCCTACGTGGTTGATTACAGCTCACTCCCTCTTACAGGCGAGGAGGCCAGTGTCAGTGCCAGCAGTGGAAATATTATAAACTGATTTTATAAACAGTAAAAGTAAAAATCGCAAGGAAACAATAATTGTCCTAAAGTTTGAGAAATGCTACAATCAACCTCTCTCAACTGGAATATCGTATCTTATATACATAATATGAAAAAGCAAACGATTCTTCCGATGAAACCAAATTCGCATAGGTTAATCCATAATAGAACAATGTCTATTGTCGAGCTTATGACCCAAGCGGGTTTTTGTAATAGCTTAGTAACATAGCAATCGCCCAATATCTTGTTGTGTGTGTTCGCATATGGCAGTATTAAACATAGAGAGATACTCCCGTTGCTTAAAGTTAACTAATGATTAGCAACAGTTTACCTTATATTTTTTATGTTTGTACGTCACTTAACTTTATTCATAAACTTTAATCATCTCATCACTCAAGTTAACTTTAATCATCGTTCGTATAAATACCATTGTTTTTAAGGGTAAACCCCTTAAAAACAATGGTATTTATTCATAAACGATGATTAAAGTTAAGTGACGTGCAAACATCAAAAATATAAGGTTAAACTGTCTCTAATCACTAGTTAACTTTAGGCAATGTTTATGAATAAAGGGGAAATAAAACAGTCTCAACTCTGTAAAACGTAAAATGATTTTACATTGATCTTAAAATCCGAGGCATCTTTTTAATGCAACTTTTCCTTATTTCCCAGGTATTGCAACAATATGGCCCGCCATATTACCCAGACCTCTGCTATGGCCGCTACTATAGGCCTCCAGGATCATACCACATGCCACCACCACAGCCTGAAGCGCAGGTACTATATCCCCCCTAAAAATCACTCTTTATATTTTTACTCAGGGTTTTCAGAATCATGTAGTGACAGTGAATTATGGAAACAGGTTGCACGGTGATGGCTTCGTACCACTCTGTAAACAACGTTATTTTTTTGTATATGCAAAAACCCGAAACACGTGTGAAGAATCGTTTATGTGAAGAATTCATGTACAAATTTTCAAAAAGCTATCATGATAAATTTCAAAGTTATGAGCTTGTTATGTTACCTGTACACATTTTTGTCAAATGATTGCGACTAGTTGGGATCGTTTGGACTTGGACCGCAGTTGAAAAAATAATATCAACTGCGGGCCAAACGACCCCAACTAATCGCAATCATTTGACAAAAATGTGTTCGCCAATTAGCCTGCTGGTTGTCCCAACAAAAATATGGTCAAAGCACCGCTCGCCCACCCATCTGCAGCCACGCGGCGTCGTCTTGCGTTTATTGATAATAATTTCTGTTTGTATTGTAACTAACTATTGATAACATTTCCATCACACTTGCAAGTTTTAGACTGTCGTAACGGTAAAAAAAAATCAGACTTAAGTGATCAAAAAAGTGTAATATAATTTACTTAAAACGTGTTAATTTTACTTAGAACACGCGCACGCTTCTAGTGAAAACTATAATCTGCCGTGAATTGTGTTATGCCCTTGGTAACCACACTGAAACAATTTCTAAATACACACATCAAAAGTGTCTAGGGATCAACATATATTTTTGCAATAACTTTTCTCCTGATTGATATTAATTAAAATTTTCTTTAAGGATTCATCAAATAAAGTGTTTTCGTTTATCACAGTAACGATAAACCAAGTCACCTTTGCATTAATAAAGAAATTTGCCATTTTCCTAATAAAGGGATATTTGACATTTGAACCACTAACACAAAAGTTCGAAAAAAAGACTGAAATAACAGTTTTCTCTAAAATTTTATTGGGTAACTTAAACAATTAATAATCCGTGTTTCTACCGCGAACACTAACAACACAAGAACATCGGTTTGGCATACTCAAAATGAGTTCATCCAAATCACGCTGTGGAATGGCCGCCAATGTTCGTTGCAACAACAAAAAAAGGTCTTCTTGCGACTGGATACCCTCAGGCGCGTGCGCTCCATACAAGCAGAAAAGCTCTGCATACCCTAATAGTTTTCTAAAAAAATATATAATAATTTATATACTACAAACTTAAAACTGAAAGACTTTGTTAATCAGTTAGTGAGAACACTGCCATCTATTGGGCCTAGTGCTAACTACGAAATATCACTGGCCTTCGTCGCGACGGCCGCGCCACTTCTCGTAGCGGCCGTAAGCACAAACAAAATGTGCCTCTTCCATATCTGTCTGTGTATAAAATTATTTGCTTGTGTGCCTAAATTGTTGTGTACGTGTGCGTGAAATTTCATTGACTTTTAAGGGCACGATAAGCACAGCTTCTAATAATGCGACGAATTTAAGAAGTTCAGAAATATAGCATGATTGTTGTTCGTTCAAATACCTTTTTATTTTAGCAGCTTATGTTGTTTCAATATTGGTTGTTTTAAGCGGAATTAAATATTCATTTATTTTAGAGTTTTTGGTTTAACACAAAAGAAAGGTTGTCTTTATAAAAAGTATTATGATAATTATATGTGGTTAGCAGGCTGTGTAGTGTGTACACACAAATAAATTGTTTTGTTTCTCGTGTAGGTATATTATTTTAAAACACGGCATTGACAGTTCGTCATTATAAAAACTTAAAAGACCTTAAGTTTTTCATCCTACTTGCTTTTGAATTTCAATACTATACTTTATATTGTAATAATTTTCCCGAAGTTTACAAATTAGCAAAATTTAATAGTTATGATTCCAATGAGTAGTGCATTACGCATATTTATGAAAGATTTGTCTATATTTCCATTTTAAAAGAACTTTTAGCGATTTCACAACGATCTTATATATATTTAATTTTTACAGAGTTATTTAAAAATAGATAGGCGCGTTGATTTAATTTATAGATAGGTAGTAAAATATATTTTTTTAGTTTTTTGAGAAATAAATTATTACTTATTTACAGTTCAGTTAGTAATACCATTTCATTGTATTTTGACAGCCTCCATGGCGTAGCGGTAGCGAACGCGGCCGCTGCGTAAGGAGGCGCGGGTTCGATCCTCGCGCAGTGTAAATATTTGTATGCATGAATATGAATTTTTGCACTGGTCTGGTCGTGCCTCGGAAAGCCCGTTAAGTCGTTGGTTTCGGTTGCCATACGAACATCTAGTGGCAGTCGTTACGGGTTGTTGGAGCCCACAAGTCAGACGGCAGTCGCTTCACGGAAAATGTCGAAATTTTGCCAAAATCAGCAATTACACTGGAAAAGCGGACCCCAGATTCCAAAGCTTTGGATGCGACTGGTATTAACCCTGAGATGATGATTTCATTGTATTCATTTGGGCAAAAAAAAAAATACCTAACACCCCACGTATATCATTTATTTGACTTGTTCTTATCATCAATCACATACTTAGATGTTCATTGTAGCCACGCACAAACATCAATTCAATGTTGACATGCGAAAAAGTACGCGACTATGTTAAATTGAAACTACGTCTACGTTACGTTTTTTAAGTTTTACCATATATAAGCACAGAGATTTGGGTAGTAGGTATATCTATGCATACCTTCAAGAAAATCTCTGTGCACGCCCCTGGATACCCTCCATATTCGGCAGAGCTCTTCTCTGTAGCATATCCCATGCATGCTCAATCGGGTTCAAGTCTGGCGACTGAGCAGGCCAGGGCAGGACATTGATGTTAGCTGCGGCGAGAGTCTGTCTTACAACTCTTGCGGTGTGCGGTCGTGCATTATCATGCATTAACCGAAATAAGGGACCGATTTGCACTTGTAGAGGAACTATGACGTCTGATACAATCGTCTCAGCATAAATTTGAGCGTTGAGGTTGCCTCTGATCCAAATCAACTCAGTTCTTCCGCCGATCCAAATACCCGCCCATACCATGATGGTTCCACCACTATAAGGATGGACTTCCTGGCAGGATTTTAATCGCTGTTGGCGTCCAGGGGTTCTCCAGTGTCGTATACGTCTTGTATCCGGTCTCATACCAAAACGAGACTCATCAGAAAAGCACACGAAACGCCATTGTTCTTCTGCCCAATTTCTGTGTTCAAGAGCCCATTGATATCGAATCCTACGATTGTGCATTGCTATAGGTGGTACCCGTAGCGGTCTTCGGGAATGAAGGTTCACTTCATGCAAGCGGTTTCTGACTGTTTGGTCGCTAATTAAGTTCCCTGAAGAGTGATGAAGCCTCACGGCTAACATCATGGCGGTTATTGTTGGAGCTCTTCGAGTTAAGATTTGAATGTATCGGTCTTGTCTCCGTGTGGTGCAGCGATACCGTCCTCCATGGCGCTCAGCCACGGTACCAGTGCTTCGGTAACGTGTCCAAAGTCGACTGATAACACTCTGACTTGTATTCAGAGCTAAAGCCACAGTACGTTGCCGGGAACCAGCTTCTATCATTCCCACGGCTCTGAGCATTTCTTCCCTGCTTAAATGACGTCGCCGCTCCATAATAACGTTGGTTTTAATCAGTAGTAGGGAAACAGTAGCACTAATAATGTCTTCAATGCGTTGTATGTTTTTATAGGGAAAATATTGACAGCTGATTTTCATCTTTTACTCGAATTTGATTCACAGTTCCTGATTCAAATTATGAAATGCACCAAAAAGGATCCATATAAATTTATAAAATCATAAATTTATTACAAAGCCACATCTCAATCTCAAGAAATCCGCATAAAAATGCTTGATCCCTAGACACTTTTGATGTGTGTATATTTGAGAAAATATAACATGGTGTAAAAATGATTGGAATCGATTCAGTTGCTTATTCTGAACAAACTATATTCAGGTTTCATAATTATAAAGAAAAAATAACGTTGCATATAATTACCCCTAAATGGCGTAACACTTTATAAGGACAACCAGCCACGCAAAACAAACCTGTTCTCTCTATTAGTTCATTTTCAAGAATGATGAATATGATTTTCATAACCATATTAAGAATATCTAATATAACTCATTTATATTTTCTTATTTTCAGATGGTTGGCGTCGCTGGTGAACCGTACCCCCCACCACAGTATTATGGTACTCCGCCATGTTACCAACATTCACCTCAAAGGATACCATACGTAGGTGAGTAACAGTTCCCTTCCCCCCTTAAAAATTCCTGATCGAATATTGAAGCACTTCTAGTACACAGTTAACCATGTAGATATTTTGACATCAAGAACTATACAAAAAGTAAATACTTCGTCGGGTGTACATACATGTCTATTATTTATTTTCTCCTTTATTTATTTATAATATTTACATATTAAATATAATGTTGAGGAAAAAGTCTTTTCGCATTATAGTACGAGTATGTATGAACTTGTAATAAAATCTCTTTGGCAATAGGTACTACTTGTATCTGGCTGGTTTTGGTATCATTGAAAGTTTAAATTCTAAAGAACATGATTCCAAATTCAAATTAGGAAAATATATGATTTTCATTTCTTTTTCGTACCGTTGTGAACCCAATATAGAAATTCGATACATTTTAAAATATTGTAAGTACTACAGATTTTGATACAAGGTAAAAATGTTACGCACGCGAAAAACGTAGCTGAAGAACTGGGAATTGACCTCAAAACAGTTTTGGAACATTTGAAAAAATCTGGGTACACAAAAAAACCCGATATTTGGTTACCGCACGAGCTCACTGAAAGAAACCTAATGAACTGTGTACTCATTAATTATTTTTTTTACGACATAATGAAACCGAACCGTTTTTGAAGAAACTAATAACTCCTGATGAAAAGTGGATCACGTACCTACAAGAACGTGCGAAAAAGGTCGCGATCAAAGCACGATCAGGCTTCACAGACTATGACGAAACCCGGGTTAAATCGCAACAAGGTGATGCTGTGTGCATGATGGGATTGGAAGGGCATTATTCATTATGAGCTGTTACATCAGGCACTTATGAGATTAAAGCGAAAAGTTGAGAGACTGTGACCAGCATTAATCAACAGAAGGGGTGCGATTTTTCATTATGGTAACGACCTCGTACATCTTTAGCCACTCAACAAAAATTAAGAGTTTGGCTGGGAGGTGTTAATGCATCCGCCGTATAGCCCTGACCTTACTACCATCAGATTTCCAACTGTTTCGGTCTCTTCTTTATTCTATAAGTGGCGTAACGTCACGAGCGGACTACCAAAACCACTAGTCGCGGTATTTTGATCAACCTACAAGATGGCATAAAGTTATCGAACAAAATGGTACCTACATACTTTAATTAAATATATAAATATTATATATTAAAAAATGTTTTGAATTTTCTTGAAAAATGCGAAGACACTTTTTCCCCAACCTATTATTAAAACATAAAAAAAACATATAAAAAATAGTAGCTCACCAGTCTCAGGCACAGGGCCCAACTTCCAACGGCGGCCAGGGCTCCAGAGAGAGGAACCTCTTGCGAGTCGGGTCGAGAACTATTGGCTGTTGAGTATAGCCAACTGGCTGTCACGACTATTGGTATAATGATTGTTACATCCACATCCCACATGTCGACAACCTCATGAGCCAAGTCAAGATGCGCCAAATATTGTTGTGCTGGGAGTTTGGTCGTGGATTCAGATCAGTGGATTCTTCAGAACAATCTCCCTTTGGCGCAGCATCGTTAGTCGTGTTGTTGGGTTTAACATTGCATCACCTCGCTCAACTGCTTTACTTTTGATTTGATTTGATTTTGATCGCATCACTGCTTACCATCAGGCGGGATTGCGGTCAAGCGCTAGTTTGTAGTTATAAAAAATATTAGATATGTTTATCTTTCTCGGCTTTCACGACGTTCTCATCATGCGTGACGGCTATGTCGATCCACCATCACTATATCAAGCTTATTGGCAACAATAGCAGGACTACTGTTTCAGTGATGATGGATCAATCCCAGCTCATTGTGATATTCTTCCGGGAACTGGATCGGTAGATACTATCCGACCGAGTTCTGTAGCCTGTAAGTACATAATCAGTCTATAACTGCGTGCCACAAGGCTATATTTGAGAACGAGTTGCTGATGAATTATCCTGGCTATAAGGCGGTGTCTGCACAAAACCATAGTAAGGGTTTGACTGCGGGGTCTGGCAGATCCTTCATATTCTACTTATTTAAAATTCACATTTAGACATAGGTAACACTGATATTTTTTTAACTTGTTATTAAATCTATTTTTACTGGCCTCACCCCTTGTTAGCTGGCAGACTATTCAATACATAATATATTGCTGTAATCCTTCTATTTGCTGATTAAAGTCTCACGTGATCATGCCTTCATGTATCTGTTGTTACAGAATATCGCGGATGCCCATGCCCATTAAACGCGTGTCCAAAAAACGTGCTTATTGGGCCCGCTACTGGTAAAGCCCCAACCGGTGGTGGCCCAGCAGACATTCCCCCTGCCCTCGCACCGCCCGGGGCCGCCTTCCGACCGAAGGTGCGGGCGTGCGCCGTCGACGTTGCCGCAGACACACATGGCAGCGGCAAGGTATGATATAGTCGTCTAACAATCAAACACACGTTTTTAGGGTTCCGTAGAATAGAATACTCTTGAAGATTTTACGATGGATGACACAATAGGCGACACACAGATGGCTCTTATTGCTAAGAGCGGTCTCCGTAGTCACTAGCAACCCTTATGGTTTCGCTAAGTCTGTCTGTCTGTAGCATTAGAACGCGCAATATGTGTATAAATCACGCCGACAAAATGGTAAAATAAAAAGTGGAAATAAAGTGATATATTGTTGGGTAGGTACCTATTCAAAAATTAATAAGGTTTACGAAAATATTTTTTTGATATTGCAAATAATCGAACCAAAACTAAAAGTTAAATAAGGATGTGTGGCCCCTCTTAACTTTTGAAACATAAGTTTAAAAAATATCTATAAAAAAATCTTAAAAGTAGAACTTTATAGAAACTTTTTAGGAAAATTATTTTAAACTTGATGGGTTGAAGTGTTATTGAAAAGTTTACAAAATAATTTTTAAACTAAGTTTGATTGAAAAACTAAAGTGTGGCGTAGGCCCTGCCTGAGATAAGAAATCGATACTTTTGTGTCCATTCTTTGACGAGCACGATAGTTTTTTATCGATACTACTCATGAATAGAGTATCGGTTCCTTCTATTTGATACCGTGTCCCTATTAACGTATGACGTAGGCCCCTGTTTGAGAAAAGTACTCGATACTTTGAGGTATCGATACATTTGTACCGATACTTTTACGAGTACGAAACTTTTTTATCGATACCACTCATGAGCACAGTATCGATACTTTCTATTCGATAGCGTGTCCCTAGCCACAAATGATCCTGATTTATAGAAGTTAAATAAATAAAAGTGAATTTGGCTAAGCATGCTTTTTATTTTATTTAAATTAAATCACTTCGACTTTCCACTTTAAAAGCAAATTTTGAGAATCTTCTGCAGAACGATTTATAACATCTTCCGTGAAAGAATCGCCCATACCACGGAGGCCCATACTGTTTAAAAGTTTTTATGTAGACTCAAATTAAATCAAATTTATTAGATATCCAAATTATTTTACATTATAATTGGAGATTCGAGCCTCCTGTTATGCAAATAATGCCTGTTAGGAGACTTCTCTCTCTCTCTCCCACAGCAGTAAAAAAAAAAAAACCTTACATATACTTAATCTCTAAATTGTGTGGTTCACACTGATAAAAACAAAGTCCATTTAACCTCTCTGCAATCATTGTTGATCTCAGCCATGTTTTCACGCATCTGAGTGTATTTCAATTTTAGCCATGGAATAAGGCATTGCCAGTAAAATTTCTAGAACTGTTTCGGTAATGTTTGTGCGCTATCGTCGCACGCGTTTTTTTGCCAATTGCACCGTGCATTTGCCATTGGCGCCGATTCTGTTGTTCACAAACTAAACTAATTTAAGTGTGTCTTTTTCTTTCCATTTCTATAAGAAAAGGACAGAAGATAAAATGTCAGTTTAGACCTGTCAAATTAGGGCGCTCCTAACGTAAACTGGCGTATTTTTATTCGCATATATCAATACAAAATACACATCATAACCGTTTTTAATGCTCGACGCTTTTCTTGCAGGATCCGCCATTAGAGCTTGAACCACCAGCTGCAGCAGATGCCCCACATCCTTGTGCTATGCCCGCTATGGGCGGCGTCTCACCAAAACGTGAAATCTACGATGTCCGGGATAAGTTACGAATCGCCAGTGAAAACCCCGGTTCATCTGAAGCTCTCGGGCCACCATCACCAGCGCGTGGCTCGGCCGGTGCATGCGCGCCGCAGCCGCCGCCCATAGCTCCGCGTCGCGCTCGCCTGGGCAAGGCAATGGCGCGGCGCTCCCTCGCAGGTGACGACACCGGCGTACTGCTGTCTACGCCACAACCTACACTTCTAGCACACCACAGCGATGCCGATGCCGATGACGATGTCCTCGCTATTTCACCTCCAACCTGTGCTCCAATTGATCTATCTTCATCAGATGAGAGGTCGACCCCCTTAGTCGATGTAAAAAAGGAAAACGAAGGGCCGACATATAACGCAGCAAGAAAACCTGACGCGCAGGCTCTGAGAGAACATAACAGTACTACTGTTATAGAGGCTAGTGTTGTCACTGACTCTGCTAAGCCTGTAAAGCGGAGGTATTCGAAGCCTAAACTAGAAATAGATATGAAAGATACACAACTTGAGGAAGCTTGCAAGACGAATGGAATTGGTGAACATGTCAAACTCGTAAAGCGGAGGAAGGTTTCCGGTGATCAGACCGATATACAAAGGATAGAAACTGTCACTAAGGAGCCGAAGAAAAAAGTATCACAAACTAAAAGAACGCCCAAATCACCGACAGGTGAAAAGAGGAGCGTAAAAAGGAAATCTGAATGCGCAACGGGTGGGCCTAAACTAAAAAAGATGCTACTCGATAAACCTGCTGAAGAGGATGCCCGGCTTAAAAATATCGCTGCAGTGGCAGATGAGCTAATACCCACAAAATATAAAAACAAAAGTGCCGTATTGCTCGACAACCTTATAAGGAAAAATAGCATTGACAGGCCTGATGCAAAGGGCTTAGATGCTGAGCTAAATCCTGCAGAACTATTTCTTTCTCCCACTGAAAATATAGCACAGAATGCAGCCAAGAAAACTTTAAATATTAATAATAATATTGTAGAGAATGCAAACACAGGTAATGTTCGAGCTAGTGCTAATACACTTGCTGCAGTGTCTCAACTAATAGGCAAGAAAATGGCGTGTAAAGTAGAGAAAGTTGATTCCAAAGTTACTCATGGAGTAAAGTCACTATTGAAAACACCCACCGTAAAATCTGGTCCTGAGGAAGACCGTAAACCCTTAACCAAGTCCGATAATGTTGATGACAAATCGAGGACTTGTGCCAAGACAGAATCAGATGTAATTTCACCTCACATCGAAAAGGTGGTATCAGAAATAGTAAAAGACAATAAAAATTGTGCTAACGCTATAGCGTTGGATATACTACCTCCACAGATAACTTTAGCTTCAAACGAAAAAGAAGATTTTGAGCAAGATGTCCAGGAGATTGCTATCGAAGCCGAAATTACAGAAAAGCTTGAAGATGAGGAAAAGATGCAAGAGGTTGAAAAGGAGAAACTAAAGGCAGTGAAGGTGGACAGGACGACTGTGAAGCGATGCAAGCTGTCAAATGGGGAGCTGAAGGCTAAAAAAGCGGATAAAGTCGCCAAATTGTTGGTTTCAAAGAGGCCGGCTATTAAGACGGATGAAGCAACATTGGTGGTAGAAGAGGCTTGTGCATCGCCTGTCCCGACGGGCCCGGCTTGCCGGCGAGCGCGGCGGCGCGGGGCAGGCTTCACGCGACGCGGTCGCCGGCCCCTCGCACCGCCAGCGCTTCCAGCGCTCGAGCCGCACGCGCCGCCACGCTGGAGCAATGGCTGGAACTGGGACGGAGAACATTACGTATCTAAAGTCTACCTCAATGTAAGTATTAACAAAACTGTTCACCTGACTTGCCCTTGCCTACATATGTATATCTTCACATCCTCCTCTCAGTTAACCCCCTTTGGCTCAAGATTTATTCATGACCTATTTTTATGAACTCATTCACTCTTACAGAACGATTCTCGACTGGATCGTACGGCGCGTTGCTGGTCACGTATGACGCACGCGAGCGGTGACAGTGTGGCGCGAGGCGACTGCGTACTACTGCGGGCGTCCGTTGCGCGAGCGCAGCCCTATGTCGCCAGGGTCGCCAGTCTATGGGAAAATCCTGATGATGGTGAGAACCGTCAGACCCATATACTTATTACTATCGAACTAGCTTTTGAAAAGAGATTTATAGCTTAAAATGATATTTAATCGTATTCTTTTGCTGCAGGTGAAATGATGGTGTCTCTAGTATGGTACTACCGACCGGAGCACACGGAACTGGGCCGACAACCAACCGATGCGCCCGATGAAGTATTCGCGTCTCGGCACCGCGATGCCAACTCCGTGGCATGCATCGAGGACAAATGCTACGTACTCACCTTCAACGAGTATTGCCGGTCAGTATCTTCTGTCACGTTTACATCAATATTTATAATATAACAACTTTTTGAGAATTTAAAGTCTAATCATAGCTGTAATGTTACAGGTACCGCAAACGGCTAAAAGCAGCTGAAGAGGGCTTCGCGGCCTCAACGATCGTGCCGCCCCTGCAGGCCAGTGAGGTGAACCCGGCATTCGCGTCCAACGACTGTCGCCTGCCCCCTTCGGTGTCACCTGAGCTCGTACTCTTTTGCCGTAAAGTGTACGACTACAGGTCGAAGAAGCTACATATGCCGAATAAATGACCTCCGCGTACGATACCCTCTGGATATCGTTCATAAAATCTGTGTCGATCTTTACACCGAGGATGAGTCGTCATCGCGCTGGCGGATGAGTCACATCAATTTTTATAGTGTATTTTATCTAAAGGAAGTGAACACCAAAGTTACGTTACAAAGTTTTAACACTTATTTGTCGGCGGTGCTTCAGGAAACTCGGTGTAAGATGGTGAAAGGACGCCTGTTCTCTACGGACTTGATCATTTCTTATCTAGTAGTGTTTCAACGCAAACCTTTAAATTAGTACAAAACGCGTTCCCGGGTGCAAGTCGTAGAATGTGTGACCTGTGGCCATGTTATGTGAAAATAAACTACGTAATCGTTGTGTTTAGTAATCGCCGATCGGACAGTTTTGTTGCTTGTGTCGTGATTTGTCGTAGTTTTTTTCGTATCTAGATTTACAGTGATTTGCGGTATTAAAAATAATTTGGATGAATTATTATTTTTATCAAAGGATGCCTTTTATAATGAGTAAGTAGTTGTAAGGAAATCATGTTTGAAGATGAATAATTATGTATAGCAATATATTTTTCTTTTTGCTTGAAACTAAGATGAGCGAATGTCCTATTTATTCTCACTCATGCATAAATGATGAGAAATGCTGAGTACTGATTTGATGGCTATTCGGTATAGCTAATACGATTTTGTATAACATTTAATATGTAATTGGCTACTCGGAAAATAAAAAGGCATTTATGATTATTACAATTTATGTTTAATTATGTACCTATTTGTTATATTGTTGCACAGACCATATCTAGTCTGTGTATTGTTGTCAAGGTAGAGTCTATATTAAATTATTCTTTTATTTTTAAGAGCACACAGCTGCGCGTGAGCAATGTCAGAATCGTCGCGATTGGATCTCTTCTGTATATTGTGTTCGCGGTCTGATACATCACAGACAACGATGCCACGTAGCCCGCGGTGTACGTATCGTTTCGAACCTTACTGTTTAAGTTTCTAAAATATACGTGACTCTTTGAAAGAGTCAACAATTAAATTAAGTAGTTATTGATACATCACAATTTTGCAAGTTTTATAATTTTATGAAATAGGATCGTATTTTAATCGGATAACGGGGTGAAGGTTCTCTTGAATTCCGTACTGTATACCCGCCACCCTGCCTTCAAGCTGTAGGTAACTCCCCGTAGACGCGTTCGTGTAGATTTTTAAATTTTCTAATAATATCAATTAAACGATAGAATGAAAGTAATTACTTAACGTTAAACCTGCCTTCGAAGGAATTGATTTTAAATTTGCATTTCGGCCTTTCAATATTCAAAGTAGCTAGTAATTGTTTTAATTAGGACAGGTAGTTGCAGGAAGACTGATTTTGCGAAAATTTAACATGTTGCCTATTTATTTTATTTATTTAGCAACATTACCTTCATCTAAATTCAAAAAGATATTTCATTTCGTTTACATGTCAGGCAATATTTACAATTTACGGAAAATAACAAATGGGAACATTGTAACATATTTTAAAGGTAATATTAGTGCATAGATGTAAACAAAAAAAAAACACTTTGGTGTTAAAGAGATATATTGTAAGACTATAATAGTGAAATCTCTTTATCATTAAAAACATAATTTTAAGTAGTGCGATGGAAATAAAGAATATATATTTAACGTTATATTTCCTGTGTGGAAAATTTAATGGGCATTTATAAGTTTCAGTTTGATTACTTCTCTATTACCCACATTCTTACCTGCCTTCACTATTTCCTACAATGTATCTCTATATTGTGTTGAATATTATTTTTGTACATACTATAATTTTGTTTTAATATTTACTAATTTTGTTATCTATCCAGTGAGATTTGTAACTAATTGTAAGGATAATCCCTAACTAATGGAGGTAACATTCTCTGCCATTCATGTGCATTCCGTTTAACGATAGATAACCAGAACTTCCAGAGTTATACGATGTAGGTAACCGATTAAATCAAATAGGCATCACTTAACAGTATTTTTAATTTTTCTAAGAATTTAAAACTAGAAATTTCTGTAAGGGACTTTTAAATCCTTATTCCTTATATTTCCACCATCGGCTTGAAACTGAAACAATAGTTAACAAGTCAATTTTCAATCGAAGCTGCGACGTACGCCTGTAACTATATATCGGTTCGTCTGATTTGCAAGAAGTCTAAGCACTTCATCTGCCAATCGAGATAATTAAAAATATTCCTAAATTTGGACTAACTTAACACATTGGCAAGTCATACCTACCAACGTTGGAAGAACTATGGCCGTAAGTACACATGGTCAGTAATGAACTAAGAATCCGCAAGTATGCACTTAATACCTAAAACGATTGAAAAACGAACCTTATTAATAAGTTTAGCCTATGGCACAGTTCAACATCTCGGCACTCACGTGTCTCATAAAGCATTAAATTGTGGACTTTGTATTGGGTCACATGCCTATAGTATTAATTGTAGAAGTTGATGACCGGTGGCTGTTTAATTAGTATGCTGTATGTGCGAAAGCCTTTACACGATACGACTGACAACGGCATATGACGACAGCAAACTATTCTGATTCATTCTCTTTAAGTATTTATTATACGCCACAATCTCACTGGTGGTCTATTCCAAAGCTTATGTTTTCTACGTTCTTTTTTTTCTATTTCATTGCTTGATGCCAAAAATTTAGATGCAAAAAATTCTATTATTCAGTAATGATGTAATACCCCCTCCTTCTATTTAGGTTAAAGGATGACGGGGGAGTCGGCGCCTGACTTTTCAGCTAATAATATTATAGTCCAACTCCACCATCTAGGTCCAATAAGAACTCCAGTTTGATTAAAAAAACTATTAAACCCCTTAGCATGCTTACAACTGTATTAATCGTTAGTCTATGTGTAGGAGATAGTTTTAGAGCACAAAATTTACAAATGGACGCTGGTTACAAGTATGTTCATGTGCTGATTCACCCGACATCACTACTCATTATTAATTAATCATAGAAGTAATGAGTAAATTCCATAATAATACTATAAGTGAGCTCTCCCTTGCTTGTAGGAGGATTGTTTTAAATGTTACCTGGACTATGCGTTTGCTAAGAGTCAATGATTTTAGCATTAGCTCTACTAATAAGAAAATCAATGTTATTATTATTTATTTTTGTTTATAAAATTATATAGGTATATTTTATTATTGTAACCTACATGATTATGTTAGGTTTATAATATTAATTGATGTAATTAATATATGTATTTTTATTTCATCTCTGACTTTTATTTCATCATCATCATCATCATTTCAGCCGAAAGACGTCCACTGCTGGACATAGGCCTCCCCCAAGGTTCTCCACGAAGACCGGTTCTGCGCCTCCCGCATCCAGCGGTTTCCCGCGACCTTCACCAGGTCGTCGGTCCACCTTGTCGGGGGCCTACCCACGCTACGTCTTCCGGTGCGTGGTCGCCACTGGACAAAAGACAAAAGTCTTCGACCAGTGTGTGTTGCCAGTGATGACTTATGGAATTGAGACGTGGTCGCTAACAATGGGCCTTATGAGAAGGCTCAAAGTCACTCAAAGGGCAATGGAGAGGGCTATGCTTGGGGTTTCACTGCGCGATCGAATCAGGAATGAGGAGATCCGCAGAAGAACGAGAGTAACCGACATAGCCCGAAGAATTGCAACACTAAAGTGGCAGTGGGCTGGACACATTGCCCGTAGGACCGATGCCCGATGGGGCCGACGGGTTCTCGAGTGGCGACTTTTATTTACTTACAAGAAAAACCTACCTAATTTGGTACGAGGATAAAACAACTTTAGTTTTATAGAATCAGTCTTTAAAAAAAACGTATCAGAAATTAGTGAAGAAATTAACAATACCGATAGGTACCTAACATATTGGTTGTTTTGTTATTTTTTATGCCTGATTTATAGAAGTTAAAAGCAGCAGTTTGGGCTGGTGCTGCTAAGTGTCACCTGGCCACTTTGGATTCAGTGGAGAGGCGTGCGAAGAGGCTGATTGGTGACCCTGATTTAACTCGAGTTGGTCTCCAAAGCCTAGAGCACAGGCGTAGAGTAGCCAGCCTTTCGGTGTTCTATAGGATACATTCTGGGGAGTGTGCGAGGGAATTGCACGATTTAATTCCCCCATCTCCGTTCCACCATCGGACGACCCGTCGTACGGCGAGTTTCCACCCTTATGTTGTTAACACCTCAACGATCCGGACGAAGCGTTTCGCCTCGTCCTTTATACCGCGTACATCGAGGGACTGGAACAATCTGCCGGCGGCGGTGTTTCCGTCGGACTACAATTTGAGTGTCTTCAAGGCTAGAGTGAATAGGCTCTTAATAAACTAGTGCGCTTTACCATCAACGATTGCGTCACTGCTTACCACCAGGCGGGATTGCGGTCAAGCGCTGGTTTATATTTTAATAAAAAAAAAAAAAAAAAAAAAAAATAAGTAGGGTGAGTGGGGGTAAGATGAAAAACGGGGCAAGATAAAAAAAACTTAATAACGCCCAATACCGGGGACTTGTTTTAATGCTGGCAATATCATTGTGGACATCATTTTATCTTGCCCCACCCCGCAGCCTGTGTCAGTCGCTGAGTGAAGGTGCTGGTGTATTATTTGAAATTTTCCCGAACAGTACATTTCCCGCGAAAAATTGAGTTTTTCGATCTTACCCCGCTCGCTGTATCTCCTTACTCAGGTAAGGAACAAACATGTTGTTTTGATATTCGTAATTAGATTTAAACTGTAATATGCTCTATAATGTGGTGATTACTATATTTCACGTATTTTAAGATTTATGGTGCCTTTCAAACTTTCCCCTGCATAATTTAAAGGGGTAAGATGATAATATAAAACTTTCCATCTTACCCCGTTTACGAAACTCATACAAAAAGTCAGGGGCCCTCAACCTAAAATACCCGGTAATATCTCTTCCACAATATCGTATTAAAAACTTGTATCAAGAATCATTCATTAGTGCATAATTCTAGACTTTCTAGTGTTAAACCGTCGGATTAAAAAAGTCAGACGCTCTGTACATAAGTACAATACTTACACGATTAAAATGTACCAATTTCAACTGATTTTTGAGTGGATAATTAAATTCTACGATAAGAGGTCTAGAATTATGTAGATAATTCTAATTACATAATTTGCGATATGTAAATCATCCATGGTAGGGAAATTCAACTTGTATAATAATATAGATAACTTTTTAGTTTTGTTTTAGGATCAAAATGACTCGTAACTACATAAGAAAATCGTTACGGGCTACTTGTTATATTGCTGAGGACTTAGCGATTGCAATACAGACAGTAGAGAATTAACTACGCAGCAGCTAAGTTATATAACATACCTGTCGTCTTGTAATGTCAATTTGGCAGTGATTATAATAATACTGTTTAATAATGTTTATAAAGGAAAGAGTGCCTAGTTTTATTTTTTATCTTTTTTGTTAATTATTAGGAGACGCATAAATACGAGTAGATGATTTTTTAAATATTTTAGTTAAGTACTTATTTCTGCTTTGCGGGATTACCAACTGAGCTGATAAAGTCAAACTTTATATTTTTGATAAGAGGTCAGTTATTTTTAGTTTTATAAGGAGTACTTATAACGGACTGATTTTATTTAACTGTGATGTTACCTCCTTTGAAATAATATTTTTAATAATATTTAATTGTATTCTGTTGTCGTGTCGTTTATTTAATAAAAATAATTATAATATAGGCTACTTGGTACTAAATTAAAACGTGTGGTTTATTTATAGACTTGACAGTCATCTATGAGCATGATTATTTAATTTATTTAATATCTATAATATGTTGAGCACCCCTGACTGCCAGCCGTTTCAACGGGGTAAGAACGATATATTTTATTTGAAAAATGTATTTTTCTTGCTTTTAGAATGCGAATTTTTAGTGTAACTCATTTTCAAGTTATTTAGGTTATTGAAGCAGAAGGTTTATTGATCACCACACAAGCATAATGACAATGAATACGATTTTAGTTACTATATCAATCTTACCCCTTCAGCATTTCATCTTTCCCCTACATATTTTTTTTCTTAAGACCAATTTTACTAACGTTTTTTTCATAAAATATTGTTTCAAAAAGATTGCTGTCAACTTTATAGAAACAAGTTGACTGTACTTTTTTACCTAAAACATCATTTGATGCAATTGACTTAAATTCTTTTGTTTTACAACAGTTTAACCATCAACACTGTTTATCTCATCAAAAATGCATTCCATCTTACCCCCACTCACCCTACATACTGCATATTACATTTAATGAAAATATTGTACGCTATTATCGTTGAATACAGACCTACTTAAAATTATTTGAAGAACGAAGGAGAAAATGTATCAATCATGCCATAAAAGTTGAAGACGAAATGTGTCAACTCGACCACATCATGGATGAATGTGTGGATTCATTCATGTATAGTAGGAGGAAGTGTAATATTGAATTAAATTTCAATTTTATAAGGACATTATGTTTTGAAATTGGAGACGAATATAAAAACATACAATAAATTGAATATCGATGTAGTACATATAAAAAAAAAAAAAAAAAAACCTTGACGTGTAAAACTGATCAGTGATCCTACTTGCTTAATAAATGATTTCATTCCCAATTTCTTTCGTAGGTAAATTAAACGTTGCCCCACACAAGGAATGTCTCCTGTATCTTGGGTGCGTTTACAAACATATAAACGAATATACACAAACATCCAGACCTGAAACAACTACCTATAGGCCATACAAATATTTGTTCCGTGCGGGAATCGAATCCCCGACACGCAGCACAGCAGTCGATTGCTCAGTCACTGTGCTAAACGTGTCGTCATGTGTTTTTACTCTGGCGTTCAAAAGGTTAATGCAGTTTTCATAGAAATTGTTCTAATAGATCACGCCGCGCCAGTAGGTAGGTATACCTTACACCACTGCAGTAATAAAAGTACCGAGAATAAATTGTAAATACCTATTTTATTTGACAAACACGTCATGAAGCAAATATATACTTTAATATATAACATCAACTTCTATTAACATGTTTATATAAAGTAGATATTACACGTATGGACGACAGCACATCAAGGTACCAAACCGTCAAATGTTCCCAATCAACCTTGAGTATTAATGTTTTAGAGGTAAAGTTGAAAATCTAATAAAGCAATCTGACATATTGTAGTAGCTTGAAGTGCTGTCGTCTGTACATTTAAATTTCCAAATCACATCTAAAAACAAAAGGAAAAATTCTTATAGTTTCCTCTACCTACATTGTATGTAGTCGTGCAGCCAGTCCCTTTAGGGACTGACTACAGGACTATGGCCGATTCCCACAATTTACAAAACAAAAATGAAGCAAATACGTCATATCATTGCATAGTAGACTCTCCCATGTGAGAATAGTTGTCACATGTAAGTTTAGGAATCTACCTATTTACATATCAGAGTCGGCCATGAATTAAAAATGCTACCACTGGTAAGCAATACGTTTACACGAGCCGAGCACAATAGATAGCCAGTAGCGTATTCAGTGTTCTACAGACCGATATCCTTCCTGAGCCATGTCTATAAGCTGTTTTCTAGGGTCATCACGAAACGTCTCCCTCGCAGGTTCGACGACTTCCAGCGTCCCGAACAAGCAGGCTTCCGAAAAGGCTTTAGCACCATAGACCACATACATACGCTGCGGCAAGTTATATAGAAGTCCAAGGAGTATACCAAACCACTATGCTTCGCGCTTGTGGACTATGAGAAGGCCTTCGATTCGATCGAGACTTGGGCGGTGCTGCAGTCTCTCCAGCGGTGCCAAATTGATTGCCGATACATTGAGGTGATAAAGCGTTTGTACAAAAACGCCACTATGTCAGTCTGTCTCCAGGATCAGAACTCGAAACCGATCCAACTGCAGCGTGGAGTATATAGCCTACAGTAGAAGCCTATTTGTCTCCCAAGTTGTTCACTGCTGCGTTGGAAGATATCTTCAAGCTCCTGGACTGGAAAGGACTTGGCATTAACATCAACGGCGAGTAAATCACTAATCCCCGTTTCGCAGATGATATCGTGGTCATGGCAGAGTGCCTGACCTGTCCCAGGCTTGAGCAAAATGCTCAATGACCTAAGCAGAGCTTCCCAACAAGTTGGGTCTAAAGATGCACATGGATAAGACGAAGATCATTTCGCACCCACTCCAACCCTAGTAGATTCCTCTGCACTCGCAGTTGTTGACGAGACAAACAGTCCAACTAGGTAGGTCCAACTTCGAGAAAGAGGTGTCTTGTCGAATCCAGCCTGGCTGGGCAGCGTTCGGGAAACTACGCTACATCTTCTCGTCGTCCAAGATACCGCAGTGTCTCAAGACTAAGGTAAACTGACCAGTGTGTGGCCAATGATGACTTACGGAACTGAAACATAGTCGCTCACAATGGCCCTCATACGAAGGCTCAGAGTCACACAAAGGGCGATGGAAAGAACTATGCTAGAAGTATCTCTGCGCGATCGAATCAGAAATGAGGATATCCGCAGAAGAACCAAAGTCACCGACATAGCTCTTAGAGTCGTTAAAATTAAGGGAAGTGGGCGGGGCACATTGCTCGTAGAACCGATGGCCGATGGGGCAGTAAGGTTCTCGAGTGGCGGTCACGTACTGGAAGACACAACTTAGAGAGGCCCCAACAAGGTGGAACGATGACCTGGTGAAGGTCGCGGGAAGCCGATGGATGCGGGCAGCACAAGACCGATCATCATGGAAAGCCTTGAGGAAGGCCATTGTCCAGTTCCACTGCTGGATAATGGCTCTATAGGCTGAAGAAGAAGAAGCGTAGTCAGTAAATTATTCCACTCTAATAATGTAATAGTTAACCTTGACGTTTTACTTGGATAATTTATATGTACCGCCCCTTATCAAGACGTGTCGTCCGTCATCCTTTATCATTATAATCAAAGGTTCACTCTCTCTCTCTAAACATGCATATGTCGACAGCAACTGGTTTTATTAGTCTAGTTAACCGCCTAGCTTTTTAACTAAACAGCAGCCGTTCAACTAACATCTTCAATAATATTCAATAAATTAGTTACGTTTGGAACTATGAATGAACAGACACGTATGAGCCGAATGGGGTGAGGGCGCAGTTACAAAGCCTGTTCAAATTTATATGTTAACACAAATAAGTTAATTACAATCGACCGAGAATGAAATGTCGCGGGCACTAGGTAGTACCTACAGACGACAGCACATGAAGGTACTTTAATACCTGTCAGATTTCTTTACTAGATTTTCAACTTTTAATTAAGGCTTAACGTTGACTGGGAATATCTGACAGTTTCGGGTAGCTTGACCTGCTGTCGTCCGTACTTCCAAAGGTCACGCGGTTGACTAAACGGCTAATTTAACCAGTTGGCTACGACATATACCTATAAAACCAAAATAAATCTTATCCACATTTATGTATAACTAAATATCTGCAAGGGCCCTGCTGCCTTTTACAATATATACCAACAAGTAGGGAATGTATTTTCGTAAGTATGTATTACGTAATCAAGAATTAAGTATAAAAAAAACTTTCCACTATTTTGTAAATTGGCATTGAAATAATGCTCGTTATAACTTATACTCGACACTCAGAACGGCGATGCCAAAGTTTGACCTTTGACCTACTCAACATCGGCACACAAGTAAAATCACTCATACCCTTTTTTTCTATAGCCCGGTACCTAAACATAGTTGAGTTTAGTTGCCCAATAATTAAAACACTTATCTCTATTGTTGATTGTAGGTAGGTACTAACTAATAAAATGCAGCCACTATGTACATTAGGTCAAATTCAGGGATCTAGGTCAGATAAGCTGGTAAAATATGAGCACGCTTCAGTGCTGCCGCCACCTCTTTATGTCCTATACAAATGGGAAATAACTATAAATAAATGAAATGCAGAGTGCGTTTAAAACGACCTGACTATAGATATACTTACACATATGAGCCAAACATAATTAAACCAATTATAAGTAGATACTAATTGGCAACCGTGGTAAATACTAGGCGTTATACAATATACTTAGACGGGAAAGTAAAATATTGATTGATATATAATCCGCTTACAATTCTTTATTTACAAAGAAACGGATTGTCGTACATACAATTTATAATAAGTGTTAACAATATTGAATAAATTTATCGTGACGTCATGACTGCGTCGCAAATGGGCAAACACTACCTACAATGTAGATACGGACAGTCTATTATAGATTTATTGACATTTGTTTTCACAGCGTCTGTGAGTACAGATTAGAAAGGGGATAGATTACTTTCGCTATCTACGTTAATCTGAATCTAATCAATAATCTCAATCTATCAAGGAGGTTCTGAGAGTACTGTGTCGTCTGGACGTGAATAAGGCTTGTAGACCAGATGGTATATCAGCGATTGTTCTCAAGGCTTCTGCGCCCGAGTTGTCTCCTCTATTGACACGCTTGTATCGCCTCTCATTTAAGTTTGGTATAGAGCTCAAGTCCTGGTAGCTCGCTAACGTGCAGCCCGTCCCAAAAAGGGCAGACGTGCGGATCCCACCACCAACTATCGGTCGATTTCACTATCTTGCAGATTATGGAGCGTGTGTTGAACTCGCCACTCTTGGAATACCTGGAAGGTAACGATCTTGTCAGTGACCGATAGTACGTGTTTCGCCGCAATCGGTCAACTGGGGACATTCTTGTGTATGACACTCACTTGTCGGGCGAGGCCCTCGAGAAAAATTGGGAAGCGATTGACGTCTCCCTGGATATATAATGCCGGTGTTCCTCAGGAGTCAAGGGATCTATTCTCTCTGCGACTCTGTTCCTGCTGCATATTAACGATCTGCTATGTCCGGTGTCTGTGGGTCTACAGATGACAGCACAGTTGTGGAGATACACCTCCCGGACTAGTAAGGAAGCAACCCGGTCCGAGAGGCTATAGTAGAGCGTACGAATGTTACACTGCAAGTGTCCAATGGGGCGAAGCCAATTTTATGGCATTCAACGCCGCCAAAACACAAGCGTGTCTATTCACCTCCAAAAGGAGCCCACTCTTGGCTTCTACTTTTCGGAATGTATAAGGATACTCCAATATATACCTTCAGCTTTTAGGAGTCGAGATTTCCTCAAACCTAAACTTTTGGCGGTTCATTGGAGTCCAAAGCCAAGGTGGCTTATAGGAACACCACATTTCCCCAATGCAACATTACACATTCAACAAATCCCAACTTTGCCACACATACGCTAGATATCATCAGTTAAATTAGAAATGAAGTATCAAATGATGTTAATTATCTCAGATAATTGTCAATTTAGTCAGGTGGGGAACAAGGTTATTAAATTATTTATATAGCAGATGAACTGTGCACTGAGTATATGTATAAGTATATATTTTTTTTACTAACCAGCATCTATTGTTGTATTATATTTAGATGCTATACATTAAATATATTTTACTTCCTGTTTTCAACATTAAATCTCATGACATTAACAATTACTACCTACATTACATACAACATTTATAGGTAATATTGCTTACACACATCCTGTACATTATGAACACTTTATTGTATTCTACATGCAGTACAGTGACTCCTTATTAAGTATAGTTTACATACATATTCTGATAATAATGGAAAACTAAGTTTAAGTTAAGTAACCATGTCTCTAAACAGGGAAACCGTCAAAGAACCAGTACCCATAGATTCAGTATATTGCATTTGTATTGCAATGTTTTCTTTCAAAGTCCCTATCACCCTATTTAAGACCAATATTAGACTAATAAGTAATGGCTACAACAATGCCTGTTCTTTTTCAATTATGTGTAAAAATATCGTCATGTTAATTTTACCTTGGCCTCGACATAAACAGAGGGGTTTTAAAGTTGAATGAGTGTATATGTGTCTCTATGTATGTGGTCAACTGTTTGCATTTTTTTACAACCATAATTAATAACAAGCTCTGTTAAAATGGAGTCACAATACCTATGAGAATACATATTAATCTACACCTTATTAGGTGCATAATAATATTTCTATGCAAGCAGAACACAAATTCAATATAATAATTACTAGGTATTTGTTCAATGTCATATATTACTATAGAGATTACATAGGGATGTGTGCAGCCATAGTTTTCAAATTATTGTAATTTAACAATTAGGCCACAATGAAAGCAATTACTGATACACTTATCAGTAACATTATCAATAACATTGTGATGATCACACTGATTTGGCATCATAGCATCATTTTTAAAGAGTATATGAAAGGTCAAATTTCAATTTGAGTACCATCTCATCCAAAGTTATTCGAAACTTTTCCAATAATACAAGGAACCCACAAAACATTACATTAATATAATATCTACATAATCAAATACATATTGTGACAAATGTAAAGATTGACAGAAACATAAATCTAATGTTTTAACTAATAACTTTGACAGTGGGTATAATAATGGCCACAATAATACTTAATGAAGCCTTCTAGCTCCATGTAACTCATCAAAACCATATTATAAATAAATTGAACTATGGCCAAGTCAGGTAAAACATCAGATTACTTTAGAAATTACAGCAACTGTTCGTCTTTCTGGCTGTCTTGTAAAACAATTTACTCTGCATTGATAGACTCTCAGTCTTAGCAACAACATCATCTAGTTTTTCCCCTCTTTCTAAAACTGCCTTTATAGTATCATGTAGAATAATCTTAGTCTCATCCAAGTCATTCTGTATTTTAGTCAATGCATCAGCTTCCCTGGGGTTCTGGTATTTTGTTAAGTATTCTGGCAGAACATTGAATTCAAGCAATTCCGGCGAAGCCTCGTTACAAGTTGCCCATTTACTTGAAGGCACTATTGCAGTGAAGTCATCCAGTATTTTAGTTATCAATGTGTGAGCCACTCTGTTTGGATACTCATGGTCAGATATTAGAACTCCTGCTAAGTTATCTGCCCTTACATACACTTGTAGCATGTACTCGCCTTCTTTGACAGACTGTCGAGATGCTGGCTGAGTTCTTTCGACTATTGTTTTACTAACAAAGACCATAAACTCCTGGACTGAGCCCCGTTGAAATATACTGAAACTCTGCAGGTTATAAGCTGCTTTGAGGAGGCTAGCACTGTTCACACCTTTGTAGAGCACACCCAATGCATAGATTTTTACCATCTTGATAGGAAACTAAACTACTTCAGGTACTCCAAGTTAACTGAAATTGAGGTAAACATTACAAATAAGTAAAATAAGAACACTCACGGAAAAGTAAAGCTTCTTTCGATAATCTCACTTTCTAATTACTAGTTCTAAGTTAGAAATAGTTGGAAAGTTATAATAATTATATAAAATACAGGATCAGACCGTTACACAAAGGCGTTCTTATGATCATGTATACAGAACTGTTCTGATTTCTTGGTATCCTGCTCTATTAGGCTGGAAAATTTAGATTTATACAAATGTTATTAAGATTAGCCAAGGCACTTACCCAATTTACTACTCCAATCAATGACTTTGGTAAGTGACACATAAGCCAATTTGAAGTAAATTTCTCATCTGAGCTTGAACCCAAACTTCCAAAATTATATTATTTTTAGAATGGATACATTTCAACTAAACTAGGAAAGAAAAGAAATTAGTATAAATCGTGACGAAATCAATGCTTTGTGCTTACGCATAAACGTCAATACCGCAATCGCAATGTGTCAGGTTGTCATTATAAAGCAAAGTCAAAGTCAAAACTAGGCAGTGTTCCAAGTTCCAATATCGTCATTTTCACTATTAAAAACATTGATATACATGTGTAATATACATTCTGGGCTTCTCCCAGTTGCAATAATGTCCCTTTGTGCCGATTGGCCTAGTTCTGTTCTGTCTCCTGCTTGTTATGGAGGGAAGTGGAAAAAAATATCTTTTTTCTTACTCCTCCGCTATTCTCTTCTGATTAATTTCGTTGCGGGACCCAAGACAGTTGAATCGTTTCTCCGGGACTCGTCGAGCTTCATTGCTCGGCGTATTTCTGGCGGTCTCCACTGTTGATTCTGGCTTTCAGGAGTTGCAGTGGGTGGGAAAAGTGTGGCGGGTATTGTCCCAAAAAAAAAAAAATACATTTTTTTTTTTTTTTTTTTTTTTATAATTTGGCTCGCACGGTTTGTGCATTTGCCACTACAAGTATAAAGGTAGGGAAACCAAATAAATTCATTGAAATGCGTAGGAACGGATTACGAAATTTTGGAACAAAGGATAATAGGATCAGGTTTGGTGGTAATATAATAAATAAATAAAGATATACCAAACATATATATTAAATAGAAATTAAAATTGGGAGTTGGGAAATAAAAAAACTTATACTTTAATATTATTAATAGTTATAAAGGTAGATATTAAATTATAAATATCAAAATTTAAGGAGCTTAACAATGTAGGGATTGATGTAGGAAGAGGGACAGAGAGTTCATTAAGGGAGTTAATGAATGAAGAAGAGTCACGGTTGGGGCATGCAAAAAATATATGATTCAAATCTTCCTCACAACCACAACAACATAAATTATTGTGAATAATCCCAAGTCTAGCAAGGTGAGAGGCTGTGCAAACATGACCCAAGCGCATTCGTATCAAACTGGAGGTTGCAAGCTTGGAAAGTTTTAATTTGGAAAACCATACTTTGAGAGGTATTCTTTGTTGTATGCGTTTATAATATTGACCTTTACGACTACTTGAAATATTCCATAAATTTTCCCAGGCTTCATACAGATGATCTTTAGGAAGAGAGTGAAGGTCAGATACAACATTATTATATGGAAACTTATCACCATCATCTACAGCGTCTTTAGCAAATTTGTCTGCTATCTCATTGCCGCGAATATTGTGATGGCCAGGTATCCACACCAAAAAAACATCAAGATTTTTAAATTTGCAATTTAGTAGGAGCTGTCTGGACTCTATAACATAGGGATGATTTGAACCTGACCAAGGAAACTTTTGCAGTGCTTGTAAAGCACACTTCGAGTCAGTGAAAATAATAGACTTGCTGAGTTTCGCAAGAAGTACGTATTCTAGGGACTTTAAAATTCCAAAACATTCTCCAGAAAAAACTGATGTTTCAGAAGGTAATTTTATTTTTTGATGAATGTTATATTGTTCATGATATACAGCTACCCCAATCGTGCCTGAAACTGGGTGCTTGGAAGCATCACAGTAAATGTAATGCCTATCAGCCCAGTCTCTTTCGACTATGAAGTTTAAGTTGGAGTTAGCATAACGATCATTCTTTAGCGATATAAAGTTATAGTTTATTTGAGGGGAAAAAATAAGAGCTTCGTAACAGACAGAAAAAATTGGAAGATACTGAGAGCGGTGTGTGGGAGCTTGAAGTGAAGTAAATTTACGGAAACTTATAATAGAGCATGGAAGAGATTTATTAGACCAATAAGACGAACATTCAATTTTTTCTGAAAGATACAAAAGTTTTTGATAAAGTGGGTGGTTGGAAAATTGAAGAGTTCTGAGAATGAATTTATCACATAAATACTGTCTACGAAGTTTTAAAGGAGGGTCCAAAGATTCCACTTGGAGTGCGTTAATTGGGCTAGACCTCATGGCTCCAGTTATAATACGCAAGGCTTTTGATTGAATTGAGTCTAACTTTGTCAGACCTACAGCACTACAAGGTTCTAAGAAATATGTCCCATAGTCTAAGATACTTCTAATAATAGCGTTATACAATAATTTTAACACGAATGGATGGGAACCCCACCAAACTCCAGAAAGACAGCGCATAATATTTAATAAACGTTCACATCTAGCCAATACATAATAACAGTGTGGTAAACCTGTAAGTTTACCGTCTAGAAGGATACCCAAAAATTTTACTTCGCTATTTTCAGGTATTTGTTGATTATCATACACAACTGAATATGGAGGAGGAAAACGCATTCTAGAAAATAAAACAGCGCTACTTTTGTTAACACTAAGACACAAAGAATTATTGTCCAACCATGATTTAAGAAATTTTAGAGCGACGTTTAGAGAGGAACTTAGTTTTTCAACAGAGCGTCCTGATACATAAAGAACTAGATCGTCTGCATACTGTAAAATATTGGCTTTACCAGAAATATGGAATTCTAAATCAGAGGTATATATATTATAAAGAAGTGGGCTCAACACCGAACCCTGAGGCAGTCCTTTCCAGGTTAATCTTGTTTTCATTTCGGATTCACCTATGTCAACTTGTAATTGTCTGCCTGAGAGAAGATTAAGAATGAAATTGCAGAATATGGGAGGTACTTTTAGTTTATAAAGTTTAGTATTCAAAACATTTAAATCAACATTGTCGTATGCAGAAGAAATATCTAGGAAAACAGCAAGCATGGATTCATTATTTGAAAAAGCCAATCTCGCATCTGTAATGAAAATCCCAAGACTGTCCATGGTACTTTTTCCTTTCCTAAATCCATACTGATCCAGAGATAGTAAACCTTTACTTTCTACATACCATTCTAAACGGTTTTTAACTAAATGTTCAGCTAGTTTTGAAAACACAGTGGCAAGGGCTATCGGTCTGTAAGAGTTAGGATCTAACGGTGGTTTATTTGGTTTTAGAATGGGGATGACTTCGTATATTTTCCATGAGGGAGGGATTATACCAGAACTTATTGTGGAGTTGATTATGTTTAAAAAGTAAATTAGACTTGAGTCGCTTAAATTTGCAAGGAATGAGTAAGGAATACCATCATGACCTGGAGCAGAATCTTTTACGTAGGATAAAATACCTTTCAATTCTTTAAGGCTAAAAGGACTGTCAAGGCCCGTTACATCCTCTACGGGAGATTGGAAAGGGAGATGAGATGAAATGATGGGCATTTGTGGAACAAAAGGAGGAGCTATCTTGTCTAAAAATTTATCTGCAACGGATTCATCTAGATAGTGAGGTATTGTTTCCTTAAATGCTGATCTGAATCGACGTATATTTTGCCATATTAATGACGGAGAAACGTCAGGCGATAGCGAAGTGCAGAAACGACGCCAACCATCCCATTTCTTCCTTTTAAATAATTTACGAGTATTGTTCATAATTAATGTGAGGTTATTAAAATTTTCTAATGTTGTACACTGTTTATATTTTACTTCAGCCTCTTTCCGTTGGCGCACTGCTAAAGAACATTCATTGTCCCACCATGGGGGCGACGGAATATTATTATTACATCGTTTAGTTGGGAATGTTTCATTAGCAGCGTCCAACAAGAGTGATGCAAAAGAATCAGCCCGAATTGTCGATGAATTTAATGCATTTTCAGGAAGGTTGGATAGTCTCTGCTCAACTCGCTCACTAAACGTTCTCCATCTGTCACTGTCAATACTGTCATTAGAAGTTTTAATTTTGTATGCTAATCTTGGTGGGCGTCTGGATAGAGATTTGATAAATTTTGTCATAGTTATTATTACGGGATAATGATCGCTATCAAAAGTCGAAGGCAGGGTATTCCAGGTCACTGTAGGCGCAAGACTAGGACTGGCTATCGTGAGGTCTGGGGCACTGATCCCTTCATTAGGTTTAGTGAGACGTGTTGCAAGACCTGTATTCAAGATACAGAGGTTATTAGAATCCAAAATGTCTAATATCCTTGACCCGTAATAACTAGAGTTGGAGCTACCCCAAGCCTGGTGCTGAGCGTTGAAGTCACCCATAATTAAAAATGGTTTAGGTAATTTTGCTACTATGGTTTCTATTTCGTTGTATAATGATGATGAAGGGTGGGGAACATAAACAGATACAAAACATATTTTATTGATAGATACAGCTATTATAGAAAAATCAACACTATGATTTGCAATGGGAATGTGGTGAAAAGGTATTGTGTCATGAATTAACAGAGCAACACCAGCATAGCCATCTGTTCTATCTTCTCTTAAACATAAATATTGGGAGACTTTAAAGTTATAACCTGGCTTCAACCAGGTTTCTTGCAATGCGACAACAACAGGTTTATACACATTAATAAGATGTAGTAAATCGCTTTTTTTAGAGTTAACACTGCGACAATTCCACTGAAGGATTGTTGACAGCTGATCCATTATTGATATTATTAAAAAGTTGACTAATACTTTGTATAGCAGCGTTGGACGGTTCAGACATATTCTTTGTTAGCAAATTAATTAAAATGATAATTAAATCTCTAGTTGACTTATTATTTATAGAATTATTACTGTCAATATTTGTACCAATGGATGGTAATGGAATATCATAATCTTTTGTTAGGGCAGAATGAGTATATTTGTCATATCCTGTACTATGTTTAGGAGAATTATTGGGTTTATTAAAAAATACAGTTTTTTTATATGAACTTGTTTGTTTGTTTCTAGTACCTTTGGAGGAGGAGTCAAATGTTTGCCTTAAAGGTGGTGTAGGAACTGCAACAGAAGTTAAAACTTCTGAATATGCTTTGTTAACAGGAGGATGCAACTTAACTGCTTCTGCATATGAAATGCAATTGTTAGCCATAGTTTCCTTAATGGCTTTTTGGCGACTAAACTCTGGGCATTTCCTATTTGTGGCAAAGTGGGATCCGGAACAAAGAAAGCATACAGCCTCATCCTCATCTACATTGCAACTGTCCCCAGTATGGTTATTACCGCATTTAAAACACCGTGGAGCTGAGCGGCACTGTGATTTGATGTGTCCATATCGACAGCAGTTGAAACACTGGACTGTTGGGAAGATATAAAGCTCAACAGGAAGAGAGTTGTAACATAAGAATATTCTTTTGGGTAACACCTGGCCGTCAAATGTTATTACAACAGTTTCAACAGGAATGTAGTTTGGTTTACCATCCACAATATGTTTTCTATTGATGCGTCGTACTTTTAAAATTTTTCCACATCCAATAGGTACAGATATGTTATTCAGTATATCCTCCTCAGACCAATCCTTAGGGACTCCTCTAACCACACCCATCCGGGTGACTGATGAGGAGGGTATAAAGGACTTATAGTTGTATTGTTCCAATGTTTTATTTTCTAGAAAAGAATTTGCATCTGTGAAATTGGTAAATGAGATTAAAACCCTGTTTCTGCCTATTTTTTTCAGACTACCATTTACTATATTTTTAATGCAATTCTTTTTTAGAAAATGACCAAAAGAGACTGGGTGAATAAAAACATTATCATTTGGACTTGTTTGTATCTTTTGGATGTGGATTGTGTAAGGAGCTGCATCATTCGCCTCATATAGTTTTCTACCTACCAATGTGCTTGGGTCAGATGATTGTTTATGAGCATTGGGTTGTTGGGAGGATTGTGGTTGTGAAGTGATAGTTGAATTAGGGGGTATAAATTCGGATTGAGCATTCTTAGAAGCACATTGACAGTCATTTTCACATATTGTTTCAGAGGATTTATGGCGCCTGCGTTTTTTATTACAGTGCCTGCATATTTTACGAGAGGAAATACGTTTTCTTTTATTATTGCTTTTGGTCTCGGAAGCATCTGTATCTAGAAGGGAGCCCTCTGTATCCATTTCTGAATGTGGAACCGTGACTACAAGCGAAACCTCCGGAGGCGAGCCTCCACCAGGGTCGTCTGGGTCGTCGTCCATCACGATGAGAAAAAGAAAAAACTTACCTAAATCAGCAATATACTATTAATCTATATATGTAAAATTAAAATTAATTATATATATACAACCACCTAAATGATACTATTATTTACACTTTGAATAAAAACTTAAAGAAGCAGAAAAAACTCGCCCGCCACGTTCAAGGTTTCCCGCGCTTTTTTTGACCGCGAAAAATACATGTGTAATGTCATAGTTTGTAGGCTTAGGTCAGGGGGGGCACACTTAGTACTTTATGAATTTCTACAGTCGACAGCGACATCTAAAGAAAAGTGTGTGAACAACTGGGCAGCCATCTTATTGACCTATAAAGGTCTTGGTTACCAGGTCGTAAAATTTCAAAAAAAAAAAAAAAAAGCAGCCATCTTTTACCAAGTCATATTTTTTAATTTCAATTTTCAAGCTATGGAAGCAAGATGGCGGATAGAGAATCAAACAATTTTATTTTATTTATACTCGTGTTGAATGAATATATGAAATATTGATATGATGTACGCACGTGTTATTGGCAAAATTGTGGTGTCTCTTCCACAAAGGCCATTGATCAAGACTTGAAGTTGAAGTTCAATTTTCATGATTTGTTGTCATGTTTCAACTCCCAAGAAAATATTGTATTTTTGACTATGTTGCTTTAGGTAAGTGTTTATTACTGTACCCTACCGTATTATCTATATAAGTAAAAAGGTTTTTATGTTCTATAATATGTTTTTTTTTTGCCCAAATTCTGATAAGTAATTATTCACAAATTTCATTCCAATTTCAGTTGCACACGGTGTACCCATTCTCCGACTCCCAAACCCTGAAAAGGACCCTGATTAGTTCGCTACTTTGATAGCCGCTGTTGGCAGCCAAGTTAGAGAAAGTGATCATATGAAGATTTATAAGAATATGTTCAAAAGAATATGTGATCACCATTTTGATCAATCAAGACAGCTGGAGGTCGTCTTATTTGTTCAGGAGCACCAACAGTTAATAAGAATCGTAAGTAGAATTAAGTTAGCTCAATATTTGTGTGAACACAACATTTATTACCATACCAAATTGTTCCAATTCATATTTACAATCATTTGTGGGGTGACTTTTCAAAAGGACTTATTTCTGTGTGAACTCTAAAGAGAAATAGCCCCTTATGACTTTGTGAAAGGGCTTATTTCTGTATGAATTCTGCAAAAAAAATGCAGTCCTTCCGATGAGTCTCTCCTCAATTGGATTTTGCTAATCAGTAACTTAAAAGTACCTACTCTGAAAATTGTGGAAGAAGCAGAAGTGTGTGTCTGACTTTTACTGACTAAAACCCACCCATGTTCCTTAACTTGCCTGTGTGACGGCCAGGGCCACGGTTTCTTTTTTAAACAACCCGCAACGCTGACCCAGGAGGCATTGATCTTCGTGGACCCCGTCACAATGTGAACTGGTAATAACCTTGCATTGTATGTTACAGGTATTCAACAAATAATCAGTACCTTTGTGGAGACAGACCATAAATACTAATTTCCAAACTGTTAATTTCTGACACTTTCGGCTAATTTGTAATATTATTTTATTTCTGTGTACTTCATAATTAACGTAATGTTTTATATAACGATTTTATGTTTACATACTATCAGCTGTGAAGTTTTCACTCATAAAATAAATAAATTACTGAATACTTTGTTTTAATCATCTGAAAACCCAGACCTATAATATACATTACATAGCTACGTACGCATAGATACGTAGCTATAACATACATAGCTACGTATGCATAGGTACGTAGCTATAATATACATATCTACATACGTATAGCTATGTACCTGTATCATTCAGCTACATACGTATAGCTACGCACCTACATTCACTAGTAGTTGTTCACCTATTAATCTGAAGACGGCAGCACTTTCCATACATGCATATTTTACCGCAGAGTTGGCACTCTTTAATTATATACTTACTATACTCTTTGGCTTAGGTGCGTATTACATTTGCACAGGGGTCATTCGATGCCTCTCATTCGGAACTTTAGGTATTTATGCGTAAGCTTTGTGGCAATGTAAGCTTTATAGGGTAGGATTTAGGTTTATTTTTGAATGTTGTTGTTTAGATGTTTTATTACTCGTAATAATTCTATATGTTTAAATTTCTTTGGTATTACATAACGTCACTCAAAACTCAAGCTTTACTTAAGTCTCGTTTCAAGCCATTTGATTGGTTGAAACTAGTTTAAAATAATGTTTAAGCAGAGATTAATGCTTGAGTTTCCTTCTGGAATAGGGACCTTAGCAATTAGCATAGCATTGGGTGAGCATAAACCCCCTTATTCATAAACGCTGCTTAAAGTTAACTAGTGTTTAGCGATTCTTTTTACCATATATTTTTGACCTTTTAACGTCACTTCACTTTTTAAGGGGTGTATTCATAAGCGATGATTAAAGTTAAGTGATGTGCAAACGTCTAAAATATATTTTTTAATAATCGCTAATCACTAGCTAATCGCTAGCTAAGTGTATATCTCAGCTGATCTCACTTAATTTTAAACAAAATATATTTTACGCAGACAAAATATATTTTGTCTATGCTTGTCTAAAGGGCCAAGGCTTAAATATTGCACAGCTGCAATAATAATAAAAAGCAAACTATCAGCAAACTGTCAAAAAGCAAAATAAAATATTCGTCGTGCGTGTTGTTTGTTGACTGTAATTTTCCTAAATTAAACAAAATTGCGCTACAGGATATGGCAGAAAACACAGAAAAAGTAGAAAGTGGTCCAGATGCACGGAGAAGAATACTAAACATAGCAGTTTCCACTGTACTGTTGGAAACTGGCTTTGATTCTGCTAACAAAATGGCACTAGAAACTCTCACAGAAATCCTTCAATGCTGTAAGTAAATCTCCCAAAATAAATGGACTGAAATCATGAACGACTTTTTGTAATACTACCCAAAACGTTCGCTTGTCTAGAACAAGATAAATATTATTAATGTACTTGGGTTCAGATTATGAGACTACAATTGCCTGCACATCCTCCACATTTAGAGAATTTTCCAGTATATTTTTATCTATTGTGATAAGCCTTTTAAAGTAGATGCAGATAAAATGCTAATGCTCTTTGATGGTTCTGCAACTGTATAAATTTTGCCTAATAAAAAAATAGAATTATTTTTCTAGTCCTGTCAGAAGTTGGGAACTCAGCTAAAGGCTACTGTGAGCTCTCTGGAAGGGTAGAACCAGTATTGGGAGATGTGGTTATGGCCCTCATCAATATGGGTAAGTACTAGACTTTCTTCACCACCATTCAGAAATACATTTCTTTTTTTACAGACAGCACATCAAGCTACTACAATCTGTCATATTTCATTATTAGATTTTCAACTTTATTGCTAAAGTTGTAAGACTTAAGATTGATTGGGAATATTTGACAGTTTAGAGTAGCTTGACCTGCTGTTGTTTTTAGAAATGAAGCAATAATTTATTGAAAAATGAAATTACTTTTTATCATCATTCATCGTCAATATTAAACTTTATTCCTTCATTCTATGAAAAATATTTTTTTGTCCATTTACAGGCATTAGCCTACAGGGCTTAGAACAGTATGCAGCTAGACCCAACAGGCATGTGATTCAGCCACCACAGCAGGCCCCAGCTCCACGAACACCAGCCATGCTGTCAGCAGGATCTAAAGCAAAGCCTGCTCCTCATATACCATTTCATCTGCCTCCTCTACCTGATCCACATGCCTACATTAGGACACCTGTAAGTTCTGAAAATAATTTTATAAATATACCAAGGGCTGGTTTGAGGTGGTGCAGGTGTGAAGTTCCTGGAAGGACATGGGGGACGCCTTGTCCAGCTGTGGGAGAGTATAGGCTTTGCAATGAAAATGCCATAGTAATCAAGCTATTTTTAGTTAAGACCATTGTTGGCAAAAGTTTTAAATTAAAAACTTTAGCAACATGGTCAGAATGTTTTGTATTGTCATTGTAACACAGTGCCTGCTTTGTAAAGTTCTAACCTATAGTCTTTTACTCTCCTCTTTGGGTTGCTTAAGCAAGTAATCTTTAGAAAATAACTAAAATGTAATCAAGTTGTTGTTTTAACTTGTTGAAAGTTTGAATAAAATTTTCCACCATCTTCTGTCTCCACACTCAACTGAAAATTTGCAAAACACACATTTTTTAGCTTTCCACCTTGAAAATTGTGGAATACTCCATACAAACTTCCATCCCCCACTTTAGGTAACTGAGGGTTTAAAAAAGACAACTTCAACTAGGCATCCCTATAGCTCTACTTAAAAAATCACGTCATCTCGTCCCTCCGTTTTGCTGTGAAACACGGACAAACAAACAGACACACACTGCCATTTATAGTAGGTATTATTATGGATAAGAGAGATGAAAGGGAACTATGTCTTTCTTCTGGTTCATGTAACGAAAGTGTGGTGACTTAAATTCTATCTTCAATCTCTTCCAATTATTAAATTACCAAATTTTATATTTCAGACCCACAAACAGCCAGTAACGGAATATGAAGCAATCAGGGAGAAAGCAGCATCACAAAAAAGAGATATTGAGAGAGCATTGACTAAATTCCTAGCAAAGACTAGTGAGACACACAACCTATTCAATACAGAGGACAATCAAGTGTTCCCATGTAAGTTCAGCCACTTAATTTTTTATTAGGTGCCTCTTCCAAATGAAAAATTGTAACCAACAACACAGTGTGATATGTTTGTGCATGTCATCTCTAATAGTTCACTTTATTTTACTATTCTGATAACTCGCGCGAAATAACTGCACTTCGCTCTGTGACGTCATTCGGACGGTACAGTTTGCAAAATGTTAAAAGTAAAAACCTTTTTTTTTATGTTAATAAAATGTTGTTTTGATTATAAAGCGTCATAATACTAGGTCATTTTGCATTTAAACAGATACTTATTGACTGTGTCGAAAATGTAATAACAAGCTTAATAAAAAAACTCAACAAAGCAAAAACTCACCAATCAAACCACAGAAACAGTAATAACAACAGGGGATTTAAACTGTATTTATACAATTGTAACAAACATGCTATCGCTACGCTACCAAGAGCTTACAGCTAATGCGGGGCGCCGCGCCGGGAAACGGGAGAGGGGTCGCATTATAGCGAGGTGCACAGTTAACACGGGCGAGTTGTACCTAATACATATTTATATTTAAAAAAAATCTTTATCATAAAAAAAAAATATTTCTATGAACCTGATGGTGAATGACGGCACGGTTAACGTAGTGGTTAAGCTAAGGACTGTTGAACTGCGTGTCGCGGGCTCGATTCCCGCACGGAACAGATATTTGTATGACCTACAAGTAGTTGTTCCGGATCTGTATGTAAAAACACCCATGACACAGGAGAAATTCCTAGTGTGAGAAAAGTTTTTTTAGAAATTCTGGGAATATTCATTTGAATAAAAATTATCAGACTGAGATATACACACATCAACAATGCCTAGGGATATTTCATTTTTACCTTATGTTACCTTTATTCTGTAAATATTTTGTTAAAACAATTATATGGTACAATCTTTTTAATACTGTAAATTGTTTTAAGTTTAGAAGTCTTTTATGTAATAATCCCTAGACATTGTTCATGTGTGTGTAGGTATATCTTTATATATACAATATGTAAGGAAAACCCCGTCAGACCCATAAGGATAATAAAGGTTAGATAATCACATGACCAAATAAAATTTGAAATTTTGCATAATCATCATAATAACAATACTAATAAATTTTGAAACAATCTTTTTTTCTCCGCGTATTTACTCTAACTTCTCCAAAATCTGGTAAATTTCAAAAAAGTGACAACACCATTTTAGACGGTATAATTGTCGGCTTTCCTTTCATTCTTTGGCGGCGTCTGTCTGTCTAGCATTTTCGGCGACATCAAAAGAATGACTAGAGATGCACAATTTTTTGCGTAATAACATTTTTTTTATCGCTATTAATCGAAACTTGTACCTGGTTCAATGATTTGTTGTAAAAACACAGCTTACCTAATGGTAAAAGTGCTTTCGTTTGATTATCGATTAATTACTAATAACATTATTACATCACAGGTATTAGTAAACAGAAACTAGAAAGGTCTTATGAAATACGATTTTAGGAAAATATTATAATCAATGTAAAGCGTTTAAGTTCACCTGATTTAAGTTATATAAAAGTTCTAAAATGTATAGAATGCCATGCGATGTTGAATCGATGCGTGAGATTTGCAATACTAAATCGATACGAGTCATATTTTGAATACTTTCACACCTCTAGTCAAAGGGTACCGCCGTGCAGCTAGAGTACCTATTTTTATGAAATAAAAATCATTTTTATTTTAAATTTATTACTTTTATTAATTGCGCGTAGACATTGCGTCCGTGTAGACGTATCGTTTGCTGTGTAATCATATCGTTTTCTATCGTAATATAACATGCTGATGGAAGGTAGTAACTGCAATTAGCTGTGTTGTGTTGTGATCAGGTGTTGGACGATTCGGATGTGGTGGTGGTGGTGTGGTTCCAGCATGACGGTGCCCCACCATATTTTTGCCGACTTGTACGTGAGTACCTCCACTATCAGTTCGGCGAGCAGTGGATTGGTAGGGGTGGACTTTGTGAAACACCGTGCTAATCTCGTGTGACAGTGCCAGGCCTGTATCGTTCTTAGTGAACGAAATATGGAACAACATCTCCGCTACAGCCATTGCGCTCATCGAATGAAATGATACATTCGGAGAGTCAGATGACCTTCCTACTTAAAAAAGTTCTTTTCACGAGCTTCGATAAACGTGGTTAGACTACCTATACCTCATGTCATGGCCTGTGCCTGTGTTGCTATGAAATTACCTATTTATTTTTAAGGGGTTTTTTTTTTAGTTTAGCCAGGTTATGTACGCATTAGTAGAATCAGCTAACGATACCTAACAATACCTTCACGGGTCGGACAGGGTTTTCTTTAGATACTGTATAATTCTGCTGTACGTGTGTATGTCATTCAATTCCTCATAAACAGCTTGACCGATTCAAATGAATTTTTCTGTATGCATTTGAGTGGCGCCCTGGATGGTTCAGATTCACAAACCAGCCTGGCAGATGGCGCTGATTGCTTGAAAAAGCATGTGATCTCGGAAACGGCCCTAACTATTTAGCTGAAATTTCATATGTGGGGGTTTTCGGGGACGAGAAATCTATCTAGCTCAAATCAAATCAAAGCATTTATTTCAAATAAACCAGTTACAGGCACTTTTGAATTGTCAGAAGGTCGGTCAGTCAGTAAGGTGAAGCTTGTCGCCCATTCCAAAGAGTAGGTACCTATGGAGAAGAACGGGCAAGAAACTCCATGGACACTCTTAAATTATCAAGCTATTGATACAAATATTTGATTACATCATTCATTATTAAATCAATCGTGTGAGAACGCTGCAGAAATATATTGTACGCTAAGGGCGTCCATTCTGGAAAACACACAAAAAAAAAAAACAACAAAAAAGACTAACCCAACAAATAGATGCTATACAGCAAGTACATTGTGCTCACACGTGTGCCATGCAATTATACAATACTAAGAAATTGAATCTACACAATGCAAAGATAGTTTTGTCCAAGGTTGAGCAGTTCCAACAGTGTTCCCGAGTTTAGCTCATGTGTAGCTACCAGTGCCGAATACCCCTGTCAGCGATGCAATTCCGTAACGTACAATATGCTTTGCCACATAGTGGGTACTGGCTTTGAGTAAAAAAAAAAACAATTACAAATTAAAACTACAAGAGGAAAAATCAAAGAACAATCAGTGTAAGTATCGAAATCGGACGCAGCTCAAGCCCAAGCCTTTTTGTCGTCAATATAATCCTTAACACTATAAACTGCTTTCTGACACAACTTACGTTTAATGAAGGATTTGAATTTATTCAGGCTCAGATCTTGAACCACCTCTGGAAGTCTATTGTAAAAATGTATACATTGGCATCTAAAAGAGCCACCTATTTTCTTGAGCCTTGTTGTAGGTACAATAAATTTGTGCCTGTTCCTAGTATTTACATTATGGACATCACTGTACTTTTTAAACAATTTTATATTTTTATGAGCATACAAAAGATTTTCATAAATATATTGAGACGGCACGGTCAGTACATTAATCTCTTTAAATTTTTCTCTGAGAGAGTGTCTCGGACTTAATTTATAAATTGCACGAACAGCTCGTTTCTGCAAAACAAATATTGTTTGAATATCAGTGGCATTTCCCCACAACAGAATGCCGTACGACATTACGCTATTGAAATAGCCAAAGTACACTAACGGGCCGTCTCAATATCAGTCAAATTACGAATTGTTCTAACTGCGTATGCAGCAGAACTTAGTTTTTTCGACAATTTTTCTATATGTGGCAATATTTCACGCATAATATGGGAGCTAATTTCGCGCGGTTTGACATAGCGCCTGTGGCGCAGTCGTTAGTGGTATGATCTACTCTCGATATACAGGCAGACACAAATTTATTTATTTTTTTTGTTTAATTTTTAGAGTCACTTAAAAACTTTGTACATAAGAACTAAAGGGAGAAAAAATAAAAATATTTTTAATTTTTTTATTTAACTAAAGTTAAGAACTAAAAGAGAAAAAAATATAGAAATAAATAAATTTATTTTTTATTTATCTATAAACAGTAGACAATACGACAATAAATGAAAACACGAACAATGCTGGTTCATAGGAATAATCTTAAACCATAGAAAAAAAAACGAGCATCAAATATAAAAAAAAAAAAAAATTTCATACAAACTAAATCGCTTAAAATTGAAAACGAAATAGAACATCCTTTAAAATATTATTATTAGTTTAGTATGTAAAATAAAAAGAATTTATTAAATGTGATTATTTCCTTTAAGGCGGAACAAAGTTCGCCGGGTCAGCTAGTAATATGTATAAAACATTTGCTTTATGTTGACTAGCTCATGAAGTGATATGATTTACATTTTTTTTTTCAGTAATAGCCTGCAAACCCACATTCCCAGCATATTTACCATGTCTGCTACCAACAGACCAGGTCTTTGATTTTGACGAGCTGGAGTACCACTTCCAAGTTGCAAATAGAACTGAAGATATGCCAGCAGATAAGAAGGGTAATTCTAATAATCTTGAAATGAAATGAAATGAAATGAAATGAAATGAAATGAAATGAAATGAAATGAAATGAAATGAAATGAAATGAAATGAAATGAAATGAAATGAAATGAAATCGTTTATTAAGCAAGTAGGATCACCGATCACTTTTACACGTCATGTTTTTTTTATTTTTTCTTTTTTTTTTTTTTTTTTTTAAACTAGATGAAGCCGGCATTTCCTAACTGACTACCTCTGAGAAGAAATAGCCGAAACAAACTCAGGGATCATCGTCTTTTTTAAAGTCCAGACATTAAAAATGAAAATGTTTACAATAATTTACATTATAATTACGAATATTGCTTAATAACAATGCTTAACAGAGCGAGCAGCTCAGTCCCAAGCCTCTCTATCCTCTAAATAATCTGAGATTTTATAATACCCCTTTTTGCAAAGTTTGGCCTTTATATAGGTTTTATATCGTTTAATGGGTAAGTTTCGAATGTCCATGGGAAGCTTGTTGTAAAAGTGTATACATTGACCCATGAACGAGTTGCCTACTCTGTGGAGACGAGTGTGATGTACAGCAAGATTGTGTTTGTTCCTGGTATTTATATTATGAACTTCGCTTATTTTCTTAAAATTAGATATATTTTTATGTACATACATAAGATTTTCAAATATATATTGCGAAGCTACAGTCAGAATGTTCACCTCTCTGAATTTTTCTCTAAGAGAATCTCTAGGACCAAGGTTGTAAATGGCTCGAACAGCCCTTTTCTGTAAATGATCTTGATCTGAATTTTAATATTATTTATTAACTCTACCCTTTTGGTATATATTAGTATGGCACAATCCAGTTCAAGTGAAGTGCCCTGTCCATTTGTAGATATTTTGTTTACAGAAAGTTCATGCTGGCTTGCCCAAACTAAGGTGGATCGAATAATCGATTTTATCTCTGTACCCAAAATGCAAAATACATTAATGTGGAATTGCGGAAAACAACCCCCGAGTATAACAAAAGAAAATTAATACTGTACCTTAAAAATTGCAATTTTTCGATGTGAGAGTTTTGCATTTGCTGTATCCTGTCGTAATATTTTAAATATCTTTTACAGAGGCATCAGACAATGAAGGTGACAACTTAGGCGATGGCGAAAACCCAAATAGTTCACAAATGGACAACCAGGACACAATAGCCTCTAGCCCTGAACGAAGCAAGGCTGGAGGATAAATAAATTGTGAACATAAATTATCTATTATTTTTAGACTAAGCAAAGAATTAGTTTTCAATTAAATAAAAATACAATTTATTTTTTTATTTATTCACTATGGATTGATTCAGTTTGACTGACTCAAAATCATTTATTCAAATTAGGCTGATAATCAGAACTATTAAAACTATTAATTATATTACTAACACAGTCTCTACAAAACGCCCGGCCTTCGCCACTGACTAGATAAATAATTGGGTTCCCATTAGGTGGGGGCCGAAGTGCAGAAAGGGGCGCGGCGGCTCCACTGCTCTAAAATTCAACTATTATTATTAGTTATTGTTTTGTTTATGAAATCGGAATATAGTTTGTTCAGAATAAGCAGCTGAATCCATTCCAATCATTCTGGCTATGCCTATGTGGTGTAAACATAGGCATAGCCAGAGGGGTTTTGGGGGTACAACCCCCGAACCCCCGAAAAGTTAAGATAACATTTAACTAGCTAGTAACTGGTTATATTAACAACAAGCTGTCCCTCGCCCGCTTCGCGTAGCGTGAAATATAGATAAAAAGTTAGGATCTTAGAAATTCGTAAGTGGAATTTTACAATATCCATTGTAGCAGCCCAGCCAGTTGCTAGACATATTCTAACCGCCTCGAAGGGTCGGCTATTAATCACACTAGGACCGCGGAAGTCATGGCGCGCGTCGCTGCGACCCTGACAAGCGAGGGTTCCTATTAATATTTACCCGGAAGACATCTGTTGACCATCGTCAATGTCGTGGGAAGCATAGCGAGCTGTCTTGCACGTGAACAGTGGCCTGGATGCACTTCAGCAAGTAAGTGACATTGTAGCTAACCCGCCCACTGAAAACAAGTACGAAACCCTGAAGGCCAGACTCATCAGCGTCTACGAGGAATCCGAGAGCCGAATGCTGCAGAAGCTGATGGATGAGATGGAACTCTGAGATCAAAAACCCTCACAGCTGTTACGAAAAATGCGAGAACTAGCGGGACAGAAAATACCAGACGGTACACTGCGCATCATGTGGACCAGGCTACTTCCACCCTCAGTACGCGCTGTTCTCACCGTGAGCAACACTACGGACTTAGAAAAGTTGTCGCAAGCAGCAGACACTGCAATGGACAGTATCGCGCAACCTAACCAGGTCGCGCAGATCACACGCACGAGCGATATGGCTGTCCTACGTGAACAAATAAGGCAGTTATCTCTGGAGCTGGCAGAACTCAAGAACAGGAAGGAACCCAGACCAAGATCACACAGACCACTCGACAGACGGCGTTCAAGATCACGTTCAACAAGCAAGGATAATAGCAACCGCAAGTATTCAGAACAATCACTTAACTGTTATTATCATCGCAAGTTCGGCACAGAGGCGCGAAAATGTACGCGTCCGTGCAATTTCGATAGCAACATCGCCCAGTCGAAAAACTAACGCCTACGTCGGTTGAGGCGGCAACTGACGCGAACAACACTTCTCACCGCCTATTCATAACTGATAGGAATTCGCGTCTCTCATTTCTAATTGATACGGGCACAAACGTCTCCGTGATACCGAGGACAAAAGGCGGGAAAGCAAAACAAACTGATTTCTGTTTGTACGCAGCAAACAACACGATCATTCCAACGTACGGAGAGAAAACTCTACAACTGGATCTCAACCTACGACGGCCGTACACCTGAAAATTCATCGTCGCTGCAGTCAGCAAACCTATCATCGATGCAGACTTTCTGAAACGTCATCAATTTCTTGTCGACATAGCCGGCCGACGTCTCGTCGACAAAGTTACCAATCTGACCGTCAGAGCATCAGTCATTCATTCCGCCGAACCTACAGTTCGAAGTATCGACATGGAACAGCCGTATCACCAGCTCCTCAGTAAGTTTCCCGATATCCTGCGACCATCATGCACGAAGGATACTCCTGTAGCTAGCGCTACACAAAGGTCGACTATAAATCACACCAGATCACAGCGTAGCAGGCGCTACACAAAGGTCGACTGTAAATCACACAGAAAGGCGGAAGTCATGGCGCGCGTCGCTGCGACCCTGACTCCCGCAGCGAGGGTTCCCATAAATCTCACCCCGGAACTCATCTGCTGACCAACGGTCAATGTGCGTGGGAACCATAGCGAGTCATCTAGCACGTGACTGAATTGGCGCGCTTTCTACATTAACCAATCATACGTCGCGGCCTGCCTCGATCAACGAATCAGCATTGAGAACGCACGCAATACCGCGTGGACTTCCGCAGGACAGCAAGCTGATTTGCTATTGGTTACCCCACTATTATTTAGAGATAGTTAGTATTAAGTGAGTGCATAGCTTGTAAGACACATTATTATTATATTCTACATCATTATTACATTACAGTCCGTTCCTTGTTCACACTCTTGTATCACGTCATTGTACACGTCAAATACATTGTACTCTTTTACATTCGTGCAATACACAAAGTTCGATTTATCTGAGTTTTAATTACGCGACACGACCTACGCGCTACAGTGGTGACCTAAGCGACGTGAATCAAGACAGACGTGACAATACTCGTGATTAGCACATTCTAGTGGCTTCCCACAAGCGGGTCTCACCACTAGGATTTCAAGAGGCTATATTCACGGTATTGCTGCGTGATACACCAGAAGAGTAATCAGGATGGCGGCCAGCAACGCAACACAGGTAGGAGGGCAAGTCGACACGCTCACACTACAAGCACGGCTGTCTGACTTTTGGCCGGCGTATCCCAGACTATGGTTTACACACTTCGAAGCGGCAATGGCGCCACAGAGGCAAGGTGATGACGCGCGCTATCAAGCAGCTATCGCCCGACTAGGCCTGGACGCACTTCAGCAAGTAAGTGATATTATAACCAACCCGCCCATTGAAAACAAGTACGAAGCCCTGAAGTCCCGACTCATCAGCGTCTACGAGGAATCCGAGAGCCGAAAGCTGCAGAAGCTGATGGATGAGATGGAACTCGGAGATCAGAAACCCTCACAGCTGTTGCGAAAAATGCGGGAACTAGCCGGACAGAAAATACCAGACGGTACACTGCGCATCATGTGGACCCGGCTACTTCCACCCTCAGTACGCGCTGTCCTCACCGTGAGCAACACAGTGGACTTGGAAAAGTTATAGCAAGTAGCAGACAGTGTAATGGACAGTATCGCGCAACCTAACCAGGTCGCGCAGATTTCACGCACGAGCGATGTGGCTGCCCTATACGATCACATAAGGCAGTTATCTCTGGAGCTGGCAGAACTCAAGGACAGGCAGGAATCCAGACCACAATCACACAGAGCACTCGACAGACGGCGTTCAAGTTCGCGTTCAACAAGCAACGATAATAGCAACAGCAAGTATTCAGAAAAATCACTGATCTGTTATTATCATCGCAAGTACGGCACCGAGGCGCGTAAGTGTACACGTCCGTGCAATTTCAACAACAACAGTGCCCAGTCGGAAAACTAACGCCTGCGTCGGTTGAGGCGGCAACTGACGCGAACAACACTTCTCACCGCCTATTCATAACTGATAGGAATTCGCGTCTCTCATTTCTAATTGATACGGGCACAAACGTCTCCGTGATACCGAGGACAAAAGGCGGGAAAGCAAAACAAACCGATTTCTGTTTGTACGCAGCAAACAACACGATCATTCCAACGTACGGAGAGAAAACCCTACAACTGGATCTCAACCTACGACGGCCGTACACCTGGAAATTCATCGTCGCTGCAGTCAGCAAACCTATCATCGGTGCAGACTTTCTGAAGCGTCATCAACTTCTTGTCGACATAGCCGGCCGACGTCTCGTCGACAAAGTTACCAACATGACCGTCAGAGCATCAGTCATTCGTTCCGCCGAACCTACAGTTCGAAGTATCGACATGGAACAGCCGTATCACCAGCTCCTCAGTAAGTTTCCTGACATCCTGCGACTATCAAGCATGAAGGATACTCCCAAACACAGGGTAGAACACCACATCGAAACTACTGGCCCGCCAGTGTTCAACAAGTGCAGACCTCTTCCTCCACATCGCTACCTGCCCGTGAAGAAAGAATTCGAGCTCATGATGCAGCAAGGAATTTGCCGACCAAGCAAAAGCCCTTGGTCCAGTCCGCTACACGTCGTTCCTAAGAAAAACGGCGAGTTACGCATCTGTGGTGACTACAGAAGACTCAATGACGTCACCAAACCCGATCGCTATCCAGTCCCACGCCTCAAAGATTTTACCTACCTACTTCACGGCAAGAAAATCTTCAGCACTCTCGATTTAAACCGAGCCTACTCTCAATTACCGATCTTCGAACCTGATATTGAGAAGACAGCGATCACTACACCATTCGGTTTATTCGAATTTCCACGAATGTGCCCAGGTCTCAAGAATGCCGGACAGACATTCCAACCATTCATAAACGAAGTACTCAACGGAATAGATTACGCGTTCCCATTCATCGACGATGTTATCGTTGCATCTGAAAATGAAGCAAGCCACATCGGAGATCTGCAGGAAGTTTTACGCCGATTAGACACGTATGGTGTCACTATAAATCCCTCTAAGTGTGTTTTCGGCAGCGAAACCGTCAAGTTCCTAGGTTATGAAGTATCAAGCAAGGGAATCAAACCACTTCAAGACAAAGTCAGAGCAATCACAGAGTACCCAAAACCCGAAACCACGAACCACTTACGAAGATTTATGGGCATGATAAATTTTTACCGAGACAGTGTCCCAAATGCCGCAAGCATTCAGGCACCGCTGAATGCATTCCTTCATAATTCAAAAAAACGAGACAAGACGGAAGTAAAGTGGGACAATCAATCGACAAAAGCTTTTGAGTTGTGCAAACAGAGCATAATAAACGCTGCTTTATTGTCTTACCCATCCAGTTCGCCAGAGGACCAAATCGCTATTTTTTCGGACGCCTCAGCTACCTGCGCCGGGGCATCTCTACAACAAAGGCGAAACAAAGAACAATGGGTGCCACTTGGATTTTTTTCCAAAAATTTTTCGGAAAGACAAAGGAAGTATTCTACTTTCGATCGGGAGCTCCTGTCAATACATATGGCAATAAAACATTTCCGAAAGATGTTTGAAGGCTAAGAACTCGTGATTTACACTGACCATAAACCGCTGACCTACGCAATTCGTAAGCCTCCTTCCGATAACGACACACCACTGCGAATCCGGCAGCTACTGTTCATCAGCGAGTTCACTACTGACATTCGACACGTGAGCGGAGCTCAAAACGTTGTAGCAGATGCATTATTACGCGTCGAAACTATCGACGTGCCATCCCCTATCAACTACGACGAGTTATCTCAAGCTCAAGAAAACGACAGTTGTATCCCGACATTGTCTCAACAGACCAACATACAACTCAAGAAAATCATTTTACCGGGTACTAACAAGCCAATATTCTGCGAAACATCAACGTCACATGTTCGTCCGTACTTAACAGCTGATTTTCGTCGCATAGCTTTCAACGCCGTGCACAACTCAAGCCACCCAGGAGTACGAATCACACGGAAGCTAATGCAAGAGCGATTATTTTGGCCTTCAATGAATACCAACATCGGCCAGTGGACTAAAACATGCAAGTCGTGTCAGCTCTCCAAAATACAGCGACACAATCATAGTGACAGCGCAACATTTCCACAGAGCGAACGATTTCAACATAATCACGTTGATATCGTTAGACCGCTACCTACATCAGCATGTGGTCACAAATACTTGCTCACGATGATCAACCGGTGCACACGATGGCCCGAAGCTGTACCACTTCAGGAGACAACCGCTGAAATCGTCGCAAGAAAATTTTACGAAGTGTGGATATCTCGTTTCGGTTGTCCAATAAGAATCACTACTGACCCAGGACGACAGTTTGAAAGTCTACTATTCCAACTGGCTAGACTGGAAAACAGCAACAAATGTATCTACGAGTTGCCGACTGTTTTAATGGGTCTACGAGCCGCCATCCGCTCCGACTCTAACACAAGCGCAGCGCAACTCACCTACGGTCAAGCAATACGCCTACCCGGCGAGTTCATATCACCAACACCAGCCACACCGAAAATGGACCACGACTACGTTAATCACCTGCAAGACGTCATCACGAAGCTCACACCCACATACAAATCGCATGCAAACAAGCGATGTATGTTCGTGCACAACGACCTACAAACATGTAGCCACGTGTTTGTACGCGATGACACCGTCCGCAAACCTCTGCAGCATCCATACCAAGGTCCATACAAGATCATCGAACGTAAAGAAAAGTACTTTACAATCCAACTATCAGGACGAAATAGCAATATGTATATCGATTGATCGCCTCAAACCTGCGTATACAATCAACACAGATGATTCCAAGCATACGAACAGCGAGACCAATCAAGCACCTGCAGCTACCACAGATGAGCAATCCACCCTACTTCCAGACCCGCATACGAGGGAACAACGTACCAGATCAGGCAGGATCGTCAAGACGCCTGCACGCTACGTACGCTTCGCTAAGGGGGAAGTACTGTAGCAGCCCAGCCAGCTGCTAGACATATTCTAACCCCCGCCGCGAAGGGTCGGCTATTAATCACACTAGGACCGCGGAAGTCATGGCGCGCGTCGTTGCGACCCTAACCCCTCCAGCGAGGGTTGCTATTAATCTTACCCCGGCTTACATCTGTTGACCAACGGCCGATGTCGTGGGAACCATAGCGAGCTGTCTTGCACGTGAACAGGGAGTTGGCGCGCTTTTTACACCAACCAATCGCACACCGCGGGCTGCCTCGATCAACGAATCAACATCAAGAACGCGCTCGACACCGCGTGGAGATCCGCAGGCCAGCAAGCTGATTTCCTATTGGTTACCCCACTATTGTTTAGAGATAGCTAGTATTTAAGTGAGTGCATAGCTTGTAAGATATTTACTCGTACACGCTATTCCTGTTCACACTCTTGTATATAATTATCTTACATTACGTTATTGTACACGTCATATACATTGTACCCTTTTACTTACGTGCAATACACAACGTTCGATTTATCTGAGTTTAATTACGTAACACGACCTACCCGCTACAACTGTTTGGTGACTCGGTCAGCAAGGCAATCTGTTACTAATGTGTATGTGGATTGTTACTAATACGGTATGGTCGGATATTTCCCACTTATTATTGAGTGTAAGCTAAGCATCATTTCGCAGACGGTACATCAGAATGTAGCATTGAATAAGGGGGTGGTCTGGGGTGTACGTAATGATGAACAGATTGCTTTGTATACTGAAGAAAGCAATAGGAGGCTAAGACTAATTGACTTCCCTCTTGAGTGTACAAAGTGTGCAGATTTGTGCTGTAGTGACCGCGGTCACAGGTGCGCTCTTGATGGTTTGTATTCCGCTATTGTGACCGCCCTTCGTGATGCATCTTTGGCGCGTCGAGGTGGCAATAAGAAGGTGACCGTTGGCTCGCGTGTAGTTGAATGGAACAAAAACGTCAGAGAGGCTCACCGGACGGCTAGAACTACTTTTATTGAGTGGGTAATGTGTGGTAAATCTAAGAGCGGAGATATATACCGTAATATGTGTGAAAGTAGAAGGGTGTTCAAATCTAGACTTAAATGGTGTCAAGATCATCAGGACCAATTAAAAATGGGCATCCTTGCTGAGAAGCACTTAAAAGAAATTTTCGTAGTTTTTGGCAGAATACCAAGAAGGTCAATATAAGGCCTGGTCTTCCGATGAGCGTCGATGGCGTAAGTGAACCAAAGGATATAGCGAATATATTTAGGTCCCACTTTTCTGTACAACCCCTGTTGGGCAGTCAGGTTGCATCGGTCAGTGCTGGGGGCTCCATAGGCAAAGCGAATTCTGGGTTCACTGCCAAAGAGGTAGGACAGATCATTAGGGGTATGTCGAAAGGAAAGTCTCCTGGTCATGATGGCCTCAGCATTGAACACCTGCAGAATGCTGGCTTACATATATTCAGTGTTAGCTATGTTCTATTCACTATGCGTGAGCCATTCCTATCTGCCGTACGACTTTATGAGAACAGTAGTAGTGCCTGTAGTTAACCTTTTGAACGCCAATCACTTCTATACAAGTTCGAGATTTTCGTGCCCTCAGCGCCACTACTTGATTAGAAGTAATCACAGTATAAAATAAATTTACGACTTTTACAAGACCTTTTATTTTGTTTTTAAGGAAAATTGCCCTGTTATCAAACATATTTTTAACTTTTTCACACATAATAAGTTCTTATTTGTTTTATTTTCAATAGAAACAAAAACGCCAGAAAATATTTTAATGCCTCCAGCGCCAATTACTTGATATCAAGTAAGCCAGTGATGGGACATGATGAAGACCTCGCTATATTTCATCTCATCGAAATGATCATAAATACTATTATTGCAAGAAAATGACGTGAATAAATAATATTTTATAAATATTGTAAACTATAGACTAGGTTTTATTCACCTTAATCAAGAATAAATAGGTTTTCTAATCATTGTCGATAGTGAAACATCGTTTGAAAAACCCATCCCTACAAAATTAGTTATTTGTCACCCCCCATACGCCACCGACGTGTATAGAAGTAACTCTGTGACGTCATAAGCGGACAGGTTTCAAGGTCATAGTGACTTTGTGCATTTTAGTGTAGTGCAATGTTTACATCTTAAGTTGACGCACGTGTTTTTACAAAAAAAAAATGTGACGGTGAATATGACGAATTATTGCGATTTGTTCAAGTCTGAATCAGAATTTTGATATAGTTCGTCGTCTTGACATTCCGTTAAGTCGTCAACTTTCGTTTCAGGAATTTTCTTCCATTTTCTATTAGTTTGTACAAACCAGAAAAATAATTGCGAGTATTTTGCGACAACATTAAAAATATGTCTGTAACATCTGTGTAAAACAGTAATTTTAATAAAAAGAAATCTGCCAAGTGCGTGTCGGACTCACGTACAAAGGGTTACGTAGGTACCATTGATTTATGAAATTAAAGGATTAAAGTTATTTGTATGAAAGATTACGCGGTAATAAGCGATTTTCGAAGTATTAAAAAAAACTACTTAGGTACTAGATCTCGTTTAAAACAATTTTCCTTATTTTGAGTTTTGAGAGTATGGGGAGCCCCCAATATTTATTATTATATTTCTATTTTTGCATCAATACCTTAATACGGTTCACATAATACATCTACCTACCAAGTTTCAACAGTTATACCTCTTATAGTTTCGGAAAAAATGGCTGTGATATACGGACGGACAGACAGACATGACGAATCTATAAGGGTTCCGTTTTTTGCCATTTGGCTACGGAACTCTAAAAAATGTAGAAAACCACGTATTTAGCTTCTATTAATTGTATTTGTTGTAACTAAATGAAACAAATTACGAGTCTATGGACCACGTGTAACTCGACCACAGTGAAAATAAAAATAAATACCATAGAAATATAGACATCCTTATATCAGTAAGGATTTTGACGTGCCTCGAGCGCCAACTACTTGATATGAAGTAAAAGGATTATATTTGGAGACAAATAGGGATGTGCCTTCTAGAACACACGTCTAATAAATTTATAATTCTTTTCTTTATTATGGGAAATATATCCAAGTTTTCATGTTGATTTTTTATGAAATATAATAAAATATGAAAATACGGTTACAGTTTTTATTTAGCTTCGTAAATTGGTGAATAAACATTAATTTAAATGTATAATATTATTTGTCGATAGGACATTAATCCCATCCCTACGTTTTACTATAGATACGTTATACATTTGTAGCGTGGCGCTGGAGGACACATCGCGTATTTTAACCTTTTGAACGCCCATCTATATAATACGCGATGTGTCCTCCAGCGCCACGCTACAAATGTATAACGTATCTATAGTAAAACGTAGGGATGGGAGTAATGTCCTATCGACAAATAATATTATACATTTAAATTAATGTTTATTCACCAATTTACGAAACTAAATAAAAACTGTAACCGTATTTTCATATTTTATTTTATTTCATAAAAAAATCAACATGAAAACTTGGATATATTTCCCATAATAAAGAAAAGAATTATAAATTTATTAGACGTGTGTTCTAGAAGGCACATCCCTATTTGTCTCCAAATATAATCCTTTTACTTCATATCAAGTAGTTGGCGCTCGAGGCACGTCAAAATCCTTACTGATATAAGGATGTCTATATTTCTATGGTATTTATTTTTATTTTCACTGTGGTCGAGTTACACGTGCATAGACTCATAATTTGTTTTATTTAGTTACAACAAATACAATTAATAGAAGCTAAATACGTGGTTTTCTACATTTTTTAGAGTTCCGTAGCCAAATGGCAAAAAACGGAACCCTTATAGATTCGACATGTCTGTCTGTCCGTCCGTATGTCACAGCCATTTTTTCCGAAACTATAAGAGGTATTACTGTTGAAACTTGGTAGGTAGATGTATTCTGTGAACCGTATTAAGGTATTGATGCAAAAATAGAAATATAATAATAAATATTGGGGGCTCCCCATACTCTCAAAACTCAAAATAACGAAAATTGTTTTAAACGAGATCTAGTACCTAAGTAGTTTTTTTTAATACTTCGAAAATCGCTTATTACCGCGTAATCTTTCATACAAATAACTTTAATCCTTTAATTTCATAAATCAATGGTACCTACGTAACCCTTTGCACGTGAGTCCGACACGCACTTGGCAGATTTCTTTTTATTAAAATTACTGTTTTACACAGATGTTACAGACATATTTTTAATGTTGTCGCAAAATACTCGCAATTATTTTTCTGGTTTGTACAAACTAATAGAAAATGGAAGAAAATTCCTGAAACGAAAGTTGACGACTTAACGGAATGTCAAGACGACGAACTATATCAAAATTCTGATTCAGACTTGAACAAATCGCAATAATTCGTCATATTCACCGTCACATTTTTTTTTTGTAAAAACTCGTGCGTCAACTTAAGATGTAAACATTGCACTACACTAAAATGCACAAAGTCACTATGACCTTGAAACCTGTCCGCTTATGACGTCACAGAGTTACTTCTATACACGTCGGTGGCGTATGGGGGGTGACAAATAACTAATTTTGTAGGGATGGGTTTTTCAAACGATGTTTCACTATCGACAATGATTAGAAAACCTATTTATTCTTGATTAAGGTGAATAAAACCTAGTTTATAGTTTACAATATTTATAAAATATTATTTATTCACGTCATTTTCTTGCAATAATAGTATTTATGATCATTTCGACGAGATGAAATATAGCGAGGTCTTCATCATGTCCCATCCAGTGTTGCCACCTTAGAGGTTTTCTCACCAGAACTGGTGCTTTTTCAAGGCTGTTGGTGGTCATTTTTTAATGACTAGCGTTTTTATTTTTTTTAGTGGTATTTAGCGGTTTTTACATATGGAATCTGGCAACACTTTTTGAAAGGGAAATCCCCTACCGTTACTGAATTTCATACGGTCTATGCTTACTCTATGACCGGGGAATCCCTAGGCAGACTCGTAAATTAATGTTTTGTTTTAGTTTAGCTGTCACTGTCATTCTATTATATATTCTCAATATAAATTGTGTGATTTGTGTGTGTTGTGTTGTTGAAAAGCCTGTTTGATAAAGTTGTGTCTTGAAACAGCGTGTAATCTCTTGAAGCTGTAAATAACATTTAATAATGGAAGTTCCACTCAAGAAAAAACAATACGCACAAAAGTATAGAAAGGAATGGGAATCACTAAATGAATTCCAAACCTGGCTTAAGCCTTTACCTGGTGATGATACGAAAGCGTTTTGCACATTTTGTAAAGCAGAATTACTAGCAAAATTAGTAGATTTGAGAAGACATACTGAAACAAAAAAACACAAACAAAAGATGCAAATTATATCGGGCAATCAAACGATACAATTCACGCCTGCTGAAACGATTTCAAACCCAAACTCTCGCAAAGCTGAAGGAATGCTCGCTCTTTACATTTCAGAACACAGTTCTGTTTCCTGTATTGATCATCTAACAGATTTAGTAAAATCAGCTTTCCCTGATTCCAAAATAACGAGTGACTTAAAAATGCATCGTACTAAGTGCACTGAAGTTATTAAAAACGTCTTGGCGCCACACTTCGTTGAAGAGCTAAGAAAGGACATAGGACAGCAAAAATACAGTCTCATTATTGACGAATCAACTGACATCAGTACGAGCAAACAACTTGGTATTGTAATCAGATATTTCAGTCGAAAATTAAAAAAAATAGTTTCTTCGTTTCTGGCCCTAGAACCACTTAAAACATGCGATGCAGTCGGAATCGTAGGAGCCCTTATTTCTTGCTTACAAAAATATGGCCTAGATAAAAATAAAATGGTTGGATTGGGAACAGACAATGCGTCTGTCATGATTGGCATCAATAATGGAGTGTACAGAATTCTAAAAAATGATATACCAAATTTAATTCTAATCAAATGCACTTGCCACTCTTTACAACTTGCAGTGTCACATGCCTCAGAACAAACTCTACCAAGAAATATTGAATTCTTAATTAGAGAAACTTACAATTGGTTTGCCCACTCTACAAAACGTAAAAATGAATATCATGAAATTTACGAAACTATAAATTGCGGTGAAGCACCTTTGAAAATTTTGCAGGTATGTGATACGCGCTGGTTGTCTATAGAACCAGCAGTCCAAAGAATTTTGGCACAGTGGAAAGAACTGACTTTGCATTTTGGTCTTGTGAGAGATCGATGCTACACTGCAGATCTATTATATCGTATGTACAAGGACGAATCTAATTATTTGTATATGTTATTTTTAAGAAGTATACTAAACGATGTGCAGATCGCTGTGAAAACCTTTGAAAGTGAAAGTGCAAATCCGCTTAAACTATTAAATGTGCTGATTACACTATTACGCTCAGTTTGCAACAGGATACTGTTACCAAATTCGGCTGTCACAGATAATGATTTTCTAAACGTTGACATCGACCTTCACCTTAATCCAGTCCCATATATGGGATACCTTTTTGAATCGGAGAGTGAAAGAACATTATTAGCAGCGGATGCTATATCAGCCATAAAACGTCGATGTATTGAATTTAATGTAAAGCTAGCTAAGGAAATTCAACAAAGACTGCCGACCAATTATACTGTACTAGAGTTGATGTCAAGATTAGCGCCAGAGACGATTCTACGCCAGGGTAAGGACAACTCCATTTCAGAACTAGCTAAAGAACTTGGCTATAATGCTAGTGACATTGACAAGATATTGAACCAGTGGCACAACATTTGTTTTGTCCAGTAGAAAAATACAAACGATGTAATAAAATTTTGGTCATTCAAATGCGGGTATCGAAAGAATTTTTAGTGTCATGAACATCGTAAAAACCAAACTACGGAACAGGATGGCTGGTCCACTTCTAAATGCCATAATTTTTATCAGAAATAGACTAAAAGTTACTGATGTTAAATGCTACAATTATGAACTACCAAGCGATGTCATTGCATCTATTGGAAAAAACAAAAAGTACTCGTACAAAAATCAAGTTCAACCAGCAACATCATCGGCATCGACGTCATCAACAGTAGTGTCTGAGAATTTAGATGATGAAGTTATAGAAGATATAATATTTGATCTTGATTTTTAACATTTAATTTTTTTATTGTTTATCTAAATTCCTACTTACTCTATTGATTGAATTGGTATTAATTCACTCCTTTTTTAATAACAAATATAATGTTTATGTTTGGTAAATACTTAATTTTGTTTAATTAGGTAATAAAAACCATTACTAGGTACATTCTTTTAGCATTTTTTTTAGCATCTCATACATGTTAATTCGTATGTAATTTCAACTAGGTTTTCTTTTGTCTGAGATTATAAAATGCAATAATTTAGCGGTATTTGGTGTTTTTTTTTAAATTCAAATTTGTTTAATTTGGCGGAATTTTACTGATCAGTTAGCGCTTTAAAAAAAATAAAGGTGGCAACACTGGTCCCATCACTGGCTTACTTGATATCAAGTAATTGGCGCTGGAGGCATTAAAATATTTTCTGGCGTTTTTGTTTCTATTGAAAATAAAACAAATAAGAACTTATTATGTGTGAAAAAGTTAAAAATATGTTTGATAACAGGGCAATTTTCCTTAAAAACAAAATAAAAGGTCTTGTAAAAGTCGTAAATTTATTTTATACTGTGATTACTTCTAATCAAGTAGTGGCGCTGAGGGCACGAAAATCTCGAACTTGTATAGAAGTGATTGGCGTTCAAAAGGATATAGATGGGCGTTCAAAAGGTTAAAAATAAAACGGGGGATCTAGCCGATAAGGCTAACTACAGGCCTATTTCACGTGTGCGTTCTCGCAGCGGAATATTGTTGAATTTAAAGGTTTTAAATATGCAGATATTTAGTGTATGACGTCGTATAATTGTGAATGGTAAAAAAAAATTTTGTGCACGCAACCATTGTGGAGAAATTCACCAAAAAATGATTCCGCTGGGCGAACGTTGTCCTGGCGGAACTTTTTTTAATCCATTGACTTTAGAAAAAAGAGATTTGTCCAAAAATTAGTGTGTATTTGTGTATGTATGAATAAAATTAGTGCATGCATAAACTTCGGAGAAATTAAAGTTTCCGCTGCGCGAACGTTTGACCATTAGCTAGTTTTCATATAAAGCGCTTACATAGAGAGCTGTAGATTTTTACATACGTTGTTTTGAATTTGATTATATTTGTTTAAAAAACAGATTTAGAAAAAATCGTAGGGTTTAAAAGATAAAAATATAAACGTAAAATACGCTTATTAGGTCTTAGTTCTTAAAGTATACACTTTGGGGTCTAGATTTTCACGTTTATACAAACCTTGTAAGCGTCTGCAACATATTGCCAAGTATCAATGATGTTCCTTTAGTAATTAAAGAGTTATAGGACAATTTACCATGACAAAATCACTGTTTACAAAGCAGTCAAATATCACGACATTCTAAAGGAATTGCATGGTAAAATGTATGCCAATAATTAGTGTAATGTTGTAAAAAAAATATCATTAATTCTGATTATATTTAGATGATAAAGAATATTCAAATATTTAATTTTTTTTTTTCCTTAAACATTATTACCATTCTGATAAAATATAATAAAGAAAAACAAAGAGAATATAAATAAAATAAATAAATAAAAATAAAAAGCCTTTTATTTCCTACTAGTTAGTATTACATTTTTTCTTAAGTTTACTAAATGACCTTACATGTTTATTGTATATTTATATATTTAAAACTAAATTTATTTAAAAAAGAGAATATACTGACACAATATTTTTAATTAAACAACACATTACACAATAACACACCCCTTAACTATACACAATATGACAAGACTTAATAACTAATTAATACATGTAATAAATCAAGACTAACTTATAAATATACTGACACAATATTTTTAACTAACAACACATTACACAATAACACACTTAATAACTCATCAAAACATGTAAAGACTAACTTATAAATTTTAATTATAAATATTATTCATTACAGTTCTCTTTCATTAATTTTATTTCTAATTCTAGTTTTATATTTTCTAATTCTATTTTTTTATTTTCTAATAACACTTTTTGTGTCTTTGCTTTAAAATAAGCTGCCAACTCCAGATCCTTGTCTCTCTGAGCTCTCTGTACTTCTTCAGAGAGCTTCCTCCGTTTATTCACTGTAAAAAATTTTATTTCTAATTCTAGTTTTATATTTTCTAATTCTATTTTTTTATTTTCTAATAACACTTTTTGTGTCTTTGCTTTAAAATAAGCTGCCAACTCCAGATCCTTGTCTCTCTGAGCTCTCTGTACTTCTTCAGAGAGCTTCCTCCGTTTATTCACTGTAAAAAATAGTTTTATTTAATTTAAACAGTATTTGCCCAAAATTCTTTCACCCACTGCACAACCCTAGTAACTGGTGAAACCTTAGGTGACTTAATTTGGTTCTTGGATTGGCACACTTCTTTTTGTCTTTGATATTGTGTAACAAGATATAATTTTTAGAGTTGTTGTTTTAATCTAATTTTATATCATATTTTCTAAAAAGTCATCACAAAATGTATGTTAATGTGTAAATGTGGAAGCTTGTAATTAGCGATTTTTTCAACCTATGTAGTAGTATTATATTTATTATTAGACTGTAAGCTTTCTTAAAAATAAATAAATAAATAAAACAGTAACTCATATCACTGAACTAATTTGACCGACAAATTAAAAATATATGTAACTTACTGGCACTTTTTGGAGTGTTAAAAATATAGTTCTTTGGTGTGTAACTACCACCACTACCACCACCGTTATCACCACCACCAATACCACCACAGTCACTACCCATCACTAGAGCGCTACTGCCCTGAGCAACTTCTGGCAATGGTTGGAAGTCAAAAACTTCTACAATTGCTTCAGAAGCAATAGCTTCATCTGCATCTCCACCAAATTCTGCGGGTAAGCCATTGCATGTTGCACCTAAAATTGATGCAACTCGGTCCAAAACTTCATCTGGAGGTATATAAGACTTCCCTCCTCCAGTCTGTAAATTAAAAACAAAGTTTAGAGCAACCACAATAAAATGTACGACTATATTAATCCTTACTAATATAATATTATGAAAGAAAAAATGAGTTTCTTTGTTTGTTACATCTTCAAGCCTAAATAGAAAACTCAATTTTGATGAATTTTGGTATGAAGATAGTTGGGACCCTGGAGAAGGACATAGGATAGTTTTTATCCTAAAAATCCCACGGGAAAGGGAACCATGCGGGAGAAACCGCGAGCAATAACTACTAATAATATAAATTTCTTAAATACTGACCTTAAGGTTATTTTGTCTTATGAGAGCACTACGCTTCCTGGCAGACTTCTTTAAGTTCTCCCACTTGAGTCGAATTTGCTCAGGACGCCGCATATCTCCCGTAACAGCACTGAACTCCTGTGACACCGACTTCCATGCTTCTTCTTTTAATTTATTGTTTGTTGCGTTCGTCGCATTGGTGGTTATCACTGGATGTTTCAATATCATGTCGAGGAGAAGAATTATGCTGTCCTTTACAAACGGCTTAGCCTTAATCTGAAAGTAAATTATTATTTAGGCGCGAATTGGTAACACGCGAACCCTTTTGTTTATCTGTTCCGGGTATTTTATAGTGTTTTAAACAAAATATAATCAATGGGTACGCAGGCAATACTTACATTTTGTTGTTCAGCCATTTTATAAAATTGTTGCACACTAGGTACTTTATAAATATAAATAAGATCAAACAAATCACAAGTCGAAAATTCGAAACACTTCAAAACAGTTGCGAGAATGCGAGCGAGCGCGGGAGTTTGTCGCGTCGGTTGTTTGCTGGCAAATGTCAAAAATGCGTTTTATTGCATCATGTTAGAAAGCATTTCATCATTATTCTATTATAAAAGTCCACCGTTTTCGTATAAATTATAAAAGCAAGCTTTTTAAAAGTATAATTTTACTGAAGCTAATATTGTATAAGCAAAAATTATATTTTTCACGAGAAACAAAACGTAACGCATTTTTTGTGAGGGAAAGGACCTATCTATCTTTAACTGTAGATATCGCTACGGTCATTTTGTTAATGAGACGGCAGTTACTGATAGATCAGAAGTAACAGTTAAACTCTGGTAGCTATCCGAGTTTAACTCTTGGTAGAGTATTGAGATCGGCCGTAAGAGAGCAAATATGATAGCCCGTAGGTTTGCACGCTGTTCAACACAAGTTAAAATCACGCTGTTCAAAGCCTTTTGTACCTCGCTCTACACGTGCAGCCTTTGGGTTAACCACACACGAGCGGCTTATAGTGCCCTCCGTATCCAATACAATAATGCGTTTAGAGCGGTGTTGGGGTTGTCCCGGGTGGATCCGCCGATTTTATTCCGCGAGATTTATTTTGACGTTTTTTGAAAAACTTAACAGGGATGCGTGCAAACTAGCTTAAACTGAAAGGTTAAGTAATAAGCTTTTTAGATCAGTGTGAGGGACTTAGATTCAATCGGGATTTTAGAAGTAACAAGCGTCGAAATATTTTTTCACAGAATGGTAATGACGTTTGCTTAGTGGTAATGATTTTCTTAAAAATGGTAATGATCTTGTGTTAATGGTGATTACGAAATATAATTGTTTAGCTAAACACCAACTTTATCTGTGTTATTTTCCTGTCTAAGCACGTACCTACTAAAGAATGGGTTGGAAATAAAAAGAATAGTATTCAATATTTTAAGCAATTTATTGAATTTGGAACAATACGGTCATTAATATTTTTTTTACGTTCCTAATCAGAATCAGAAAAAAAAACAACATTATTTTTTGTTTATGCGAAACCCGAAACAAAAGCCCAGTACTTTCAAGTAAAAAATCTATGTACAAAATTTCAGAAAGTTATCATGAAAAACCACAAAGTTATGAAAAACCACAAAGTTATGAGCTTGTTATCCTTCTTGGCTGTCCCAACAAAAATATGGTTTACGCCCCGCTCGGGCGAGCAGGTGGTGCATTAACCTCTGGCGTCAGCTGTTACGCGGGCGATGATCTACCGTAAGCGGCGTACCGCGTTCGGTAACCACACTGCAACAATTTCTAAATATATTTGGGAATAAAATATAACATGGTGTAAAACTGATTGGAGTCGATTCAGTTGCTTATTCTGAACAAACTGTATTCAGGTTTCGCAATAAACAAAAAATAACGTTGTATATTTAAAACCAATGAGGATTTTGATTGAAAATATGCCTAGGTACTCTTACTTAGACTTACACTTTCTCACATTTTCTTTATTGTAGCTCCTACACCGTCCAGAGCTCCTTTGCCGTGTCCGACCTCCGACTAGTTCCAAGTAATTGTGGTTACTTGCGGAAATTCGTGGTGAAGCTGGGAAATCATGTAAAAAATGTATTTATTTCGGTACTGTGTGACTGGAGAGTCTGTCTGAATATGTAAAGTGTCTATGAAAGTCTTATCTATGAGAGCTCTTTCGATTAGTGGTATGATATGTGCCCATACAGCTGGACTATCGTGTCCCAGACAAGAACTCGCAGTACAAATTGACGTCGGTTTGGTTGCATTAATATGGAAATCAAAATTGTATATTACGACTGTGTGAAGGCATACTTCCTTGCGATTTCCACCATAGTGCATTAAATGCACTTCATTTTTAAATTTCAGACTTTCGACAGAATTTCGTAATTTTCGGAAAAGTCTGCGTGGATAACCGCATAGTTAACGGGTAATGAATCGTTTAGGAGTGTCATGTTGCAATATTGGTTATGAATAGCATAGCAATGCTCTAAGAATTTTGGTATACTTTTATGTAAATTATTGATGACCTCTGTTGGTTTAGCTAACACCGATTCTTTTTTAGTCGCAGTAACAATTTTCTGACCTTGCTTTGTCTTTATACCTTCTCTTGTACGTGACCATTTATAATAAGTAATTTCCTGATCATTGGAAAACTCTTTCACATCTAATGATTTACTTTTACACGACTCACACTGCCTTTTTAAGCATTTTTCGTCATATTTTGAGCAACATAGGCTAGTTATCAAATCTTCAGAACTGTCTTGACAGCTTGAACCTTAAGATTAACATTTTCATGAATAATGTATAAGCATGTTTCGCGTTGAGAGCTTCTTGGTTTCAAAAACCAAAATGTTTACAAAAGAAACTGTAACTGACTGTCACGTTATATTTGCCCATGAATTTTATGTATCACGCATTTTGAGTGCATGTCAAATATAGTTGTTTTTGCACTTTTAATTTCGTAACATATTGTTTCTTCCCTGCAGGAAGTGTGCTATTCAGATACCTAATCCTGATAAAATTCTCGTACTTTTTTTATCAATCTCATCAGTTTTGAGTCTTTTTTCCTCTTGGGCCTTTTTATGCGATTTTTTTTTAGATTTCATGTCACGATTTTTTGGGTGATTTTTTTTTCTCAGCCTGCTCTTTACTTGGTGTTGATTGATATACCAAAAGCAATTCAGGAGTGACAGGAATAGGATGCATGTTGTCTTCTTTTTTTTTCTGTCTATATTTTCGAGAAGCTTCTCGCCATTTTTTACCTCTTTCTCGTTGATCACGGGGAGATTCTTCGTCAATACTTTTGATTTCTTTTTTTTCTTTTCCTAATATCTTTTTCTTTCATATTTTCTCTCTAAGTCATATAAAACGTGATCTTGTTTAATTTTTGCATATTAAATTTTTCTGTACACTCTTTGTTTTTCTGCCCGTTTACTGATTTTGGGTTTCTGTTTCCTGGGCATGACTGCAGTAAGCCCTAAAAATAGTAATTATTTATGTAATCAATAGTAACAATATTGGTTACAGACAGTCATTAGGGGTTTTACACCTTCATAACTAGTCTCCATAATATTATGTTAGTTTATGCTATAGTCACCGCTTAAAACCAACTCTTTTTCGATAAAATTCTCCTTATTATAATATATCATTTATAATTTTATAATCTCAACAATAGTTTTTAATTGATCTTGGTCTTTACTTAGTAACTTTGTTTATAATAATTTAGTTATAAAAAGATTTTAAAAAATATAGCAGAATTTGCTGTTTTCTGTGCATTGAACCACATTCAATTTCTTCAAATTACTTGACCGTGGCTTCTCACGATTCCATATAAGTCCATTATTTGCTCACGGTCAGATAACTTATTAATATATGTAAAAAACTGAGTTAAATTAGTGGAATGTAACAGACATAGTGCTTGTCTACATCACCACGGCATGACATCGGCGCCGTTCACCGAACCGGTATAAACGGTGACGGCGCCGGTGCCGGTGTGGAACGGTGCGTCCACCAATTAAAAAACCTCACCCGGATTATCGCACCGTTTCACACCGCTGCTGGCACTGGCGTCGGCGCCGTTCACCGGCACCGGCACCGACGATGGCGGGCACCGCGCCGGTGAACGGGGCAAGCCATACTTTCGCATGTATAATATTAAGGTGAGACCAGTTACGATATTTTATTTATTATGTAAAGCGCTAAATGAATGTGTCCTTAAGGTCTACCTTAGTATTATCATCCCTACGCACTTACCTCAAAAGAGGAACACGATTATTCTAACTTGACGCACGGAGCTGTCAAAAAATCACCAGCGCGCATCTCTTCATCTCTTACCTCCCCCAGATTTTAACACTTGACAGTGACAGTTCCATGTGCCAAAAGAAATTTTAGGATACCTTTCATAGTCATCATTACCATATACAAAGTAGTGTCATCACCATAAGCCTAAATGAGATGGTATTGATGTTAATGGTAATGACGAAAACGATTTTAAAATGATATAAAAATAATTGTCACCACTATTGGGTGACCTCAATAACGCAATTTTTTTATTATAATCACATTCTACAAAGTGCTTATTATTAGAAAAACATCGATGTATAAAACTTACCAAACTCGAACAAAATGGGAATGATGAAACCGCAGACGAACTGCGCATGTTGCTTGGTTTTCGGGGTGAAAAAAGTCTTTGAGCTGCGTCAATTTTACGCACACTCTCGTCTGTTGCGCGCAACGAATAGCGGAACTGGATGCGCGGACGCAAGCCCAGATAAGTCACGTCGTGGCCACATCAAGGAACCTTTGATATAGCCGCGATGGCTATGACGATTTCTCGTGACAATATTTCAATTCATGATTCCATCTTATTGGCTAATACGATTTCAATATAATTTTGTTATTTTGTCACGGTAAATATGTAAATTTTAAAACTATAATTAAAATCTAGTCTGTGTATAGGTAACATAAAAAAGTTTAAAAGACAACGGCAAAGGTCACTACTTTTACTGTGATGGTTATGATGTTTAGTGCGTGTTTTCTTGATTATCGAAATAATTTGAAGTATTTAATCAATATGGATCATGGCGCCTTATGAGGAAACGTGTATTGAATCGTTATTCAGAAGTTAAATTTACCAGAACTACAACGATTTTGTTTTATCGATCGGAACATATTTTTTTTTCTGTTTCGCGGATTGACCCTACCGTTCTTGCAGTGCCTCGGGCATGTTTGCGGAAGCGCGCACCGATTGCTTCCACACCACCATGCCCAAGCGGTGCGCGTCCTTGGTGCGCAGGGTGCGGGACAGCTCCAATACAGTTCTGTCGATGATTGCCAAGAGGATTGACTGTCCGTATATTCGACAGCAGGCACGTGGCCAGCTGCGTCCGGTAACGATTGTACATAATTATGTGCATTTGTTTATTAATTTATTTGAGGGAATTTGTGATTTTTTGATTTATGATTTTTAATTTTATTATACTGTATTTATTTGTATTTGATTGTTAATTTTTATTTTATTCAAATTTCTTTCTTTGTTAAAATGTATGGATCCAAGCTGTCTGAAATAAATGAGTTTTTTTTTAAACCTAATCAATAACATAATTTAGTCCCTACCGAGCCGAATCATAATTTGGTACTTGGAGCCCGGATTAATCGAAAACTAAACATATTTGATCCTTCGTGCCGGATACCTATAGATTACAGAGTTTTCAGACACTATCGTTAAATTTCAATCGAAAACTGAGATTTACTAGATTTTTGCATATTAAAACTATCAACAACATAAGCGGATTCAGTTACCTGTTTCCACTGCTACCCCAGAAAGGTCTTTTACAAGCCTAAGAAGGCTTAAAAACTACTTGCAGACCACAACTTGGGAAAATAGATTATAAACATTCACTGTGGGATAGAAATAGATGTGAACGAAATAGTGGATATATTTAAAAATGAGAATAGACAATTAATTCTTATTTTTCATCTGTTCTGTAATTAATTCTATAATGCGTCCCTAGACATGAATCTAGATCTACTGCGCTGAATCTAGAAATAGTCGACAATTTCATCTATGTGGGGTCTAGTATATGCAACAATGGTTCATGTGAATTGGAAATAAGGAGACGAATAGGTATGGCCAAAAATGCTATGTTTCAGCTTCACAAATTGTGGCGTGACCGCAACATTTCACGGAAAACTAAGATGAAACTCGTTAGATCTCTCATCTTCTCTATCTTCAGCTATGGTTCGGAAACTTGGACAATCAAGAAGGCCGATCGAGCCCGCATTGACGCTTTCGAGATGTGGTGCTGGAGGAAGATGCTTCAAATTCCTTGGACAGCATTCCGCACAAATGCATCAATCCTTCGAGAGCTGGGCGTCACAATAAGACTCTCCTCTATCTCACTCTAAAACTTGACTTGCCCCCTGACTCACCTTCCTCTAGGTCTGACTTGAAGTCCAAAAGCCGGGTACGCCCATGATTGTTCTACTTCCCTATGCTGTACTCTTTGGTCTGTCCCTTTTTGTGGCTGGCAGTCCATGTCGAGAGCTATGTTGGGGAGCGAGAGTGCGCAGAATGTCGCCTGTTGCAAGAAGCAATTTAAAACCTTGTTTGTAGGCCTCCCTACTATGCGGCTTTGTGCCCGCTAGCATGCCTAGTCTGTATTCTACTGTTTCGAATGAGTTTACAGGTGCACTCCATCAGAGGAGAAATTATGAAAAGTATGTAGGGTCTAACCCGCATGATTTATTAACACTGGATTTAAAAAAAACAATTATGATGAAAATATTACTTTATTAAGAAAATTACTTCAACAGTGCTGAGTTAATAACAGGCAGTGTTTTGATACCCTCCCTATTGACAACAGTCACTTGGAAGTTGGGCAGGCTGACAAACAATCTCCTATGAACCTCCCTCACACACATCTTCAGTATCTCATAAGCTTCCTCTTCAGTGGCATCTGAAAATGGTGGTTGAGAAATGAGACAATCTTAGTTTTTTTTTTCTACTTCATTTAAGTACAATGAAGTATTTAATGTTGTAATGAGAAAAAATAGGATTATTGAAAAGGAGTAATCATTGAGGGGAGGGGGAAGATTATTCATAGGGTTTTATTCACAGACAAAAGCACATCAACCGACTACAATCTGTCAGATTTCTTTATTAGATTTCAACTTTATCTCTAAAGCACTAAGGCTCAAGGTTATTGGGAATATTTCACAATTTCTGGTAGGCTAACCTGCTGTTGTCTGTACATTTTAAACTAACTTACTTATGTTACATACTTTTAACATTTTAAAACCTAACAAATAATTTCAATGCAGGTTTAGAATCATGTACTGAATTCATACTAACAAGTGGCATGTCAATTTCCCTGCAACCCAGTATGTAATGTAAACAAGTATCATAATTACAACACACAACATAAGCGCCTACTTTTCTAGATAATAGTATAAGATCATGTGGGCTACATGAGTTTACCTTTCTTGTGGTAGCGGTCCATGATACTTAAACTGAGGTAACCGCCATAACCATGACAAGCAAAAGGTACTTTCACACTGGACGCCAGGTAATCCATGAAGTATAGCTCTGGGCCATTCTCCTTGTCATAACCAGCCATCAACACATTCACAAAGTAGGGTGTCTGAAACATTACAATTTTATTTTTAAGTTGTAAAACATAAAAGTTCTATCTACTTATAGACCATTTCTGCTGCTGTTATGAAAAAGCTCTCATTTAATTTGTCTAAAGAATAATGGGATATTGTTTTTATTTATACATACGCTGCTTCTTAAATACTCGGCGAGATTCCTGCGTGTGAAATTGGCGGCCGCAGTGGGACCTAGCTCGTATCCATTGCGCATTTTGTACAGTTGAATATTCTTGGCAATGTATTCAGCGAATTGGGTAGAGTCACCCTGGTCGCCAATCACACCCATTATCAGTTTGTCAGATATCTTGTGAATCTTATCCTCATCTAGGTACAATTAGAAATAAACTTATTAATTCAGGAACATGGCAAAATATTTTTTAATCCGTGATCAAAAACCGCTAACTCACCGTCTTTCATCACCATAATACTGTGGCTAGTGCTCTGATCCGCTGCTATCATTACGAAATCATTGCACTGTATTCCTAGCAAGCATTGCAAATTAATGTTCGACATTTTGGTGAATAAGTATACCCAAAAACTTTTATACACCGCAAGAATAACCTACGTTACAGTGCAAGCAAAACTTCAATTTCATTCAACAAACATTCTTGTCAAATCACTGAGGTGGTCACAGATTATAAAATCTACTCAGTTACTCAAGTCAGTATTACCGATTAATGAGGCTGGCAACCACAGTGCCACACAGTTTATCTCAAAATGAGGACTACTGCAACAATCGCAGCCTTTGCTAGGTATTTAAATTGGTATACACACGCAACAACTTTTACGCCTCCTATTTCAATAATTTGAAATTGCTTGCAAATATTTCGGTTCCGTATTCTCTCAAATTGGTCGTCTGAACCTTCTGAGGTGTCTCTATTTTTAATCAATGTCATTGTCATCCGTACCGCATTACGGGAAAATTTGTCCAACATGTAATAGGGATGGGCAAATGGAAAAAATATATCGATATTTTTTCAAATATATCGATATAATCACCCAAAAAATATCGATATTACGATATATCGATATTTTTGTTTTTGCCCAATTTGCAAATAATTATAAAAATTGCCAAAATATTCGAAATTTTAAAGCTAACACCTATAGCTGTTTTGACATACTTAACTTTTATTATTAAAAAAAAAAACACTTTCATATACCAGAAAAAATCGACATCTTCAATACAACACTTTGTTCGTGTAATTAATGGGTATACGAGACCCTCATAACTGTCGCGCAGGGCAGTATTAGAGCAGTTACTGAGTAATTCTTGGTTACTGTAGTACTGTACTGGCACTGCAGCTGTCCATGGGCAGAAGTGACGCTTGCCATCAGGCGTGCGAATTGGTTGACATAAAAAAAAAAACAGTAAAAATAACATTATTCAAACCAGCCTTTGTCTGATATTGACATCAGGAGCACTCTTTGTTTGATGTGTTCCTCTGTTAATCTGCTTCTACCATTTAGTGCAGCCAAATTTACCACTGATGCTACCCTTTCACACTGAAGAAGCTTGACAAATCAAATATTAGACTGATATCCGAGAGAATCGGCGTGAAACGTTGACAATTTACCCAGAACTTTATTGTATGTGATTTTCGTTCTGAAATTGGTTGGTTCAAATAGAGTTCATTGGGGACACAGCTACTGCTACCTCTGACGAAGCTGTGTTCAGATTTAATAATCTCTCATGCCTGGACCTGATAGAGGACCCACTTGCTCTGATGCTGCTTGGTCAAGATTTTTATCCGGAGAAAGTTCTCCTCTACGCCGATGTTCTGTATGGATCTCAGCATTAATTTTGGATATAGGTAACATTTGACACGATAATTAGCGAGGTAACATGGATACGCTTGAACCGTGGGTCTAAAATAGTAGCTACTGAGAGAAACGGAATTCTTAATTTTTGCGCGCAGACTATTTTATGTCGTCGTATCTCTAGAGTCGAGAGCTTATTTTACTTTGAACATTTATAAAGCGGCAACGCCTTTGAACGGTAGTTTTTTTGAATGCTAGTTTGAGCGGTAATTTTTTGTATTGGTACATTAAAGTTTTTTTTTTTCCTCTTTTTTGGCAACTGAGCCGGTTAAAGTTATTTTATACCTTATTAACGCACATGACAGATTTTTTTGGTTTGAACATTTTTTCTTTTGTCGGCATGGCGTTGAATTTTTGGATTGTTGCCTACAAGTTGTTTTATGCCCTATCACTGCGCGCGGGAGCTTATTATGGTTTGAACATTAAATGCATTGCTTTTTATTGAGACGGTTTCATGCCTATTCGGAGTAGTACCTACAACATCTAGGTAGCGTAACTAACTTTTCTCACTTTTTCGAGTTGATGATTTTTTTTTTTTATGAATTAGTTTTTATTATTTTATAACACAAATATTTTTAATTTATTTTACTCTATTCATCGAAAGTATTCCTTTAAGCAAATCGTTCTGCCGCGGGAAAAAAACCATTAAAATTCCAGCGTGTATATAAAAGAAATTATAAGATATGATGTGAAAATAATGTGATTATTATAGAGTTTTGTATTAAACACAAAGTGAGAATAAAGGAAGAATGAATTATATTGGATTTTATTTTTGAAGCATTTACTACAGGATCCTAAGAAGAGCTGCATCGTATTTATTTCATCTATACAACAAATACATGATGTGACGCATATAGCAGAGTTTTGAAAATATATCGATTTTGTTATCTGAAAATAAAATCGAAAATCAATATATCGCAAGAAAAAATATCGCCGATATATATCGATATTTTATTATTTTTTGCCCATCCCTAAAATGTAATGCGGTGCGGCTTTCGCTTTGGAAATTCGAGGTTGAAGCTAATAATCACAAAAATGTAATATGTACGAATACTGTTAAACGTTCATAATGTTTAAAAAAGTTGCATTGGGGATCTCAGGAGGTGTCGATAGTGCCGTGGCAGCACTTCTTCTCAAACGAGCTGGTAATTTCAAAGCGCAACATGTAATATTTTTTGTGTCAAGCTTTTGTCCTCCAAGTTAACAACGATTTTTGACTACTGATAATACTTACAGGGTACCACGTTGAAGGCGTGTTTATGAGAAATTGGGATAACAACTATGAAGCCGGATTTTGTTCAGATGAAAGGGATTTTGAAGATGCAACATACGTGTGTCGTAAGCTCGATATTCCCTTGCATAGAGTTCACTTTATAAAAGAATATTGGAACGATGTATTCACTGTACTACTTAAAGAGTATGAGACGGGTCTAACACCCAACCCAGATATATTATGCAATCGATATATTAAATTTGATAGCTTTTTCCAACATTGCAGGAACAATTTAGGAATTGATGCTATTGCTACTGGTCACTATGCAAATACATCATTTGGCCCGTTTTTGGAAAAGTATAATGAAAATGAAGGTATGCTTTTGTTGAACAAAGTATTAATTAATGTAAATTTATGCAGAATACAACAGAATTTAAAAAATGATTACTAATTTTCAGGAGTTCGACTGCTACAGCCAACTGATAAGCACAAAGATCAAACATTTTTCTTATCACAAGTAAAGCAATTTTCTCTCAGAAAATGCATGTTTCCTATAGCCAGGTTACTAAAGAAGGAAGTCAGAGAGATAGCTAAAAGTGAAGGCCTGTTAAATGTTGCCAACAAAAAGGATAGTACAGGAATATGCTTCATTGGCAAAAATAAGTTTCAGGATTTTATTGAAGAAGTAAGTACAGATGCAATCTCTTTGCAGGACTTAAGGAAGTTTTTGTGCTGTGTCAAATGTGTATCTTAATTACTTTAAAACATTTTAAATTTATAGACAAATAAGTGAGATGAACAATAAAAATCTTTACTACTAATAGATATTAAATTTGAAATGTTTGTAGCAATGACTTCCTTTTTATTTTACAGTACATTGAAACAAAAAAAGGCACTTTCATAGATATAGACACAGGACAAGTTGTGGGTGAACATAGAGGACTTCACAAATGGACTGTGGGCCAGAGATGCTGTGTTCCTAGCCACAAAGAAGCTTACTTCATATTTAAGAAAGATTTGGAGACAAACAATATTTATGTGGTATGTTATGTGCCTATGATAATCAGCCTATAATGTTCCTATTGCTGGAACACAGACCTCCACTCTTAGAGGCATTGTGTCATAATCCACCACACAGCACAGGCTTAGTATGGACTGGAAATTGATACATACATCACTGGTCAATGACCTATTATATAGACGGCATCCTCAAACCAGTCCAAATAATTTAATTTTGCATGGCCCTACAGTGTCCCACTACACTAGGCAAAGGCCTTCCTCAAATTCAGCCAAGCTGTCTTTATTTTTATAGACACAACTTTTTCAGGTATCTGGCACCAAGCATCCTGCACTGTGGAATAACATCTGCTTTACAGGCCCTCCTCATTGGATTCATAGTGAACCAGCACAATTAGCCCATGATCATGTATTGAATTGCCACTTTAGATTTCAACACACTAAACCTCTCACGGCCTGTAAAGTGGTCAAAAACACCAAAGGACTTACTATAATATTGGAAAATAAATTAAGGGCACTCACAGAAGGACAATTTGGAGTTTTTTATAAGGATGGAGAATGCCTTGGAAGTGCCAAGATAAGGGATATTTGTCATAATTTAATTTATTGTTTGAATTCATAAAAGTATTTACTGTTGAATAATGTTGTTTTTTTTTTTTTTAGTATTTATAAACTAGCGCTTGACCGCAATTCTGTGTGATGGTAAGCAGTGATGCGATTGTTGATGGTAAAGTGCGTGCCAAAGTGAGATTGATCTGAAGACCCTCCACGACCAAACTCCCAACACAGCAACATTTGGCGCATCGTATCCGGCACACATGGCCGATGACATAGTGCAATTTGGAGTTGGAAATCGGAATCCCCGAGGTCAGATGCTAATAGATTTCATAGAAAAGGGAGGACTCTTTGTGATGAATTCTTTTTTCAAGAAATCAGACCCTGGAAGACTTGAGCAAAATGCTCAATGACCTCAGCAGGGCTTCCCAACAAGTAGGTCTAAGGATGAACATGGATAAGACGAAGATCATGTCGAACTCTCATGTTGCACCCACTCCTATTCTAGTTGGTTGCTCTGCACTCGAAGTTGTTGACGAGTATATATATATTTTTTTTTCGGGGTGGAAATCCTCATAGGATGTCCGCCGCCCTGGGGTGGGCTACGGGATCTGTCAGACTTTTACTGACTAAAACCACCCCGGTGTCTCTTCTATCACGAGCGCGCGTGGGGCCGCGGGAGTCTAAATTCTTCCACGGCCCCACACTCGTGCTGGCCCGGTCTGTCCGGGCCTCGTCTCCTGCACGGTTTAGTGGGGTGTTAAACTACCCCGTGCATCGCCTCAGAGGCGCGCGCCCCCGCCTCGGGGTCCATCGCCTGGACCCATTCATGGGGGGCGGAAGAGGGCGTTATCCGCCCTTCCTCGGCGATCGGTGCGTCTTCTGCGGCCCGGGAAGGGAGTTGAGATCTCCCTCTCCCGTTCCGCAGTTTCCTTCTGCGACATCACATCCTCGCAGAAGGACACACCACCGCGTCCCACGACTGCGCTACCGACCATCCTCCGTAGTACTGCCGGCAGCGTCAAGTCGCCTCCTACTTCATTTGTGAGGACACGGCGCTGCTCCTCTCAAGCTACACACTCGGAGAGCGTGTGCTGAGACGTGTCCTCCCCGCATTGGACGCAGTGGTGGCACCGAGCGTCCGGCTCCCTGCCTAAGCGACGCAGGTACTTGCCGAAGCAGCCGTGCCCCGACAGTACCTGCGTCACCCTGAACGACAGGGAGCCGTGCCTCCTCCCGAGCCAGTCGTCGAGTACTGGCCGGATCGCCTCGACGGTCAGCGTGGCTATCAACGTCGCTATCAGCCCAACTAGGTAAGTCCAACTTCGAGAAAGAGGTGTCTCGTCGAATCCAGCTTCGGCGTCGAATCCAGCGTTCGGGAAGCTACGCTACATCTTCTCGTCGTTCAAGATACCACAATGTCTCAAGACTACTGTAACCTAACCGTAGTTATTATTTTAAGCCACTCATATCGTCATTCTATGACGATATGACTATGACTATAACCTTGAGGGAATAATCCGCAAGGTGGTCAGGCATCGAAGACCGTCTGCTGCCGGAGAAGCGTCTCCGTCCGCCACTAGCGGCGGACAAGGCGTCTACAGTGGCTTCCCAGGCCCCGAAGCCCTCAAAGGGCAAGGGCAAGGGGAAGACTTCGCCGGGGGCTCTGCCTCTCCCCGGCACGAGTGCGGGAGCCGAACCGGGGCCGGTTGCCATCGCAGCACCCGCCCCACAGGGTCTGGAGATCGATGCCCTCCTTCCCTCCACCACCCCGTCCAACCAGCCGTGGTCAGAGGTGGTGAAAAAGGGCAGGAAGAAGGCGAACAAGGCCCCGGCTGCCCCAGCAGCCAATAAGGCCCCAGTCGGCGGGAGGAAGCTAGTTCCTCCCAAAACCGCGGCGGTGACGTTGACGATCGACCCCGAGGCCGCCGAGAGGGACGTCACCTATGAGTCCGTCCTGAGACGGGCTCGTGCCGTCGCGGACCCCGCCGAGTTGGGGCTCGGTGCCTGCCGTCGGACCCAAACCGGAGCTCGTCTCTTCGAGTTTCCGGGGAAGGACGGTGGCAAACCGCCGGCAAGTTGCGGGCCAGGCCGACAAAGACCGCGGCCATAGAGGTGACCGGTCTTGACGACTCGATCACCAAAGAGGTGGTGGTGGCGGCCATCGCCAAGATCGGAGGCTGCGAACTCGCATCGGTGGTAACTCGGGCCCGGCCGCGGTGGACTGGGCTCTATCCGGCTGGGGTGCCCAGTCGCCGCAGTGTTGGCCGCCCAGGCTAAATGCCAGGGGCGGCTACTAGTGGGCTTTAGCCGGGCCATGATCCGGGTGCTTGAGGCAACGCCGATGCGCTGCTTCAAGTGCTACGGCATCGGCAAGACCCGACCCATGTGTCCGTCCACTGTGGATAGGGCGGTCACAAGCTTCCGCTGCTGGAAAGAAGGGCATATGGTGGCCACGCGCGAGGCCGCCAAGCCGCACTGCGCGTCGTGTGCCTCCAGTGGCCGCCCCGCTGACCACATTGGGCACCACCAAGAAGGGCAAGCTGCAGGCGGCTATAAGCCGTCCTGCCGCTGCTGCCACCACCCCCGCTGTGATCCCTGCGGTGGTGGCCGATGAGGGTGAGGCGATGGTCGAGTAATGGGTACCGACCATCGCATCCTGTAGGCAAACACCAACCACTGCCGGCTGCCCAGGACTTACTGGTGCAGTCAATGGCCGAGTGGTAGGTGGATGTGGCAGTGAGCACTCCCAGCAATTGGCTGGGAGACAGTGACGGCATTCAGGTCTCCGTGTTAGGAGACTTGAATGCCAAATCGGTGGTCTGGGGAAACCCGGCCACCGACAATCGCGGACGGACGGTCGAGTTGTGGGCGGCCACGTCTGGTCTTTCCCTCTTGAATAGGGGGAGCGTCCAGACGTGCGTGCTGCGGCAGGGCGGGTCCATGGACCTCACCTTCGCCACCCATTCTCTGGCCGCCCGCATTCGAAACTGGAGGGTGGAACTGGGGAAAACGATCTCGGATCACCGCTATGTGCGATTCGAGATCTCCCCCCAGAATCCAACGTCTGGCCGATCCCCGTTTCCAAGGTGGTCTCTGACCCACCTGGTACGGGAGGCCGCGTTCATCCAGGACTGGCTTTGGCCACGTTCTGACGTGGACGTCCTGGACGTCAGTGTTACGAACCCTACTGTTTTAACAGTAGATTTGCTGTTTTCTCATTTATGTCCATGTTATCTGTTTCATTCCTATTTTCTACTGTTTTTCAACTACCGCTCAGCGCTACCTATTACACTACTATGCAACATTTTTTGATATCCATTACGTAATATAACGCAATGACAAACCACTACCTAATAAAACGAAATGACACTAGATGGCAGTATCTTCTTTAGTGGGATTACGAGGGAATTCTCGGGAATCCCCTCGAATCCCGACTCGGTCGCATGTGGTCACATTATATGTATTTGAATTTCGATAAAATGAGTAACTACTGGGAATAGTCCTCCTAAGAAGAAAAATGTGAAATATGAACAGAAATTCGTAATTTGTGCTTTAAAGATGAAAGGTTCAAAGGCTGGTTAAAGAAAATCAGTAGGTATTATTATTATTTAATTATATGACCAAAATGATAAAATCTGCCTTATTTTTCTTTACCTACTGTTTTCTACTGTTTTTTTAAAGGCGAGTTGCTGTTTTATAGCTTTTTGAGGTTGGCAACACTGCTGGACGTGGACGCGGCGGCGGCCCGACTGAGGGGGTCATTGACCGAGGTATGCAACGCCAGCATGCCTCGGTCGAGACGTCCGCTTTCCCGACCCGTCGTGTACGTAGAGGCAAAGGCGGCCTTCAAGTCGGCCATCGGCGCCGCTAAGGATGCGGCGAGAACCGAGCTGTTGGAGGGTCTTGACAACGACCCATTCGGGAGACCTTATAAGGCGGCGCAGAACAAACTGCGCCGCATTCGACAGTGAAAGCCCTGGCCCGTCTAAAAGGCCAGGTCACAGAGGCGGTAGGAGTGGGGGATGGAGTGTTGGCTGTGTCATTCGACATTGCTAACGCCTTCAATTCCATCCCCCACTCCACCATCCTGGAGGCGCTCCGGTTCCACGGTGTGGCCCTGTACTTGCGGGGCTTCCTGGCCAGCTACTTGGAGGACCGTGCCGTCCTCCTCATGGACGGGGCTGGCCAGGTCCGGCGGTATGGCGTGGAAACCGGCGTTCCACAGGGGTCCGTTCTCGGGCCTCTTCTGTGGAACGTCGGTTATGATTGGCTCCTGCGGGAAACCCTCCTTCGAGGCACGAGTGTCATATGCTACGCGGATGACACTCTCCTCACTTCGCACCTTCCGGGAGGCGGCCAGTTTGGCGTCGGCGGGCGGATCCTTAATGGCAGGGAGGGTCCGCCGCTTGGGCTCGAGGGTGGCGCTACACAAAACGGAGGCCGTGTTTTTTCACGGCCCCCGGTAGCGCCCCCCACCTGACGCCCACATACATGTGCTTCGGCCCGCATTTCAGCGGGCTGTCGACGCGCCTGCTGAAGGCTGCGGACGCCCTCTCATGGCTCATGTCAAATTTGGGAGGACCAAGCATGCGGTGCCGGCGTCTATACGCCCCCACCGTGGTCCCCCTCAATAGGAGGGAGAACGTCACCGCTCTTCGGGCGCCCCAAAGGACGCGGAAGCGGACAGCGCGAGCCTACCATACGGTTGGCTTCGCAGCGGCGTGCGCTGTGGCGGGCACCCCACCTTGGGAGCTCGAGTGTACGGCGTACGAGTGGACGGCGGGGCGCAGGGCGCTGGGCGAGCGTCAGGCCCCAGAGGTGAGGGTTTCCGTCCGCCGGGAGGCGTGGGACGCCATCGTCCAGCACTGGACGCGGGAACTCGCTTCCGCGGTGTTCGGCCGCCGTATCCTCGACGCCATCGGGCCGGTCCTGAAGGACAGGCGTCACGGGTTCCTCTCCTTCCGTCTGGTGCAGGTACCCTCGGGTCACGGCTGCTTCGGCAGGTACCTGCACCGGATAGGACGAGAGGAAACGCCGTCGTGCCACGGTTGCGGCGCGGCGGAGGACACGGCGGAACACAGTAGCGGTGTGCCCGTCGTGAGCCGTGCCGCGCCGCGATCTTGTCGCGACCGTAGGAGGGGACCTCTCGCTGCCCGCCGTCGGCAGAGCGATGGTGGGGAGCGAAGAGGCCTAGGCGGCGATGGCCTCCTTCTGCGAGGTCGTGATGTCGCAGAAGGAGGCCGCGGAGCGCGAGCGAGAGGAGGATCCCCTGGTGAGCGGCGGGCGTGAGGCACGGGGGTGCCCACGCCCGCCACTCGCTCACCATGAGGGTGGCTGAGTCACGGCCCCTCCATGTGGAGGGGCGAATTAGGGCCCGCCGTATTAGGCGGGCATAATGCCGGTGGGGGGCTGGTAGCCAAGGCTCCGCTTTTTCCCAGTCCTCCGCCACCAAGGCGACGCCGGAGTGCCTCTGGGGTTTTTAGTGGGTATACCGGGAGGCTCTCTCCCGGGGAGTCCCACAAAAAAGGGGTTGCTGCCACAGCTTAAGGGGCAGGGGCAGGGGGAGACGGGGCCACCTTTTGGGTCGTGGTGGGACGAGGATTCTTGTCCTTCCAGGTGGAAGTGGTTTGGGGGGTCTGAGGGGCAGCCGCCACGAGGGCTGGGAAAGCCTTTTGATTGTTGAGGAGGTCTCGGACTGGGTCTCTGGTGGGTCAAGAACAGCGGGGGCTGGGGCTGGGGTTTAGGGGCTTCCCTTTGATGGCGTGCGCTTGCGCGCTTTGCCAGTTTGGGCTAAGTTGATTTTGGTGCATTAGGGCACCCTCTGTAATTGGCCGGGTGGCCAGTTGCACCGCAGAGGACACAACTCGGAGGCTCTGTACAGAGCGATAGGTCTTTCGGTCGAGTGCACTCGGCCGTGCCGTGCCATGGTTACCGAGGCTCTTGACACACCTGGGTTTGGCGTGACAGTGTGTCTGGGAGTGCCCGTACAGCTGGCATCTGTGGCTTTGGTCGAAAAAAAAAACAAAAAAAAAAAAAAAAAAGGCTACGTTGCCTCTGGCACTGTGCATGCAGTGGACCTCTTTCACAGGGACTCCTTGATTGGAGGAACATTTCTTCCTCCTCCTCTTTCCCGAAACGAAGGTGAAACCGTCAGCTTCTTCGTCCGATGGGGACAAGGGATTTGATTTCTCGGAGGAATCAGTGGGATTGATGGGCCGTTTAGCCGAGAACACCTCGGTGTCCAAGGATACCTCGGGTTCGGCAGGGACGGCCAGGGGGGCTATTTGCTCTAGGGCAAATAGTTTTTCGCCATCTCTGGCGATGAAATCGGTGTCCTTTAGCAGGACCTTTTTGCGACACTTCCCTTCGCGCCCCCGCGCCGTGTGGTGTGAAGTTAATACGCTCCTATTATATTTACGAATACCGTGTTCCGATTATCAGTTCCGGCTGGTGTTTTTCTTTCTAGGTTGTTTAATTTGTGTCTAGTTTTGGTATCGTAAGTTTATTTTTTGTGTTTGTTTTTGTAATTACTGTAAATCAATCAATCTCGGTGAGTACATTTATTTTCTTTTTTGTGAGGGTAACGTAATTTTTTTTTCTTCTCACTAGTTTTATTTTCTTTTCGTTAAGTTAGATTTGTTTTCTTGTTTATTAATTAGTTATGTCTACTTACAATGATGACCCGCCTGATCGTGGTGGAGATATTTTCCGTAGAAACAATAAAACACTTAGATCGCCGCCAACGCAAACCTCCGCTAAGCGTCTGTTTTGTGAAATGTCTCTGACCGACAAATTAATAGACGATCGGTCGAAACGTCTACAAACTGCTCCCGATTCACCCGAAAAGTCCTCGCCTACATTAAATATTTCCGATCGTAGTAACAGTGACAATTATTATGATTTGGTTTCGGAGGCGTCTGTGTACCTGGCCAAAATCAACGAACTGGTTAATGATAACGGTTCTCGTATAAATGTCGCGAATAAATCAGCTATTATGGATATGACTCAACGAGTTATAAGTATCGTGTCCTTGTTAGCCTTAAAATCATCGTGTAACGAAACCAAGCTTGCTAATACCGAGCGCGAATTAGAAATAATTAAATTAAAATCCGGCGTTAAAACCATTAATGAGGACAATAAAATGTCGTACGCAGATTCTTTGAAGCTGCGGTTACCTAAAGTTGCCCCCGCTATTGAATCAAGAGTGCCTCTGCCTTGTGTCGTCGCCTATCCGACCCAAGAGCGATCAGCTGACTATGCGTCATCATCCGCCACTAAACAGGCTCTTATGAAGGCGATTAGACCGAGTGACGATGGGTTTCAAATAGTCGGTATTAAAAAAAACCGCTAAATCGGGTGTTTTGCGTGTAGCGAATGAAAACCAATTGAAAAGGTTAGAATCGGTAGATGCTATAAAGTCTGCGGGTCTTCGCTTAGAAAAACCAAAGGGTCGCCGCCCCCGTCTATTAGTTAAGGACATTCCCGCCTCAATGGAAGACAAAAATTTTTTGCAAGCTATTTACCGCCAAAACATTAAAAATGAGTTGCCAATAAAAGAAGACGATTTCATTAAATCCACCAAAATAGTCCGTAGGCGTTCTACCGATACCGGTCGGAAATGGATAGGCATAGAAATTGAACCTGAGGTACGTAAACATCTTGTGACTACCAAGGATAAATTATTTATTGACTGGGCCACTTGCCGTTTTGTTGATGATATCGAGGTAGTTCGTTGCGCGTATTGTCAACAATTCGGTCATGTTAAAAAGCATTGCGCTAATAAATCACCAACCTGCGCTGTCTGTTCCGAGGCTCACGAAACCAATGTTTGCCCGCATAAGGGCGATTCAAATTTTACCCCGGTTTGCGCGGCGTGTAAACGTTATAAAAAGCCCTTTGAGCATCGTTGCGGATCTGAACAGTGCGGTACCTATAAATTAAAACTCGAACAACTTATCCTACATACTAATTACTAATTAAGATGGATAGGTTAAACATAGGGCAATTAAACCTTCACAACGATAAGGTGGCGACATCAGAGTTAGATAAATTAATTATTGACTACAACTTAGACCTTGTACTCATTCAAGAACAATATCAAAACTCACGTTTACGTCACAGGGTAGTGCAGCTGGATTGCAAGGCACGAGCCGGAATTTATGTTGCGCGGTCTTCTAACTTTACGGTAACGTCTTTACGTGACCTCATGACGCCACACTGTGCTGTTGCCGATGTATCATCAGCTTCTTTTAAAGTATTCGTTGTAAGCTGTTACTTTCAATATTCAGATCCTGTTACTCCTCATATACATAATCTCCGTCATGTCTTGCGGTCACTCGCGGGCTGCAAAGTTATCGTTGGCGCGGATGTCAACGCGTCATCGTCTCTGTGGTATGGCAAGGTTCGGGCCACTGATACCGAACGACGCTGCGCTGTTGAGGATTTCATTGCTGAGATGAACCTATCGATTCATAATACCCCTGATGCACCACCTACTTTCTGCAGCCAAATGGGCGAATCTTGTATTGACGTCACACTTTCAAGTGCGGACGTACGTTTGGATAGGTGGCGTGTCCTACCGGACGCGTCTTGTAGTGATCATCGCCTGATCGTGTACGAATTTGTTCCTGGTTATATTCAGGGCCCGTCTCATATTCCCGGTAATTTCAGATATAGATGTAAAGGCGCGAACTGGGAATTTTTCGGCTCGCTTTTTGCGTGTCACGCCAAAGAATTCACTCGGGACGGGCTGTCAGCCGTGCTGACATTGCCATTGGTCGCGGATCTATGACCAATATTCGTAGATGTGACTGGTGGAGTGATTATTTAGTTGAACAGCGTAAAAGATATCGCAGAGCGCGTAGACAGTTAAATAAACTCAAGAGCCGAAAGATTACTGGAGATCTTCTTACGTTCACTTTAAATGCTTTTAGAGTTGCCAAGTCACGCTACAAAGCATCGGTGGAAAAATCTAAGGGTAACTTGTTGCGAAAAATCGTTGATAAACTTGACAGGGAGGGTCCGTGGTCTCCCTTATATCACGAATTTAAAGCTAACAGATCGGTCGACCTTGCATACGTTCAAAACATTAAAGTCAATGATGAGCATACCACAGGCATAGAGGAAACAACAGAAGTGCTAATTAATACACTTATCCCTGATGATTCACCGGCTAACGATAGCGACTACCACCAACAGATTCGAGCGTGGGCTCCTGTGCCACCTGAATCACCAATGTCAGACGTACCATCTAATGACGAATTTATAAATATTGTTAGAAAACTACCGGTCAACAAATCATCAGGTGAAGATAAAATATCTAATAGGATGATTAAAGAAGCGTGTAAAACAGCGAGTGATGCCATCTTAACTGTATACAACCGATGCATTGCTGAAGGCGTTTTTCCTCGTAAATGGCGACGCGGTTTCATACGAATAATACCAAAGTGTGGTGACAAACCACCGGATGATCCGAAATCATATCGTCCTATCACACTTCTACCATCTTTGGGTAAACTTCTTGAGCGCCTCATCGTTCCACGTTTACTACCGAACGGTCCAAAATTCCATAATAATCAATATGGCTTCACCATAGGTAAATCTACAGTCGACGCGGCGCTTTCTGTCAGAAGAACCGTTAACCAATCTGAAAACAAGTACGTAATTGGGATCTTCCTGGATATTTCTGGGGCTTTTGATAACGCCTGGTGGCCTATGCTGTTGTTAAAATTAAAAACCCGCGGTTGCTATAGAAACATATATAATCTCGTTTACTCTTACTTTATAAACGGTTCCGCGGTACTTAAGCTCGGTCATTTTTCTAGTACTAAAACACTAACCATGGGATGTCCTCAGGGTTCAGTTGTCGGTCCTTATTTATGGAATTTGGGTTTTGATGACTTCCTCGCGATCCCGCTTCCTTGCGGCTGTTCACTTACTGGTTACGCGGACGATGGCCTACTGCTTATTCAGTCAAGTACCCGAGCTGGACTTGAGAACTTGGCCAATACCTGCCTAAATTTAATATCTCAGTGGGGTGATCGTAACCGCCTAGCGTTTGCGCCACATAAAACCTATCAACTTCTACTAAAAGGTAATCTTAAATCATTGCCTACTATTAAATTTAACAACGTTCCCATTAAAAAACAGCAATCCGTATGCTACCTTGGTATGATCTTAGAAAGGAATTTTTCATTTATAGAACATATAAAAATAGTTGGTGAAAAAGCTAAAAGGAACTTTTATGCCCTAACTAGAATATCCAAAGCAACTTGGGGTCTATCATTCCTAACTTTAAAAACTATATATGGAGCTACCTACTTAGGATGTATGTGCTACGGTGCACCTGTTTGGGCCGATAGGGCCAGCATAGGGGCGGCACGACGTAAACTGCTTCAAAGCCAACGTTTGGCATTGATATTTTTATGCAAGGCGTATAGAACGGTCAGTACTGAAGCCTTACCGGTACTGGCAGGTGTACTTCCAGTCGACCTTGAGGTACAGCGACGTGCTTCAATGTACTACTCCGCGAGGGGGGAGGCCATGGACACTAATTTTGTTACACAACGCGACTTTAATAAAATCTCTAGATTATTTAAACCTCAGACTGAAGTCTGGGAGGACCTCTTATCCGAATGGCAATGTAGGTGGGATAATTCCATCAAGGGCCGGCACCTCCATCTATTCTTTCCATCCGTTGGCGATCGGCTGGCTAAGACATGGCTGGAGGTTGACCACTGCGTTACCCAATTTCTCACAGGTCATGGCAACTTTAAAAGTAAACTGTATTCTTTTAAACTTGTTCCTTCCCCTTTGTGTCAGTGTTCTACATCGAACTGTGAATTTGAACAGTCCGCACATCACATCTTGTGGGAGTGTGTTCTTTGGCAGAATGAACGCAATATTATGCTGGATAGTGTACAAGTTACATCCGGAGTCGTTTATTATACGGACCTTGTAGAAACTAGAACCAATTTCCGTGCGTTCAGGCGCTTTTGCCATACCTATTATTGGAATCAATTGTAACAGCTAATACCTACTTAGGACCCATTAACTTAATCAAATTTTATTCCGTGGTGTTTGGCAATCTGGGCTTCTCCCAGTTGCAATAATGTCCCTTTGTGCCGATTGGCCTAGTTCTGTTCTGTCTCCTGCTTGTTATGGAGGGAAGTGGAAAAAAATATCTTTTTTCTTACTCCTCCGCTATTCTTTTCTGATTAATTTCGTTGCGGGACCCAAGACAGTTGAATCGTTTCTCCGGGACTCGTCGAGCTTCATTGCTCGGCGTTTTTTTGGCGGTCGCCACTGTTGATTCTGGCTTTCAGGAGTTGCAGTGGTTGGGAAAAGTGTGGCGGGTTTTGTCCCAATTAAAAAAAAGGACCTTTTTGATTAGTACCACATTATATCACATACTGAGAACATAATCAGTCGATCCCAACGAATGCTTGGATTTGTCATTCGTAATGGGAAGGTATTTCGACGTCCACATACTAAATTAGTTCTCTATAATAGCCTTGTAAGAATCATTCTAGAATATTGCAGTGTGATATGGTAACACTACTACGCAACCCACTCGCTGCGAATAGAAAGAGACCAAAAAAGTTTATCTGTTACCTAGGGTACTCTAAATTGCTCTATCCAAGTGCCGTTGTGTAAAAGACCCTACTGGCAACCTTCTAAGCGAAGACCTCGCGCTGAAAGAGAGATGGCGCTCGTACTTCCACGAGCTGCTGAATAAGCAGCACCAAGAGGTGCAGATACCAGAACTCCCTCCGAACCTTGGACTAGTGCCCCCCATAACGCCTGAGGAAGTCCATACGGCTCTTCGTCCCATGGCAAATCGGAAGGCTGTCGGAGCTGACGGAGTCCCCATTGAGGCCTGGAAGGCGATGGGTACTCGGGGTGTGGGCATATTAACGAACTTCCTGGACCGCAGGCTCTTGAACGCCAAAATCCCGAGTCAATGGAGGCTGAGTATTATTACTCCAGTCTTCAAAGGCAAGGGCCGAGCCCTTGCCTTTGCAATCCATGCAATGCATGTTCCACACCATGAAGATCTTTAAGAGGATTTTAGACTCCCGAATCCGGCAGGAGTGTGCTGTTTCAACATGTCAAAATGGGTTCCGTCCAGGGTACGGAACCATGGACCCTATCTTCGCCCTAAGGATCACCATGGAGAGATACAGATCGAAGAACACGCCTCTGCATATACTCTTTCTAGATATGCAGAAGGCCTTCGACTGTGTCCCTCGAGGTGATCTGGTGGGCACTGAGGTCCAAAGGGGTACCAGAAGCCTATGTTGACATAATTCGTGACATGTACCTCAATTCCGATTCCATTGTTAGGACCGCTGTTGGCGACACTAAACCCTTCTCCATCACCGTCGCAGTTCACCAGGGATCCGTCCTTAGTCCGTTTCTGTTCAGCGTGATATTAGACGTCGTGTCAGACAGCATTAATAATTCACATGAGCAACCTCCCTGGCTGCTCATGTATGCTGATGATATCGCGCTGGCAGACGCGGACAGGGAAATGTTGCTGCGGCGGGTGAATGTGTGGAAGAATTCGCTTGAGAACAACGGTCTTAAACTCAATGTGACGAAGACGGTGTACATGGCCAGTAACACGACAGATCCTATGTCTGTGTGCATAGGCGGAGACATGGTCGAGTGCACAGACCAGTTTAAGTACTTGGGGTCTGTGCTCTACGCATCCGGCGACATTGATTGCGACGTGAAGGAACCCATGTCCGCAGCTTGGGCAAAATGGCGTGAGGTGACAGGTGTCATTTGTGACCCCAAAATGCCGGTTAAGCTTAAGGGACAGGTCTATAAGACCATCATTAGACCTGTTTTTCTGTATGGCAGTGAGGCGTGGCTTGTGCTTGAGCGACACAAGCAGGAGCTGCGTGTCACGGAAATGAATATGTTGGGGTGGATGTGTGGAGTTACGCGGAAAGACTGCATCAGGAACTCCCGCATCCGCGGCAGTCTTCGTGTCCCTGACATAGCAGACAAACTGCAAGCGAGGTAGACCAAAGAAGTCTGGCTTGACGTTGTAAGAGATGACATGCGTGCCAACAATCTCACACCACGGGATACCAAAGATCGTGCGAAATGGAGGAATATTTGTAGGAAAGCGGACCCCGGGCTCCAACGCAAAAGTCGCTGATGCAACCGGGATTATACGCTGAGATGATGATGATTATAATATAGTCTTTGCTTTAGCTCCTGTGAGCGATTCGCCTAAGTGTGCAAGAAAAGTCGCGCTGAAGCGTCGCATAGCAGTTTCAATAAAAAAAATGTTTGTGATTGATTCGCGTTCAAGGAAATTATAGCTAAACTGGAATGTGAACTTTCATAATTCTCTTATTTAAAAAATGACTCTATCCCAAGAGCAATAAGGTCGATCAGAAATAAAACCTTATTTGTAGACAAAACGGTCCGAAGGAGAAAGCGTCCCAGTAGCCCTCTGTCTCTTTCTAAGTGTTACCCGTATCTATTTTACGTAATTTTGTATGAAATCAACAATATCTATTAGAAAAAGATGGTGAAAAAGGGTGCCATTATTGGCTGCAATAGTGCGTCATACTCTGGATACGGAATATCATTCTTTAAGTAAGGTTTTTGTGGTAATAATATACAAGTTATTTTGTTTGGATGTAGGTGACCATAAATTTCAGAATAAATATTAAATGTGCACTTAGTCATTGTGTACATAATAAGTAAGTGGTTTTATTAGGTATTTACAATGACATTAAATTCTGTTTTCTTGTAGATATTTTATTTATTTAAATGTAAAATAGTAAAGCAGTATATCAAGCTACTACAATCTATCAGATTTGCTTATTAGATTTTCAACTTTATTTCTAAATTGTTAAGGTTTAAGATTGATTACGAATATTTGACAGTTTCGGGTAGATTGACCTGCTGTCCTCCGTACATAATCAATTTATTTTTAGAATTAAAAAGTTCGCATCTTAAAACTCAGGTATTATTAAAGTTCGCATTCAATAAAAAAAAAATATAATTTGCGTACATTTCTTATAAATTCCATTATAATAGTCATCCTACACAACAAGGACAGAGGGCTACTGTGAAGCTATCTCCTTCGGACCGCGTTTTGATCAATAGTGCATATTCCAGTTTAGATATAAGTTCCTTGTTCGCGTTAAAACGTAGACTGATTATTATACTTGCTCTGTGGCAAGGAAATTATATCTAAACTGGAATGTAAACTTGCATAGGTCTCTTATTTTAAAGAAGACTATCGCAACAGCAATGAGGTCGATCGGAAACTAAACTTTATTTGAAGAGAACACGGTCCGAAGGAGAAAGCGTCCCAGTAGCCCTCTGTCTCTTTCTAATTGTTACCCGTATTTTTTTGTAATTTTGTTTGAAAACAAAAATTTCGATTAGAAAAAAAATGGTCAAAAAGGTTGCCATTAATAACCGCAACAGTGAGTATACAATACTCTGGGTGCGGAATATCATTCTTTAAGTAAGTTTTTTGTGGTAATCATATACAAGTTATTTTGTTTGTATGTAGGGTGACCATAAATTTCGGAATAATTAATAAATGTGCATTTAGTCATTGTGTGCATCAGTAAGTGACTTTTATTAGATATTTACAATGACATTAAATTCTGCTTACTTTAAGATATTTCATTTATCTAAAGGTACAGTTTCGGGTAGATTGACCTGCTGTCGTCCGTACACCATCAATGTATTCATCTATTTTTAAATTTCAATAATAAAATTAAAAAGTTTGCATCCATACATAAATATTCATTAAAACTCAGGGAATATAAGTAAAAAAAGTATTTTATGTACATTCCTTATAAATTTCATTATAATAGTCACCCTACATAACAAGGACAGAGGGCTACTGTGAAGCTATCTCCCTCGGACCTCATTTTGATCGATAGTTCACATTCCAGTTTAGATGTAATTTCCTTGCTCTGCGGTGATTTCTATCGATTAAACAGTCCAATGACCATAGACATTTACTAATGGACATGCCATATGCGTATAATCTGCAGTATTTTTATAGTTTGAAAAGAGTGAGAGAGATGGCCTATGCTTTCGGTCTAGCACTATCTTTTTCCTCATAGACGATTGATGAATTTGAGAGAGATAAAAATAGACGAAACTTCGTATCCTTTCTTTCTTTCGGAGTGCCACAATTATTTTCTCTAAGGCATGTCCATAAGTATATGTCGATGCCAAAGACTTTTTTTTTTTGTTCTCTTCTTTCCGAACTTCCGAACGGAAATGGTGCCAAAGACTACAACCAGATGATAGAAACGTTTATGTCAAAGTCACAAACAAAATTAGTTGTATTGTTGAGCATCAGATGTAGTTGTTCTCTTATTTTCCCATAGGCAAAATTGTATTAGCTTACCTGCTTTTCATCAAAATCGTAAACATGTATTGTCTACAATAAAATAAATTATATAAAAATAAATATGAGAAGAAAACGTTTGGATGAAGTAATCTTATCAACTTGGCAACGAAAATGTCCATGCCGCCAGTGAACTACAGCGTTCCTCCGCCGCGGTTGGACATACCACCGCCTGTTCCAATAGCATCGAGTGTGCCACTTCCGCAGATATTTAACTGTCCACCACCGTATGTACCGCCGCCTCCACTACCAGTGATCGACCAGCCCGCGGCGCCCTACGGGCCCATGACGACTTTACCCCCATTAAACGTACCTCCTCCACCTGGACCTTTCTCAGCCCCGCCACCCTTCTATGCAAAACCACTAAACTACTCAAATGGCAAGCTCCATAGTTACTCAAGCCCAACAGTAAGTGGCTCTAAAGACTGGCAAAACCCTTTTAGTCCTGGAAAATCAAAATCATCAGGAGCACACAATGGAAGGGATATTAGAATGGGAAGGGATTCAATTGACAGATACTCTCGCAGTTCACTATCTAAACGTAGTTATTCTCCTAGTCGTGACAAAAGTTATGAAAGAGATCGTGAAAGAGAAATGAGATTCCGTGAACGCAGACATAGTCGTAGTCCAAGTCGACAGTCAGTCACCAGTCGTTACAGTGGCCACAGTCACCGTAGTCGCAGTTCATCACACATGAGCCATAGAGATAGAGAAAAATCATACCGGCAAAGATTTGACGAAAGGCAAGAGTATGAGAGAAAAAGATGTGAATATGAAAAACATCATAGCTCATCTCGCAGCAGGGACTTTAGAAGTCACAGTCGAGCTGAGTCTCGTGACTCAAGAAGACTCAGGACTCCTAGCAGACGAAGTGAGCGATCACCCACCAGAGATACCCAAGGCTCTCGTCGCCGCAGCCGGACAAGAGAGAAGTCACATATATCAAGAAATTCACGACACGAATCTTCTTCAAAACCAATGTCTGACCGTGAGAAAATTTTAGAAGAGTACAGGTATGTGACCAATTTAATTTCTTAATAGTATTTGATCTGATCAAAGATTTAAGCGATGGCCCCTTTATCCTGAAACCTCATGCTTGTGCTAGTTGTTGTTTTTTGCTCCCCTGATGTTCGTATAATAAGAAATACAGTAAAATGTCGATTAATTATCTGAATGTTGATTAACCAAATCACCAATTATCCGAATCGGTCCTTAGTGTAATATGAAAAATTAAAACCAAGCAATTTTTCAGTAAAAACAAGTCTGTGTATTTTTGTTAAGGACTGATGGGGTTGCAACTTACTCTGATTGTTCAAGTGACTATAACTTAATAAAGTTTATTCTATGTGTGACAGTTTTTCTTTATTACCAGTCTACGTCTGATTATCGGAATTTTCTAATATCTGAATCAACCCTGGTCCCAATTTATTCGGTTAATCGGCATTGTACTGTAATAATTTTCGTTCTTTTCAAGTCTCATGTGAAACACGTTTTAGCATACAACAACACTGCAAAGTATATGCAATGATTGTGGTTGAATAGCCTTGAACTGAAAAGCATTGCCATTGAAACACAATGCCTCCTTTGGCCTATGTATATTTTTCTCTTGTATTACAAAATAATGAATATTTTTTAATTTGAAGGAAAAATTATTGCAAAACTTCTGAGGACTTCATACAAAAAATGGAGCAGTGGTCAAAAGAACACAAATCAGATGATGAGGAGGTAATTTGAGCTTTTCCTTCTGGTTTATACATATCAGCTCTATTTATATGGCTTGAACCTGCCTTAGCAAGTGCTGATTTAATATTTCAAATTAGCTCTACCGCTGCTATTAATTTTGCTTGTTTTTGGTTCATAGTTTATTTATTGTATTAAGCATTGTCAATGTTACAAATACTGCATTAATAATAATATATTATTAATCAAAAATTCTATTTGTGTTGCAATTGTTAAGACAAACACATCATTCAAATACATATATAAAAATGACCAAATATTGTAAACAAAACATCGGTATGAAACAATTTAGGTATGAGCAAATAAAATTCCAGATTGAACCATAGAAAAATGTATGTGCTCTTTGCATATTAAGATACTAGTCTATTCCAAATTAATTATTTCAGGGACCAAAAATGTGGTACCGAAGCTCTCCAGCAGAATTATACTATAAGCAAGTAGATGGTGGGCCTGGAGTTGTACAAACACCTAAGCTTGAAAATATCTGTGACACATTCTTCAAGCAATTGATTCTTAGGGGGCGGAATGCTAGACCTGAAGTGGATGAGCTGCCTCCTTTGAAGCCCTCTAAAGTTTCCATGTGCAAACATGCATGTAAGTTTATAAAAGTATTTATTTACTTGACTGATAAGTCTAATAACACTTTACTTTTTGTAGTACCAACATCAAGCACATATCCAATAGAGTGGTAATGCCACTAGTTTTGTTCGAAAACAAATTACGCAAAATCGCTGCGCCGGCCGCTGCACTCTGATTTTCCGACTCAAGGTCACGTATTGCACTAGGGTAGGGCAACAGAAATATAATTGTTTATATCGATATCGATAATGTTACAATGTTTGTTTAGCGTATTAAAATGTATGTATGTAGTACTATGAGAAATAAAATACTTTATTTTATTTTTCATAGTACTACATAGTCCATTAGACAAAATTTAAATAAATAGCTAGTTTCTGTACTAGAAGACCTAATAACAGATATTTATATCATATCATAACAGATTTATATTATATGTGGTCTAGTCAGGTGCTGTCACGTAAGAAATATGGAGCGATGCTCTACTAGGAAAGGCGAGGAATCGTAAATAACAATATTTTCTTTTAATAAGAACATTTGTAGTTTTGAAACTAAATAACACTTTTGTATTAAGTAAATCAAACTTTTTTATCATGATTTCTTTTAAAAATAAAGGAAAAATTATAATCTTAGTTATGCTTTACTGTTACTTATTTTTAAAGTGAATTAATTTAGTAAAAAATCTTCTCAAAGCTTGTTTCTCATCATATTTTTTTCTTTTCATGAGGAATGTTAGTCTCATATCTATATATTATTTCGCGATTCTTAAAAATTATAAAGTATTAATAATAATATAATTAACATATTTTAAATTTGCATTGAAATGTATTCAATTTATTACATTTACTAGGTAATTTGTTTGTTTACCCTTTTTGGTTAGTATCGATACACAATGTGAGTAACACAGTGCAACACTAATAAAACCAGTAATGGATAGAAAAGGATAACATAATATCGGTTACACTTAGTAAGAGCAAGACGCATAGACAAGTACCTATTGTTTGGTTTTTCTTGACCAGTTAAACTTGAGCCATGATAAATGGACGCCAAGTGTATTAAATCATAGTTTATTGATACTTGGCGATGAAACGAGATTCCGTCTGTTTTATAATTCGATGTTCTGCTGTTTTTACCACACCATCGAATAGAACAACACGACATTATGGGGTACAATACCAAACTTTGAATATTTTCAATAGTATCGGGAGACGTACGCACAGGTCACTACTTGGTGCCGTACTGTTTTAGTGCAATCGTGAGTTGTTATTTATAATGGCAAAATCACAGACATGTTTCGGAATTTGACGGCTCATATTACTACTCTATTGGATATGTGCTCGATGAGTACCAATGAGTTGTCTATGAAACTGTATGAAATGGCACACTTCCCTAACTGTTAAAATTCGGGCTAAAGTATCTCATGTTGACTTAAAACAAAATTACGCTTCAATGAATGATGGTATTGTGGAATTAAATACACACATCAAAAGTGTCTAGGGATCAACATATATTTTTGCAATAACTTTTCTCCTGATTGATATTAATTAAAATTTTCTTTAAGGATTCATCAAATAAAGTGTTTTCGTTTGTCACAGTAACGATAAACCAAGTCACCTTTGCATTAATAAAGAAATTTGCCATTTTCCTAATAAAGGGATATTTGACATTTGAACCACTAACACAAAAGTTCGAAAAAAAGACTGAAATAACAGTTTTCTCTAAAATTTTATTGGGTAACTTAAACAATTAATAATCCGTGTTTCTACCGCGAACACTAACAACACAAGAACATCGGTTTGGCATACTCAAAATGAGTTCATCCAAATCACGCTGTGGAATGGCCGCCCATGTTCGTTGCAACAACAAAAAAAGGTCTTCTTGCGACTGGATACCCTCCATATTCGGCAGAGCTCTTCTCTGTAGCATATCCCATGCATGCTCAATCGGGTTCAAGTCTGGCGACTGAGCAGGCCAGGGCAGGACATTGATGTTAGCTGCGGCGAGAGTCTGTCTTACAACTCTTGCGGTGTGCGGTCGTGCATTATCATGCATTAACTGAAATAAGGAACCGATTTGCACTTGTAGAGGAACGATGACGTCTGTTACAATCGTCTCAGCATAAATTTGAGCGTTGAGGTTGCCTCTGATCCAAATCAACTCAGTTCTTCCGCCGATCCAAATACCCGCCCATACCATGATGGTTCCACCACTATAAGGATGGACTTCCTGGCAGGATTTTAATCGCTGTTGGCGTCCAGGGGTTCTCCAGTGTCGTATACGTCTTGTTTCCGGTCTCATACCAAAACGAGACTCATCAGAAAAGCACACGAAACGCCATTGTTCTTCTGCCCAATTTCTGTGTTCAAGAGCCCATTGATATCGAATCCTACGATTGTGCATTGCTATAGGTGGTACCCGTAGCGGTCTTCGGGAATGAAGGTTCATTTCATGCAAGCGGTTTCTGACTGTTTGGTCGCTAATTAAGTTCCCTGAAGAGTGATGAAGCCTCACGGCTAACATCATGGCGGTTATTGTTGGAGCTCTTCGAGTTAAGATTTGAATGTATCGGTCTTGTCTCCGTGTGGTGCAGCGATACCGTCCTCCATGGCGCTCAGCCACGGTACCAGTGCTTCGGTAACGTGCCCAAAGTCGACTGATAACACTCTGACTTGTATTCAGAGCTAAAGCCACAGTACGTTGCCGGGAACCAGCTTCTATCATTCCCACGGCTCTGAGCATTTCTTCCCTGCTTAAATGACGTCGCCGCTCCATAATAACGTTGGTTTTAATCAGTAGTAGGGAAACAGTAGCACTAATAATGTCTTCAATGCGTTGTATGTTTTTATAGGGAAAATATTGACAGCTGATTTTCATCTTTTACTCGAATTTGATTCACAGTTCCTGATTCAAATTATGAAATGCACCAAAAAGGATCCATATAAATTTATAAAATCATAAATTTATTACAAAGCCACATCTCAATCTCAAGAAATCCGCATAAAAATGCTTGATCCCTAGACACTTTTGATGTGTGTAAAATTATCTGACTTTTTACCGATTTTTTTAATGTACGATTTTACCATAATGAATGTAATAGTCTATTTGACAATATGATTTTTTTGTGATTATTTGCTTTAAATGCATAAAATGAGGGTTCTTTATGTCATTTACATGAGTTTAAAAAAAATAATAACAATTAATATTTTAATTAATATTAAAAAAAAATTACATTTAATATTGGATATATTAATTGCAAATTTTTTTTAACACACACAAAACACAAAAATATATTTGAATTTTTGCACACTACATTGTGAAACGATCCGGATTGGCTAATGTCATGATGACGTCATACGTGCATCAGCACTTGTTGTTGTTCTATGTGTTCTCAGGTGTTTTATCGATGTATTTGTACAATCCAGTACAGTACACCACTTGTAAACCATTTTATTAGATAAACAACAACAAATAACAGATAAATACAAACACCACTGCGGAACCGAAAATCTTTTATACAGGATGTAAAGAAAACCCCGTCCGACCCATAAGGATAATAAAGGTTAGATAGTCACATGACCAAATAAAATTTGAAATTTTGCGTAATCATCATAGTAACAATACTAATGAATTTTGAAATAATCTTTTTTTCCCGCTTATTTACTGTAACTTCCCCATAATTCGGCAAATTAAAAAAAAGTGTAAACACCATTTTAGACTGTAACTGTCGGCTTTCCTTTGATTCTTTTGTTTGGTTCTTTAGCGGCGTCAGTGTGTCTAGCTCCCGACCAATCGCCGTTCGCGTGAGCATTTTCAGAAGCGGCAAAGAAATAATTGAGCTGTACTATTTTTTGCGTAATAACGTTTTGTTTTTATCGCTATTAATCGAAACTTGTACCTGGCCGAATGATTTGTTGTAAAAACACAGATTACCTGATGGCAAATGTATCTTTTTTATTATCGATTAATTACTAATAACATTATTATAACACAAGTATTAGACTTGTGTTATTAGTAATTAATCGATAATAAAAAAGTACTTTTTGCATTTTTTGCGTAATAACGTTTTGTTTTTATCGCTATTAATCGAAACTTGTACCTGGTCGAATGATTTGTTGTAGAAACACAGATTACCTAATGGTAAAAGTACTTTCGTTTGATTATCGATTAATTACTAATAACATTATTACATCACAGGTAAACAGAAACTAGAAAGGTCTTTATTTTTAGGAAATGTAAAGCATTTAAGGTTTTTTTTTTTTTTTTTTTTTTTTTTTTTTTTTTTTTTTTTTTTTTTTAATTATAAACCAGCGCTTGACCGCAATCCCGCCTGATGGTAAGCAGTGACGCGATCGTTGATGGTAAAGCGCGCTAGTTTATTAAGAGCCTATTCACTCTAGCCTAGTTCACCTGATTTAAGTTACGTGAAAGTTCTAAAATCTAAAGAATGCCATGCGATGTTAAATCGATGCGTGAGATTGCAATACTAAATCGATACTAAAAATTGTTACGAGTCATATTTTGAATACTTTCACACCTCTAGTCAAAGGGTACCGTCGTGCAGCTAGAGTACCTATTTTTATGAAATAAAAATAATTTTTATTTTAAATTTATTAGTTTCGCGTAGACATTGCGTCCGTGTAGAGTGTAGACGTATCGTTTATTGTGTGATCATATCATTTTCTAACGTAATGTACCATGCTGATGGAAGGTAGTAACTGCAATTAGCTGTGTTGTGTTATGATCAGGTGTTGGACGATTCGGATGTGGTTGTGATGGTGTGGTTCCAGCATGACGGTGTCCCACCATATTTTTGCCGACCTGTACGTGAGTACCTATCAGTTCGGCGAGCAGTGGATTGGTAGGGTTGTACAAACTTTGTGAAACACCGTGCTAATCTCGTGCGACGGTTCCAGACCTGCATCGTTCTTAGTGAACGTAATATGGAACAACATCTCCGCCACAGCCATTGTGCTCATCGAATGAAATGATACATTCAGAGGGTCAGACGACCCTCCTACTTAAAAAAAGTTCTTTTAACGAGCTGCGTTAGTAGTTATCATTGTTTCTTTCGAGAGTCGATAAACGTGGTTAGACTACCAATACCTAACTGCATGAGGTCAACTGAGGTCATGACCTGTGCCTGTGTTGCCATGAAATTACCTATTTATTTTATTTAAGTTATTTATTTTTAAGGGGATATTTTTTTTAGTTTAGCCAGGTTATGTAGGCATTAGTAGAATCAGCTTACGATACCTAACAATCCCTTAACGGGTCGGACAGGGTTTTCTTTACATACTGTATACTTGTGACGTCCATTACAAGGCGCGACGCCATATTGCTGAATAAAGTGTTTCGACGGTTTATTGGAATTTTGAATTTTTATTTGCATATTTCTTATGAAATACGTGTTTAAAATAAAAAAAAAAATCGGTGAGCTTCTTAATCGCAACCAAGTACCTAATTCAAGATCTCAGTCTTTATCAGTTTGTACCTAAATATTTCATCATCACTACTCTCAAAATGGTGAAGGAAACCTGTGTAGCGGTATCATGTCCTAAAACCAAAAATTTTAAAGGTAAACCATTGCTGGATTGTGACCCAATCCCTCTCACAGAGATAATGATAGATGTCAAAATGAACAAGATGTCAAGATGGCTGAGCATAGGCTAGATATAGTTTCATTCAATTGTAATTTGGCTCAAACAACAGAACAGTGCCGATCTTGTGTTGCCATGACTTCTTTTGCAGGAGTTCAAAAGTTTTCAGTTCTCAAACGTTATTGCAGGTTTCATATTTTTTTCTATATTTATTTTAAGCTGAAGACTGCAGTTCGTGGTCAGAGAGTGAAGATGAATGCTTGGATGAAGATGGTCTTCAGGGTTACACTGACAGGATTATGCTGGAGTTGCAGAGAAAACAAAGCCATCCTAGGAGACTGAATCCTGAGATGTGGTAATTAACAAAACAGTTTAATTGGGCAAGGATGTTAAAAATTGATAGTACCAATCTGTCTGTCCTTGATGGTTGGTCAAGACTTCTGGTATAGTCAACTCAGTCTGATTGAAAGGAAAAGAATTGCCGAAAGTAAAAAAAATAACATTTTATGTATTTTTTCCCCTTCTACTGATCCGGCAAAAACTATTTACTTTCGCGGTAACTCTTGTAATAATTCCTAATACCAAAATCATCATAACTAAAGGTTCAACAACACTGGCGAAATGAATGGCGGCCCACTCTGCCGCTGTAGCGCGCGCGCTCGTCGTCAGGGCATGCGGCACGGTGTGTACGCAAGCGAAGAGGTCTTCCCCAAGTGTATACCTACGCAGAGCAATATTGATAAGCTGTTTCATTACAGGTGAGCACTTTTTTCTCTCTAGTGAGATATGGTAGCTTAAGCTGTAACGATAAGAGGAACAGTGGACTGTTTCAGACCTTCAATAGACAAGTTTCTATGTATTTTGTCCTTTCTATACCAAGTATACTTGAGAGGCTCATTAGAGATCCTTGTAGAATATAATACTCTTTACTCGTATGTTCACCATATAGATTACAGAACATAAATAAAAATATTTTACAAAGGGTGACACAGTTGGCGGTCTTATCGCAAAGAGCGATCTTATACAGACAACCTTTGGATGGAATTCTAAGGGGAAGGATAAAGAAATAATGTAGGTAGTCTACAGTGTACTATTTACATAGATTATACCTACAATAAATATATACGTTAAGTGTATCACTAGTTTAAATAAATTTATACATCTATTTAATAAATATCATACAAGAGCACATAAAATATAATAATATGTTTAAAGAGAGAGGAAGTGCTTTTTTATCAAAGTTTTAAAAGTAAACAGTGTTTGAGCACGCCTTACGGACACGGGCAAGTCATTCCAACCTAACCCGCCCGTCTTGTTGTACTTAAGTGAAGTCATTGCCCGTGTGGTACCGGGCTTAGAATAGTACCAACCCATATCCTCCCGTGGGTGTCGTAAGAGGCGACTAAGGGAACTCACCAGGGAAGCGGGCAGAAGCGCTTCTCCTGTGGAATAACAAATCACTGCTATCCCCAACCCGCCTGCTAAGTGGGGATTAGGGCAAACCCTCCCCAATTCAAGTGGAAAGGCTTGGGGCTTTGTCCAGCAATCGGGGTTGCGGAAGCAATGTTCGTTTTCGCAACACCTGTAGGCCTAGTATGAGTTTTTATTACGAAACTCGTTCGATCGTATCGAGCGCGTTTGACTCAGCGATTGGCCAGCTTCAAGGTCGTAAGAACTCTCAACCAATGAGAGCGCCAAACGCGCTCGATACGATCGAACGAGTTTCGTATTGAAAACTCATACTAGGCCTACTGGTGTAGGTGTGAGATGAAACACTGGGGTGGTTTTTAATCAGTAAGAGTCAGATAGACCCCGTTGCCCGCCTCAGGACGGCGGACATCCAGGTGGATTTTCCACTCCGGGAAAAAAATCAGGCCTTTGTCCAGCGGTGGACCTCTATAGGCTGCAGATGTGCTGGTCTGGATGTTTGTGTATGTGTGCTATATGTTTGTGAACACACGATACAGGAGAAATTCCTAGTGTGGGGCACGTCTTTTTTTTTTTTTAAGTTATTGGTGCTGGTAAAATCGTAGACGTAGGAGCTATTTTTATTTGATATCTAATGTTACCTCTCGTTCGTGTATTACAACCACTTCATATATTTGCCAACATGTCATATAAAATAAAGAGTAACAACAATCTCTCATTTTCAGAATAACAGTGTCTCCACCTGCAAACTTCTTGATAAAATCTCCAACTATAATCGGACACGATGAGCACGAGTTCTTATTCTCTGGCTTCTCAATGTTTTCTCACTACAAACTCGCTAAGTTGCCGACTTGTAAAGTGATACGTTTCAATATTGAATACACCATCCTGTATGTGGAGGAGCCACCGCCGCAGAACTTTACTGTGAAAGAGCTGGATCTGTTCGGTAAGTTTTACTTTTAATTATGATTATGTATAAATTAGATTTAAGAATTAGATGTTATGTCCCAGTATGTCACTTCATGGCGCTCTAAGCTTGTTTAGCAACTGTAATATTATCATTATTTTTAATATGTTCCTGCTCAAAGGCTGGCTTTCCATCATGGTTGTGTCAGCAAGTAGCAGTATGTTTACAGTGTAGCTAAGCGAGCAGATGTTCTACTTGGCTGTGTATGGTAAAAAGTATATTCCGTTTAAATGTCTCCTATTAAAATTGCACTGTGAATTCCTAGCTTTCTGACACAGCTAAGATCATACTTCCATACATCGCTACATTACTGGATAACATTGAAAACCAGAATGAATCAAATTTAAAGAGTTCACAAATTCACAGTATAAAATAATTACCTAGTTCTCAAAGTTTTACATGACTGTTGCCACTGTCACCGTCTGCAATTATTATTGCCATTTCATTATAATATTTCTCAGAGGAATTCCTATTCTACGAACTGCTCGAGCTAGTCGATTTAGACTTGGGTAAAGCCACTGAAACAACGTGCTCGCAGTTCCACTTCATGCCGAGATTTGTAAGATACCTACCAGAAGGCGGATGTGAGGTAAAATTATTTATTTCACTTATTCTACTCCTCATAGTTTCATTGATTCATTTCATAAACTCATCAATTTCGTTTTAAGTAACTATTAAGTGTTTTACTATCCTCTCTCTTCGTCCTGTGTGCGCGACATATATATTTTTAAATTTGTCTGGACTCTGTACCACAAACTTCATAATTATTTATAAATTTGTTAATCTTACAAGTGCCTGTACCACAAAAGTCAAAGTCACATAATTTAATCGGAGAAAACTATATTTGTAATTTACGCGTTCATACCTAATATTTTCTACAATTTCGTGAAGTTTTGTGTTATACTGACCATCATCATCATTACCAGTTATAGCAGTCCACTGCTGGACACAGGCCTCCCCAATTTCACGCAAAGCCATAGTGCGAAGATCGTGACTCCACCTAGCCTGAGGGCTATAGTATAGTTGTCTATGCACTTAAAATTGACTGCTACCAACGGCAATGTGAAACATCGCATATGGCGTTGGACCAGCTAGTCGAAAATTGAAATTATACGCTATAGCGTGGCAACCCGATAGCGCGCTGTCTATGCCATCCGTGAGAGGCATAGAGAGAAAGAGATAGTTATGTCATGGCGGTAAACAGGTGCGTGCGCGCTAACCGCTCGCGCTTTAAAGTAGTAAATTATCACCAAATTATAAGTTATTGTTTGTGTTATTGTGTTAAGCCTGTGTTTCTGGACCATTAAACTGTAATCGTGATAACTGAGTCCTTATTCACTCCCCACCGACGCTATAAGTGGCTGCCCAACGTGTGTGGGTATTTCGTGTCGTGTATTACGCAGTTTCGCGAAATAACTTACAACGATCACAATAACAGTGGACGTAGGGGACTTTACCGAACCTACGAGTGTGTTTTTCCTGTTTGGCCCGTGTTTTAAGTAGCCAAAATGCCAAAAACACGGTCAGAAGAAAAATCGGACTCCAATGGCGCCGCGAATGTAACAATGTCTCAAGAAACCCTCGCAAGCTTTATAACGTCAATACAACAAACTCAGAACGAATTTTGCCAGCAGCTGATCCGAGAAATACGTTCATCGACGCCGCATAACGTCTCTGAAGCACAACAAGCATCGTATGTTTTTGACGCGAATGGAAACTTCGCGAAATGTACGTCGCGTTATGGCGGACGCGCGGACGAGTCGTTAGATAATTTTATGGACGCCGTAATTACCTACAAAGACTGCGTAAATGTATCTGACGTAAATGCTCTCCGCGGCTTTTCGATGTTATTGGAAGGACCTGCTGCAATATGGTGGCAAGGTGTCAAGCAATCAACCAGTACGTGGTCGGAAGCCGTCACCCGCATAAAGTGCGCCTTCGGTGAACAGGACCCGCCACATCGCCTTTACCGAAAACTGTTCAGCCTCATACACAATGAAGACGAAAACACAGATTTGTTTATTGCTAAGGTACGTGCAATATTAGCTAAATTTCCAAAGGACGACCTTTCAGAGAAGGTTCAATTAGATATGGCGTACGGACTACTCAATACGCGCATTAGAACACGCGTGACGAGAGACTGCGTGAATAGTTTCGACGAGTTGCTTTACAAGTGTCGACAGGTCGAAGATTCTGTAAAAGAAGTATATGATAATAATAACAGCAAATACTCCACGTCGCGTAATGTTTCATCGTCATCGTCGCGGTATATACCTACAGACGCCAACACGTCGAGTACCGCAGGCCGCGTGTCGTCGACCGAGTCACCCGCCGGCGCCAGCGACGGTCTCGTCGCCAAGTCAAAGAAGCCGTTTTGTTCGTATTGCAAGCGATTAGGACACAGTAAAGAAATGTGTGAGAAGCTTAAACGTGTTAGTGATAAGTGTGATAAAAGCGTCAATAAGGAAAGTTCAGAAAGTGAGGTAAAGTGCTACGGTTGTGGTGCCGCGAACGTAATCAAATCAAAGTGTAAAAACTGTTCACCACGAGGCCAGTCATCATTCTACTCCATGAATATTTCGTCGCATGACGGGGTACTAAGTACGTCAGTTTCCCGCGCATCGCCGCGAGCGCGCGACCGTAGGTGTCGCCGGCATGGCTCGGCCGCCAGCGCCGTCCCTGCCCCCGTCGCCGCGCCGCAGTCGTCGTTAGTCAACCCGTTAGTGCCAATGTCGACTCAAGGTAACCCTACACTTGCCGTAGGGGATTTTTGTAACAGTAATGTTGTTAATGTAAACACAAGTTCGCATAGTTTTTATGATTATAATTGTTATAATAGTTGTGAGTATGTCAAAAATGTTAATGACTGTACATCTTTTCGCCGCCCCATATTAAATATAAGCATTCTAGGGTTTTGTGGTACGGCCTTAGTTGATTCTGCAGCTAAGACATGTATTGCCGGCCATACGCTCTACGCTCTCCTATTAAGGCTAGGACACCAGTTATTGCCGTCAACACAAATTGTTAAGTTAGCGGATGGTGTTAATAGGGAGATGAATGTACTTACCGCGGAGGTACAGGTGACACTCCAACATAAAACTAGAGCCATTAAATTTATTATTTTTCCTGAAGCAAACAATAATGAGAGTTTGTTAGGCATAGACTTTCTTACTATCTTCAATCTTGTTTTTAATTTTGGTAACAGCAGCTGGCATTTTGCTGAAAGTGATGAGCAAAAATACGAAATACAGTTTGAAGGAGTGTCACTTGTGTCTTCGTGTGCCGCTGTAGAAGTGCTCCGGGATGACGAGGCGACCTCCCTTAACGATAGTCAACGCGAAGTTCTGGCACAGCTCCTTGTCTCAAATGAGGATATCTTCCAGCCAGGGGGAGAAGCGACTTCTTTTGCCGAACATATAATTGATACCGGCGACCACCCCCCCATTGCTGTCCCTCCATATAGGTTAACCCCTGCTAAGAAAGAGGTCATGCGGAGTGAGTTGGACAAGATGTTGGCTGATGATATTGTAGAGGAATGTGAGTCCGCGTGGGCTTCTCCGGCGCTTCTCGTTCCAAAGAAAAATGGAAAGGTACGTTTCTGTGTAGATTATAGAAAGCTCAATGCGGTTACTAAGACCGATGTCTATCCCATGCCTTTGATAGACGAGCTTATTCAATCAACAAAACGGCAAACTTTCATGAGTACCATTGATACGGCACCGATTCTTATCCATGCCAGCAATTACGCCATTGGGGCGGTCCTACTACAAGGTGAAGGTAAAGATGAACGTCCTATAGAATATGCCAGCCGTCTTCTCATTCCAGCTGAACGAAATTACAGTACTACAGAGCGTGAAGCTCTCGCTGTCATTTGGGCTGTTGAACGATTCAGGGGTTATATCGAAGGTCATGAGGTGGTAATAGGCAGCGATCATCAGCCTCTAAAGTGGCTTCTTACCTTAAAGTCGCCGTCCGGTAGACTCGTTCGTTGGGCTTTAAAGCTGCAGTGCTTTAACATTCAGTTTCAATATACGCCTGGAAAGGCTAATATTATAGCTGATGCGCTCAGTCGCCCAACCTGTAAAGAGGATAATAAGGATCAATGCGGTGTTTGTTCTGTTGTCGTGGACTTACCTGCCAGGAGTGCTTCAGATCTACGACGCGCGCAGTTCGATGACCTTGAACTAAAAAAAATCATTAGTGAATTGGAAGATACATCTGACGCTCAGTCTATAGGCGCTAAGCGGTGGTCAGAAAGAGGGTATTTCATGCAACTTGGTGTCCTATACAGGTATAATCCCGATGTCGATACAGAAGAGGCACAGCTGGTTGTTCCGGCTTCACTGCGCCTGGAAGTTCTAAAAGAATGTCATGACTCCGATCTAGGCGGTCATCATGGGGTCGATAGAACGTATAATCGAGTCGCTCAAGGGTTTTACTTTCCAGGTATGTACAGAGCTATAGCAGAGTATGTCAAAACATGTGCGACTTGTCAACGATATAAGTCCTCAAACAAGAAGCCACCTGGGCTGTTACAGACTCCCGTTTTAAGTCAAAGAGGAGAAGTGTTAGCAATTGATCTGTTTGGTCCGCTTCCCATTGCGGACAATGGGGAACGTTGGGTACTCTTGGTAGAAGATACAGCAACTCGTTGGACTGAATTATATGCTCTGAAGGAGGCAACTTCTGAGATGTGTGCACGTACTCTAATTGAGGAGTATTTTCTGCGCTATGGACTTCCTCAACGCATTGTGTCAGACAATGGCGTCCAGTTCGTGTCCGCCGTCATGCAACAATGCATGTTCATTTTAGGCATTACTCAAGAATTGTTACCTTTGTATCATCCGTCAGCTAATTCAGCTGAGCGTAAAAATAGGGATTTAAAATTTCAGCTGTCACGTTTAGTTGAAACAGATCATTCGTCATGGCCACATCACCTTCCTGCGATAAGGTTCGCCATGAATTCAGCTGTTTGTCAGACTACTGGTGTACCTCCAGCATATCTAATGTTTGTTACTTCGAACTTCGCTCACCAGTCGACGTTCAACACGACATTCGTTCGATACTCGATAAGGACAATTTCGTACCTCAAATAACACCATATTTGAAAAGTTTTGTTAACTCTTTTACCGCTGTCAGGGAAAGAGTTGAGACACAGCAGGACCGACGCAAGGAATGTGCTGACAAGGCCAAAACCCCTGCCGAAGTCTTTGAAGTCGGAAATCAGGTTCTTTTGAAGACACATGTTCTTAGCAGTGCTGCAAAGAACATAACAGCTAAGTTTGTTCCAAAGAAAGATGGTCCCTACGTCATAGTAAAAAGAGTTAGCCCTACAGCCTACGTAATTGCAAGTTTAGATAACCCTGAAAACATATTGGGCAAGTATCATGTGTCGGATCTTACGCGGTTCCACAGTAGAGAGTGTTCGCCTCCTCGTCCCGTGATGCCTAAACGTCAGAGAGGGCGTCCTCGAAAGCATGTTTGTCCTGTATGTTAAGTCTTAGATTTAGTGTTAGCTTTTAAGTTTTCCTTTGTGCGAGTTCAAGAGCGAGGACGTTCTCTGGAACTCGAGGGGGAGTGTATAGCGTGGCAACCCGATAGCGCGCTGTCTATGCCATCCGTGAGAGGCATAGAGAGAAAGAGATAGTTATGTCATGGCGGTAAACAGGTGCGTGCGCGCTAACCGCTCGCGCTTTAAAGTAGTAAATTATCACCAAATTATAAGTTATTGTTTGTGTTATTGTGTTAAGCCTGTGTTTCTGGACCATTAAACTGTAATCGTGATAACTGAGTCCTTATTCACTCCCCACCGACGCTATAACGCAGCGATGATGCACATCTTCGATACAAATATGTACCATAATACCGCTCGCTACGTGTTTACGCGGTGTCAATGTTTTCATCATACATTCATAAGGTGTGCTGCACAATTTTTCGGATTGGTATTCATCGCCACAGGTCGGAGGCAAAATCGAAAATTTTGTAGTAATTGCTTCAGGACGGGCGTGTTGACCCGAACAAGTGTGTAGCACGGAACAAAGAAGTAATTACGTAACACACTAAGAGCAGCAATAGCGTTCAATTTGACGGAGTAACGACATTCATTGCGTTATTGTCATTGTTGAGCAGACACATTTTTAAAACATACGAAGCAGTGGATTAGGTAGCAATATCCTTTATTCATTCAGATTGTGATAGTGTGTTACGCAATTAGGAGGCAGAATGTCACATGATGTGATATTCTTTTAAATGTCTCATATTTTTGTGTGCATAAGCACGTAAGTAAGCACGGAAACGATGCGACACGACTACTACCCGTACGAATTAACTGTGCACCTCGCTCTGTGACGTCATTCAAACGGTACCGTTTGCAAAAAAATAGAATTATGTTAAAAATAAAATATAAATTAAATTTCTTTTTTTTTTTAATAAAAGGTCGTTTTGATGATAGGCGTCATAATAAAGGGTCATTTTACTCATGACGTTTTGCAATTAAATTGATACATGTGGACTGAAATATAATGTTGATGCAACCAACAGCCTAGGCTTCACTAACGCGTCGAAAATGTCCAAACAAAAAAATAACTTAACAAAGCAGAAACTCAAAATAACAACAGGGGATTTAAACTGTATTTAGACAATTAAAACGAGTCACGCGCAACGGTAACAAAGGTGCTATCGCTACTGAGCGCTTACAGCGAAAGCGGGGCGCCGCGCGGGGAAGCGGGAGAGTGGTTGCATTCCAAAGAGGTGCACTGTTGATTCATACGAGTTGTAGTTACTAGGGACATCAGCAACTATTTAATAGTTTCTAAATGCCATTTGTCGCTCACACAGGATGTAGAGATATGTACTTCTTTTGCTTCTTCCATATTTATCATTACTTTTATACATGCTCACTGTCGTGTTTGGTCAGGCGTATAAGGTCAGTGTGTATGTTATTATGGCTATCCTTATTTAGTTTAAAACACCTTTTAATTCATCTTTTATTATATCCTTTTAGTTTTATTGTAGATTTAGACATTGGAAAAAAATATTTTCTTTCAATATTTTTTTCTTATGAATAAGTTTTTTCATTACATCATTGGAAAATGAATAATTTTTTGCCTTGTGTGTATAATTAGTTGAATGCAAAGTGGGTTGATAAATCATTCCGGACAGTCACAAAAATATACTTCTGAAGTAAGTCTTAAATTAATTAGAAAAACAAAGTTTTTTGAATTAAAAAAGATTTATTTATACACTATGTTACAAAAACACTGTTGTTTCTTTGAGGAACATATATGTAGATACATTTACCTATATGAACATTATTAATGAAATTGTAATTTTGAAAAAAGTAATAATTATCTAGTCGATGGGTCAAAATCAAATTACTATTAAAATAGACACATTCCAAAAAATGTTTAGAATGGGTTCTGATTTTATAAATTAAATAGATTGGCGGGAACATTCTACTTATATTTAGTTTCTTCATGCAGAATTGCAGAGGTCAGAAATCAGTTGAAGATTACAAATATTAAAAATTATATTTGTATTTTCCTTATTTTTGTTGAACAATTTTTATAAATGACTTGCTTTATTACGACCGTATTCCGGTTCTTAAGACGTAGGTAGAAGTAACACGGCATTTTTGTTACATATTGTATAAAGTAGTTATTTGCGAAGTACAATAAAAACAAAAACATAAACAATTGAAATTATAGTTAAAGAAATATTACTTAGTGATTCTATGCGCCTCGGAATGCTTTCTATGCAATTTATGGCATTTTCATCTACTTTGGGATTGTGATGCTAAACATTAATAGAAAAGTTATGGAGTTTATCTATGAGTAGGGCCTTTTTGTTATAACTTCTTTGGCTATTTCGACCTTGGTATTATCCTATAAATTTTCTACTGGGTTCATATCAAGTAATGCTAGGTCAAGGTAAAACTGAAAAATTGTGGTCTGTCAGGAACTCGGTTACGGTTCTGGCTGGCTTGTTATGAGATGGCGCTGAATCATACATCCAAGTCAAGACGTACCCTTTATGACATGGCGCTGAATCATGCATAGAAGTCAATCCCACTTTTTATGACATGACGCTGAATCATGCAAAGAAGTCAATCCCATTCTTTATGATAAGGCGCTGAATCATGCCTAGAAGTAAATCCCATTCTTTATGAAATGGCGCTGAATCATGTATAAAAGTCAAATCACCCTTTACCCATGCTGGAACCTAAAGATAAATATTATGCTCCAACAATTTCGTTAAAATAATTTTTAATAATATAATATCAGTAATACTTACAATGGAGTAAAATTTTGTAGCTTAAATATGAAAATGACTTGTTTCAAAATATTCAGATTCGTCTTTTATTGTTTAGCGCCTAAAGTATGTACATTTCTGCTATCACGAACTACACTATTTTTTTTTTTTTTTATTAACTTTGCGTTAACATCCACTTTAGATGTAAGTTATAAAAACATTGCGAACGATATGAGCGATCAAAATAGGAAGTTGATAAACAACGTGACTGTCCCTGGTAATTTGCCAACCCACTATATGTGTTTTTTACTCCAGGTTTTGTCAATGTGCGAAGTGTTGAAGTACTTGATAGCGGAGAGTGAATTACTGATAGCACCGGAGACATTGGAACAAGTTCATGCAATGGACCACTATACTTGGCAGAAGTTCGTTGACAGGATTAAAGGTATATAGATTTCTTTCTATAAAATGTTTACAATGAGGTGGTATTACAAAATAAGACATCGTAATAAATTACGTAATTCGGTATTAAGTATGTAATATGTGTGCGGTCCCTGCGGAGGTCGTGCTGTATTGCCTAAAACATACTGTTTATTGCTAATTGTTTTTGTAATTTCAACCTTAAAGAGTTCCATCAAAGTAAAATTTCAATAAGCACTCGATTATAGTCTCACAAAAATTCTTTCCAGGAATGATAGTAACATACCCAGGCAAGAAGCCCTGTTCTGTGCGAGTGGACCAGTTGGACCGCAGTCCTCCTACCTCGTCGAACGACGATCCTGGATGTTCTAAAGATCTGAAGACATACTTCCCAGAGATCGTACACTTTGGCATACGCCCACCGCAACTCAGTTATGCTGGAAATCCTGAGTGAGTTAATTCATTCTAAGAAGAAAGGCCGAAGTCGAATATAATAAAAATGAGTTTTACCTACGTCCTCATTTTAAGAGCTTTTTGTATTTCATAATTTTTAAATACAAATGTTTACGAAGTGTATCTTATGTTCCTTCTCTGAAAAGAAAATTGTGGGGGACCCTCATCTGAATATTGTCACACTCTGGCGGCCGTGAACTAGGGGTGCATGAATAGCGCGAAGTCACGAACCCAGCTCTAGCTCCTGCGATATAACATTTAGCTGCTGCACGCCTTTTTAGTCATCATCATCATCTCAGCGTTTATCCCGGTTGCACCCGCGGCTTTTGCGTTGGAGCCCGGGGTCCGCTGCACGCCTTTTTAGTGACTGTCATATTTTATTGTTTACATTTCAACCGGAATTTTACTGTTGTACATTCTTTTTTTAATGATATTTGCTATACAGTCCTCTCAACTTGCATTTTGTTCACACAGTAAAGTCAGAAATACATTGTGCAATAAAATTGTCTATGGTATATCATAAGGTGAAACAACAATGCTGCACTATCTAGTCCGTTGTTTAAACGATAATACACATTTCTTGCTTCAATTTTATTGTATGTCACAAGTAAGAAACTTAAATATTCCAGATACCAAAAAGCGTGGCGTTACTACGTCAAGTACCGGCATTTAATTGCCAACATGGCTAAACCATCGTTCAAGGAGCGTCAGAAGCTGGCAGCCAAGGAGGCAAAGTTGCAAGAGATGAGGACTCAGAGTAAGATGAAGAGAAATGTCACCGTCGCGATATCGTCAGAAGGATTTCATACAACGGGTCTTATGTGTGATGTTGTACAGGTTAGTTGCTATTAGAACTGTTGGTCAGCTTTTTGGATATTATGAAACTTAGTTGGAGCATCAAGAAATGTGGGAAAACTTGATTGAGTATCTTTCCTTCATTCTTCTATTCCGGTATTGTAACTTGATGTGATTAGAAGTTATGAGATCTTGTAGCTGTTTTATTTATTCCTTTCGCGTCACGTTTAGGATTGCTACAAGCTCTCGGACACATCTTATAACTTTATATCTATTTTATATATATTTTCTTGATCTTTGACATAATATATCGTTACCGGTAGTCAGAGGCCCAAAAAATATGACTACCAGTCTTACGATGATGTATTGTGCAATACAATTGTACGCAGTAATTGTGTTTTGGAGATCACATAGGTAGTCGTTCCATGTAAATACTGTACATGTAATACTGCTGCTCAGTTGCGTCTTTTTAGACTAGAAGCCGAAGCTAGGTAGATTGATTGGTCTCTATACTATGTATCATAACATTGGAACTCATGAACAGAGCGTTAGCCAGCACCAATCGGGGGTTGCGGAAGCAGTATTCGTTCTCGCAACCCCCGGTGTAGGTGTGAGATGGAACACCAGGGTGGTTTTTAATCACTAAGAGTCTGACAGAACCCGTCGTCCGCCCCAGGGCGGCGGACATCCATGAGGATTTCCCACCCTAGAAACAAAAAAAGAAAAAGTGTGATTAATACTTATACGCAGAAATACTTGCTGACATCGGGGCACACCAAAACATCCAAATTAGCTACATGAATTCTTTAAGTATTCACAGAGCGAGTCCAATAATTATACAAGATGAATCAGAATAAGATTAGAGATACATTTAAACAAACCTTGTTAGCAGTCCGTTCAACCGGTTTTGAATTCTATTCCGTAGGCTTAAAGACGGAATTATAAGAAAAAAAATGTTGTAATAATGTCTACTATATACTGCAGCTACCATTTATAATGCAATGCCACCGACGAAGCACACCGCAAATGTTTTAAAAGTCTAATATTATTCCGATTGGAGTGTAAGGTGGTTTAAAATAATCCTTATTAATTCTTCAATTTTCAGCACGCCATGTTAATCCCAGTTTTAGTCAGACACCTCCGTTTCCATAAATCTTTAGACAGTCTCGAGAGGAAGATAGGCTATGTTTTCAAACAACGGGCTTTGTTGCAAACTGCACTGACCCACCCTTCGTATAGAGAAAACTTTGGAACAAATCCTGACCATGCTAGAAATAGTCTCACTAATTGTGGGATCCGTCAACCGGAGTATGGCGATAGGCGGATACATTACACTAGGAAAAAGGGTGAGTAGTATGATTTTTTTAAATTTTATTTTTATTTGTTGTTTAAAATTTCGAAACATCGCACTGAGGTAAACGTAAACAACCCCTCTCTCTCTAAGACCTCTTTCCTCTCTTTTAGATCTCTTTTATTAGTTTTACACAAACGTGCGAACGTGTTAATGTGGTGTTACCAGCAGTGTGTAACAAACTTCAATGAAAATGACATTTTCGTCGAAAATTCGACCACATCTATTGCGATATTTTTATATGTACATTGTACATACTTATTATTTCAATGTATAATACGTCAGTAAAGATATAATGCAAATAATTAGTATTATTAGCATGATACGAAATAAGTGTCAGTGCTTAAAATTTGGAAACATCGCACTGAGGTTAACGAAAACATCCCTCTCTCTCTCTATCTCTAAGATCTTCTTCCTTTCTTTGAGATCTCTTTTACTAATTTGACACATACGTGCGAATGTGTTAATGTGATGTACCGTGTTAGTAGTGTGTGTGTGTGGTATCAATACTATAATTGTGTAACAAACTTATATGGCGGTTACGTTAACAATTCGACCACATCTATTGCTGTATTTACATTGTCGAGAAAACTAACACAAGAATAAGCAGCACGGATTTTGAATTTACTTCTAACACATTCGCATTGCGATTGATAATGTGTTACACACTTAGGGTGCAAGTGCTCTAACAGAAAGCTATCGTCGGGATGATTAGATCGCTAACCCGGTAAAATACAGCTAGCCCTTACAGTATAATTTATGACATCCAAGCTTTTTTCTTCCTTTCTTTTATGGCTTCGCACGATTTGTGCATTTAGCCAATGTCACGTAATGAATTGTTCATGACGAAAAAGACGGCCGCGTGACCCGTCTTACGATGGAGGTTTGAGACAAAGTCATAATGTGGCCACTATGCTGCGATATTTCACTGTTCTTTATGAATTATTTACTGAATGCACTTTTTACTACATAAATCCCGCACTTTAATTTAGTAAACAACACTATAAATAATTATAAAAGTCCAATGAAAAATGAGCGTGACACTCAGCATGACTTTCCCGCCAAAACTCCCCATCCAAGGTTTATTTCTACTCTAAAATAGGTGAAAAACGAACCTACTTTGTCCATCATCATTAATCTTCTAATAATAAAATTATTTTCCCAGGTATCGTAACACTAATAAACATCATGTCCCGCTTCGGTAAGCACAGCGAGACAGAATCCGACATAAAGCACAACGAGCGTCTCGAGTTCCTCGGCGACGCGGTTGTGGAGTTCCTCTCGTCCATCCACCTGTTCCGAATGTTCCCAGGACTAGCTGAAGGAGGCCTGGCCACGTACAGAGCATCTATTGTACAGAATCAGCATTTGGCACAGCTGGCTAAGGTTAGTTCCTGGATTTGATTCCATGAATCAAAATCATAAGTCATTTATTCAAATTAGGCTGAGGATCAAAACTTTTTGAATGTCAATATTAAATAAGACAGTCCCCCAAAACGCCCGCCCTTCCCCATGAGGAACATTAACAACTCAGTTGCAGCCTAGAATTTGGATTTTATTCCGGTTAAAATAACATAAGGCATACCACCAAAGGATTTCATTCATGTTTGGCTCTACCTCGAGAAAAAGTGAAGGGATTTTATGTTGATAGATAGAAGATAAAGTACTCTTAGTACATCATAAAAATTACAACAGACGGCCTTAGCACTGTTGATGATTGAGTGAATTTCATGAAGTGAAAACTTTAGCTACGTTGATCACTTTGTTAGATGGGGGAAAAAACAGTGAATTCGCGTGAGCGTGAGCGTGACCGACCCATTTTTTGTTATGGATGGGAAATTATCAAATGACCTCTCCCGTTCTGGGCGGAGCGGAAGGGCGTGTCAGACTTATACTACGTTAAACCCACCCGTGTTGTTTCACTTGCTTGTGCGCTAGGGCTACGGTTTCTTTTTTAACCAACCCGCAACCCTGACCCAAGAGGCATCGGTCTTCGTGGACCCCGTCACGATGTGCTGACATCTCTTTGAGGCGCGCGTGAAACACAACACGCCATCGTCTCGGGCATGGTCCTCTGGTATTCGGGTGTCTCCTGCGGCGGCTAGAGGCATGAGGGCGCTGGTATTCCCGCACGCTCACGCGCTCCGCCTCCTTCTTTGCATCACTATTTCTCAGAAGGAGGTGACGGCCTGCCATGGCTTGCAATGCCATGACTTTCGCTCCAGACCATAGCCTGGACCAGGGCCCGACGTAAGAGATCGCCACCGATCTCCACCACGAGGACACGGCGATTCTCTACCCAAGCCGGGCAAACCTCTACCGTATGCTCAACCGTATTCTCAGCGCGATCCCCATAGTGGTGGCACCCTGGCATTTCCTCCCGCCTTATACGGAACAGGAACCTCCGAAGGTGAGGGCGCCGTGGCGCCTCTCTAGCCACTCCTCAAAGAGGGGACTTACCGCCGCTATTGTGGCGTGCCCAAGCGTGATCAACCCGACACCGTGATCGCTACAGCGGGATATATGTACATTATATTTACTGTGTATGTATAGTGTATACGATGGTATAGATTGCGTCGCCGCTATAACGTTTTTGTTCTTGTTTTTTATTTTTTTTTTAACATGCCTTTTTATTCATGTAAGCGATCGATGTTATGAAAATGAATTGAATTTGTTACAGAATATAGAATTGGAACAGTACATGCTATACGCTCATGGGTCGGATCTATGTCGCGAGGTCGTGATGCGACATGCTATGGCCAACTGTTTTGAAGCTCTCATGGGATCACTATTCTTGGATGCTGGGATTGATGTAAGTAGCAGATAATAGATATTTTATGGTTTTGTTTTTTAAATAAACTTTGCCCCACTAGGAATTTCTCCTGTATCGTGGGTGTGTTTACAAACATTTACGAGACGTCCTGCGTCCTGGAAAACCTATCGAAGCGTGAAGAATCCTGCGTGACCAAATGCACGTGGGTTGCGGTGCGGAGTAGCGCGAAATGAAGCAAACGCGATCAATTAGCTTGATATTTTAGCGCGAACTGGATGCGGTGTCGTCGGGTTTTCGTTTGGATAATGTCGGAAATAAAAAAATTAATTAATGCTATCCAATAACCTATACTATCAATCGTTCTTGTACAGAAAAAGAACGCTGGAAATTGGTACTATTAAATTGCAAAACAGGTTTTGTGGCTTGCACAATATAGTCAAACGTAGGCAACATTCGACTATATTCCTTTAATAACAAGGGTTGGGTCCTCATACACATTGTTAAATTTCCCATGAATATGCCTTTCTAAGTATACAATATTAGTTCCACTTCTTCGCCGTATACATTTGTAGTGAGTATTTAATACTTAAGAAATAATTTTCCCAATAATATTTGTTTCCATCCGTCCAAGACAAATGCACAGTGCCCACTGAACGGCCGCGTCGCACTGCATCGCATTGAATTCGCGTGTCACCGCATCGCATTGAATTCGCGTGTCACCGCTTCATACTCCCGTTCGCTTTGAACTACCGATCTAGGACGCCGCGTTTGTGTATGGGACCATACACGAACAGCCAGACCCGGTACAACTACTTGTAGACCAAATATTTGTTCCGTTCGGGAATCGTATCAGCGGCACGTAATGCAACAGTCGATCGCTCAGCCACTACGCTAACCGTGTCGTCAATACCCTTTGGTGATAATTAAAGTACGGAACTGAAAGCTTTCAATTCATTAGAATAAAGGTAGTGTCCATTTAGAGTTAGAATCTATACTAATATATAAAACTGAAGAGAGCAAATCTCAGGAACTACTGGCCGGATTTGAAAAATTCTTTTTGTGTTGGATACCTGATTAATCCAGGAAGGTTTTAGGCGATATAACATCACGCTGCGACCAATAGGGGCAGAGCATATAAAAAAAAAAAAACATATCGAAACCTACGCGGGTGAAACCGCGCGGAGTGGTTGTCACAATGGGCGATCTTATCGATAAGAGCGATCTTTTACAGACAGCCACAATAAGCCCATGCAATAGGTTAAGTTTCAAAATAGTTATTGAGAAGATCAGATGTGTTCCTCCTTTTTTGTGTGTAAAAAGGCTTTATATTTGACTAGCTTCCCGCCCGCGGCTTCGCCCGCTTGGAGTTCAGTTATATCGCGCTTTGTAGATTTGCCTCGGGAATATCAATTTTTTTTCGTGATAAAAAGTACCCTATTATTTAATTCGGACTTCTAACTTTACGTTTGCAAAATTTCAAAGCTATCGGTTCAGTAATTACGGTGTGAAAGTGGAACAAACAAACACACTCACTTTCCCATTTATAATATTAGTAAGGATTCAATTCGGACTATTAAATCTCAATGCAAGCTAAATCGGTACCGTTATTGCATAGATATAAGTTTAGTATTTTTTCCTGCTTTAACTATATTTATTTGATATTATCCTCTAGGTCGTGGATCGTGTATTCGCTCTAGCATTGTGGCACAACCAACCAGACTTGCTCGAAGTGTGGACAAAGGAAAGGGCGCATCCGTTGCAAGAACAAGAACCGCTCGGCGACAGGAAATATATCAAGGACTTCGAGTTTCTACAGCGGCTTGTAAATTTTGAAAACTCTATTGGTATGTTTTATATTACTGAAACATCTAATCTGCACCCTAATTGAGTAAGAGACTTATACTATCAGTTGGAATGATTTTGAAGCTTATTGCTAGTCCATTGGTCCATGTGTTCGTAAAATGTCTCTGCTTACTGTATAGTCGGCTATGTAAATAACGCAATGAATGTTTTTCAACTGTCAAAATGAAACCCATTGCTACTGATAGTGTGTTACGTAATTAGCTTACTGCATTGCACATGTAAACAAACGAGTTTATGAAAAAGAAAAAAATAACTGTAAATCCTACACAATAAAGTTCACTTTACGCTACAACTTCAAACATTTTTCTAACTTTTTCAATAGTGCACTTTGAAGTCAATTTAATAGGGATGTTTCCTGGGTAAAAAAAAAGCATTCTATTTAGTCCGTCAATCAGATTATAGAAAAATATTGGATACGTATATTTTGTTTTATGAAATTAATAAAAAATGACAAATATAAAAATAAAAGGCATCAAAGATCAGGAGTGGTGGCTGATGACGTCACAGTTATCAACGCACTGTGTCGTCTTAATTTTTTGTTTATATGAAAAAAAAAAATACGTATCTAGTATTTTTTTGAAATTCTGACTGACGGACTAATTAGTTTTTTTTTAGTCAACTACCCTATTTTCATTGAAATAAAGTTTATATTTGTTTAACTTGAAATAGGATGCGGTATGCAGTATTGCAACCTTTCAATATAAATGTACATTAATTCCTTCCTTTACAATAGCACGCTTTTAATCATTTTAAGAACGTTCACAGTCTTAATAAGTGTCAATATGTCAACAGTACCTCTAATTTCCCTGCATATTGACAAGTTTTTAACATTTGTTTGTCGCCGATTTGAGACTGCGGCTGCGACCAGAAGGCCAATAAGGACATAGCTGTTAGAATATTCTGCTCTGTCACTCGCCGCGATAATGGCTCCGATTCCCTTAACATATAATATACCTAACTAAATTAAATTTAAGTTTGGCGCCTCTGTTTCTATTTCATTAAGAAAAGGACAGAAGATAAAATTTTAGTTTAGACCTGTCAAATTAGTCCTCTCCTGTAGGCTTAGTATGACTTTTCATTACGAAACTCGTTCATCGATATCGAGCGCGTTTGTCTCATCGATTGGCCCGCTTCAAGGTCGTAAGAACTCTCAACCAATGCGAGCGCCAAACGCGAACTGACGTAAATTAACGTATTTTTGGTCGCCATGTTTATAATCACGTCTAAGCTGTCTATGAAGTATCTTAGTTTGACAGGATTAAACTAAAATGTTATCTTCTATCCTTTTCTTAATGAAATAGAAAGAAAAAGATTCACTTAACGTTAGTTTAGTGTGAAGAAGAGTATTGGCGTCATTATCATAATATTTTTTTATTTATTTTTTTCATTAATTATAAACAAGCGCTTGACCGCAATCCCGCCTGATGGTAAGCAGTGGTGCGATCGTTGATGGTAAAGCGCGCTAGTTTATTAAGAGCCTATTCAATCAGAAAAACTGAGCGAATAGAAAGGAAGACGGCAGTTGAGCGAGGTGATGCAATGTTAAACCCAACAACACGACCAACGATGCTGCGCCAAAGGGAGATTGATCTGAAGACCCTCCACGACCAAACTCCCAACAAAACAACGTTAGGCGCATCGTACCCGGCACACATCGCAACAAAACTGCTCAGACCCGTCCTCCGTACGGCTTCACCAGACATCATGCACACTCGACTCCAACCAACGTCTCGAATTCCTCTATGAGTGATGTCTCACCTCGCACTGCACGTTCGAGATGTCTAAGATTCGTCTTTTATACCGCGTACATCGAATGACTAGAATAATTTGCCTGCGGCGGTCTTTCGTCAGTTTATAATAATTTAAGTGTCTTCAAAGCTAGAGTGCACAGGCTCTTAATAAACTAGTGTGCTTTACCATCAAAATTGCATCACTTCTTACCATCAGGCGAGATCGCACTCAAACACTACTTTATAAGACTAGAATAAGCGCTTTTAATTGCACAAAATTTTCCTATTTTGACTAATAATTCTCTTATCCGAAACTGTATTCCTTGAAGAAGTTAATTATGTTTCTTTTTCCTTAGGCGTCCAGTTTAAACATATCCGTCTTCTGGCACGTGCATTCACCGATCGTTCCGTAGGCTTTACACACTTGACACTCGGCTCCAACCAACGTCTGGAATTCCTCGGCGACACGGTGTTACAGCTGGTCGTATCCGACAGACTGTACCGATTTTTCCCCGATCATCACGAGGGGCATCTGTCTGTGAGTAAATTCCAACAAATTATCTATTACACTGACGCGCCAGCTTTCCGCATTTTACTAACTACTCCAATAAGTTCGCATCACCACAGAAATAAATGTGCTCTGTCTACAGCTTATGAAGAAATGAGAAATTTTGAACACAATCAGAACGAAATTCTTTTTGGACTGATTTTCCCAAACTCATATCTTTTATCTGTGGAATAAAATCTTTTTATGTAGAAAAATATATATTATTATAGGTTTAAAGTTTAGTGAAATTCGCCCTTGTGAAGGCTTTTTGTAACATTGAACAGTGTGGCCACGATGAGTTTTCATTACGGCCCTCTAATCGGCGAACACATTTTTGTCAAATGATTGCGACTAGTTGGCATCACTTGAGATCATTCGGACCGCCTATTGGTCCATTCGGTCGAAACGATCCCAACTAGTCGCAATCATTTGATAAACATGTGTTCGCCGATAAGGGGGCGGGGACCCAATCATCGAAATCGACCGCGTTTGACTCGTCGTTTAGCCTGTTTCAAGGTTGTAAAAACTCTCAACCAATGAGGGCACCAAACACGGTCGATGTGAATGATCCAGTTTCGTAATGAAAACTCATGGTAACCACACTGCTTTTAGAAAGTTCTTGCTAGCGTCTAGCCAAACAAAGTCGCAGCATGAACTGTGTATTGTAGCAAATAATCTTCTGTCTATTCCTAAACTAATATCAACTACTCTGTTTCACAGTTACTCCGTTCATCTCTAGTCAATAACCGCACACAGTCGATGGTGTGCGACGACCTTGACATGTCGACGTACGCGATATACAACAACCCTAAAGCGAAGCCCACTACTAAGAAACATAAGGCCGATCTGCTTGAAGCCTTCCTTGGTGCACTTTATATTGACAAAGTAAGTAGGACACGTTATTTTGCCGTGAAAAGCAACGATTTATTAGCCGTATGCAGGCACGGTCACTATGGAAGTTTGTTGACGACTCGGCCCTGTCCCGAGCTCGCACGATTATTCAGCGGTGCTGTCAGCGCCCCGGACCTATGTAATAGACCTGGCCGTGTAGGTACATATCTAACAATAATACTTGACATAGTGTGTTGATACAAAATGAGTATATAACGTTATTTTTTTAAATGCGAAACCCGAAACACGTGTCCAGTATTTTTAAGTAAAGAATATATGTCCAAAATTTTGAAAGGATATCATGAAAAATCACAAAGTTGCGAGCTTGTTATCTTATCTGGTTGTCCCAACAAAAATATGGTCAACACACCGTTCACCCGCCGGCGCCTGCAGCAGCGCGGCGAGGGGGTCCAGTCTCACTGTACCCCTAGAACCATGGTGTAAAAATAATTGGAATCGATTCATTTACTTATTTTGAACAAACTATATTCAGGTTTCGTATACAGAAAAAAAAATGCGTTGTATACATCTAATATATAAAATTCTCGTGTCACGGTGTTCGGCTTTAAACTCCTCCGAAACGGCTCGACCGATTTTGATGAAATTTTTTGTGCTTAACCGGTATCTATGAGAATCGGCCAACATCTATTTTTCATCCCCCTAAATGTTAGGGGTAGTCCACCCAAAATTTATTTTTTTATTTTTTAAACAAAATTTTTAATTTCTATTTTTTTATGATACAACATACAAAAATACATACAATCCCCAATTTTCACCCTTCTACGATCAACCCTTATTTTTTAATAGCCATTTTAGTAATTTAATCTATTATTTATATGGCAAAACAACGTTTGCCGGTCAGCTAGTATTTTTATAAATGCATGCATGTCAATGGATTAATGAGGAGGTTTTCGTCATGGGTATGATTCCAATGCTTTTTGAATTCAATTTAAGTCCTCATAATTATTCACATGAGACTAGTTTTTCGCGATGATTTTTATGGTTCCATTTCTCAATCCAAGTAAAAGAAAGAAACATGAGTGTCATGGGAATTATCTGATTAGTTGTTATAGGTGGTTTTTATTGCATAAAAAATCTGGATATCCATAAATCTGTTCGTTAGAAGTGAACGTAATTAACATAAACATAAACGTTTTATTTCAGAACCTAGATTACTGCCAAGCGTTCTGTAACGCGTGTCTCTTCCCGCGGCTTCAGGAGTTCATCATGAACCAGGATTGGAACGATCCCAAATCCAAACTGCAGCAGTGTTGCCTCACACTGCGATTTATGGAGGGAGGGGAGCCTGATATACCGGTGTACAAGTATGTATATTCATCATCATCAACTTTCTTATCGTCCCACTGCTGGGCACAGGTCTCCTCTCATAAAGAGAAGGATTGAACGTAATCACCACGCTTGCTCAATGAGGGTTGGCGATTTCAGACTTAAAGTCCAGGTTTCCTCAAGATGTTTCCCTTAACCTTATATACTTAGAAAGTACATATAACTTATAAAAGTTACACTGGTACTTGCCTGACCTGGAACCGAACCCGCACACTCATACTTGAGAGGCTGGTGTTTTAACCACTAGGCCACCACGATAATGTGTATATTGTTGGTTATAATATTGTACCACTGCAGAGCAAAGGACCAAAGGTCACATACATTGTTCTTCTTATTAGAAATAAATACCATAGATAGTTTGACACTATGCGTATCATTTCGTGCGTATGCGCGTGTCTCCTGATAAGAAAGAGACAAGGCGCAGATTATATGAATACGGGCAAACGACAACACTTGTCGGCATTGTCGTATTCGATGTCAGTAAGCTGATCGAAATCACCCACTGACCTACCGACAAGAATAGTCGTCAATGACTTAATGAATGATTAAACAATGATGCCTCGTCATTGTTTAATAATTCGATAATCTAAGTTCAGTCTCTCTTCGCCCACTTTAATTCGTGTCCTTGAACGGTGTCTTGTTGCCTCTCTTATTATGTTTCTCCATTTCGCATGGCCTCTCGCAGGCTGCTATTGGTAGTCCCGTAATGGCAGTTACTTAGTCCGACAATCAACTAGGTGATCATACGCTTGGTCTTTATCCATCGGGACCAGATAACGGTAAGTTTTTACTTGCTTGCCTACAACCGTTATCCGTTCCAGATTATCAGACTGCCAACGACCAACATGACCGAAGTATCCAAGAATCTTCCGATAATCTATTATCTCAGTTCCATTAAACGATATAAAACCTATATATATAAAGGCCAAACTTTACAAAAAGGGGTATTATAAAATCTCAGATTTCTTAGATGACAGAGGCTTGGGACTGAGCTGCTCGATCTGTTAAGCATTGTTATTAAGCAATATGCGTAATTATAACGTAAATTATTGTAAACATTTTCATTTTTAATGTCTGGACTTGAAAAAAGACGATGATCCCTGAGTTTGTTTCGGCTATTTCTTCTCAGAGGTAGTCACTAGTCAGTTAGGAAATGCCGGCTTCATCTAGTTTAAAAAAAAAACATATGACTTGTAAAAGTGATCGGTGATCCTATTTGCTTAATAAACGATTTCATTTAATTTCATTTCATAGGCATCAAAATTCTAGTCAGAGCTCCTGACAGCATATTTTCGACAGTCTAACATGGTTGTAAGAACGAATTCCTTAGCCTTTCGTTTTAGTTTGTGATGAATGATATGTTCCAGGGTGATCGAGTGCCTCGGTCCAACAAACACGCGCGTGTATACTGTGGGCGTGTACTTCCGCGGACAGCGGCTGGCGGCGGCGCGCGGACACTCCATACAGGAAGCTGAGATGAATGCCGCGGAAAAGGCATTGAATTGTGCGCACGGTATGTCACGTAATTATTGCATTGCTTACAAATAGTTGTTCCGGGCCATGTGAGTTTATATGTTTGTAAACACACACACGACACAGGAGAAATTCCTAGTGTAATGTTAAAAAAAAACGTTCTCAGCACGTACATTTCATAACATTTATATTCCTTATACAGAACTATTCCCACAACTGGATCACCAGAAGAGAGTAATCGCAAAAAGCATGCGCAAAAAGAAGAAGCGGACGGACGAGCGTAACAGTCCAACACAAGACGCCGTATCTCAGCGCAGCCGCAAGAAAATCGAGGACAAAGTGCCAAAAGCGTACCGTCTCGACAAACAGTACGAGAGCTCAGAAGAATCCCACCACGAATTATCAGACGCAGAAATTGTCGCACCGAGCGTATCTAATGACGATTCAGGCTTGGATAGCGATTCTTCAGGACCTAATGAAAAATTAGATAAGGTTCAGGTAAGCAGCCTTCTAAGTGATATGCAGAAGATAAAAGAGGATTTGATAAGAAGAAATGAGTATGAGAAGTTGAAGGAAAAATGTCGTCGATCTGATTCGGATGACAATTAGTGATATTATGAGCTTTTAGGGATGAAATCATACTACCACACACAGATCAACATTTCTGTATCACTTGTTCTTTGCTATTTATAGGCGTCAATCTCTAGAGCGAGAGGTCCGCTCACAAGCATCCGTTATCTTTCGAATTGAAGCAAACGTATGTGCATTTCCGTTCAATTACAAACAGAATTCTAACGAAATGTAATTCTGAGTAATAGAAAAGGACGCTGATACAGGGAGATATCAAACTATGGATTTCACCCTCAATGTACGGTTACGTTATTTAGCGATGGGGCTTGTGACAAGTTTACGGTTTTCTAAAACGGCTCTTACATCTCCGTCGCGAAACCGCAGCAGTACCGCCGTGACTTGTCCGTTATATGACAAGCGAAACAGAAGCGAATTTACCTATTCTTGCACACAAATTTCATTATGAATCTATCCTCGTTCAGCCTGCCAATTTGTTTAGGTGGACCATTCGTTTCGCAGTTGACAAGAGTACAAATTCATGAGGTTAACTTAATGTAATCTTTGTCTCTTTCCCCTTGTATTCAAAAATTTGTCTGTAAAAGATAACTTTTAGCGATAAGACCACCCATTGTGTCACCCTTTATAAAATCTTTATATTTATGTTCTGTAATTTATATGGCGTACATAACAATATTGAGTATTCTATAGTATTCTATGATGACGATTCTACGGAGAACTAATCTTAAGAGATCCGTAGTAGACCTTAATACTGTATTTAATAAGTCGAAATCGGCTACATTATCTTTTGATTGCTTCAGTTCAAGTGATTCTTATGATGAAATGAAATGAAATCGTTTATTAAGCAAGTAGGATCACTGATCACTTTTACACGCCAAGATTTTTTTTTTAACTGGATGAAGCTAGCGTTTCCTAACTGACTAACTCTGAGAAGAAATAGCCGAAACAAACTCAGGGATCATCGTCTTTTTTCAAGTCCAGACATTAAAAATGAAAATGTTTACAATAATTTACGTTATAATTACGCATATTGCTTAGTAACAATGCTTAGCAGAGCGAGCAGCTCAGTCCCAAGCTTTTCAGGATGTTTCGTTAATCGAATCGCGCCAAAATGTAAGGTTTCGTAGCGTGGGTCATGGTAGCGGGTTGGTTAAAAAAAACTGTGGCCCTGGCGCGCAGGCAAGTGAAGGAATCAGTAAAGTCTGACACACCCTTGCACTCCGCCCAGAGCAGAAGAGATCATTTGATGATTTCCCATACATAAACAAAAAAAAAAGGGTTTCTTAGCGTAATTGGTTAAGCGGTTTCCCATCGTAATTTTAGCGGTGATGGTAGACTAGGCCCTTAGCTTCTGTATAGTGTTGTCTTACTCACACCAGCCCAAAGCCTTCTGCTTGCCTGCCAGGGGTTCGGAATGTTATAAAAATATACCGAGGCCCTGGCGCACAGGCAGGTAAAGGAACAGGGGTGGGTTGTCAGACCTTTACTTTTAGTCAGTAAAAGTCTGACATGACAGATTTCCCATTCGCAAAAAAGCCCTATCGCTAGAACGGACCAGTAAGCAGGGAATTTGACATGATGAAGCATGAAATGCTAATCTAGACTGGTCGCTAGACTGAATGTGTAGAAAATGTCATTAGTTTTAAGCATCCTATTTTAATGTATTAGATGAATCAACACGCAGCTTTGTCACTCGAAATATCTACTAATTATAAAACAATATCAATCAAGTGAAATGTAGTTATTAAATAAATTAATAGTGTATTTTATTATCTTCTGCCTCCGAGTCATAGATTTAAAACTTTAGGAAGTATTAAGACGAAGTGTGAACAATCCAATTGAAATGTTTTATTTGCCAATAAATACGGCCGCTATCAATTTATGAACTGGTAAGCGTAGAAGATTTTTATTTTAAAATCTATGTTATATACCGTTAAAGGAGATATCATCAATATTTTTATGACTGAAAGAATTTATGTGCTTCTAAATGGGTAATATTTTTCTGCAATATAGTGGGCGTCAATATTTCCATCTGGACCATGGAATATTGCAGTAATGTCCCTGCCATTTAGCCGCATATGTGTGGTATGGTCGAGTATGTCAATGTATTTTTGATAGATTGCTGGAGGATTGATTGAAAGTCCTCCAATATTGGGGGCTAGTTATTGTTGTTTCAGACACTCACTTATGTCATAGAGTACCTTTCTATCGCGGCTGAATTTTGATGCTGGTGACACCACGATTATAGTCCAAGAGCTAGTGAACCCTGGGAGTAACGGTCTCTCTGTAAGGTTAGAAATTTTTATACTGACGATTTATGGCATGCTAAGAGCAATAGCCATGACCTGGCAGGCGTCAGCCCTGCACGTCATCAGCCCCTTTATTTTTCGAACTGTTAAGTAAATGGGGTTTCAAAACTTGTTCCTGTAAGTTTGAAAATTTAATAGAATAAAGTTTATTTATTATACATCTTAAAAAAAATTGACAGGCGATTACAATAAGCAGAAGTATACGACAGGTCAATTAGAAAACGCACAGTTGATGAGGTAAAATAAACTTTATCCTGTATACCTGAAATTTTTATATGTTTTCAAATAGACTTCTTAGAGTAAGTATGTACAATGCCAGGCGGTTTTGAACAGCATAAGACCTTGACAGGCGAGGGGACAGCTGGTACAATACATAAAACTCAGAAATCAGCAATGGTTGAAATTTTAAAAGCAAATGTCAACTTTGAAGACGTACCAAGACGTTTTGATGTTGTCATTTTTGATGGATTCTTCTTACTGCATACATTCAAAAATATCCCAAAAACATTTGGTGGTATTTCCAAAAAAATTATGTCACTACTAACAGCTACACATGCCTCACGAGTAGATATCATTTTCGACCAATACTTTTCGCCGTCAATTAAAGATTATGAACGAGCCAAACGACAAGAAGTACGGACCATAAATTATTTCATTACCGGACCAGAACAAATTCGACCAGTTGATTTTATGAAAGAACTTCATAACATACAATTTAAAGAAGCTTTCGTAGATTTTTTAATTACACATTGGAGCACAAATGAAATGATGGAGTTTATCGGGAATACCACAGTGAACTTAAATTACAAACAATGCCATACTTATAGTGTCCATAATAACTCTGTGATTGTCGATATAAATGATGATTTATCGTGTCAACATCATGAAGAGGCTGATACGAAAATAATATACCATACATGCCAAATGGATGAAGATGTATCAGACGTATTAATAAAAACATGTGACACAGACATTTTAATATTACTGCTCGGAAACATGGACCATCTCCACAATAATAATTTAAAAATCTATATGGAATATGGCACTAATAATTGTAAAAAATCGATAAATATTTCTGAACTATATACAAAATTGGGACCTTCTATATGCCAAAGCTTACCTGGATTCCATGCATTAACCGGTTGCGATTTCAATCCGTCTTTTTCAAGAAGAGGTAAAAAAAAACCATTCCAAATATTGCAAAAATCGAGTGTATATCAGAAAGCATTCAAAGAATTAGGAAACGCAGAAATAGTACAGAAAAAAGAAAAAAAATTCCCGATACTAGAGAAATTTGTATGCCAAATGTATGGTTTGAAGTCTTCAAAATTAAATAATTATAATATATTCAAAATAAATAATTCACGATATGAAAAGTTCCTTGCTACGTACAACACGACTAATCCTAAAGTGTTTATGAAAAAAGTAGTAAGCTATGATTCATCGAATTTACCACCCTGCCAACGTGAACTACATCAACAATTGACTTGTATCCTAAAAAATAATTTCATGTCCGTCAGATAGCTTTATAAAAAATATTGAACGCGTATTTTTTATTTTTTCTTTTATTCAAATACTTAGGAAGATATATTGATTTGAAATGTCGCATGACGTCACGCCATGGTGCAAAATATAGAACGGCGTGACGTAATTAGCCCCCACTCTGTAACTTTAATACGCTATATCTCAGTAATTTTTGGTAATTAAGACAAAATCAAAAATACGCGTCTTAATTTTTTTTATTATCTGTAAGACGGACTAATTATTTTTTTGATTTTCATACCTTGGATACATCCCTATTGTTGAGAACTGTCGAAATTGTCATTTAAAAGAACCAACAATTCTTACACCTGAAAATAACGGTTGGAACTTAATTGATAATCGTTACGAGTTTAATTGGTTTGAGGGGAATACGGTTCCATCTTCTATATACGACATACTTTTACAAGAACCTGCTGATACTGCCACAGCACAATCGACTGAAACTGAGGAATGCATTTCAGGTAACATACAACTATTTTATTCATTTAATATGCAGTTCTATGTATTGGGCTTGATATTTAATTCTCAACAACCACATTGATTCATTAAAATATTTTTTTTACTATTTTCAGATGAGGAAAACATTGTTGAAGAATCAGATGATGATGAAAACAGTGATAGCGAAATTTCGGATGATGCTGAAGAAAATGAGTGTTAAAAATAATGTACATTGTATAAAATCTAATAAAATACATTACATTTACTGTATGCGTTCATGTAACACCTCTCACTCGCACGCCCTTAGCAGCTGTCCTCTCGCCTGTCAAGGTCTTATGCTGTTCAAAACCGCCTGGCATTGTACATACTTACTCTAAGAAGTCTATTTGAAAACATATAAAAATTTCAGGTATACAGGATAAAGTTTATTTTACCTCATCAACTGTGCGTTTTCTAATTGACCTGTCGTATACTTCTGCTTATTGTAATCGCCTGTCAATTTTTTTTTAAGATGTATAATAAATAAACTTTATTCTATTAAATTTTCAAACTTACAGGAACAAGTTTTGAAACCCCATTTACTTAACAGTTCGAAAAATAAAGGGGCTGATGACGTGCAGGGCTGACGCCTGCCAGGTCATGGCTATTGCTCTTAGCATGCCATAAATCGTCAGTATAAAAATTTCTAACCTTACAGGGAGACCGTTACTCCCAGGGTTCACTAGCTCTCCAGCTATTAGATGCTATATTTTCTTCACGTTGTTCTTTTGTAGAAATATATTATTACTAAAACTGCACTAATACTTAGTAATTACATTATTACTTCTTTCATAACAGTATCAGCCGCTGCCGTAAGAGTGATTTCGTCAGCCATTGTTGCCAGTTTTTTATCGTGTTTTATCGCTTGAGACATAACATTTCCTAGTACAGTTACGAAAGGCTTATTTATGATTTACATTTAAGGCTAACTGTATTAATTTGTTATTTGAGGAATTTTGAATAAATTTTATTATTGTTTTAGCCAATTTGCGAGTCTGAATCATAGCTCATAGTGTTATTATGAGCCAACCATATAATATTCTTGTGATGGTCGAGCAATAGTTTCTAATAGTACCTACAGACGACAGCATGTTAACCTACCCGAAATTGTCAAATATTCCCAATCAACCTTGAGCCTTAATGCTTTAGAGATAAAGTTGAAAATCCAATATTTTTTTTTAGACGGATTGTAGTAGCTGATGTGCTCTCGTCTATACATGTACATATTGCCGTGAAAGTATAGGCCGTTAGAAGCGCCTTTATGTATTTTATTTCAAGCCTTTAAAATTGTTATTTTTTTTAGGATATTTCAATTGTTCGCATTAAATCTACACTCCTTGACACCTGAATAGCCAACCTATATATTTTTGTTTAAAAGTAGTGTAATTTAAAAATGAATACGTGGTTTTGGCTTATGAAAACTAAATTAAGAATCAGCATTATTTGACCGTCAAAATTGCTTATGAAATTCCTTCGCTTCCTATTCTGGTACTTTAGCCGAGAAGTAACGCAACAAACGCATCGGTAGCTGTCTGTTAGAAGAACTTAATTCTATACAATAGTAAGTAATTAACACACATAGGTTCAGTACCACCGACTCGCCCGGAGAGTCCACGTAAACTCTCCGGGCGAGTCGGTGGCACTGAACCTATACTAATATATAAAGCTGAAGAGTTTATTTGTTTGTTTGAAAGTGCTAATGTCAGGAACTACTTTTTTTTTAAGATTTGAAAAATTGATTTTGTGTTAGATAGCCCATTAATCCAAGAAGGCTTTAGGCTATATAACATCACGCTGCGACCAATAGGAGCAGAGAATATGAAAAACACTTATCGGAACTTACGCGGGTGAATCCGCACGTCGCAGCTAGTGTTCATATGACGAAACTTAAATTAAATTATTTGTAATGTGCCGCCAATATCATTCAAAACTACACTTAAACTGAAATAAATACAAAAACGTAAACAGAATTGAATACCTAAATAAAACTGCATAAAAACTTGATCGGATAGGAGGAAATAAGCAATAAAGGTGGCTTGATTGGAGTCTGGGAATGTATGTTTTCATTATATTTTAATACAATGCAGCCATCGGGGCCTACTCCCCCCACAAAGGGATTAAAACATTATTACGATTAAAAGAAAAAAAGCAGACAAAGATGAAAGCTTTTTTGGGCGATGTGGCACTTTCAGTTCTCTGCTTCTTTGTAAAATGTTTTAATAATACAGATTTTTTAAATATCATCCACTGTGTAAACATGTCGTATCGTAGATTTCAGTGTAAAGCATTCAATAGAATCCTATAAAGGAATTTAATATATCTAAATAGAAAATATGAAAAAGGGCATATTAAATAAAATCTCGGGTGTGTATTGTATTTTAAAAAAGAAATATTGGTGTAATTTATTTCAAATACATAGACCCATTTTATTTTAAATTCCAAATATATATTTATGTATGTGGAATATTTTAATAATAAGTTCATCTCAATATTAAATTAAGGGCAAATAATAAATGACATTGAATGTTTTAATATAATTATATTTTATTTATATTTTCTACCTACATCAACTTAACACGATGCAGCATAGTGTAAAAGCGATTGGTCCTTTCATTTTCTTAGCGCGTAACGTTAGCCACTGTTTCTGGTTGGGAACATACATCTCGGCAGGCATCAGTTGTTCCGGAGTATCGTTTTCTGATACTGGAAAGAAAAAAATAAATGAAATTTAACAGTTTGTAGGTCTATTAAAGAATAAAATACTATTTCATACTGACAAATAGTATCTTGTTCTTTATTACTTCGCCGATAATTATATTCGTGTTTTTAGACGTTGTGTGGAACTTTTGCTAAAGACTGAAAATATCATATTTACATCTGGATAGTATTTTCTATTTAAGATATAGCAATTCCTGTTGATTAGGTAACGACTCATTTTCCTACGGATTTGCCAATTACACACATCCTTACCCCGCATTTACACACACATATCTACAAGTTGGGATGTTTGATTTGTACTGCAGACACATGGTACATTCCGTTTGTTTTTTTGAATTAGCCATAATTTCTCACAGCGCTCAGATGAATAATTTGAGTTCTAGTTACAGCTAAAAGCTATCAACAATTCTGAACGCCTGTGACAGCTCTCACCGTTCACAGTGGTCGCTTAACATCAAAACTATATTCAATGTAGTATACATGTTTTATATGTTAGCGTAAATATGGCGTAACGACTCCAGTCTCGCCATAAACAACAGGTTGGCCTAGAGCCGCCAATAGTTCCTCTAGACCTTCATACTGTAGATGAGTCTAGCTCGTTGGATTACTAACCCTCCTTCCGAACTTGCTGTGCAGACTGCATAGTGGAGTCTTGCATCGATATCAGATCTCCAGGAGCGTGTAGTAGCAATCTACCCACACCTTCACACCTCCTGAATAAGTTAAACATATATTTTTTTGTATATGAACCTTGAAAGGAGTAACGTCCATAATTATTATTTTTTACCTTAGGACTTCATTTTGTAGAATTTGTTTCCTAGCTGCGGTGGTAAGTTGTTTGCAATCGCTCAGCCAGTTCCTTACTTCGTTAAAATCATGCAAAAGTTGCATTGCTGCATCCTTGCTATAAAAAATAATGCTTTATTGCGAATTTTCTTAGTTCTTCACATTTATATAAGGAAGGTTACCCAGACAGGTTACTTATCCTACATTCGGTCTTCAAAACGGGATGATGAAACACTATCCTAATATATTGTTGTACAACACTATTATGTGACATATAGGACTAGGACAGCATGTTGTAATTATTGGGTGTGAGGCAGAGACAAGGCAACACGCAGAGTATAACAATATGTGTGGAGTATTGCATCCACGTTTGGGCTGGCGCTGCAAAATGCCACCAGGCAACTTTGGATTCGGTGGAGAGGCGTGCGAAGAGGCTAATTGGCTCAGATTTAGTTGGAAACGGTACCCAAAATCTGGAGCACAAGCGAATAGTAGCCAGCTTGTCGGTGTTCTATAAGATGCATTTTGGAGAGTATAGGGAATTGCATGACTTGATTCCTCCATCTCCGTTCCATCATCAGACCACCCCTCGTACGGCGAGTATCCGCCCTTTCATTGTTGACACCACTACGAACCGGACGAAGCGTTTCGTCTCGTTTTTATACCGAGTATACCGAGAGACTGGAACAATTTGCCAGCGGTGGTGTTTCAGTCTGACTACAATTTAAGTGTCTTCAAGGCTAGAGTGAATAGGCTCTTAATAAACTAGCGCGCTTTACCATCAACGATTGCATCACTGTTACCATCATCCGAGATTGCGGTCAAGCATTAGTTTATAACTATTTAAAAAAAAATCTTCAAATGACTTCTAAATACTTACGTGAATTTTACTTTTGCAACGTAAATGTGATGTAGCCACGATTCGCACATTAATCTCAGCACCATATTCAGAGTCGTTATGTCTTGTGTTGCCATTATTACTGGTAAAAACATTTTATCTGGAACAATGTTAACCATACAAGGAATGGGTTTTGCAATAAGCAGGGCCAGATTAGTCTGTCTTTATGCAAAGATGTAGTTAGTTATTAGTAAAGAAGGTAAGGGCATAACTTATTAAGACTCTTTACATTCTATGGCAGTCATTTGACTTTGACTCAGATGTTTGCAATGAAATAATTTATAAAATTTGCGAATAAGACGCCGCCGGTCTTGTCGTCGCCCATTTTTGTTGAATAAAACTATTGTTAAGATTTTATTTAGTACTGTGTGGTACCTAATAGGGATGTTTCCTGGGTAAAAAAAAAATGATTCTACATATTTAGTCCGTCATTCAGATTTCATAAAAATATTGGATACTACGTATATTTTGTTTTATCAAATCAATAAAAATTGACAAATATAAAAGGCATCAAAGATCAGGAGTGGTGGCTGTGCTCGCTAAAAAGTCTAGCGTGCAGTGACGTGTGTGACGTCACTGCACGCTAGGAGTTTTCAACGCACTGTGTAGTCTTCATTTTTTGTTTATATGAAAAAAGAAAAAATACGAGTCTAGTATTTTTTGGAAATCTGACTGACGGAGTAATTAATTTTTTTTAGTCAACTACCTTATTGCGTTAAACCCACTATCTGTTAGTGTGAATATGTAAACATTTCACCGTGAAAACTTCTATAAAGTGACCTGTCTTTCCAACTAATGCTAGTATTTGACAGCTCAGCCTCAGTATTTCACCTTATTTTTCTTTTTACATAATCGTTCGGCACCCTAACTGCATAACACACAACTACTGTCGATTGGAATCATTTCGAGGCATATTGCTAGTCCAGTGCTTCATAAGTTCAAATAATTTGTTTGCTCAAAAACGTATTCAACGAAAAGAATGTCGTTGAACTGTCAAAATGAAACCCATTGCTACTTTTTTTTTATATACGGACACAAATCACACATTGTGCTAGAGATTGAGCTAGCCCCAAAGTAAGTTCGAGACTTGTGTTATGGGATACTAACTCAACGATACTACGACGACTATATATATTGATAAACATCCAAAACCCAGGCCAATCTGGAAAAGATAGTTTTCCATCATGACCTGGCCGGGGATCGAACCCGGGGCCTCCACGTCGCAGGCAGGCGTGTTGACCGCTCCGCCACGGAGGACGACAAACGACAATTACCTTGCAGCAGTAGTGATTGTTTTCATTTTGACATTTGATTAAGATTTTTTGTTTTATTTACTTTATTGACCAGATAAATAGGTAGTACAGACGACAGCACATCAAGCTACTACAATCTGTCAGATTTCCTTATTAGATTTTCAACTTTATCTCTAAAGAGTTAAGGCTCAAAGTTCATTGGGAATATCTGAAAGTTTGGGCTAGCTTTACCTGCTGTCGTACGTACCTATATATGAAGCAAATAAATAGTTTTTATTCAGGGAGGTAGATAGAAAAAATCATAGTTTGCAGAACTTACTCAGGAACTCGTGTACATAAATTGAGTTTATAGTTAGTGGTGGTCTAGTAATAAGCCGCCATTCCGCGTTGCTCGGAAATATCATGGTCAGGTGTGCCAAACTGGTGGTCACACATACTGATGATAGCACTTGAATTATCTCCTTTGTTGCTTCCTGAAATAAAGTGCAAAATCGTTTGTGATGACGAATAACGTTTAGATTTCATTTTTTAAATGTATATTGTATTTTTCTTTTAAAGTGTACTCATACCATCTTTATATACCTTTACCTACTGTGTTTTTTTTGCATTTTTTTAATGTTTATTATGACTTATAAAATAATCATTTATTAAATTAACCGTTTTAATTAACATGGTTTTAAAATATAACGATAAAATGATCAGTCATAATCACCTTGAGTTTTTGTATGTTGACTTTAACTTCCGACACTAATTTCTCTCTCATTTTTGCGCACACATTCTCGTGAACTCCAATTTTCCCTGCAATCGAAAGTTCACATTCGGTTTTAAATAGTAATTTCTAGCTATTGGGCTTAAAATAAAACTAATATGACTTTACCTGATTCGATAGTAACTGTGTGATCAGCAAATCTTAAATTGATGAGTTGTTCCATACACGCTCGCATATCATTGTGTGCGATACGGAAGAAATCTTTCATCTCCCATAAGTTTGCTAGGCGTCGCGTCTCTGCTAGACACCACAGTCGATATGTGTGTATAGAGTGATCTGAAATATTGCGAACATTTTAAAATTTAACTTCATAGTTCCGGGTAAACGTGTTTGAGATATCCGGACTTTAGAAAATTCGCCACTGTTCTTTTGTAGAGATCCTTAGGGAGTGACCACACTTATCAACACAGATCAGCTTGGCCCGAACACGTATTTTCTATCACGGTAAAGTCCTGTCGTTCGAACCCGAATCGTGGACTTAAAGCTCTTTCTGACTGGCCCAAGATGATCCCGCGTTGATAAGAAAATTGATAGTTTTGTGTTTAGTATGAAAATTTGCATCATTTTATTAGCAGACTTATGCGCAATAAGTTCTTACCTAGTCGATGTAGAATGGGTATTTGCTCCACAATGGGTAAGTCTTCTAATGGGGCTCCTAAAATGTAGTCCCATGTAACTTCACATTGGTTGTTCAACTTTACTAATGCTTGCAACATCAACGCAAAACTTGCTCCAGATTCCGTGCTCTGGAAAAATTACAATATTATAAGTAGTTTTAAAAGAAATTACACCTATAAATTGCCCATTCGAAAAGCGTACCTCAGTTATGTATAACGATATTTCGGGATTGACTTTTAGTGTTGTCAACTGTAAATTGGTAGTCAGGGTTGCGCTGAAATAAATAAATAAGCGTTGATACAATATTTTAAGTAGGTGTTTCACTATGTATATATAATATAGGTTGTGATTTACCCACCCAAAATATTTATCCCAAGATGTTGATGTAACATGACATCCTAATGCATCTGCTAATATCCTCAACGAAGATAGAATTAAATCTGGGGTATCTGAAACAAAAACGGAGTGTAAATTCTAAATAGTTCATTCTACTTAATTTTAACAGAGTTTACTTACTGTTAACATTGAAAGTCGCAAATAACCACTCTCGAAGATTTTGACTAGTATTTGGCGACCTGCAAGCAGTCAAATTAAAGATTTATTTCAAACTATTGAAATTACCTATTAATTTTTCAATTTAACTTAATAAGATAATGTTTTACCTCATGGCCAAAGGATAATGAGACCACCATAGCACTATGTGTTCAAGACAACTACCTACATCACCCCAAAGTATGTTCTGGTAGTATTCAGTCACTTTATGAGCTGCCTTCTTACTCGCTTGAATTCGACCTGAAGAGTTACGAACATTATACAATGCCGATTTGGTACTATAGACAGATACACTCGTAGATTTTAAAGTGGTGTGGACTTAAAGAGACATACCATTTTTCAACTTTTTAACACCATTTGGTCCTAATAGATTAGGTGACATGTGAGCTACCGTATCTAATAATATTTCTATGTACATTTCTTCGCTCTGAAGTATACTGTTTATATTGTCTGAAACAATAATGTATTTTGAGAAATTGAGCCCGGAAAAATCTTTAATTAGCAAAAAATTGTCAAGAATTACCTTCATTGTTAAAAATGTGTTCTAAAGCGTACTCGTTTGTCAATAGTGATAAATACGGCACTTCCGCATCCGAATTCTGCGTAGTCAACAATTCGTTTAGTCTTTTATTGTGTTCATTCTTCAAATCGATTAAGCTCTGCGCTTGCTTCATTTTCAGTTTTTTGTTCGCTATGAATGCGTCTCGTCGCTTATCAACAGTGTTTCTAGATATCGTGGATGTAGGTGGGGTAATGTTCTTCGTAAGAGTGCTGAAAAATTTTATATATTTTACGAAAGGTCCTATTTAATAAAACTGATGCGGAAAAAGCGGGCTTAAGCCATTTGGTAGCATTTGACAACCTTCCAATCCGATCCCTGGCCAGGTCATGATGGAAAGCGAATCATCTTTTCCTGATTGGCCTGGGTCTTGGATGTTTATCTATATATGTATCTATTATAAATATGGTATCGTTGAGTTAGTATCCCATAACACAAGTCTCGAGCTTACTTTGGGGCTAGCTCAATCTGTGTAATTTGTCCGTATATATTTATTTTTCTAGCAGCGACTGCATTAAACTAAAATTTTTGCTTCACATTTAAATATCATTCCCACGGCCAAATTATGGAACGCTGGAAGCCTCTGTTACCCTTTTACCCTAACCTGTTAAACCTTGAAGGTTCGCATGAGTGAACAGGCATCTTCTGGATACGCTCGCTTAGTTATCAAAAGACTTAAACGTACCTTCTTCATAATCAATCGCTTTTATCACATGTACATGTAGGTATTACTTACTGATATATTTCCAAACTTTCGGCCGAACTTGAACTTGAATCATTGTCGGAGTTATGAACAGGTTGATATACTTTCACTAAACAGTTAATTAGGCGCTGGCAGCTGATTTCAGCGCGGCTTTTGGATAGAACCTGTGATAATAAATATTTTCATTTCGGTTAATAAAAGTATTATTCGGGTTGATTCGGGATTATTGGGGTTAAACGTATTATTGGGGTTAAACGTGTCCCACTGCTGAGGACAGGCCACCCATTTTTTCTTCTCAAACTCCGTCTTGAGTGAAGGTTCTAGAGTTGTTCTTTCTTCTCAGGTGTCCTCGTACGAATCCTTAGATACTAATATTACCTATAAATGGGAAAGTGAGTTTGTTTGTTTCGCTTTCACGCCGTAAATACTGAACCGATTGCTTTGAAATTTTACAGATGTAAAGTTTGAAGTCCGGATTAATAATAGGGTACTTTTTATACCGGAAACATTTAATATTCCCGAGGGAAATCTAAAAAGCGGGATATAACCGAACTCTACGCGGGCGGGAAGCTAGTAATGAATATTTCATAAGGCAGAATAGATAATGCTCACTGATCATAAAGTTATAGATTTATTGTCGAATATGTTTCTACATAGGAAACGATCAATAACGGCACTCAATGTCGGCATCAATTTCCTAAAAGGGTAATCGAGTTTTCTACAATAGTACCTATCGATTGCTATTCAGGAAGGGTTTGTAAATTAGCTAGTAACTGCGCAGAATTTCCAATGATATGTTAAGTTTATATAAATTGGTGCAGCGAGCCATGAAAATGTCATATCTATCTATTCAAGGACTCTTGATACGATACCGTTTGGTTTCGGTTATGTAATAGGTATCTACAGCTTTCACACAAAGATTTTTGCCTACGAGTGAGCGCCGAAAAAGCAATAAAATACTTATTACTTACTTGAACAATCTTCGTTAAAGTAAGGTTTTTCGTTTCACTAATAACGTTGGGATATGAGTTGCTTCCGATATTAAATTTTGATGCGAATTTCTTATAACTCAATCCGATCAAGTCGTTGTATATTCCCACCAAACTGAAAAATATAATTCATGAAGTATTAGAATAACCAAGAAGAAGAATTAAAAGAATTTTGAAAGTCGATCTGCATAGCCGTTTTCGATCTTTAGAACTAGGTATGGATGGTGGGCTGGCAGTCTAACGGGATGCAGCTGAATATGAATATCAGTATTTTATATGTTGTGACAGCTTATCTGACTTCCACAAATGTCGTCCGCCCACAGCCCGCGCACTGCCTGCGCCAGAAACTTCATCTCCCAGTTCTAGGACGCCTCTCTGTCACTGCTTTACACTTACTTTTCATCACTTCATACGGTTAGGCACCTAACCAAGTGCCCAGCACGATTCCATTTGAGAACCATAACTCGTTTTCAGATATCGATCTTCGCTCAATTGCGGATCTCGATGATTCGGTCTATAAGTACTGTTACGAATGCACCTTATGTCGAGGGCATAAGGTTCAATATCGCGTGACATGCATGCCTATAACTCGAGACCTAGACATTGTATAGGTGTCATATAAAAACGCATTCCTAGACTCAGGGTGGCCTATCGAATGGTACAGGTTTCATCAATTTTGTCAACTAAGTGACGACATCGAAATTTCTAGAAGCCCGTTTCCGGGAATTACCGTAGGTACCTACTGAATGTACTCGAAGTTATGCGCTATTATTTTTACGTCTAGACGATTCTGGAATGTTCGATCAGCTGGCCTATATATAGCGCCGTGACGCCAACGCAGAGTCAGTCTGCATTTGACTACCGAGACGAAAACAAGCGATACTTAAGAAGCGATCTTTGAGAATACCTACTACGACAACTGTAACAAGAACTGTGAGTACTACGTGAAGTAACATCTGTAGTGTTATTGTGTGTTTACAATATGGACTTCGTGGACGTAAGTGAAGACTTCGGTGCAACGTCAGCAACATTCTACTTGTCATTGCCTACAATCGACTGTACCTTCGTTGCCAATAAACTTCGCAACCTTTAACCGGTGTTTTAGTACCCCGAGCCCGTAACAGTACCTACTATCTATTCTTTGACAGTGCTGAGTGTGAACTGAATTGCACCTTGTTGCTTAGTAGCAACAGCCGCTATTTCTAGTAATTGTCGCGCGAAGTGCCTCTTTTATTACCTATACCTAACCTCCTGCGTAAACGTCCACGTCTCAGCATAACATGGTGGCAGAAGGCGATGGTTATAGAAGCATTACGTCATATATTATGGACCAAGTTACCTACTAGGTAACGAAGATACGCTTTGGAAAGACTGGATATCAGACTTTTCTCCTCATTTCTGATTACCTGTATCGACTGTCAAATGTCAAATATCTACAAACAAACGACAGCCGGAACCAACTGCTTAATGTGCTTTCCGAGATACAGAGCGCTCCATCCAGGACATGTCCGCCGTGAGCGTAACTTAACCTTCGACCGACACTTACGGTCATTATCTACTATGTAGCTACGTGCCGAAAAATTTTAGAAAAGTACAGTGAATAAAAAAAATCTTACCTTAAACTCGATTCAATCATTTTCCTTGAGTCTTCTCTATGCAGACAAGTATTCAATATTGTTGTAATAAGTCCATGTATACTTTGTAACATCACGAATCGTATGCTACACAATTTATCAAAAATATGATCATGTTTACTCTGAAGAAGCCCATTATCCTTTTTCAGTCGCGCCAACTTAGGATTCAATTTGTAAAATGATTTTACTATTTTCGTTAAATATTCTATTATTTGATCTAATACCTAAAATGCATTTAAAAAAAATAAGCAATATAATTACATTGTAACACTATTATAAGAACGCTGTTTGTTCGTTTTTACAACGCCATCGATTAACGATTATAAATGGAGCTGAATGAATCAGCTGACGTTGTTTTGCTTTATTGGTTAACCTTTCTATCGTGTCATTTTCCTTATTCTTTTACTATTTAATTTTAAGAGCTAGATAGTCAACTGGGGACCTACTAGTGTATGCCACTCACTTGTGGGGCGAGGCCCTCGAGAAAAATGGGGAAGCGATTGCCGTCTCCCTTGATGTCTCGAAGGCCTTCGACCGGGTATGGCACGCTGGCCTTTTGAGTAAGCTTCCAGCGTACGGCATTTCCGCTGGCCTGACTGGCTGGGTAAAAGACTTCCTGACTGAACGGTCCCTCCGAGTTGTTGTCGACGGATGTTCATCTGAGCCCATGTCGACCAATGCCGGTGTTCCTCAGGGGTCTGTTCTCTCTGCAACTCTGTTCCTGCTGCATATTAACGATCTGCTGATGCCCGGTATCTATGGGTATGCAGATGACAGCACAGTTGTGGAGAGATACCTGCCGGAAGCTCGGGCTAGTAAGGAAACTATCCGGTCCGAAAGAGAGGCCATGGTAGAGCGTGTGAGTGCTGCACTGCAGGCAGTCTCCGAATGGGGCAATGCCAATCTTGTAGCATTCAATGCCGCCAAAACACAGGCGTGTCTTTTCACCGCCAAAAGGAGCCAGTTTACCTTGGCTCCTACTTTTCAGAATGTATCCTTGGAGTGTACCGACCGCCTTCAGCTTTTGGGAGTTGAGATTTCCTCGAGCCTTAACTTTGGGCGGTTCATTGAGTCCAAGGCCGGGGTGGCTGCCAGAAAACTAGGCGTCATCGCGAAAGTCCGGCGGTACTTCACACCAGGGCAGCTTCTAATTTTATACAAAGCACAGGTCCGCTCGTGTGTGGAGTACTGCAGCCACATTTGGGCTGGTGCTGCGAAGTGTCACCTTGCCGCTTTGGATTCGGTGGAGAGGCGTGCGAAGAGGCTGATTGGCGACCCAGACTTAACTCGAAACGGTCTCCAAAGCCTGGAGCACAGGCGTAGAGTAGCCAGCCTTTCGGTCTTCTATAGGATGCATTCTGGTGAGTGTGCAAGGGAATTGCATGACTTAATTCCCCCATCTCCGTTCCATCATCGGACGACCCGTCGTACGGCGAGTTTCCACCCTTACGTTGTTGACACCACTGCGATCCGGACGAAGCGTTTTGCTTCCTCCTTTATACCGCGTACATCGAGGGACTGGAACAATTTGCCGGCGTCGGTGTTTCCGTCAAATTACAATTTGAGTGTCTTCAAGGCTAGAGTGAATAGGCTCTTAATAAACTAGCGCGCTTTACCATCAACGATCGCATCACTGCTTACCATCAGGCGGGATTGCGGTCAAGCGCTGGTTTATAATTTATAAAAAAAAAAAATATTTGGGGTCAAAAAAGGCATAAATAAACAAAATATTCCCCTTAACTTGCTCACCTGTATATTCACTAATTCCATGATATAATTCCGATTGGATAATGAATGTGAATTAGTCTTGCCAAGTGTACCCTTCCATTTGTTGTTAGAGTCCAATATCACTTTCGTAACTGCAAAACAAACCATTTCCATCTCCCGACAGTGAGTGAAAAGCTCTTCTTCATCCGGTGTTTCCTCACTTATCCATTTCTTACTGGTTACTTTAGTTGATAACATTGTCAAAAAAATATTTTATAGAATAAATAAAAATAAAAAAGCGCTTTGGGTCCGTACTAGCTGGTTGGAATCATGGTAACGACTGAATCACTGCATAATATTGTGTACAAAATCAATGAGTAGCGATGTCGGTGCCAGCCACCTGAGGTGATTTCGACGAAGCGTCTAAACCCATGCTGGACAACTTGCGAATTGCGATCGTTAATCTTTTTATTAGTGTTCAACCTTGAATGTTACCTATAACTATATAGGAAAATTATTGAAGACGTTCCTGCGTAAAGTTGTTAATAGTTTTAAGTACCTATGTATATATGCTGAATAAATTAGTTATTAAAATTGGTTGTAAGAGCTTAGGGTAGTGTCGAGTCCACCATGAAGTACCTGGTGGGATTGGTGCTCGACAGCCGGTGGGACTTCGGCCCCCACTCCCCTCCCGGCGGCTGGTGCCCAAGTTGTTGAGGGCGGCTGGGGCGCTTTCAACGTTGCTTCCCAATCTGGGGGGTCCGAGCGCCGCCTGCAGGCGACACTACATGGGAATCGTGCGATCGATGGCCTTGTACGGGGCCATACAAGGCCCCGGTGTGGGCTTCTGACCTGACGGCCAGCAACGGACAACCGCAGAGAGCGATGGCCGTCAGAGTATACATGGGTATCGCACGATTTCCTATGAGGCGGCCTACCTACTGGCTAGATCCCTGTACTGGGACCTGGAGGCGGCGAAGGTCTTCGCGTAGGTACTGTACCGGTGGTGTGAGTAGGCGCGGGAGCGGGGTGCACGGCCGATGCTGCATCAGCTCGAGCAGCGTCGGTCGCAGCTCCGCGAGATCCTGGTGGCGGAATGACGGACTACACTTCACTAACCATGACCCGAGGAGGCCCACAGTGACGGGCCAGCACCACTCGGGGGTTGCGGAAGCAGTAGTCGTTCTCGCAAGCCCCGGTGTAGGTGTGAGATGGAATACCGGGGTGATTTTAGTCAGTAAGAGTCTGACAGGCCCCGTTTCCCGCTCCAGGGCGGCGGACATCCATGAGGATTTTCCACCCCGAAAACAAAAAAAAAAAGGAAAGAACCGAGAAAGGAATTTATTAAAGAATATGAAGAAAACTGTTGTACAGTATCCTACCTCGAGAATAGATAAATTAATAGTCCAGTACAACTTTGCCCTAAGAACCTGCTGGGGTCAACATCTGGGAAATAGCGGTGAAAGCGGCAAAGTCTAAATTAAATGTAGGCCTAAGGATATTAACAGAGAAAGATACATTGCAATCCCTAATCACTGCAACAAGGTGTGCAGGAATGCTCGTCGCTACTACATTCATGCTTCTGTCCAAAATGGGGACGCATCCAAAATTTGGAAATTTCTTAGAACATTGGGGATCGGTAGAACCCGGCAAGAGACTATCCCAAAAGACATAGACATAAATGCTATGAATAATCATTTTACTGCTTCGTCCAATTATGATAGGACAATAAAATTGAATACATTAAATTATCTTTCTTCTCTTCTGACTCCCAGTTATTCTCCATTTGTCTTTGGTCAATTTTTCGTTTGTGATGTTAAGAAGAGCATACTATCAATTACTTCCAATGCAGTAGGAAGTGACTCTGTCAGCCGTAAGATGTTGCTCCCTGTGTTGGATGTTATTCTTCCCGTAATTTTTCATATTCTCAATTTTTCATCATCTAGTGGGATTTTTCCTTGCTCGTGGAATGATGCTCAAATAATTCCTTTACCTAAGTCTAATCCCACATCCTTTTCTGAATATCGTCCAATATCTGTCTTACCATTTCTGTCCAAAGTCCTTGAACGGTTAATCCATAATCAATTGAGCACTTTTCTCTCTAAGAATAATCTCCTTGACTCCTTCCAATCTGGCTTTCGTCCTGGTCATAGCACCACCACAGCGCTTCTGAACATCACGGATGATATAAGGTCAGCCATGGAAAGTGGTAATCTGACAGTCTTAGCTTTGCTGGATTTCAGTAATGCTTTTATCACTGTTAAATTTGATGTTCTGCTTGGCATACTTTGTTCTCTTAACATATCTCCATCGGTAATTGACTGGTTTCGTAGTTACCTGTTTGGTCGCCGGCAACGTATTTGCTTCGGAGAGACCTTGTCTTCCTGGAGTAATACGTCTGCTGGTGTAGGACGGTCTCTATATCTCTCGGTCAGTTCTAGGACGGTCTCTAGAATCGATTGGACGACCCTACCTCAAGTTTCTTTTGAAAACTCAGTGGTTCCCTTTAGTGACAAACTTGGGAATATATATTGACACATATTTCTCTTGGACTTCCCAGCTGCAGGAAGTTAGCCGCAAGCTATTTGCATCCGCAGCGTCTCTGAAGAGATTACGCAATTTCCTACCGACTACCACCAAAATTGCACTTGTACAATCACTTCTTCTACCCATCCTTGACTATGCTGATGTCAGCGATCTTGATCTTACCCAAGACCAACTAGATAAGCTTGAGCGACTTCAAAATGTTTATATAAGGTTTGTAGCGCGTAGGTCGTGTCGCGTAATTAAAACTCAGATAAATCGAACTTTATGTATTGCACGAATGTAAAGGAGTACAATGTATTTGACGTGTAAAATGACGCGATACAAGAGTGTGATCAAGGAATGGATATAATAATGAGGTTGTATAATGATGTTGTACAATGATGTAGAATATGATAATAATAATGTGTCTTACAAGCTATGCACTCACTTAAATACTAACTATCTCTAAATGATAGTGGGGTAACCAATAACGAATCAGCTTCCGTCCTGCGATGTCCACGCGGTGTTGGGTGCGTTCTTGATGCTGATTCGTTGATCGAGGCAGGCCACGGCGTATGATTGGTTAACGTATAACGCGCGCCAATTCAGTCACGTGCTAGATGACTCGTTATGGTTCCCACGGACGTTGACCGTTGGACCTGCAGATGTGTTCCGGGGTGAAGAATGAGAACCCTCGCTGCGGGAGTGAGGGTCGGAACCCTCGCTGCGGGGGTCAGGGTCGCTGGGACGCGCGCCATGACTTCCGCGATCCTCGTGTGATTAATAGTCGACCTTTTTGGTGTAATTTGTAAGAGGACATGTGTAGCCTTTGTACATCGCCACAATAGCGAACACGTGTGGCATTTGTATGCTACAGTACTCCCCCCTTTTTAGCAAAGCGTACGTAGCGTGCAGGCGTCTTGACGATCCTGCCTGATCTGGTACGTTGTTCCCTCGTATGCGGGTCTGGATGTAGGCTGGTTTGCTCATCTGTGGTAGCTGCAGGTGCTTGATTGGTCTCGCTGTTCATATGCCTGGGATCATCTTCTGTGTTGATTGTGTACGCAGGTTAGAGGCGATCAATCGATATATTGCTAATTCGTCCTGGTAGCTGGATTGTAAAATACTTTTCTTTACGTTCGATGATCTTGAATGGACCTTGGTATGGATGCTGTAGAGGTTTGCGGACGGTGTCATCGCGTACAAACACGTGGCTACATGTTTGTAGGTCGTTGTGGACGAACATACATCGCTTGTTCGCATGCGATTTGTATGTAGGTGTGAGCTTCGTGATAACTTCTTGCAGCTGATTGACGTAGTCGTGGTCCATTTTTGGTGTAGCTGGTGTCGGTGATATGAAATCGCCTGGTAGTCGTATTGCTTGACCGTAGGTGAGTTGCGCTGCGCTTGTGTTAGAGTCGGAGCGGATAGCGGCTCTAAGACCCATTAGAACAGCAGGCAATTCGTCGATCCATTTGTTGCTGTTTTCTAGTCTAGCCATGAGTGCGGCTTTTAATGTCCTGTGCCAGCGTTCGACGATTCCATTACTCTGCGGGTGGTATGCAGTAGTGCGGGTTTTTTCTACACCGAGTAATTGAGCGAGGTCTCGGAATATTCTACTTTCAAACTGTCTTCCTTGGTCGGTAGTGATTCTTATTGGACAACCGAAACGAGATATCCACACTTCGTAAAGTTTTCTTGCGACGATTTCAGCGGTTGTCTCCTGAAGTGGTACAGCTTCAGGCCATCGTGTGCACCGGTCGATCATCGTGAGCAAGTATTTGTGTCCACATGCGGACGTCGGTAGCGGTCCAACGATATCAACGTGAATATGTTGAAATCGTTCGCTCGGTGGGAATGTTGCGATGTCACTATGATTGTGTCGCTGTACTTTGGAGAGCTGACACGAATTGCATGTTTTAGTCCACTGGCCGATGTCGGTATTCATTGAAGGCCAAAAGAATCGCTCTTGCATCAGCTTCCGTGTGGATCGTACTCCTGGGTGGCTTGGGCTGTGCACGGCGTTGAAAGCTATGCGACGAAAATCAGCTGTTAAGTAGGGACGAACATGTGGCGTTGATGTTTCGCAGAATATTGGCTTGTTAGTACCCGGTAAGATGATTTTCTTGAGTTGTATGTTGTTCTGTTGAGACAATGTAGGCATACAACTGTCGTTTTCTTGAGCTTGAGATAACTCGTCGTAGTTGATAGGTGATGGCACGTCGATAGTTTCGGCGCGTGATAATGCATCTGCTACAACGTTCTGAGCTCCGCTCACGTGTCGAATGTCAGTAGTGAACTCGCTGATAAACAGTAGCTGCCTGATTCGCCGTGGTGTGTCGTTATCGGAAGGCGGCTTACGAATTGCGTAGGTCAGCGGTTTATGGTCAGTGTAAATCACGAGTTTTGTTTTGAGTATTGCCATATGTATTGACTGGAGCTCCCGATCGAAAGTCGAGTACTTTTTTTGTCTTTCCGAAAATTTCTTTGAAAAATATCCGAGTGGCAGCCATTGTCCGTTGCTTCGCCTTTGTTGTAGAGATGCCCCGGCGCAGGTAGCTGAGGCGTCCGAAAAAATAGCGATTTGGTCCTCTGGCGAACTGGATGGGTAAGACAATAAAGCAGCGTTTATTATGCTTTGTTTGCACAACTCAAAAGCTTTTGTCGATTGATTGTCCCACTTTACTTCCGTCTTGTCTCGTTTTTTTGAATTATGAAGGAATGCATTCAGCGGTGCCTGAATGCTTGCCGCATTTGGGACACTGTCTCGGTAAAAATTTATCATGCCCATAAATCTTCGTATGTCTTGAATGGTTTTGGGTTTTGGGTATTCTGTGATTGCTTTGACTTTGTCTTGAAGTGGTTTGATTCCCTTGCTTGATACTTCATAACCTAGGAACTTGACGGTTTCGCTGCCGAAAACACACTTAGAGGGATTTATAGTGACACCATACGTGTCTAATCGGCGTAAAACTTCCTGCAGATCTCCGATGTGGCTTGCTTCACTTTCAGATGCAACGATAACATCGTCGATGAATGGGAACGCGTAGTCTATTCCGTTGAGTACTTCGTGTATGAATCGCTGGAATGTCTGTCCAGCGTTCTTGAGACCTGGGCACATTCGTGGAAATTCGAATAAACCGAATGGTGTAGTGATCGCTGTCTTCTCGATATCAGGTTCGAAGATAGGTACTTGAGAATAAGCTCGGTTTAAATCGAGAGTACTGAAGATTTTCTTGCCGTGAAGTAGGTAGGTAAAATCTTTGAGGCGTGGGACTGGAGAGCGGTCGGGTTTGGTGACGTCATTGAGCCTTCTGTAGTCACCACAGATGCGTAAGTCGCCGTTTTTCTTAGGAACGACATGCAGCGGACTGGACCAAGGGCTTTTGCTTGGTGGGCAAATTCATTGCTGCATCATGAGCTCGAATTCTTTCTTCACGGGCAGGTAGCGATGTGGAGGAAGAGGTCTGCACTTGTTGAACACTGGTGGGCCAGTAGTTTCGATGTGGTGTTCTACCTTGTGTTTGGGAGTATCCTTCATGCTTGATGGTCGCAGGATATCAGGAAACTTACTGAGGAGCTGGTGATACGGCTGTTCCATGTCGATACTTCGAACTGTAGGTTCGGCGGAACGAATGATTGATGCTCTGACGGTCATGTTGGTAACTTTGTCGACGAGACGTCGGCCGGCTATGTCGACGAGAAGTTGATGACGCTTCAGAAAGTCTGCACCGATGATGGGTTTGCTGACTGCAGCGACGATGAATTTCCAGGTGTACGGCCGTCGTAGGTTGAGATCCAGTTGTAGGGTTTTCTCCCCGTACGTTGGAATGATCGTGTTGTTTGCTGCGTACAAACAGAAATCGGTTTGCTTTGCTTTCCCGCCTTTTGTCCTCGGTATCACGGAAACGCGAATTCCTATCAGTTATGAATAGGCGGTGGGAAGTGTTGTTCGCGTCAGTTGCCGCCTCAACCGACGCAGGCGTTAGTTTTCCGACTGGGCACTGTTGTTGTTGAAGTTGTTGTTGAAGTTGCACGGGCGTGTACACTTACGCGCCTCCGTGCCGTACTTGCGATGGTAATAACAGATAAGTGATTTTTCTGAATACTTGCGGTTGCTCTTATCGTTGCTTGTTGAACGCGATCTTGAACGCCGTCTGTCGAATGATCTGTGTGATCGTGGTCTGGATTCCTGTCTGTTCTTGAGTTCTGCCAGCTCCAGAGATAACTGCCTTATTTGATCGTATAGGGCAGCCACATCGCTCGTGCGTAAAATCTGCGCGACCTGGTTAGGTTGCGCGATACTGTCCATTACACTGTCTGCTACTTGCGATAACTTTTCCAAGTCTGTAGTGTTGCTCACGGTGAGGACAGCGCGTAATGAGGGTGGAAGTAGCCGGGTCCACATGATGCGCAGTGTACAGTCTGGTATTTTCTGTCCGGCTAGTTCCCGCATTTTTCGCAACAGCTGTGAGGGTTTCTGATCTCCGAGTTCCATCTCATCCATCAGCTTCTGCAGCTTTCGGCTCTCGGATTCCTCGTAGACACTGATGAGTCGGGACTTCAGGGCTTCGTACTTGTTTTCAATGGGAGGGTTGGTTATAATATCACTTACTTGCTGAAGTGCGTCCAGGCCTAGTCGGGCGATAGCTGCTTGATAGCGCGCGTCATCACCTTGTCTCTGTGGCGCCATTACTGCTTCGAAGTGTGTAAACCATAGTCTGGGATACGCCGGCCAAAAGTCAGGCAGCCGTGCTTGTAGTGTGAGCGTGTCGACTTGCCCTCCTACCTGTGTTGCGTTGCTTACCTGTGTTGCGTTGTTGGTCGCCATCCTGATTACTCTTCTGGTGTATCACGCAGCAATACCGTGAATATAGCCTCTTGAAATCCTAGTGGTGAGACCCGCTTGTGGGAAGCCACTAGAATGTGCTAATCACGAGTATCGTCACGTCTGTCTTGATTCACGTCGGGGTCACCAATGTAGCGCGTAGGTCGTGTCGCGTAATTAAAACTCAGATAAATCGAACTTTATGTATTGCACGAATGTAAAGGAGTACAATGTATTTGACGTGTAAAATGACGCGATACAAGAGTGTGATCAAGGAATGGATATAATAATGAGGTTGTATAATGATGTTGTACAATGATGTAGAATATGATAATAATAATGTGTCTTACAAGCTATGCACTCACTTAAATACTAACTATCTCTATACTAACTATCTCTAAATGATAGTGGGGTAACCAATAACGAATCAGCTTCCGTCCTGCGATGTCCACGCGGTGTTGGGTGCGTTCTTGATGCTGATTCGTTGATCGAGGCAGGCCACGGCGTATGATTGGTTAACGTATAACGCGCGCCAATTCAGTCACGTGCTAGATGACTCGTTATGGTTCCCACGGACGTTGACCGTTGGACCTGCAGATGTGTTTCGGGGTGAAGAATGAGAACCCTCGCTGCGGGAGTGAGGGTCGGAACCCTCGCTGCGGGGGTCAGGGTCGCTGGGACGCGCGCCATGACTTCCGCGATCCTCGTGTGATTAATAGTCGACCTTTTTGGTGTAATTTGTAAGAGGACATGTGTAGCCTTTGTACATCGCCACAATAGCGAACACGTGTGGCATTTGTATGCTACAGGTTCATATTCGGTCTGCGCAAATATGACCTTGTATCCGAATTTCGTGTGAAGCTCAAGTGGTTACCAATTCGCCTTCGTCGGAATGCTCATATTCTTTCCCTTCTATATAATGTGCTTTTTTCTCCTTTCTCCCCTGTTTATCTCAAGAATCGCTTTCAATTTTTGTGCAACTCACATACTAAATCGTTAAGGTCATCAGATAACTCAAAGCTCAAAATGCCTATGCATTCCACAACGTTCCTTGATAAATCTTTCACTGTTCAGGCCCCTCGTTTGTGGAATGCATTGCCAATTGAAATGAAACGTGCACAATCGTTACAGGAATTCAAGAGACTTGCGAGGGAACACTACTTGTCGTTATGATCTTGTTAAATAAACACATTATGGCTAATTATACTATTAAAGTATCTATGTATTTGTGTATCTACTTTAGTATATTGTAATAATGATATTTGCACCAACGACAGTCCCATTTGTGGTTCACGAGAATCTGTCCATTCTTTGGTTGCCTGGAAGAAATCGATTTAGCGATAAGGCCGCCCATTGTATGTTTTTGTGTTCAATGTATTTTGTTCGATGTTTGATTGGTGTACAATAAAGAATAAATAAATGCATTATAAAACAAATAATCTTTTATAGTGTGGGTACAAAGCATGAGCATGATATAACGCTACTTAAATCGATGTTTCCCGGCAAAACTCACTTTTCTATGTTGGGTCAAGGAAAGTTCAGTAGCGAACAAAATGCGTCCTTGGTGAACAACACTAATCGTGGGACTAGCCTACCGTTTCCTATCTTTATTGCAGGCATTATCGACGTATAAAATCGGTAACATTTTACTTCCCTCTGCATTATGTCCTCGCATGATCATAAGCTGTTTAAGTTCCATAAAGAATGCTGAATAGCAGACTTGTGGATGTATGTTCATGGTTGACTTATTCTTTGAATGTGAATCTCATTTCCAAATGTCTTTTTTATATTTTGATAGCGGCAAAATCAAAGCATTTTATTTTAAGTAAACCGATTACGCGTTAAAAGTAATAGTCAACCGAATTGAACTAACATGAGGTTTTATCTGAGCTATAACCCAGAAACAAAAAGATCTATCGTACTATGCAACGTAAAAGTGGGAGAAGAGACTTATATCTAAACAAAACACACTGGAGATATACAGTTTATAAGTATTTTTAATAATTTGCGAAACAATATAAACATTATAATTAACAAAATATTCAGGTAATTGTTCGAACAATATTGCGTATTGCGACATCATAGATCATAGGAAGAGAATATCACAGTAACATAATTTACAGATAGCCCTATAATAGTACAGTTTAAAGATTATTGCATGTAACTATGCTCATACATTACTGCGTTAGCACACGAGCACAAGTATGTCGACACTAGGCAACTTTCAATAGCGACCTTTCCGTGTAATAATTGAAAGAAACGTTGATACAGAATATATTACTGAAATCTATGGGTTCGAAATAGCTATGCTCGTAACAACATACAATTTTATACACAAATAAGGGAGTCAATTGCTTTTGTATAAAGCCGGCTCGTAACTGTACATGAACGTATGTATGATAAAATACTTCAGCTTTTATTTATTAGCGCGGCAAGACAGACTTTTTATATCTAAGTAAAAGGTTAATTTCATTTCCTTCGGCTATATCTGAGTAAGTACAGAGTTGGCATTACTATTATTACTCTATTCAGACATGCTAAGGTTATGTTTATGTTAATTTCTTCATTTGTTTGCGTGATGGAAGATTAATCAAGTTCGCGACGAAGCACGAACAATTATGTTGTTAAAAATAATATCAAAAAAATTTCAAGATTATGTTTCGTCAGTTAATCAAAACAATACTAAGGCTAGATTTATTGTTTAATATGTCCTATAAAAATTAGGTTCATGGAAAAATCCATACTAATATTATAAATGTGAAAATGTGTTTGTTTGTCCTTCCTTCACGCCGTAGCTAAGCAATCAATCAACCTGATTTTTAGAATACAGTTAGTTGAAAAGATGGAGGGTAACATAGGCTAGTTTTGGTCCTAAATAAACATCAATTTCCCAAGGGAGATTACTGGAATATTTGTATGTGTACACCAAATATATCCTTACTAATATTATACATCGGAAAGTGAGTTTGTTTGTACCACTTTCACGCCGTAACTCCTGAACCAATTGCTGTGAAATTTTGCAGACGTAAAGTTAGAAGTCCGGATTAAATAATAGGGCATTTTTATCCCGAAAAAATTTGATATTCCCGAGAGAAATCTAAAAAGCGCGATATAACCGAAGTTAACGCGGGCGAAGCCGCGGGCGGAAAGCTAGTAGACTATAAATGTTAGTGAAAAGTTAGAACAAATGTGTCGTAGTCCGTAGTCATAAATCACAGGCGGTGCGGCGTGGGTGTCACTATCGCCACCCATTTGAAATATGATGGCGTTTTCCGGCCAACATGGATGGCTTCTTATCACGTTACTTGTACTTTAGTATCATTCGACTATGTATTTTTTATATACGTGTTTCCTGTAGTAACAGTTTAACATACACAGTTTCCGGTATTGATAGGGCTTTAAAAAAAAAAAAAATGGTCTAAATATCCACCGCTAAGGAAATCTATATAAATGAATAGTTTATTAACTAAGCAGTGATTTTTTATTAGAGCTCGAAAAGTCGATTCTAGAAATACAATACCTACATACATCTCATCATAACACCTACGGAAGATAGTCATTCGTCGTGACATAAGTCGCCGTATATAAGTGCTGTGATAAGTAATTTGTCATATAAATATAGGTATATTATGTTGAAAATTTAAAAAAAAATTTATACAATTGCAGAAAATAAAAATCAATAAATACATTTAGAAAATTCAATTGAACAATACCCGTCAATTAAAAATTCAAGCACTAGATCCTATTGTATAAATGTAAAAATAATAAAATCAATTTAAGTTACAACAGTCCCTTGTTTACAAGCTTAACTAAACTAAATGCATCTTTATCTTTCTATTTCATTGAGAAAGGGATAGAAGATAACATAGTAGTTCAGTCCTTTCAAATAAGATATTACATAGTTTAGTGCATTTTTGCTTTCTATTTCATTAATAAAAGACAGACACTTTAGTTCTGTAAACATAAGATACTCCATAGACAGTTTAAAAACAGTGCGACTAAACTTACATCAACTTACGTCAGGCACGGCCTAATTTGACAGGACTAAACTAATATTTATCTTTTGTCCTTTTCTTAATGATATAGAAAGAAGAAGATGCACCTGACTTTAGTTTGTAAACAAGAGAATTGAGGCCATTTTCATATCAAGTCATCGAAGAATCCATTGAGACCTTTCCCTAATAAATACGTGTATGGTTTGAAATTCCATAGGCAACAAGTTCTATAAAAATACAGACTGATACCTGGAGCTATGTTTGGCGACTTTTGATTTCGATTGAATAGTTGACATATCCATATCTCATCTTGAAATATTTGATACAGCTCCCATAATTGTCACAAGATTTTCTTATCGTGTTGGCGGTACTTTTAGTACCGGTTTGTTTAAGCAGTAAAACTACTTTAAGTACCTACATTGTTTGAGACAGTAGGTGACTACTAAGACTTTATTCCTAACGACATGTCCGAAAAGTGTCCGAATAGTGAAATAGAAATACTAGGTTATTTGATTTCACAAGACACAACTATATCAAAACAGTTTTGTCGGTAAAACAACACGACATATGAGGATTTTTTTATCCTATGATTTTTCATTGCATTACTTCAAGTAACTCACGCTAAATACATTTTTCAAGCTCTTAAGCTATATATTTCTTTAGCGCAAGGTAATCTGAGCTCTTCAAGTTTATATTTAGTCACTTTAACACAATACGGTTTTCTATAGAAACACTAATAGAGATAGTAACGTCGACATTGAAATATACATACATAACTATAAACAGTGCGTTCTTATACCTCAGTCTCATTGAAGTCACTAAAGGTCAACCCACACTTTATACTGAAATGATGTAGGGATCTTAAAAGTACATTTTGGCCCGCTTGTACCATAAATCACAAAATGCATCTAACGTGAACGAATTTAAAACATCGTGCTATTTCTGTCAAGGTATCTTTGAAGATGACAGAAACAGATTTTTTTTAAATAATAGGGGTTAAAGTATGAAATTGTCGATTTGTACTAAAAATCTACAATGTTTATTTTTTTAATTTTAAATAATTTATTTAAACAAAATAGTAACTATTATTATACATTGCTGCCATCTAATAGGAAGTTCATTTATGCCTTCGCGATAGAACCCTGAGGATCTAGACTTCAAAAACTGTGTGAAAGGATTTTGTACTGCCTCCTGGGAACAAAAATTCTTGTCACATAGATAATTTTCCAAATCACAAAAAAATATGGTAGTCCGTTGGAACAAGGTCTGGCAAATACGGAGGATGACGAATGGTTTCTAACTGCAGTTCCTGAAGGGTCAAGCTGGTTTCTCGTGCTGTCTGAGATCTCGCGTTGTCATGGATCGATAATGGGGAAGATCGATTTCTAAATCGGGGCTGTTTTATTGCTAGTTTTGCCAACATTGTTTGGAGGTCGGCACAATAGATTTTCCGCGTCGGAATTAGTATTCAAAAATAACTCGAATTTTCGCAGTATTCATCTTTATTGTCCAAGTAGAATAACAAAAACAATTGAAAGTCGATATTCAAATGTTTCATATTTTTTAAAAGAAGAACATGATAGAAACCATGTGAAAAAAAGGTTCATTTGAAAACCTCAAACCATGAAGATTCTGTTAATTCAAATAACCTATTGCAACAAAACGGCAATTTCATATTGTGGAGGACAGAGGCACGTCGCTCTGTGTAAAATACTGGCATTTAGCTGAATCGGGGCAGAAAGCCGGCCCCCAACATATTTTGATAATGGCTATTACGATGGTGCAAGTGGGCCTTGCTGAAGTACAAGAGCGTTTATAACTTTAAAAAAATGTAACAAGTCCCTTTATTAACATTTCTTATATAAGTATTGGAAATTTTCCTAAATTTTCTATTCAATTAACTACCAAGAATAATCTACCGGGTCAAAGCCGCTAATAAAATCGATCATATTGTTTCGAAGACAAAAACTTTCGGCTTTTCAAATGAGTTTGAAGATTGTTTTAAAAAGCCTGGCAATACCTATCTGTCCGCCATTTTGTTTTTCCTTTCCATATTCAAATATGGATGACACGTGATCAAGGAACTTGCTTCTAAACTGGAATGTGAACTATCGATCAAAACGCGGTCCGAGGGAGATAGCTTCACAGTAGCCCTCTGTCCTTGTTGTGTAGGGTAACTAGTATAATTGAATTTATAAGAAATGTACGTAAAATATTTTTTTTTTCACTAACATTACCTGAGTATTAATGAATGCGAAAAGGTATGGATGCGAACTATTTTATTATTGAATTTTAAAAATAGATGAATACATTGATGATGTATGGACGACAGCAGGTCAATCTACCCGAAACTGTACCTTTAGATAAATAAAATATTTGTAGGAAAGCAGAATTTAATGTCATTTTAAGTACCTAATAAAAGTCACTTACTTATTATGCACATAATGACTAAGTGCACATTTATTAATTATTCCGAAATTTATGGTCACACAACATACAAACAAATAACTTGTATATGATTACCGCAAAAAACTTACTTAAATAATGATATTCCGCATCCAGAGTATTTGCATATTGCAGCCATTAATGGCGGGTTTTTCACCATCTTTTTTCTAGTCGAAATTGTTGGTTTCAAATAAAATTACAAAAAATAAATACCGGTAACACTTAGCAAAAGACAGAGGGCTACTGGGACGCTTTCTCCTTCGGACCGTGTTCTCTTCAAATAAAGTTTTATTTCCGATCGACCTTGTTGCTTGCGATAGAATCTTCTTTTAAATAAGAGACTTATGCAAGTTCACATTCCAGTTTAGATATAATTTCCTTATATGTGATCAACTTTTGACATAAATCGGAAACGTGACAGTACGCAATTTGGTTTTAAGTATTTTCAGTTGACATTGAAGCCATTTTGAAAAACAAAAATTAAATAGCGGACAGGTAAATATAATGCATTTGACCTTCAAAGCCCTTTATGAAGAAAGAAAGATCACTTTTCATACTGTACTATACTTTTTGTTCTTCCTAACGTTAGGGCAAGTTTAGCATTAATCCTACAATAACTTCTTGTATTGTCTTAACGGATTAATTGTCTCAAGCAATTAGTCCGCTCAATATTTGCAAAGCAAAACGTTAACATTGTTAAGTATACTCATCGGTAATAAATATAATTATATGCTACGAAAATTTACCTAAGAACATGATTTGCAAAATAAATATTAATTCGAACGCGTAAGAGTCGAGACATTAGAATATTTTTGCATCTAAAAATAATGGCAAAATATGGTAAGTATTAAAACTTGGTTAGTATAGTAAATGTGACGAGAACCAACAATACTAGACGCTACACAGCAAGATTGCTTATTATTTTGATATGACTAACAATTATCACCATAACCTGCTAGGTTTAATACTAAAGCCACTTCATTAAATAAGAGATTAATTTTTCATTTAATTTTACAGGTACCTACAAAAATACTTTTAAATTCTATCACTTTCAATATAATATGTTGACAAATATTACTATACCAAAATAATTCATTGATACATTCTGTACTGTCTATGTAAAATCTTAATGTAATACACCAGAAAAACAAAACTATCAAGAACAAAATAATGCTATTTGGTATTACAAAAACTTGAATTTGAGGGTAGTTTAACGACACAAAACTTAACATGGCCAGTTGAAACATAGCAAATAATGAACATTACGAATTAGCCCGCATAGAAATAACAATAAAAAATTATGTACACAATCTAATATCTTTTTCTAATTTAAATTTAACCTAAACACGGAACGTGTAGCTTAGCCCTAATATCAAACTTAACAATGTTTAATATTGCTTCATTGTAATATTTAGAAGCCCGATAATTACAGAAGATATCATTTAACGAGTGAACACACATTTCAGCACTTACCAAGCTATATAAACATCAATCTGGCATGTCTATACTCGTAATAGGCACTACTGGTTTCGTGAATTCATTTTTCTTTGAATTCTTCTGTGATTTTTTGCTTTCTTTCACTTTCTTCTGCGTTTCATCGTCTCGGTACGGTTCGGGCGGGTCGCTCGGTACGACGTTGGCGCCTCGATTGACGTTGTTGTTGTACGCAATGTTCGCATACTCTTGTAACAGTGGGAATACTGATAGGAGGAACTGACAAAAGTCTTTCCTGATCCCGAACCACCCTGGAAATAAATGGAAACATTAAATAATTTCAACCTTTTATTAACCACCTTTCAATCATCCTCAACACGACCAAACCATCTGTCTTCCATTTGTTCATGTAATAAATGTTAATACCGAATTATATAAGTAGTATATACTTATTATACATCTAATATATAAAATTCTCGTGTCACGGTGTTCGGCTTTAAACTCCTCCGAAACGGCTCGACCGATTTTGATGAAATTTTTTTTGCTTAACCGGTATCTATGAGAATCGGCCAACATCTATTTTTCATCCCCCTAAATGTGAGGGGTAGTCCACCCCTAATTTTTTTTTTTATTTTTTAGACAAAATTTTTAATTTCTATTTTTTTATGATACAACATACAAAAATACATACAATCCCCAATTTTCACCCTTCTACGATCAACCCTTATTTTTTAATAGCCATTTTAGTAATTTAATCTATTATTTATATGGCAAAACAACGTTTGCCGGTCAGCTAGTATTAATATAATATACATCGATATTTTTTCTTTATACGAAACCTGAATATAGTTTGTTCAGAACAAGCAACTGAATCGATTCCAATCATTTCTACACCCTGTTATATTTCGATATTGTTGTAGTGTGGTTACCGAGCGCACAACTCAGTTGACGTTAGATCATAGTACGAGGCGAGAGTGAGACAGGGGGCGGGTGAGCGGTGCGTTGACCATATTTTTGTTGGGACAACCAGGTAAGATAACCGGTTTTTCATGATATCTTTTTGAAATTTTGTACATAGATTCTTAACTTAAAAATACTGGACATGTGTGTTTCGGTTTTCGAATACCTATATAAAAAATCGTGGAAGAAGTCGTGGTGGCCTAGTGGTTAAAACACCAGCCTCTCAAGTATGAGTGCGCGGTTTCGATTCCAGGTTAGGCAAGTACCAATGTAACTTTTCTAAAGTTATATGTACTTTCTAAGTATATTTTGGACACCAATGACTGAAGGTGAAGGAGGAAACCTGGACTTTAAGTCTAAAATCGCCAACCCGCATTGAGCAAGCGTGGTGATTACGCTCAATGCTTCTCTGTATGAGAGGAGACCTGTGCCCAGCATGCAGTGGGACGATAAAAGGTTGATAATGATGATATAAAAAATAACGTTGTATATAATAATAGCATGACAACTGATTAAACCTAAAAGCCAATGCTCGTAACTTAAAATGTACAAAAACTATATAGTCGCAGTCGCATCTCAGAGACAAAAAAAAAGGCAAAATCTAGGCAAATTTGATGATTTTTTTACCAATTGAAACTGAGATCGGACTGTGAACGTTCTTAAAGTTGCGAGTACTGAACCAATAAAGCAAATTGATATATTGGGCAAGTAGCTTATAGATTCACGATTGTTTACACTGAATTCTCAAGTTCTGTGTTTGAAATACACGATGACTTACAAAAGCGCTTGCTCTGGCTGGTCTGATCAATCCCAGCGTGTGCGTTGGTTCTTTCCTCAAAAGAATAGTGTCATCCGAGGATTCAAAAACCATTTCAAAGAACATTTATGAAATCAAAATGCTTGTATAATCGGGTATATCGGATTGCTGTTCGAGTCACGATATACAACGAAACGTTAAGTTATAATAAGAAAATAAGGATGATACATACACTTGTTGCCGCCTTTGGAGCTAAACGACATGATGATGAGGGTGGCATAGCTGACGAAGAGTGGACTGACCACCACAGTGTACGAAAGCGGAAATCCATCGTCCAGCCTGTTTGTTAATAGCACCTGCGGAGACAACATTCGTTTGAAGCCAAATAAAAAATATGTTCGAACTCGGATAAGAAAATAAAGAAATGGTATTTTTTTATATAGGTAAGTATAATCATAAACTAGTCCTCCGTTCGGCTTCACCAGACATCATGCCGAAACATGACGAATCGCTTGGCGGCAAGACTTTGTCTGGTGGGTGGTAACTTCTGCCTGCAGCCGTTTAAGGTCACTTCACCTAACTTTTCACGAAAAAAAAAAAGGAATAGCACAAAACGTGTGATGACGTCACTTGTAAGATAGAATGAAGCAGTTAACTTCGCCAAAGTATTTAAAGTCGGAATTTAATAATAATCGAATAAATTACCTATAGCAAACTTGTGCCAAGCTCGATTAAGAATAAACAAACCAATTTAGTGTGAGATGGTTACAGAATAGCAGTGCTCGTTATCTTTACAGTTTATGAACTTTTTTTTTTTGTTTTGGATGGGAAATCATACAATGACCTCTCTCGCTCTGGGCGAAGCGGCAGGGCGTGTCAGACTTTTACTGACTAAAACCTACCCGTGTTCCTTCACTTGCCTGTAGGCCAGGGCCACGTTTTCTTTTTTAACCAACCCATATCCCTGACCCAGGAGGCATCGGTCTTCGTAGACCCCGTCACGATGTGCTGACATCTCTTTCAGGCGCGCGTGAAACACAATGGGCCGTCGACTCAGGCCTGATCCTTACCGGGCGGCGAGCTGCCCACGGCCCGCAAGCCCGTGCCTGCGGTGGCTGGGAGTTCGATGTTGTCTCCCGACCAGGGCGTCTCCTGCGGCGGCTAGAGGCGTGAGGGCACTGGGATTCCCGCTCCCTCACGCGCTCTGCCTCCTCCTTTTCCAGCATAACTGCTTCGCAGAAGGAGGTGCCCAGCACTGGGTTGCGACACTATCACTTTCCATGTCGCCATGAGATCCCGCCGGAGCTCTGTCCACCGTACCGCAGTTTCTCGCTGCAGCGGAGTTATGCCTCTCGACACCCCCACATGTGGGAGTGGCGAGGGCTTGGGACTTCAGATCCCACGGCGGCAATCCGGCAAGGAGGCTCGCCGCCTCAGCGGAGACCGTGCGGTATTCCCGGATCACAGTTTATGACCTTAGCTTAACTGTTTCCTATGAACAAAAGTATTGTGATACGCACCTGAAACACTAATATAGGTATGACTGTGAACGTGTAAGCTAGTGCCGAATTGAAGCTTGTCCGCCGCTGTTGTACGTTGACCTCCGGCGTTCGGAGCAAGATCCCAGCGAATATTATGCTATATAGGACCCCTAAGAACGAAAACATTCTTTGAATGATTAAATATATCAAAAATTTTGAAATAAATAATGATTATTATAAAAAGGTGTTTTGACGATTTTCTTTGACTCTTCGAGTTGATTTTAGGGTGTCAATAATAATGTATTAGACTCGGGCCAAAATTCGGTTACGCATTTGTCACCACCAATAGCGTCCGTCTATGCATGTAACTTACAGCTGACAGGACACAGAGGATAGTAAGTGTACCATTGTTTGTGGAACACTACTCCATCTACACCCCAAAGCGGCAAGTCTATGAATCTTGAGCTTATGAGTCTTGAGCCTAAAAAAGGGTTCTCAATACGACTGCGGTTTTTGTTTTTGACGTGACATCATAAAAAACATGACGTAATACAAATTTACATGTTTTCGTCAAGTATGAAGTGCAGTGAAAAGTGAATGTGGTGTCAATTGTTTATAGCAACGATAATTACGGCGATAAAGGTTTGAAAAATGCAACCATTCCATCAGTATTTTCTTATGATGTTGTCACGTTCGACTATCGTCAGTGAACCGACTTTACAGACAACCAATTTTTTTTTTTATGTTACCCCAGAACTTTCAGAGACCAATCGAGAAGCTGGTGCCTCCCACTTTGATACAGTTCTGACAATGGATATGCCATTGTCAAAATTGGATCAAAGTTGGAAAAACTTTCAGTTTGTTCTCATAAAAATTTTATCAAAATTGGTTCAGAAGATTGGATTTAAAACCAAAATTACGAATTGACGTGCGTGATAGGTGACCACAAATTAGTTCAGCCTTTTTGATTAAATATGATACTTTTTAAATAAGATCAAAGAAAAAAATATACTAGCCTATACAAAATATCATTTACATGCATGTGTATTTGGAAAATCGATAGATGTATTATTGAAGCTATTCCTTTTATATTTCATATGGATTACAGGGACTAATCTCTTTTTATCATGTTTTAAAAAGTTACTGTAGTTAGTTCTATTATTCAACCAGAGTCTCGGTTTCAGCTAGTATCGACCGAAAAATCTAGTTCAGCCTAACAAACATTTATACATGTAAAAGACTATTAATTATGGTCCTATTTTCACCCTTTTTGTTAAAAAACCCAAAAATTTAAGTGTTTACTCATTTTAGCAGACATGCTAATTGTAATATCAGTAATTAAGGATTTATAAATTGCTTTTGGAAATTGATACAAGGTTTTCAACCGCTTGTAAAGTTGCTAAGATCTTATTACAAACCTAATATCCGAAACTAAAAGAGAAGTCGAAGATCGGCTTTAACCTCAATTTCGGCAGAAAATACTGTTTCGGTCAGACACTTGTTTGAATACTAAAGTATTCTAAAAAGACATGAACAAAGCCGTACATACACTCACCTACAAGACTGAGGCACATCAGTATCCACAGAGGCACAAACACGACTTCCCACGACCAGCTGATGAACTCGTCCAACTTGAGCGCCAGAAATATGAACTGGAGTATATTTACAGCACAAAATAGTTCCAACTGTAACAAAAACTTTTGAGTAGAAATGGTAGTTTATTTATTTTTACTTATGAACTTTTGCAGAACATTGCAAAGGGTGTAACTCTACTGCAATACAGTTTACACCCACATAATTTGGCTTTGATAGTTACAGCCAGTTATCAATTTGAAATTATGGCATGAACTTAAACATTTATATATGTGATACATAGGAATTGTGTGGCTTGTGCCATTTGTGGGAACTATTTCAAGACAATTTTTAAACATGTTACATCAACATTAGTTTAAAATATTATTGCTATCATATGATTGATGTTTGAATCCCTAGTCCTATTAATAAACAGTGTTACAAATAATCAATGAATGGACTTTGATACATGGACTATTTACCAGCAAATATTGTTTGATAATTAGAGCATGAGTTCAAATATTATTGCTTACTAATGTAAAATAACTATTTAATCTTTACAACTAAAAAAAATGGAGTGTCTCTTTGTAATTTCTAACTAACACATTTTTACTAAATGAGTCTGCATTTGGTAAAAAGCTTGTGTTATGTAGTACAAAAGCCAGCAGGTCAAGCAACCCGAATCTGTAAAATTTACCCAATCAACTTTGAACCCCTAATGCTTAAAGCATAAGGTTGAAAATCTATTGTTACTTTGAACCTTGTTAAAGAAATAAAATAAACTTTAGTGTTTTTCAAGTACCAAGACTCATACAAACAGATACACAAAAGGTAACATACAAGTTAACAAAAACATACACACACAAACATGAGCTACTATCAACTTCTCTGGCTTTACAAATTCCAAATATGAATCTGAGGAAACTGCAGGCAAAGCTAGTCTGTGGTATATTGGTTTAGCTTATCATTATGAAAATATATGAGTAAAATGTAGAATCACATAATAAGAATCAGGAAATGAATTAAACCCTTTATATAGAAAAAATAATTTATACAAACCTCATAGCTGCGATCATGTTTCACAGACCATATACAGATGGCAATGGACACTATGCTTATAAAGATAAGTGGTATAAAGACCAGTATCCACACATGGCGGCCGGTAGTCAACTGGTCACAGACGAGCAACTCAAACATTAGCAGAATTAAGTGGATGGCAAGACTTATCAGCATAGCTTTGTAATGGATGTATGCTTCACCCTCCAACCTGAAAATTAACATGTTTTTAATAATTTAATAACTATTATTTTAGTATACCTATTGTGGTAAATATGTTACTTTTAATTTTGCAGTGACATTGAATAATTATTAATTAAAATAGCATAGCAACACTATTAATTACAAAAAAAAATAACTCTGCTCACTGTTTTATTCTGATTGTATGTTGTACATGTCATTTTGTAAATAAAACTGGATGGTAAGTAGTCTCTAATTAGTGTTGAACAACTTACCTGAAGTGAGGGTACTGCCACCAAACATATGTGCCAACTGTGGCACCAAGAACCACCAAAAATTTCCACACCCATATTGGCGTAAACACGGCCCAGTACGACCATGATATAGAGTTATCTAACTTTAAAGCTAATAATGCAGTGAAGATCAACAAACAGCTATGAACCACGAATTTGCTGTGAAAAACAAAAACTTTAAATAACAATATAACATCTACCAGTCATTTCAATAACATAGAAATTAATTATACATTACCTAGGATTAAAATCCTGAAATAAAGTTTGTAAATTCATTTCCATACACATTCGTAAAGTAGAATGTTTTTAACATTTCACTTTAAACAAACCAAGTCTGGATGACTGAATAATTAAATTTGTTCGATATTATTCTCACAAATCACAACAGAATAGCCATTCTATTTTATCAGCACAGACTACTAAGACTATTAATATTATGAGGATTGTTTATCAGCTGCAAGTAGAAACCCAAAGAGTTTTTTTTTTTTTGGTTCTCTTCTTTCCGTACTTCCGAATGGAAAAGGCAAAGGCATGAAATGCCATACAGCCTGCCCAAAGAGTATAGTAAGTATATAGTAGAAACCACAGACTTTTTTTTTTGATTCTCTTCTTTCCGTTCAGAGGAACGGAAAAGGCAAAGGCATAGTACGCCATACAGCCTAGTCTTCAGTAACTCTTTTTCTTCAGTTTATATCCTAACTTATCCTAATTTATCCTACCTTATCCTTTTTTTTTTTTTTTTTTTGACGCTGTGGAAATGACATTTACACACCATACCCCGAAGGGCGTGTGTGGGACTCGCCCAGCCGAAGCCGGGAATACCCACTAAAACCGAACAGCGGCACACGGACATCGCCTTAGTGGCGGGGTCATGGCAAGCCTGCCTACCAATCCCCCGCCGGCGATTCCCGCCCGAAGGCGTGCCCACAGTGGGCCCTCCATAGGGAGGGGCCCGGCTGGGTACGTCTTCGTGTGCGAGAAGACGCAGCAGCCAAAGGTTTTTTAGCGAGGTGTCCTTCCTCTTAGCCCCACTCGTTTGCCCGGAAGCAAACGGGGCCCCCAGCTCCTCTCAGTGAGGAGACCGGGTTGCCCGACGGTGACCCGGAGTTCGGGTCACGTCAGCCACCTGGAGTGGTGGCCGACCCGCCGCGCGTGTGACCGCCGAAGCGGTCCCCACTTCGGCGACCGACGACGACTATTCCTACCTTATCCTTTTTTTTTTTTTTTTTTTTTTTGTTTTCGCTGGGGAAAATGACAATTACGCATCCCCTCCCGGTATACCCACTAAAAACCACAGCGCAACTCCGGCATCGCCATAGTGGCGGGGGAGTGGGAAACTAGCACAGCCTCAGCTACCTCTCCCCCGCCGGCGAAACCCGCCTAAGAAGGCGGGCCCTCATTTGCCCCTCTTAAAGAGGGGCCGTGGCTCCCGCGTGGTGAGTGGTGCAGGGCGGGCGCGGGCACCCCCGTGCCTCACGCCCGCCGCTCACCTCAGGGCGGGAGAAAGCGGGCGAAATCCCGCCTTCTCCTGCCCCTACGCCGCCTACGGAGCGCCGGAGCGAGGGGATCCTCCTCTCGCTCCCGCTCCGCGGCCTCCTTCTGCGACATCACGACCTCGCAGAAGGAGGCCATCGCCGCCCAGGCCCCCTCGCTCCCCACCATCGCTCTGACGATGGCGGGCAGCGAGAGGTCCCCTCCTACCGCCGCGACAAGATCGCGGCGCGGCACGGCCCACGACGGGCACACCGCGAGGGTGTGGTCCGCCGTGTCCTCCGCCGCGCCGCAACCGTGGCACGACGGCGTCTCCTCTCGTCCTATCCGGTGCAGGTACCTGCCGAAGCAGCCGTGACCGGAGAGTACCTGCACCAGACGGAAGGAGAGGAACCCGTGACGCCTGTCGAGCCAGTCCTTCAGGACCGGCCCGATGGCCCTTTGGGGCGCCCGAAGGGCGGTGAGGTTCTCCCTCCTGTGGAGGGAGTCCGCCCAATTTGGAGCCCCGTAAAGGCATGCTCCGCAGTATGCCGGCGTATAAACGCCGGCACCGCGTGCTGGGCCCTCCCATGTTCGGCATGAGCCATGAGAGGGCGTTCGCAGCCTTCAGCAGGCGCGTCGACAGCCCGCTGAAATGCGGGCCGAAGCGCAGCCTGCTGTCCACAATGAGGCCCAGATACTTCATCTGGGCCTCAACCCCGACCCTCACTCCCTCCACAAATATGTGGGCGTCGGGTGGGGGGCGCTGCCGGGGGCCGTGAAAGAACACGGCCTCCGTTTTGTGCAGCGCCACCCTCAAGCCCAGGCGGCGGATCCTCCCCGCCACTAAGGATCCGCCCGCCGATGCCAAACTGGCCGCCTCCCGGAAGGTGCTCCCGCGGGAAGTGAGGAGAGTGTCAGATGACACTCGTGCCTCGTAGAAGGGTTCCCCGCAGGAGCCAGTCATAACCGACGTTCCACAGAAGAGGCCCTAGAACGGACCCTTGTGGAACGCCGGTTTCCACGCCATACCGCCGGACCTGGCCAGCCCCGTCCACGAGGAGGACGGCACGGTCCGTCAAGTAGCTGGCCAGGAGGCCCCGCAAGTACAGGGGCACACCGTGGAACCGGAGCGCCTCCAGGATGGTGGAGTGGGGGATGGAGTTGAAGGCGTTGGCAATGTCGAATGACACAGCCAACACTCCATCCCCCACTCCTACCGCCTCTGTCACCTGGCCCTTTAGACGGGCCAGGGCGTCCACTGTCGAACGCCCAGCTCGAAAACCGAACTGGGCGTCCGACAGGTCCGGTCCCACGTCCGGCAGATGGCGCTTCAGGCGGGCGGCGATAATCCCCTCGAACATCTTACCGGCCTCGTCAAGCAAGACGATGGGCCGGTAAGCCGAGGGGGAGTCCGCCGGCCGCCCTTCCTTCCGGAGGAGGCACAGTTGGCCTTCCCGCCAAGGTTTCGGGAACCTCCTCGACGCGAAGCACGCGTCGTAGAGGTCCCGAAACCTTCCCTCCATCTCCGTGGCCGCGATGGCCACCACCCGAGCGGGAACGCCGTCCAGGCCGGGAGCCGTCTTTTTGGCGCGGAGACGAATAGTCGCCGCGCCAAATTCCTCCTCTGAAACCGGAGGAGGAGGAGCTTCCTCCTCCGGTAGAGCCGCTGCTCTTGGCGGGCCCATCGCTGGTGGAGTGAAGTGTGGATCCCTGCGCGGAAACAGGGACCGCACCACCCCATCCAGGAGCGCTGGTTCGAGGGTCTCGGCAACCGGGGGACCAATGCGACGCAGTTTGTTCCGCGCCGCCTTATATGGCCTCCCGAATGGGTCGTTGTCGAGACCCTCCAGCAGCTCAGCCCTCGCCGCGTCCTTGGCGGCGCCGATGGCCGACTTGAAGGCCGCCCTCGCCTCCACGTATCTGGCGTAGAGGCGGTCCTCGTCAGCCAGATCCCGTCGACGTCGCCGACGCGAGCGGGTGTAGGCCCGCCGTGCCGCCACGCAGGAGGCCCGCAGCTCCGCCAACTCCTCCGACCACCAGTACACGACACGTCGGGGAGGTGGACGTCTCGACCGAGGCATGCTGGCGTTGCACACCTCGGTCAATGACCCCCTCAGTCGGGCCGCCGCCGCGTCCACGTCCAGGACGTCCACGCCGGGACCTGGCCAAAGCCAGTCCTGGACGAACGCGGCCTCCCGTGCCGCCTCCCGATCCAGGTGGGTCAGAGCCCACCTTGGAAACGGGGAACGGCCCGACGATGAGGGGGTGCTGCGGCGCCCCCGTGGATTCTGGGGGGAGATCTCGAATCGCACGTAGCGGTGATCCGAGATCGTCTCCCCCAGTTCCACCCTCCAGTTACGAATGCGGGCGGCCAGTGCCGGTGTGGCGAAGGTGAACCGCCCTGCCGCCGCACGCACGTCTGGACGCTCCCCCTATTCAAGAGGGAGAGACCAGACGTGGCCGCCCACAATTCGACCGCCCGTCCGCGATTGTCGGTGGCCGGGTTTCCCCAGACCACCGATTTGGCATTCAGATCTCCCAAAACGGAGACCTGACGCGTTGTCGCCCTACCTATGACCGCCGTCAGGACTCCGAGGAAGTCCTCGAAGTCCTGAAGTGGGCGGTTTGGGGAGAAATAGACCCCCACAAGGGCCATCCCTCCCCACGCGGCGGCCACGTATCCCGGTCCCCTCTCTAAGAGCGAGAGGGGAAGGGAGTCCGTGGAGGACCGCACCGCGATTGCCACCAAGCCGTCACTATCTCCCAGCCAATTGCTGGGAGTATAGTACGGCTCGGCCACCACTGCCACATCCACCAACCACTCGGCCATTGACTGCACCAGTAAGTCCTGGGCAGCCCGGCAGTGGTTGATGTTTGCCTGCAGGATGCGACGGTCGGTACCCATTATTCGACCATCGCATCACCCTCGGCCACCGCCGCTGATGGGATATCAGCGGGGGTAGTGGCAGCAGCGGCAGGACGGCTTATAACCGCCTGCGGCTTGCCCTTCTTAGACGGGGGTCGGCATGACCTCCCCCCCATCACGTGGTCCGCGGGGCGGCCACTAGAGGCACACGCGGCACAGTGCGACTTGGCGGCCTCACACGTGGCCGCCATATGCCCCTGTTTCCCGCAGCGGAAGCATGTGTCCGCCCTATCCACGGTGGATGGACACATGGCTCGGGTGTGGCCGATGCCGAAGCACTTGAAGCAGCGCATTGGCGCTGCCTCAAGCACCCGGATCACAGCCCGGCTGAAGCCTACCAGAAGCCGTCCCTGGCATTTAGCCTGGACGGCCAACATTGCGGCGACTGGGCACATCAGCCGGATAGTGCCCAGTCCACCGCGGCCGGGCCTGATATCCCGAGCCTGCACCGCTGCGGGTTCGCAGCCACCGGCTTTCGCGACCGCCTCCACCACTTCCTCCTTGGTGACCGAGTCATCTAGACCGGTCACCTCAATGGCTGTGGTTTTGGTCGGCCTGGCGACCTTCGCCACGTCGGCAAGTGCCTCCCTCAACTTGCCGGCGAATAAGTCAGCGTTCCTGCCGCCGTCCTTCCCCGGAAACTCGAAGAGTCGAGCTCCGGTTTGGGTACGTCGGCAGTTACCGAGCCCCAACTCGGCGGGGTCTGCGACGGCTCGAGCCCGTCTCAGGACGGACTCGTAGGTTACCCCCCTCTCCGCGGCCTCGGGCACGATGGTCACCGTGACCTCCGCGGATTTGGGGGCAACCAGCCTCGGAGACTTTTTAGCTGCCGAGGCAGCCGCTGGTGCAGCCGCTGGGGTTGCCGGGGCTTGGGTCGCCTTCTTCCTCCTGCCCCTCTTCACCACCTCTGACCACGGCTGGTTGGACGGGGTGGTGGAGGGAAGGAGGGCGTCTCCCTCCTGAACCTGGGGGGCAGGTGTCGCGATGGCAACCGGCCCCAGTTCGGCACCCGCACTCGTACCGGGGGGAGGCAGAGCCCCCGGCGTCTTCTTCCCCTTGCCCTTGCCCTTTGAGGGCTTTGGGACAGGGGGAGCCACTGTCGGCGTCTTGTCCGCCGCTAGTGGTGGACGGAGACGCGGTTCGGGCAAGAGGCGGTCTTCTATGCCTGCAAAGCAGGCACGGATGAACGCCCTCTCCTCCATGACAACCTTGCGGAACAGTTCCTCGAGATTGGAGGAGGAGGGGGCGGGAACCACTGCCGACGGGGCGCTGCTGACGGGGGCGGGGCCGTAGCTTCAGCCAGCTTCTTGTGAAGCTGGCTGACTTCTGCTTGCAGGCGATCCACCCTCGCCTGCAGCTGCCGCGTCTCCTCTGACGCAGTACGCTGCGTCAGTTCAGACACAATGCCGAGCAGGCTAGTTGCTCGGCATTTCAGGGCCTTTTGAATCGTGCCCTTCAGGCTGGAGGACTTGGAGGCGACCTCGACGATCTCCTCCTTGTCCTCCTCTGCCAGTCGGGCCAGCTCCTCCACGGATAATCCCTCGAAACTGACGAGGGCTGAACCATATCCGGCCCTCGACTTGGCTGCACGCGCCTGCCTCTCTTTCGCGGCAACCTTCTCCTCCAGCTCCAGCTCGAGGTCGGCCCGTCTGGCCAAGTCAAGCTGACGCTGGGCGTCCGCTAGACCCACGTCATGGGTGCCAGTCTGAGAAGAAGTCGAAAGCGAAGACGTCTTCGCCCTCGGCTTCTTCTGTTTGGGCTTACCCTTGGCCGAGTCCGAAGAACACCGGACCCGGGCCTCAGGTAGGCCCTCTTCAAGCTGCGGTCCGCAGCCACTCCACACACGGACGACGAGTCCCCGACAACGGACCCCATGTCCGAGTCGGAGTACTCGTCCTCCCCGCAAGAGCCCGCCGCCGATGGTGCGTGACTGGCTTCCGACGCCGACAAGTCGTCGGGTTGGCCCTGAGAAGGGCCTTTTGGTTGGCCCTGAGAAGGGCCTTTTGGTTGGCCCTGAGAAGGGCCGGTTGGTTGGCCCTGAGAAGGGCCTTTTGAGACGAAACGCCCGGAGGCATTCCGCAATGATTTCGGCTTCGGCATAGCGTCAACCAAAAACCGCAATAAAAATAAAACCCAAAGTAAGAACAAAAACCACAATTAAAATATCCACAATTACGCAATCGCCCTCAGAGTAAAAGAAAGTAGGATCGCGTAGGTCACAGCGCTCGTTAGCCACCGGTCTGCCACTCCGTTACGGTGGTCAGACACGGCGTTGCCCGGGGAACACTACGTGGAAGTCAGCGCTGTGGGGGGGTCCCCCATTCCTACCTTATCCTTTTTTTTTTTTTTTTTTTTTGATGTCGCTGGGGAAAATGACAATTACGCATCCCCACCCGTCGGGGGACGGGCAGGGTATGTGGGACTCCCCGGGAGAGAGCCTCCCGGTATACCCACTAAAAACCCCAGCGCAACTCCGGCATCGCCATAGTGGCGGGGGAGTGGGAAACTAGCACAGCCTCAGCTACCTCTCCCCCGCCGGCGAACCCCGCCTATTGAGGCGGGCCCTCATTTGCCCCTCTTAAAGAGGGGCCGTGGCTCCCGCGTGGTGAGCGGTGCAAGGCGGGCGCGGGCACCCCCGTGCCTCACGCCCGCCGCTCACCTCAGGGCGGGAGAAAGCGGGCGAAATCCCGCCTTCTCCTGCCCCTACGCCGCCTACGGAGCGCCGGAGCGAGGGGATCCTCCTCTCGCTCCCGCTCCGCGGCCTCCTTCTGCGACATCACGACCTCGCAGAAGGAGGCCATCGCCGCCCAGGCCCCCTCGCTCCCCACCATCGCTCTGACGACGGCGGGCAGCGAGAGGTCCCCTCCTACCGCCGCGACAAGATCGCGGCGCGGCACGGCCCACGACGGGCACACCGCGAGGGTGTGGTCCGCCGCGTCCTCCGCCGCGCCGCAATCGTGGCACGACGGCGTTTCCTCTCGTCCTATCCGGTGCAGGTACCTGCCGAAGCAGCCGTGACCGGAGAGTACCTGCACCAGACGGAAGGAGAGGAACCCGTGACGCCTGTCGAGCCAGTCCTTCAGGACCGGCCCGATGGCGTCGAGGGTGCGACGACCGAACACCGCGGAGGCGAGGTCGCGCGTCCAATGTTGGACAATGGCGTCCCTCGCCTCCCGGCGGACGGCCTCCCTCAGCTCCGGGGCCGGACGCTCGCCCAGCGCCCTGCGCCCCGCCGTCCACTCGTACACTCTGGCGAGCACCCAGGCCTCGAGCTCCCAAGGCGGGGTGCTCGCCAGAGCGCATGCCGAAGCGAAGCCTACCGTGCGGTAGGCCCGCGCTACCCGCTGGGCGATGGCCCTTTGGGGCGCCCGAAGAGCGGTGACGTTCTCCCTCCTATGGAGGGAGTCCGCCCAAATGGGGGCCCCATAAAGGGCCATGCTCCGCAGTATGCCGGCGTATAACCGCCGGCAACGACTGCTCGGCCCTCCCATGTTCGGCATGAGCCATGAGAGGGCGTCCGCGGCTTTCAGCAGGCGCGTCGACAGCCCGCAAAAATGCGGGCCGAAGCGCAGCCTGCTGTCCAGCATTAGGCCCAGATATTTCATCTGGGCCTTGACCCCGATTCTGACGCCCTCCACAAAAATGTGGGCGTCGGGTGGGGGGCGCTGCCGGGGACCGTGAAAGAACACGGCCTCCGTTTTGTGCAGCGCCACCCTCAAGCCCAGGCGGCGGATCCTCCCCGCCACTAAGGATCCGCCCGCCGAAGCCAAACTGGCCGCCTCCCTGAAAGTGCTCCCGCGGGAAGTGAGGAGAGTGTCATCTGCATAGCAGATGACACTCGTGCCTCGCAGGAGGGTTCCCCGCAGGAGCCAGTCATAACCGACGTTCCACAGAAGAGGCCCTAGAACGGACCCCTGTGGAACGCCGGTTCCCACAGCGTATCTCCGGAGCTGGCCAGCCCCGTCTACGAGGAGGACAGCACGGTCCTCCAGGTAGCTGGCCAGGAGACCCCGCAAGTACAGGGGCACTCCGTGGAACCGCAGCGCCTCCAGGATGGTGGAGTGGGGGACGGAGTTGAAGGCGTTGGCAATGTCGAATGACACAGCCAACACTCCATCCCCCAGTCCTACCGCCTCTGTCACCTGGCCCTTGAGACGGGCCAGGGCGTCCACTGTCGAACGCCCAGCTCGAAAACCGAACTGGGCGTCTGACAGGTCCGGTCCCACGCTCCGAAGATGACACTTCAGGCGGCCGGCGATGATCCCCTCGAACATTTTACCGACCTCATCGAGCAGAAGGATGGGCCGGTATGCCGAGGGGGAGTCCGCCGGCCGTCCCTCCTTGTGGAGGAGGCACAATTGGCCTTCCCGCCAAGGTTTCGGGAACCTCCCCGACGCGAAGCACGCGTCGAAGAGGTCCCGAAACCTTCCCTCCATCTCGGTGGCCGCGATGGCCACCACCCTGGCGGGAACGCCGTCGGGGCCAGGAGCCGTCTTTTTGGCGCGGAGACGGAGCGTCGCCGCGCCAAATTCCTCCTCTGAAACCGGAGGAGGAGGAGCTTCCTCCTCCGGTCCTTCCCTTGGCGGGCCCATCGCTGGTGGGGTGAAGTGCGGATCCCTGCGCGGAAACAGGGACCGCACCACCCCATCCAGGAGCGCTGGTTCCAGGGTCTCGGCAACCGGGGGACCAATGCGACGCAGTTTGTTCCGCGCCGCCTTATATGGTCTCCCGAATGGGTCGTTGTCGAGACCCTCCAGCAGCTCAGCCCTCGCCGCGTCCTTGGCGGCGCCGATGGCCGACTTAAAGGCCGCCCTTGCCCCCACGTATGTGGAGTAGAGGCGGTCCTCTTCGGCCTCGTCCCGTCGGCGCCGCCGACGCGATCGGGTGTAGGCCCGCCGTGCCGCCACGCAGGTGGCCCGCAGCTCCGCCAACTCCTCCGACCACCAGTACACGGCGCGTCGGGGAGGTGGACGTCTCGACCGAGGCATGCTGGCGTTGCACACCTCGGTCAATGACCCCCTCAGTCGGGCCGCCGCCGCGTCCACGTCCAGGACGTCCACGCCGGGACCTGGCCAAAGCCAGTCCTGGACGAACGCGGCCTCCCGTGCCGCCTCCCGATCCAGGTGGGTCAGAGCCCACCTTGGAAACGGGGAACGGCCCGACGATGAGGGGGTGCTGCGGCGCCCCCGTGGATTCTGGGGGGAGATCTCGAATCGCACGTAGCGGTGATCCGAGATCGTCTCCCCCAGTTCCACCCTCCAATTTCGAATGCGGGCGGCCAGTGCGGGCGTGGCGAAAGTGAGATCCACAATGGACCCACCCTGCCGCCGCACGCACGTCTGGACGCTCCCCCTATTCAAGAGGGAGAGACCAGACGTGGTCGCCCACAATTCGACCGCCTGACCGCGGGCGTCGGTGGCCGGGTTTCCCCAGACCACCGACTTGGCATTCAGGTCTCCTAACACGGAGACCTGTCGTGGCGCCGTCCTCCCGATGACCGCCGTCAGGACCCCGAGGAAATCCTCGAAGTCGATGGGATCCCCTCGCTCCGGCGCTCCGTAGGCGGCGTAGGGGCAGGAGAAGGCGGGACTTCGCCCGCTTTCTCCCGCCCTGAAGTGAGCGGCGGGCGTGAGGCACGGGGGTGCCCGCGCCCGCCTTGCACCGCTCACCACGCGGGAGCCACGGCCCCTCTTTAAGAGGGGCAAATGAGGGCCCGCCTTTCTAGGCGGGTTTCGCCGGCGGGGGAGAGGTAGCTGAGGCTGTGCTAGTTTCCCACTCCCCCGCCACTATGGCGATGCCGGAGTTGCGCTGGGGTTTTTAGTGGGTATACCGGGAGGCTCTCTCCCGGGGAGTCCCACATACCCTTCCCGTCTCCCGACGGGAGGGGATGCGTAATTGACATTTTCCCCAGCGGCATCAAAAAAAAAAAAAAAAAAAGGATAAGTTTAGGTTCCGTGCGCAGTTTCTGGCCTGCCATCGGACGCGTCCCCAGGTGGCGGATAGGGGAACGGCCCCCAGATATGGGGGTTACCGGTTTACCGGCGCGGACCAAAACCAGAAGTGGGGACCGCTTCGGCGGTCACGCGCGGCGGGTCGGCCACCACTCCAGGTGGCTGACGTGACCCGGACTCCGGGTCACCGTCGGGCAACCCGGTCTCCTCACTGAGAGGAGCTAGGGGCCCCGTTTGTCTTCGGGCAAACGAGTGGGGCTAAGAGGAAGGACACCTCGCTAAAAAACCCTTGGCTGCTGCGTCTTCTTGCACACGAAGACGTACCCAGCCGGGCCCCTCCCTATGGAGGGCCCACTGTGGGCCTGCCTTCGGGCAGGAATCGCCGGCGGGGGATTGGTCGGCAGGCATGCTACTTCCCATGACCCCGCCACTAAGGCGATGTCGGTGTGCCGCTATTCGGTTTTAGTGGGTATTCCCGGCTTCGGCTGGGCGAGTCCCACACACGCCCTTCGGGGTATGGTGCGTAAATGTCATTTCCACAGCGTCAAAAAAAAAAAAAAAAAAGGATAAGTTTAGGTTGGGGTACGCCCCACAGTGCTGACTTCCTCGCAGTGTACCCCGGGCAACGCCGTGTCTGACCACCATACCATAACGGAGTGGCAGACCGGTGGCTAACAAGCACTGTGACCTACGCGATCTTGCGATTTTATTTTATTCTGAGGGCGATTGCGTATATAGTGGATTATTTTATTGTGGTTTTTATTTTATTGAGGGTTTTATTCGATTGTGGTTTTTATAGTATTGTTACGAATGCACCTTATGTCGAGGGCATAAGGTTCAATATCGCGTGACATGCAGTGCGTAACTTTTAAGCCCTTTAACTCTAGATCTAGACATCGTATAGATGCAATATAAAAACGCATTTCTAGATTTAAGGTGGCCTATCGAATGGTACAGGTTTCATCAATTTTGTCAACTAAGTGACGACATCGAAATTTCTAGAAGCCCGTTTCCGGGAATTACCGTAGGTACTTACCGAATGTACTCGAAGTTATGCGCTATTATTATTACGTCTAGACGACTCTGGAATGTTCGATCAGCTGGACTATATATAGCGCCGTGACGCCGGCGCCGAGTCAGTCTACACTTGACTACCGATACGAAAACAGCGACACTTAAGAAGCGATCTTTGAGAATACCTACTGCGACAACTGTAACGAGAACTGTGAGTACTACGTGAAGTAACATCTGTAGTGTTATTGTGTGTTTACAATACGGACTTCGTGGACGTAAGTGAAGACTTCGGTGCAACGTCAGCAACATTCTACTTGTCATTGCCTACAATCGACTGTACCTTCGTTGCCAATAAACTTCGTAACCCTTAACCGGTATTTTAGTACCCCTAGCCCGTAACAATTGGTGTCAGAAGCGGAATGCCGGTCACGCCAAGGGAAGACGAAAGAGTTCGCACGCGACGACAAGCAGCGATGGATCTGGCGCGTCAAGAGGAAGAATTGCTTAGTGTCCCTACACCCATAGAAGATGCGGCCGTCGTAACACCGACGAATGTGAGTGCGCCTAGTACCACCACTATTCCCGGAACCAGCGGATGCGATTTATCGGCATTAATGGCTCACTTGACGGCGCAAATAAGGCTGAGCATAGCAGAATCCCAGGCAGAAACCCAGGCGCAAATAAGGCTGAGCATAGCAGAATCCCAGGCAGAAACCCAGGCGCAAATAAGGCTGAGCATAGCAGAATCCCAGGCAGAAACCCAGGTGCAAATAAAAGGTATAGCAGAATCCCAGGCAGAAATAAAACAATCCCAGGCAGAAACCCAGGCACAAATCATTACAAGTATAGCAGAATCTCAGGTAAAATCCCAGCAATTAGTATTAGAACTTAATGAAAAGTGGAAAGAAACCAAAGAAGAGGTTAATGAGCTTAAAATAAAAACAGCGCAACAGGATGCCCGTATGGACCAGCAAGACATGCGTATAGACAAACAAGATGCACGGATGGGGAAACTAGACAGTACCATCATGGAGTGCGAGAAAGAAATACAGTTTCTCCATAAAACGGTGCAGAAAGGAGGTATTAAAGGTGTGATACCTGTACCCAGTGCTTCGCCGACGTTCAAAGTACCTCATTTTGACGGAACAACGTCATGGGTGGCCTTCCGTCTACAGTTTGAGAAGGTCGCCAAAGGCAACAACTGGGACGACGATCAAGCGGTAACCGCTCTTACGCTTGCTCTGCGTGGTGATGCGGTACAAATCCTCGAAAATATTTCCGGCGATTGCAATACCCTAGCCTGTTTGCTGGAAGCGTTAGAGTCTAGATACGGGGAGAAACACCTCGAACATGTCTTCAGGGCTCAACTCCGCGACCGGACACAAAAGAGCAGTGAAGGTTTGCAACAATGGGCTACGGAAATAGAACGCATTGTTCGAAGGGCGTATGCATCAACACCAGCATTAATTGACGCTACTACTGTGCAAGCCTTTACTGATGGGATTCGAGATGCAGAAGTCAGGGCTGCAGTTCGTCTGGGTCACCACCAGACTCTAAAGGCAGCCTTGACACACGCTTTAGAGGTGGAAGCTGTACGCCAAGATGGCCGACAACATCATCGTATCCGTGAGGTAACCGCACCAATAAAAACCCGACAAGGACCAACCTGCTATGAGTGCGGCGAAAAGGGGCATATTCGGATTAATTGTCCCAGGAAGTCTAAGGGAAGAAGTACTTCTGGGACACAGGTGGAAGCAGAGGATTTAAACTAGGAACAGCCAGGGCTGTGGGGCGAGTACTGGCTGGTCGACGTGAAGCCCCCATTATAACAGTATCACAAGTGGGTGACGGAAACAGTCTTATTATAGAAGGAGAATTGAATGGTAAGTCATGCAGTTTCACATTGGATACTGGTGCATCAAGAACTATTGCACGACCGGAGCTATTTCCTCGGACCATAGCATGGAAAAAAGGGTCTTCACAATGCCGATTACAAACCGCCACCGGCCAACCAGTGCTCGTCCTTGGTGAAACGAATGTGACCTTGAAAATGGGTGATAAGACATTCACGCACCCTATTTTAGTAGCGAATATTACAGATGATTGTATAATAGGACTGGACTTTTTGAAGAAACAGCAGTGCGTCCTGAATGTGGCAAAAGGAGTATTGAGTTTTCCAGAACAAGAAGTATTTCTTCAAGGTGGAAAACAAGGATCTGTGTACTGTTTAAGGAGAACGGTATTACCACCAAGATCAGAAACCTTAGTTGATATTAGACTATCACCAATAGGATGCCGCAAACGTTGCATTATAATAGAAGATTCTGGAGATCACCCAGACTGGATAACGGCGAGGACACTGATGATGATTTCCGATAAACCAAAAATACGCATAATCAACGTTAGTAACAAAGAAATAACTCTCGAAAAGAATCGTGTGGTGGGTGTGTGCGATAATGTAACATCTTTGAGAAAAACAGAGGTGCACGAAAAGGAACCTGATAAGAAGTGGCAGGAACATGTATCGACACTACTCGAAAATTGTAAGGGCAATTTAAACAAGTTCGAAAGTCACAAAGTTAAGGAACTGTTGCATAACTTCCATGACATCTTCTCGAAGACCGATGGTGACGTGGGAAGAACCGGGCTAGTCAAACACCATATAGATACGGGGGATACACAGCCGATAAGACAGAGACCACGTCGTATACCCTTTGCAAGAGAACAGGAAGTCACGGAAATGTTAAGAGATATGGAAAAAAACCGAATTATCGAAGCATCTACCAGCCCTTGGTCATCTCCAGTTGTCCTAGTCAAGAAAAAGGATGGCAGTACAAGGTTTTGCGTTGACTACAGGATGTTGAATGATGCCACGAAAAAGGACAGTTATCCTCTGCCACGTATAGATGACACTTTGGACTTGCTAAGTGGCATGAAATGGTTCTCCACAGTTGACCTCAAAAGTGGATACTGGCAGGTGGAAATCTGTCAGCAGGATAAAGAAAAGACCGCTTTCTCCACTGGTCCTGGGAACGGTCTCTGGCAATTCAATGTCATGCCTTTTGGACTGTGCAATGCTCCAGCCACATTCGAGCGCTTAATGGAGCGCATTTTGGTGGGGTTGCTTGGTGATGCATGCCTGGTCTATTTGGATGACATCATCATTATGGGACGAAGCTTCGAAGAGCACCTACGCAATTTGGAGAAAGTGTTCCAAAAACTGCGTGAAGCGAATTTAAAACTCAGTCCTAGTAAGTGTACACTATTCCAGAAAGAGGTTGGATACTTAGGACACATTATTTCGGCGCAAGGAATTCGAACAGACCCTGAAAAAATAAAAGCCGTGTCAAAGTGGCCTACCCCTCGTAACAAAACTGAGGTACGCTCTTTCTTGGGTCTGTGTGCATATTACCGTCGGTTTGTGAAGAACTTCTCCGAGTTAGCGAAACCGTTGCATCGTTTAACAGAGGAAAAGTGTCAATTTGAATGGAAGTCTGACTGCGAACAGGCATTTGCGGTACTGAAAACTCACTTGTGTGAGGCTCCTGTATTAGGTTACCCTAGTAGGGAAGGCCGATTTTTGATAGACACAGATGCCAGCAATGTTGGTATTGGAGGAGTTCTCTCTCAAACACAAGGAGATAGGCATGTCGTTATCGCATATTTCAGCAAATGCCTTTCCAAGCCAGAAAGAAATTACTGTGTTACCCGCCGAGAACTTCTAGCCGTTGTTAAGACCTTACAACACTTCAAGAAATATTTGATTGGGAGACAGTTTACACTTCGCACCGATCACGCTGCCTTACAGTGGTTGCTTCAGTTCAAAGACCCAGAAGGACAAGTAGCAAGGTGGATAGAGCAGCTGCAAGAATTTAACTTTGTCACAGAACATCGAAAAGGCAAGTCACACAATAATGCTGATGCTTTATCTAGACGGCCTTGCGAAGAATCTTGCCGACATTGTGCCAAACAGGAAAAGAAAGAGAACGTAAGGATTATCCAGGTGAGCGATTTGGATGAAGACTGGGATAATCGATCATTGGAAGACGCACAAAAGGAAGATAGTGACTTGAAGACAGTAATCGAATGGAAGAAAAGTGGCCAGCGGCCCCCTTGGAGTGAAATATCAGCGCTTAGCCCAACAGCAAAAAGTTACTGGGCTCAATGGGACAGCCTGATAATTGATAATGGAGTTCTGAAGAGGAAATGGGAATCACCTAGTGGACAGGAGGTCGCCTTACAGATAGTTGTCCCCTGTGAGAAGGTCGCGTCGGTGCTAAGACAGGTGCACGACGGAGTATCCGGAGGACATCTAGGAGTAAAGAAAACTCTGGAGAAGGTGAGAAAAAGGTTCTATTGGGTGCATTGCCGCGAAGACGTAGAGGACTGGTGTAGGAAATGTGTAGCCTGCTCCTCAGTAAAGGGACCGCAAACGAGGGCCAGAGGTCGGCTGAAAGTGTATAATGTTGGTGCACCATGGGAAAGAGTTGCTGTCGATATAGCTGGGCCGTTCCCTATTACTGAAGAAGGGAATAGGTATATCGTCGTCATGCAAGACTATTTCAGCAAATGGCCAGAAGCTTTTGCAGTACCCAACCAAGAAGCTCATACCGTCGCCAAAAAGCTAGTTCACGAGGTGTTCTGTCGATTTGGCGTCCCCTTGGAGTTGCACTCTGACCAGGGTAGAAACTTCGAGTCTTCACTTTTTCAAGAGGTTTGCCAACTACTCGGGATACATAAGACTCGTACAACACCATATCACCCTCAGTCAGATGGAATGGTCGAAAGATTCAACCAGACGCTAGAGAATCATTTGGCCAAAGTAGTGGAAGAACATCAGAGGGATTGGGACCAATACATTCCACTCTTCTTAATGTCATACCGCTCTGCAACACATGATAGTACAAATTGTACACCGGCGAAAGTCAACTTCGGCCGAGAAATTAGATTACCCATAGATGCACTAACCGGAACACCCCCCGATACCCCTATCCTAGCCGTCGACTATGTGGCCGACCTACGACGTAAACTAGATGGAATACATGAGCTAGTGAGAGAGAATGGTCTGAAAACCAGCGAGAGAATGAAGATCCGATACGACCGCAAAGCTAACGTGCCTGGGTTTGAAGAGGGAACTTTGGTATGGTTACATAATCCCATTAGGAGAAAAGGAAAGAGTCCGAAGTTCCAACCCAAATGGGAGGGTCCGTACACGATAGTAACCAGGATAAACGATGTCACCTACCGCATAAAGAAAGGATCTAGAGGGAAGCTGAAGATCGTACACGTAGACCGCCTAGCTCGCTATTACGGATCAAATCATGCTCGGGACGAGCACGACTAAGAAGGGGGCAATGTTACGAATGCACCTTATGTCGAGGGCATAAGGTTCAATATCGCGTGACATGCAGTGCGTAACTTTTAAGCCCTTTAACTCTAGATCTAGACATCGTATAGATGCAATATAAAAACGCATTTCTAGATTTAAGGTGGCCTATCGAATGGTACAGGTTTCATCAATTTTGTCAACTAAGTGACGACATCGAAATTTCTAGAAGCCCGTTTCCGGGAATTACCGTAGGTACTTACCGAATGTACTCGAAGTTATGCGCTATTATTATTACGTCTAGACGACTCTGGAATGTTCGATCAGCTGGACTATATATAGCGCCGTGACGCCGGCGCCGAGTCAGTCTACACTTGACTACCGATACGAAAACAGCGACACTTAAGAAGCGATCTTTGAGAATACCTACTGCGACAACTGTAACGAGAACTGTGAGTACTACGTGAAGTAACATCTGTAGTGTTATTGTGTGTTTACAATACGGACTTCGTGGACGTAAGTGAAGACTTCGGTGCAACGTCAGCAACATTCTACTTGTCATTGCCTACAATCGACTGTACCTTCGTTGCCAATAAACTTCGTAACCCTTAACCGGTATTTTAGTACCCCTAGCCCGTAACAGTATTTTATTGTGGTTTGTTATTTTTATTCTGGTTTTGTGGTTCTCGAAATGTCGAAGCCATTGAGAGACGCTGCCGGGCGTTTCGTCCCAAAAGGCCCTTCTCAGGGCCAACCAAAAGGCCCTTCTCAGGGCCAACCAAAAGGCCCTTCTCAGGGCCAACCCAAAGGTCCTTCTCAGGGCCACCCCGACGAAATGTCGGCGTCGGAGGCGAGTCGCGCACCTTCTGCGACGGGCTTCTGCGGAGGGGACGAGTTCTCCGACTCGGACATGGGGTCCGTTGTCGGGGACTCGTCTTCTGTGTGTGGAGTGGCTGCGGAGCGCAGCCTGAAGAGGGCCTACCTGAGGCTCGGGTCCGAGGGCTCCTCGGGCTCGGCCAAGGGTAGGCCCAACAAGAAGAAGTCGAAGGCGAAGAATGCTTCGCCATCGACTTCCTCTCAGGCTGGCACCCACGATGTGGGTTTGGCAGACGCCCAGCGCCAGCTCGGCTTGGCCAGACGGGCCGAGGCCGAGCTGGAACTGGAGGAGTTGGTTGCCGCCAAGGAGAGGCAGGCGCGCGCAACCAAGGCGAGGGCCGGATACGGTTCGGCCCTCGTCAGTTTCGAGGGCCTGTCCGTGGCCGAGTTGGTCCGCTTGGCGGAGGAGGACAAGGAGGAGATCGTCGAGGTCGCCTCCAGGTCCTCCGAGAAGGAAGGAAGGAAGGAGGAAGGAGGTCCACGGAGAAGGGGGTAACCTACGAGTCCGTCTTGAGACGGGCTCGTGCCGTCGCGGACCCCGCCCAGTTGGGAATCGGTGCCTGCCGTCGGACCCAAACCGAAGCTCGGTTATTCGAGTTTCCGGGGAAGGACGGCGGCAAAAATGCCGATTTGTGTGCCAACAAGGTGCGGGAGGTCCTTGCGAACGTGGCCAAGGTCGCCAGGCCGATGAAGACGACGGCCGTCGAGGTGACCGGTCTTGATGACTCGGTCACCAAGGAGGAGGTGGTGGCGGCAATTGCGGCTGCCGGTTGCTGCGAACCCGCAGCGGTCCAGGCTCGGGACATCAGGCCCGGCCGCGGTGGACTGGGCACTATCCAGCTGGTGTGCCCAGTCGCCGCAGTGTTGGCCGTCCGGGCAAAATGCCAAGGACGGCTCTTGGTAGGGTTTAGCCGGGCCGTGATCCGGGTACTTGAGGCAGCGCCGATGCGCTGCTTCAAGTGCTTCGGCATCGGCCACACCCGAGCCATGTGTCCGTCCTCCGTGGATAGGGCGGACACCTGCTTCCGCTGCGGGCAACAGGGGCATAAGGCGGCCTCGTGCGAGGCCGCCAAGCCGCATTGCGCGGTATGTGCCGATAGTGGTCGCCCCGCAGACCATGTAATGGGGGGGAGCGCATGCCGACCTCCTACGAAGAAGGGCAAGCCGCAGGCGGCTAAAAGCCGGCCTGCCGCTGCTGCCACCACTCCCGCTGATATTCCATCAGCGGCGGTGGCCGAGGGTGATGCGATGGTCGAATAATGGGTATCGACCATCGCATCCTGCAGGCAAACACCAACCACTGCCGGGCTGCCCAGGACCTGCTGGTGCAGTCAATGGCCGAGTGGTTGGTGGATGTGGCAGTGGTGGCCGAGCCGTACTATACTCCCAGCAATTGGCTGGGAGATAGTGACGGCTCGGTGGCAATCGTGGCGCGGTCTTCCTCGGACTCCCCTCCCCTCTCGCTCTTAGAGAGGGGACCGGGATACGTGGCCGCCGCGTGGGGAGGGTTGGCCCTTGTGGGGGTCTACTTCTCCCCAAACCGCCCTCTCCAGGATTTCGAGGATTTCCTCGGGGTCCTGACGGCGGTCATCGGGAGGACGGCGCCACGACAGGTCTCCGTTTTGGGAGACCTGAATGCCAAGTCGGTGGTCTGGGGAAACCCGGCCACCGACGCTCGCGGACGGGCAGTCGAATTGTGGGCTGCCACGTCTGGACTCTCCCTCTTGAATAGGGGGAGCGTCCAGACATGCGTGCGGCGGCAGGGCGGGTCCATTGTGGACCTCACCTTTGCCACGCCCGCACTGGCCGCCCGCATTCGAAATTGGAGGGTGGAACTGGGGGAGACGATCTCGGATCACCGCTACGTGCGATTCGAGATCTCCCCCCAGAATCCACGGGGGCGCCGCAGCACACCCTCATCGTCGGGCCGTTCCCCGTTTCCAAGGTGGGCTCTGACCCACCTGGATCGGGAGGCGGCACGGGAGGCCGGGTTCGTCCAGGACTGGCTTTGGCCAGGTCCCGGCGTGGACGTGCTGGACGTGGACGCGGCGGCGGCCCGACTGAGGGGGTCATTGACCGAGGTGTGCAACGCCAGCATGCCTCGGTCGAGACGTCCACCTCCCCGACGCGCCGTGTACTGGTGGTCGGAGGAGTTGGCGGAGCTGCGGGCCACCTGCGTGGCGGCACGGCGGGCCTACACCCGATCGCGTCGGCGGCGCCGACGGGACGAGGCCGAAGAGGACCGCCTCTACTCCACATACGTGGGGGCGAGGGCGGCCTTTAAGTCGGCCATCGGCGCCGCCAAGGACGCGGCGAGGGCTGAGCTGCTGGAGGGTCTCGACAACGACCCATTCGGGAGACCATATAAGGCGGCGCGGAACAAACTGCGTCGCATTGGTCCCCCGGTTGCCGAGACCCTGGAACCAGCGCTCCTGGATGGGGTGGTGCGGTCCCTGTTTCCGCGCAGGGATCCGCACTTCACCCCACCAGCGATGGGCCCGCCAAGGGAAGGGCCGGAGGAGGAAGCTCCTCCTCCTCCGGTTTCAGAGGAGGAATTTGGCGCGGCGACGCTCCGTCTCCGCGCCAAAAAGACGGCTCCTGGCCCCGACGGCGTTTCCGCCAGGGTGGTGGCCATCGCGGCCACCGAGATGGAGGGAAGGTTTCGGGACCTCTTCGACGCGTGCTTCGCGTTGGGGAGGTTCCCGAAACCTTGGCGGGAAGGCCAATTGTGCCTCCTCCATAAGGAGGGACGGCCGGCGGACTCCCCCTCGGCATACCGGCCCATCGTTTTGCCTGATGAGGTCGGTAAAATGTTCGAGGGGATCATCGCCGGCCGCCTGAAGTGTCATCTTCGGAGCGTGGGACCGGACCTGTCGGACGCCCAGTTCGGTTTTCGAGCTGGGCGTTCGACAGTGGACGCCCTGGCCCGTCTCAAGGGCCAGGTGACAGAGGCGGTAGGAGTGGGGGATGGAGTGTTGGCTGTATCATTCGACATTGCCAACGCCTTCAACTCCATCCCCCACTCCACCATCCTGGAGGCGCTTCGGTTCCACGGAGTGCCCCTTTACTTGCGGGGCCTCCTGGCCAGCTACCTGGAGGACCGTGCTGTCCTCCTCGTAGACGGGGCTGGCCAGCTCCGGAGATACACTGTGGGAACCGGCGTTCCACAGGGGTCCGTTCTAGGGCCTCTTCTGTGGAACGTCGGTTATGACTGGCTCCTGCGGGGAACTCTTCTGCGAGGCACGAGTGTCATCTGCTACGCAGATGACACTCTCCTCACTTCCCGCGGGAGCAGTTATAGGGAGGCGGCCAGTTTGGCCTCGGCGGGCGGATCCTTGGTGGCGGGGAGGATCCGCCGCCTGGGCTTGAGGGTGGCGCTGCACAAAACGGAGGCCGTGTTCTTTCACGGCCCCCGGCAGCGCCCCCCACCCGACGCCCACATTTATGTGGAGGGGGTGAGGGTCGGGGTTGAGGCCCAGATGAAGTATCTGGGCCTCATGCTGGACAGCAGGCTGCACTTCGGCCCGCACTTTAGCGGGCTGTCGACGCGCCTGCTGAAAGCCGCGGACGCCCTCTCATGGCTCATGCCGAACATGGGAGGGCCGAGCACTCGGTGCCGGCGGTTATACGCCGGCATACTGAGGAGCATGGCCCTTTACGGGGCCCCAATTTGGGCGGACTCCCTCCACAGGAGGGAGAACCTCACCACCCTTCGGGCGCCCCAAAGGGCCATCGCCCAGCGGGTAGCGCGGGCCTACCGCACGGTAGGTTTCGCTTCGGCATGCGCTCTGGCGAGCACCCCGCCTTGGGAGCTCGAGGCCTGGGTGCTCGCCAGAGTGTACGAGTGGACGGCGGGGCGCAGGGCGCTGGGCGAGCGTCAGGCCCCGGAGCTGAGGGAGGCCGTCCGCCGGGAGGCGAGGGACGCCATCGTCCAGCGCTGGACGCGCGACCTCGCCTCCGCGGTGTTCGGCCGTCGCACCCTCGACGCCATCGGGCCGGTCCTCAAGGACTGGCTCGACAGGCGTCACGGGTTCCTCTCCTTCCGTCTGGTGCAGGTACTCTCCGGTCACGGCTGCTTCGGCAGGTACCTGCACCGGATAGGACGAGAGGAGACGCCGTCGTGCCACGGTTGCGGCGCGGCGGAGGACACGGCGGACCACACCCTCGCGGTGTGCCCGTCGTGGGCCGTGCCGCGCCGCGATCTTGTCACGGCGGTAGGAGGGGACCTCTCGCTGCCCGCCATCGTCAGAGCGATGGTGGGGAGCGAGGGGGCCTGGGCGGCGATGGCCTCCTTCTGTGAGGTCGTGATGTCGCAGAAGGAGGCCGCGGAGCGAGAGCGAGAGGAGGATCCCCTCGCTCCGGCGCTCCGCAGGCGGCGTAGGGGCAGGAGAAGGCGGAATTTCGCCCGCTTTCTCCCGCCCTGAGGTGAGCGGCGGGCGTGAGGCACGGGGGTGCCCGCGCCCGCCTTGCACCGCTCACCACGCGGGAGCCACGGCCCCTCTTTAAGAGGGGCAAATGAGGGCCCGCCTCAATAGGCGGGGTTCGCCGGCGGGGGAGAGGTAGCTGAGGCTGTGCTAGTTTCCCACTCCCCCGCCACTATGGCGATGCCGGAGTTGCGCTGGGGTTTTTAGTGGGTATACCGGGAGGCTCTCTCCCGGGGAGTCTGACATACCCTGCCCGTCCCCCGACGGGTGGGGATGCGTAATTGTCATTTTCCCCAGCGAGAACAAAAAAAAAAAAAAAAAAGGATAAGTTTAGGTTAGCTCGAGGCCTGGGTGCTCGCCAGAGTGTACGAGTGGACGGCGGGGCGCAGGGCGCTGGGCGAGCGTCCGGCCCCGGAGTTGAGGGAGGCCGTCCGCCGGGAGGCGAGGGACGCCATCGTCCAACATTGGACGCGCGACCTCGCCTCCGCGGTGTTCGGCCGTCGCACCCTCGACGCCATCGGGCCGGTCCTGAAGGACTGGCTCGACAGGCGTCACGGGTTCCTCTCCTTCCGTCTGGTGCAGGTACTCTCCGGTCACGGCTGCTTCGGCAGGTACCTGCACCGGATAGGACGAGAGGAAACGCCGTCGTGCCATGGTTGCGGCGCGGCTGAGGACACGGGGGATCACACCCTCGCGAGATACCCTGTAGACACGTGATTGGTCCGGTTTACCACCAAGACCTGGTAGCGGACGCGGAGGGCTTCCGGAGACTGCGGTCATTCGCCCACAAATGGCACAGAAAAAGGAAGGAGTTGGAGCTTGGTGCAGAGCGTGAGGTCAGCTAGGCATAATGCTGATGCGGCTGCAAATTTACTCTGGGACTAGCTGCTCGGGTGCGAAGTCACGTATTGTGTCGTTGCACGTCCCAGTCGGGAGAACTAACACGAGCAGACGGACAAACCACTAGACTGTACAATGGTCCGTATGCCGCAAGGCGGGAAGGACCTGTACAGAACAGTCGGGTTCCAACACCCTCGCGGTGTGCCCGTCGTGGGCCGTGCCGCGCCGCGATCTTGTCGCGGCGGTAGGAGGGGACCTCTCGCTGCCCGCCATCGTCAGAGCGATGGTGGGGAGCGAGGGGGCCTGGGCGGCGATGGCCTCCTTCTGCGAGGTCGTGATGTCGCAGAAGGAGGCCGCGGAGCGCGAGCGGGAGGAGGATCCCCTCGCTCCGGCGCTCCGCAGGCGGCGTAGGGGCAGGAGAAGGCGGGATTTCGCCCGCTTTCTCCCGCCCTGAGGTGAGCGGCGGGCGTGAGGCACGGGGGTGCCCGCGCCCGCCTTGCACCGCTCACCACGCGGGAGTCACGGCCCCTCTTTAAGAGGGGCAAATGAGGGCCCGCCTTTCTAGGCGGGTTTCACCGGCGGGGGAGAGGTAGCTCAGGCTCTGCTAGTTCCCACTCCCCCGCCACTATGGCGATGCCGGAGTTGCGCTGGGGTTTTTAGTGGGTATACCGGGAGGCTCTCTCCCGGGGAGTCCCACATACCCCTCCCGTCCCCTGACGGGTGGGGATGCGTAATTGACATTTTCCCCAGCGAGAACAAAAAAAAAAAAAAAAAAAAGGATAAGTTTAGGTTTCCGTGCGCAGTTTCTGGCCTGCCATCGGACGCGCCCCAGGTGGCGGGTAGGGGAACGGCCCCCAGATATGGGGGTTACCGGTTTACCGGCGCGGACCAAAACCAGAAGTGGGGACCGCTTCGGCGGTCACGCGCGGCGGGTCGGCCACCACTCCAGGTGGCTGACGTGACCCGAAGTCCGGGTCACCGTCGGGCAACCCGGTCTCCTCATTGAGAGGAGCTGGGGGCCCCGTTTGCCTCCGGGCAAACGAGTGGGGCTAAGAGGAAGGACACTGTTCGCGCTGGTTTTATCGATCGGGTCCGATTGCTAGTTAGTCGAGTCGATAGATGCCCGATCGCACGGGCCAGCGCGATTAGTATTGTCTATGGCGGCGCGCGGCCGCCATTGTTAATAACAACGTCTTGCGACCTCGCCGGGAGAAGGTCCGTTGCTTGAACTTGAAATATAACAACGTTTTTGGAACCGCGCCGGCAGCGGTCGTTGCTTGAAAATACACACAACGTCTTGAGACCCGGTCGCGTAAGGGTCCGTTGCTTGAAATCCTGACGAATAATCTCTCGCACGCGCGGCGTGTTTCGGACGAGTGAATTTCGGGAGAATACCACCGGCGCGTTTTGTATAGCTTGTCGCGATTGTTGCCCGTGTTTTGAAGTATTTACTTGAACTATAAAACGTAACAGTGCGTCTGTAAATTGAGTTGAATTTGAATCGGAAACGTGGTTTCATTGGCGATCTTTGTCGGGCGTGTTTGACACTGTTAAATAACTTCTTACGTTGGTGAGCTTTGGTGCCTGTTAAGGGAACTTGGTGTGCAGACTGGTATGGGACAGTCAGCGAATTTGAAGACATCGGACGTCATTGTAAGGTCGGCGCGCGCGTCGACCTCGCCGGACTTCACTTCTCGACGGAGCACACTGAGTCCCAGGTAAGTCCCGTAGATTTACTAGAATGTGATCGGAGATTGATTTTACTTGTGTTGTAAGCCGACCTTGTTTGTTGAATAAGCCGTGACAAATGCGCGGTAGATGTACGCGCTGTACTGGGGCGCCTACAGACACCTCGCTAAAAAACCCTTGGCTGCTGCGTCTTCTCGCACACGAAGACGTACCCAGCCGGGCCCCTCCCTATGGAGGGCCCACTGTGGGCCTGCCTTCGGGCAGGAATCGCCGGCGGGGGATTGGTAGGCAGGCATGCTATTTCCCATGACCCCGCCACTAAGGCGATGTCGGTGTGCCGCTGTTGGGTTTAGTGGGTATTCCCGGCTTCGGCTGGGCGAGTCCCACACACGTCCTTCGGGGTATGGTGCGTAAATGCATTCCCACAGCGTTAAAAAAAAAAAAAAAAGGATAAGTTTAGGACTCCGTGTGCAGTTTCTGGCCTGCCATCGGACGCGTCCCCAGGTGGCGGATAGGGGAACGGCCCCCAGATATGGGGGTTACCGGTTTACCGGCGCGGACCAAAACCAGAAGTGGGGACCGCTTCGGCGGTCACACGTGCGGCGGGTCGGCCACCACTCCAGGTGGCTGACGTGACCCGAACTCCGGGTCACCGTCGGGCAACCCGGTCTCCTCATTGAGAGGAGCTAGGGGCCCCGTTTGCTTCCGGGCAAACGAGTGGAGCTAAGAGAAAGGACACCTCGCTAAAAAACCCTTGGCTGCTGCGTCTTCTCGCACAAGAAGACGTACCCAGCCGGGTCCCTCCCTATGGAGGGCCCGCCTTCTGGCGGGAATCGCCGGCGGGGGATTGGTAGGCAGGCTCTGCTATTTCCCATGACCCCGCCACTAAGGCGATGTCGGTGTGCCGCTGTTCGGGTTTAGTGGGTATTCCCGGCTTCGACTGGGCGAGTCCCACACACGCCCTTCGGGGTATGGTGCGTAAAAGCATTCTCACAAAAAAAAAAAGTAATAAGTTTAGGATATAAACTTAGGTACTCAAGAAAAAGTTACTGAAGTGTAGGCTGTATGGCGTACTATGTCCTTGCCTTTTCCGTTCAAAAGTACCGGAAAGAAGTGAACAAAAAAAAAACTCTTTGGTCAGCGTCAAGTGTCAAGTGAGTAAATTGTCATTCTGACCCGGGATATTGCACTTATTTTTTTTGCAATGCAAAATGTATTTTAAGTAAACTGGAGTAATTTGTGAAGAAATTGTAGGCACTATACGTGTTTCATAAAAGTGATTTAAACTGCCTAAATAATATGGCTTCGCCGTCACCTAAATCTCCGGAACAATGCGAAAAGGCAAAACAATACGACCGGCAACTTCGCTTGTGGGGAGACCACGGCCAATCTGCACTGGAACATGGACATATTTGCTTGATAAATGCCACTGCATTGGGTACTGAAGTATTAAAATCTATCGTCCTTCCCGGTGTTGGCGCAATAACTATAGTTGATGATAAAACCGTAAGTGATGAAGATATTGGGGTTAACTTTTTCCTGGAGTGTTCTAGTAAAGGCATAAATAGGGGATCGGAGACCCTGCGATTATTACTAGAACTAAATCCGGCTGTTCAAGGACATGCAGTTCAGGAACCACCAGACCAAATCCTCAAAGAAAACCCTGACTTTTTCAAGTCTTTCACAGTAGTTATAGCTACAACACTTGGAGAACAGACCATTCAGGATCTATCCCAACATCTTTGGGATATCAATGTTCCACTAATCCTGTGCAGATCTGTTGGGTTTTTAGGATCTTTCAGAATTCAAATTAAAGAACATGCAGTAATTGAAACTCACCCTGATAATGAACAAACTGATTTACGCTTAGATTGCCCATTTCAAGCATTGTCTGAATTCTTTGACAGTTTTGATATTGATATGGTTGATTTGAAAGATCATGGTCATATACCATGGATTGTAATTATTTACAAAGCTGTCCAAAAATGGAAAGACATTAATCAAAATTGCTGGCCCATGAGCAGGAAAGAGAAGACTGAGATCAAAGCTATTATTGAAGGCTTTATTAGAAGAGATGAGAATGATATTCCAATCAGTGAGGAAAATTTTGAAGAAGCCCTAAGGGCAGTTAATACTGCTTTAATGCCCACATTTTTGCCTGTAAAGAGCCAAGAACTTTTGTACTGTAGTGCTGCTACCAACTTAACTAAGGAAAGTACGCCTTTCTGGATCATGTGCTCTGCATTAAGAGGATTTGTTGAGGGTGAAGGAAAAGGCAAACTCCCTGTGAAAGGTGTATTGCCAGATATGACTGCTTCAACAGACCACTATATCAAATTACAAAATTTGTATAGAACACAAGCTGCAATGGATACAGAAATAGTATACAGAAAAGTGCAACAAATTGTTGCCCAATTACATTGTGACACTATCAGTGAAGCTGATGTGAAGTTGTTTTGTAGACATGCACATGACTTACATCTTATTAGTGGATCAAGCATAGCTTCAGAGTATCAGCTGACCAGTTCTGTGGCATCTTACATAGCCAGGTACTTAGAGGAACCTGATGTTATGATGGTCCATTATATTTTATTAAGAGCAGCAGAAATGTTTACATCAGAACATTGTAGAGCTCCAGGGGAATCGGAACCCGAAGTTGACATTCCTAAGTTGAAGGCTTGTGTAACCAAGCTTCTTAGTGAGGTGTCATGCTCTCCTTTCCCGAAGGATGATCATGTTCATGAAATGTGTCGGTATGGAGGAGCAGAAATACATACAGTGTCAGCTTATTTAGGTGGCTGTGTAGCTCATGAAGCTATCAAAATTATTACCAAACAATATAAGCCTGTTAATAATACATTTATATATGACGCTGCTTCAACTAATACTGCTACATTTACATTTTGAATGAATACTCAATTTCAAATAAATTATTATTGTGCAAAATATGAATTCTATTATTGGCCTCTTTCAGGGATAAAAATAAAATGTAATGAATGCTATTGTTCAAAACTTTAATATGAATTCAAGGATTTCATATATTTATTTAACAGTACATAAAAATCATGTAGAGACAAAAGTCTACATTGTCAAGTTAGTATGATGAAAAAACGATGATTTATGTGAAAAAATCAACATTGCAGGGTGACAAGTATAAATAAACAGTGACTACAATATATTCTTCAAAGTTGTGTATTTAGTTTGAGTATAAACCACTTTAAAATCTTACAGTCAATATATAAAAGAATTGGGTGAAAATATTTCATTAACAATTTTTAACACATAAATTAGATAAACATATTATCACATGACTAAAACATAATTGAAACAAACTATACATTTGGCTAAATCCTCATGGATGGCAATTGGAAGGGTACACCATTTTAACAACAGTAATCTGCTTTAAATATGTTTGAGACAGCATGGCCTCCACAAGTATGTAACACAATGTTGAGAATTTCTCTTTAGATACCTACTTATTTCACCTAAGCCATAACTTCAATCTCAATGCATCTACACCATTAAGATAATATCGAAATAAACGTTTGTCCCGAACAAAGCCAAGATTCTCATAGAGCTTCAGTGCTGGTTTATTTGTGATTTCAGTTTCTAAAACTACTTCATCTGCATTGTCGTTTATCATTGCCTGAAACAAACACATGTAGGATTAATACTATTTATTTATGTACACATAATAAAATACATAAGGATATGACAAAATTAAGATTTGAGTACAAAGTTGCTGTTTATTTCTTAAGATATTTCTTTTAGCAGACATGAGAAAGGAGAAGTAAAACATAAACAATAGTGTACTATATAGAAAAAATATGTAAATCCAAAAGCAATTGGTAACCAATTGATATAGATATAATTGAACTGTAGCAATATTTCCAACCTAAACGGAACACTACTATCATCACCAAAGGTTGTGTTCTACAATACATACAAGCTCAATTTGATCAAATGTAAGGATCATTTATAAATAAATATTTTTTAAATACTATTTTATATAAACCATAAATACCTGTATTGCTTTCCGAACCAATCTTGAGCCAATCTTTTTCTTTCTATATTTTTCATCAACTGCTAACATAGCAATGTAGCCTCTTTTTACAACATTGCGATGCATATCTAACTTACAAACAATGGCACCAATGCACTTCCCTTCATGAGTTGCTAAGAAGCAAAGTTTAGGCCAGTTGTGTATAAAATATCTATAAGTATAGATGGAGTAGGGTTCTGACAAATCTTTTTGTATAAGTCTCATGATCTCTGGCATTTGTAGCTCAGATTCGTATGAAATTATATTAATTTCATCTTGAGGTTCTTGCTCATTGCTGATAGCATTTTCGAGATTTTCTAAAGCATCATCAAAAAGACACCGGCCCGTTTGTGGAGCAGATGTGTCTTTGTAATCTCTTTGACATTTCTCATCACTACACTGTACACTATTTACATCTTTCACACCCTCACTTGGAACTTCTTGATTTTCCGATTTATCCTTCAGAATTTCGGGACTACCGTTTGAATGATCACTAGTTCCATTAGTTAGGTTACTACTGATGTTATTAATATGAAGAGTATTGGCTAAGGTATCGCTTAAATTCTCTGGATTAGATATACTTATTTCGTCCGGACTTTCAGAAGGATCTTTGGCCTTTTTACTTTTGTTTTTCATATTCGTGCTTTTTTGACTGCACTTCATATTCTGAACATTTTCTTCGGTAAGTTGATTCATATTGACGTTATTCTAGCTATAATTATTTACACATTCAAACGATTATAAGCTCATATAAATTTCACATAAGCTTTTATAACGATACATACATCTTTATCTTGTCAAAATTGTAGAAGAGTATCACCGACATCTTGGTAAGTATAAAAGCAACAGTTCCCATAAAAACTTGATCTGACTGTACCTATGTGCGTTCTTAGGATAATGTAGACATATATAAATAAAACAATGAGACAATAAATAAGAATTCTGAAAATACTTCTTGAAAATATACGGAGTTTTTAATAAGTCCAATGCCTTCCACAATCACATTGCAAAAAAATATCAGTTGCATTACAGTGCCATAAAATTGTAGTTGGTTAGGTAGGTAGGCGTCGTTATTAATTTATTCTTATCGCAATACACAGGGAATCAGATAAAGAAAGAAAATTCTAGATGCTTGAATTTGGAATAGTAGGTTGATCTGAAACGCAATTCAGTGTTACCAAAAATGATATAGTGTTGCTATCAAAAGAAAACGATAGCTTCTGATATTCTGATAGTGTGTACTTTGCTTTATCAGAAGTTAAACTAAAAATAAACAACGCACCGCCTTTTAAATGTGGTATATGAAAAATGATTACGTCTACCCTGATAAAATTAATGCATTTTAAATTATATTACTAGGTGCTAATTTAATTGATCATTATTTTTTTGTACACATACAACAATACGCGCCGCAATATTTGTGATTGTTAACTGAGAGTTAATTTAAAAATGAAAAATATTCTAGTCGCTATTAATGAAAAAGCGGTTAGTTTTTAAATTTAATGGGAAGTTAAGTGAGTAGCATTAGCATTGTTTAATGAATCATTTCTTGTATCTATGTTGGCTCGGTAAATAGAGACTCTGGTATTTATGTGTGCTAAGTCGTTCGATATGAGGATTACCATCGTGGATGTAGAAAACAAAATCCGGAGTGGTTACAACACCTACCTACTTCCCTACTAGACAAATGCTAAGTGTTGTTAGATATAACGAATGCTAATACGTATAGTAGAGAGTGCCTAAAAATGCATTTGCAGGAATGTGTGTACGATTTTGAGGAACCGATTTAGAATTGTATGAGTACATGCTTTTGAACTATAGCATACATTCTATACGTAGTAGGTATATAACTACGTATCGACGCTCGACAAAGCGCCGAACGCCTTGTTGACGTCATGAAAAGAATCAACATGGCTGGTAAGCGACTGAAAGCGCGCGCGTGTACCGCCGTGGTAGGTGGTGTGCTTGGTTCTACGAGTCCTCGACTCGATCGACTCGAGATTCGAGTTCAGTACCCGGTTGACAGCCGGTGAGGCGGCGGCGTGACGTGGTGTTCTAAGCGCAGTATACGCGCACGCCGCCTCTGCGCGATTTTCTATAAACTGTAAATAAATTTTGTATACAAAATATATAACATGCTAATAAAAAACATTAACTATTTGGTGTGTGATTACCTAAGCTGTATTTAAAAACAATCTGATATAGTGTTGTTTATTTATACGGAACACGTTATATGGTGTCTAATACGATTTACTCTACAAGAAGTAACGAATCGCGTAATTCACAACCAAAACATATATTTATTTATTGAATGACGTATTATAGTATTATACGTTCGTTCAGTAATGTGTGCTTGATAGATAACTCGCTCCAATTTTAGTGTGCGTTAATGACTGCCTTCAATGGATATAAACAAAAAAGTGTTACGGATGATTTTATATAAATCCTCTAAAGTGTTAAAAAAACCATTAAGAATTTGATGATTATAATAATATAATCAACAATGGCGGATCGAGAACGTCCTGCGAAAACCCCCATTAGGGTGGGTTTTTATGACATCGAAAGAACCATTGGCAAGGGAAATTTTGCCGTCGTTAAGTTAGCACGACATCGAATAACGAAGACTGAGGTAAGGGATAGCGAGCAATCGATAACTTCGACACCTTAAATGCACATGAGGCATGCCTACATTATGCTACATTCTACCCCAACGTTATGCCTCTATGTACAAGTAACTACCAATCTATCCAATTCGTAGGGTAGTTATGTAGCTATAAAAATAATAGATAGGTAAACCTAACTACCCAAATACAAATACCACATCAAAAAATAGATACTTAGACTTACCTAATTAAAAATTAAAATTTCTCAATATCGCAAAATTCGGAACCATGACTAAGATAATATGATATACCTCCTCGAGTATCACCAGGGAAATCCAAGTCTTCATTAAAACATTTAAAAGACAAACAAAGTTAGATCGGTAGGTAATAAAAACTCACACCTCACACCACTCACCTTACCTTCCTTATGATAAGCCTTGATAGTTGGTGTTATATTACACTTGCTCCAAATTTTACAATAGGGACGTATTTTCAATATGGTTTTTACGCAGCATTATCTTTTAAATGAACTATTATAATGGGTAAATTAATAACCCTGAGCATAAACCCAATGTTTTATTTCAGTCTCATCGTTAACGGCAGTCATTATCTGGATTTTCATTATTGTGACCAGAGTTTAGATTTCTGCATAATTAAATGCGGTTGTAGTACAATTATGACTTATTTTAATTTCCCAAAACATATAATTCCATTTTTCTCTGATCCCAATTTTCAAACCCATATTTAATGTTACATGGGTACGTAATATTAAAGTATTACAAATTATAAATAAACCACAGGATGGCGCCATGTCGCGTATAGCACGATTACGCTTTAATAAGTCATACTTAATCTAAAAATAACAACGATTTGTAATCACCATCCTGTAAACAATGAGCTATTAGTCGTAATGGCGAAGTAACCCAGGATCTTTCTAACTACCTTGACTGGCTTAGCATTAATGCATAAGTGAAAGTAGAAACCTAAGCAAACTGTTAATTAAAACAATACGTAGATACGCCGACAACAGGAAACTATGAATCGAATAGAATGACGAAAACCTGCTAAGAATAAAGCAAAGAAAACTTAATGATCAATAAAACATCTAGATTTGGCGGGTTTTTAAAACTGAAACCGTCGAGTCAAAAATATTGTGATTATTGCAAAACGCAGACTGTTTATTACGCATTACTCAATCATTGAAGATATTCATGTACCTATCTAAGCTTAGTACAATCCATAAGGAAAACCTTTATTCATGATACTTATTTGACTATTCAAATAACACAGAACTTGTGTTGTGTTATATATTTGTGGTCTTATTAACCATCAAATAAAATAACGAATACAAGTAATGCAATGAAAATCACATACTTACATAAGTACCCAATAAAGATTGATACCTAAATCTAGAAAGGGCAGATTTCTTTCTCGCTTCGAAAGCGAAAAAGAAAGAAGAAGTCAGGCGAAGGACCCAAATTGGTGCTAACCAGCAATGATTAGTAGATCTGGAAATGGTTTTTGCAAAGGTCACTCGGCAGATTTTAACGTCCTGTGGCTCTCAATGCAATTCTACCGCAAAGTTTGTCACTTTCATAACGCAGTCTGATGGTTCTTTATAGGAAAATATCTAGAATACAGACATCCTATCAAAAAGCTGTCTGGAATGTGGTGTGAAGTATGGCCAAACTTCAGGAACATGAGGAGATAAATGTTGTGACTATGAAGAGGGGTTCTTTATGCTGATGTTATGCAATTGAAATAGTTGACTATTAATTTATATTACGTAATTGTAAACTAAGTACAATACAAACATATATACCAGCTCTCCAAACATAGTCACGTTTCTAAGCCGTATGCCTCAACTTAGTTTGGTTCGGGTATCTAACTGAAATTTATATTTTAGTTTACTAATTATAGGTTTTCTTGACCATTGTTCAAAACTGGTGTTTAACTTCATAAGACGTCATCTACAGAATATGAACTTTAAATATTGGTTGAGAAATATTTGTCCTAACTCAGACATTCCTTTTGAATTGAATAGACTTAGAGCAATGAATGTATGCCAACGTCCTATCTCAGTGGCAAGTACATAGCAACCAGGCGGGATATAGAAAGAACGATTGAGTCTTCTTAAGTGTCAGCGACCGTTCGTCTGGTTACCAACTCATTGTTAAATTGGCTCAGCTTTTTCAGTACGTGTATTCTAAAATGCCCTGATCGAAGTTATAGTTACGATTTTCGCCCTCAAAATAGTCCCGATAAGAAAAGTTCAGAAGCAATGGAACTCGAAAAGTAATTTTACTCAAGAATGATAGGAGTAAAAGGTCGCTGCAAAGGTCATTTTCTATTTGTAAACTTCAAACTGAAGTACCTATGTTTGTAGCAGATACGGTGGAGGCAGATTACATTTTACGTACTACGTAAGTACTTTAGGTATAACTGTAGCAATCCGATGATGATTTGAAATAAGTATTAGCATATTGAGAAACAATAGAAGAAGTCTTTACATAAGTATTGTATGATCGCAAAAGAAAAATTGCCTATCAACTTTTGCCTTTGATAATCTCTTTTTTTGTTTTTGATGAAGTGAAGTAATTCTATGCTATATATCTTGGAAGATTTTTTGTTGTGATAACAGATAAGACATTCACACAAGTTATTACAAAGCTTAGAAAATAACGTTCATTTAACTTTTGCACAATATTTTAAAATTCTCATCAAAGGTCCACTTTGCAAATGCAAATCGCTGAATCCAAACTATGTTTGAATCCTACTTAAGAAATAACTAATCAATAGCCATCAGGTATAAAAGGCTACTTACAGTACGAGTCTATGGCACCGAAGTAGGTCATTGGCCGAATACTGTACATCGTCGTCGCCGTGAATGACTCACGGCGCACGGCCTGCGTTTATGAACGACTTTTTAACTGGCGATTACATCGATTTCAGGGTTTCTGCCACTATAAAGCAGAACATATATACAGACTTTTGTTTAGAATCGACGGTGAAGATGACGCACCACAGAAAGTGACTTACGAGGACGCATTGTTGAATGAATGCACCAAAATAACAGAATGGATGCCCTCGGCCTTCGCTGGTGCTTTACTGTGTGCGATATGCAGATTTTTACAAGTTAGGTTGCAGTAAATCCGGTTTAATGTTAACACAATCTTTAGTAGGATGTGCGTATTGCTTTGGATAAACTTACAAAAAAATATACGCTTGGTAGTGTTATCAGAAACGTAAAAGTTTCCTTGAATTGAAGACCATAGTGTGCTGGCATAACTCAACGGCTGTTCAACAATTTAAACATATGAATTAACATGTAAATGCGTGAGGAGCTCTGAAAACTGCTGTAAATATAAACAAAGCGTCAAAGAAGTAATTTGAAAAACTTGGCGAAAGATTTTGTTTCGAGGAACGCAGCTATCAATCAGTGATTCAGCGTAGTCGGTTGGATGAGGTCGAAACGAGCGTCGGCGGCGGCCTGCCGCGTCCAGAAATACCACGACATCGACCTTGCCTCCGATGCACGCATCGTGTTGTTTTTATTATTTTACTTTTTTCAGAGCGAACCGTTAACACCAAGGTGACGGCCAGACATTCGGCGCTTCCGAATGTGGAGTCACCGGTTTCGTAGCTCAGATTGACAAACATTTCATTCATGTTGTGTAATAAATAATGACTATAATTGACCTACGAGTATGTTTAGTTGCATTCTTGAATATCTTATCATCTTTGCTAATCATCAGTGTATGATAGTATGTATATATCATGTACTTATATTTTTGGCGTCTATATGTATACGACAGGCAGTAAACGCATATACCACTCAAACAATTCATAAACGATGTATGTCTAAAATGTATGTGCGTAAAATTGATAAACGATATGTGCCTCTGCCTAGACAGTTTGAATCATTGCGTTGCGCTTGATAAAATAAAGAAAGCGTGATCAGCAAAGAGATGCGTGATCGCCACAAGTCTGGCGAATATTTTGCCAGGAAATCATATAGTATGGCACGCGCTCCGTTTACACTGCTTGAAAAATTTGCGCTTGACGCAAATGCGTTATCTATTTTGGAGCTCTGCGTCAGTCACTGCTTGTTATCTATACTTTAGTCTGGCGGTCACCCTCGGCGCCCTCTCCGTCTTAGTTTCGAAACTTTCTCTTTATTTTTTGTCCTTACATGACTGGTACCTACATAATAAACTATTCATAGATAATGTTGAAACTACTCGCACTAGGATTCGTTTATCAACATTTAATTCAGCATGATAACGTGGAGACACCCTTGTTTGTTTGCTGTCGATAAGTAGTTATCTCCTGTCATGACGTCAATTGTTCATTTTGAATTGAAAATGGCTGTAATAAAATTGTATGTTGGGAGAGATCTCTTTAATTGGTGTACTTATGTGTTGTAACGTATTGCTGAAGTGTTTCAATTGTTACTGCGGCTTTATGCTTCCATTATTACGATCCAGCCACATGCTTACACTTCATTCATTTTGTAGCCATTAATATCGAATGCGAATTGCCATAACAGGTAACAATGCAGAATGCACCATGCTTTTCTCACTATTTTCCTTTTATCGTATGTTGGTTTTATAGAGTGATATAAGAAAGTTACAGGGAAGCACACAAGAGCTGACAAATTGAATGCTCCGTGTGATGTCTCCCGTTTTTATCCTTGAAAAAGTCGTCTGTAGTGGTCCGGACGACATGATGGAAGGGGGGCACTAGAATGGAGGGTACTACGCTTCCCGACGTTGCTTCGTACTACATTTACTAGAAGTTGCCTACTCTTGCGGCCATTGTTTTGAAATGTAGACGACTAATGGAACAACTTTCCACAGTTAACGGGTGTAAATATATTTAAGTCACAGATGTAGATTTTAATCATCACAGAAAACTCATCAAACTCTTATTAAAATTATTTTTAATTCAGTTTTATTTGTCTTTGGAAGGTGTCTCTCTCTTGTCGGTATTATTAAATTAGTAACCACAGGCTTAATGGCTATCTGGACCGAAATTAAATAGATAATCTTCCGCCCCAGAATATTTTGATAAAGCCTGCTCTACACGCAAATAACTTTCCGTTTTACTCTACATTATAAAATATTATCTTCTATACACAATTTTTTATCAAAAGACTCTTAAGTAATACATCATTTTAGCAATTTCACCTACATCCTTGCTAAGGGTTGTTAGTAGAGAAGAAAATGAATATTATCTGTCCTCCTCCCACGTATACCGTCTCGCTTTAGCGAGTATATTGATCGTCGTCTAGACTTGTTGATTGTGCTGAAGGGCTTAACGTTCCTGAATTCGGCCGAATCTTGGACTCCTGCTTTGGAGCTAAAATACGTAGTCTATTCTTTTAAGACTTTGAATCAAATCTTGGAAGAAGTCTTTTGAAGAGTTTATTATTCTTCTAGTTCTACTACAAGTTGCCGGAAGGAAATGTTTTATTTTTACATGCTTTTTCCTCGTCGAATATCGTCTTTGTACTTTTTGTGTTGGTCTGTTAGTATGATTATAATTCAACCACTGTAACCACATGCACTCAGCAGGTACCAACGGACATAATTTATGCTTTTCTGTCGTCAAAATCCTTGGTTAATAGTTGGTCATCACTTCTTAATGTAGGTATACTTGTTTCATTAAAGGCGTAATTATCAACAGCAAATCAAACATCTCTTCATTGTTAAAATTATCATAATTAGGCGATCAAAATTCGCTGTTAATTATGATAAATTGTGACACGCATACATGATTAAATGAATAATAGATGCAAAGATTAGTAGCTGACGTAAAATTTATTGTATGTTATTGTATTGACGTTATGTTTTTATGATAAACTGTTTCCAAGTTGGCTAACAGTAATGTTAATTCATTCTCAGTTTAGACTGTGACATAACATAACATTATAGGCTATATGGCCAATGTCTGGCAATATACTATTTGTGTTGTTGCCGAAATTCGTTAGTCGAAATCAGGGGTATCCAGCAGAATATACAATATCTGGAAGCATACTTTCGAAAAACCTATCGTGCATTCAATATCATTTACTATCACCGGATGATATATTTAATTTGATAAATAAATAAATGTGCAGTTTTTTTTTTATATATGACCGTATTTTACTGGATGGAAATCTTCACTAAAATTAAGAATATCTTAATTTTAGTTAAGATTTTTGATAATTTAAATGTCAAAGTAAAGGCCTTACTAAGATTACAAAAGGAAGGAATGATTAGTTAGTTAATGCTGAATGATACTAGAGATCAAAATCCTTAAGAAATTCTCTAAATCGATTATATTATTTACTGCCTTTGGTAGTCTTGCTCCACCCACTGCTGAGTATGGGCTTCGTCCCTTTCATGCCATGGTTCCTTGATCTGTGTGCATCTCATCCGACAGTGGTTTTACTTAACACACTACATACTACCACAGATTACAGAATGATACTACACATAATTTGATTCATTTTGAAGAATATAGCTAAATCCATTGCTAAAATATATTTCCTCCAGAATGCAATGAATTTTGTTAAACTGTCAAAACGAAACCCATTGGTACTCATAGTGAGTAACGCAATTACCCTGCGGGCATTCCCCATGATCTCATTCTAGACATCCACCCTGGCTATTTGTCAGCCAAGTTCTTTTTCTTGGCAACCATTCCGTTAGGGCTCTGCACCTCCTGCCATCTACGTCTAACCAAGTATCCAGCTTTCCTCCATTACAGATCCGCTACCTTTAGTCCTATGTCAGAACAAGTACAACATGAAACATATTCCGAAGCTGCAAAACATTTCAGTGCCATAAAAAAGCTAAAAAGGGTGTACTGACATGGGTATTGTCAACCAAGGTGAATCCCCATTGCGGTTAGAATGTCAATTTAAGAGTGTCAAGTAACCGCCAAGATCTTATTAGCAACCAGGTGTGAAACATAGGAAAGTCGTTGTCATCGAGTTAGGACACTAATGCTAATTTATCACTGGCCTCCTAATTATAGTTATTAGGGGTTCGGTCTGTAGGAAACTAACAGCCAATGTGCGTCATACGTATTATATGAGCGATGACACTGTTATTAATAGCTGACCATAGATCTAACAGGAGAGGGACTCGTGGCTTGTGTATTCACCTACTTAAACCTACTATAGTCAGGTTATGACCACACAAAGAAAACCAACCAATAAAAACTTTGAAGAACAAATTAAACAGTTGGACTTGTAGCCTGTAGGGTAATTAATTACTTAGCACATTATCAGTAGCAATGCATTTCATTTTGACAGTCCAACAACATTCATTGCGTTATTTATGAGGATTAGAAGTCAAACCCACTCCAATATTGTGAAAAGACCAGACGAAGGAACATTTGGAATTGGGTAAAGTGACTGGTTAGGTAATCAGAGTTTATGAATAAAACGTAAGTTCCATTGTATCTGTGAATTTCGATTTAGGATGTATTGTAACCACTATTGTTTTCAAGAAGAATGATTTCAATTCAGACGGTTTTCCGTTTAGTGTCTGGCCCAGAGTTGTTTTTATTACTAATACCTGTGATTTCAATTTAACGACAGTATTAAATTTGAATCATATTCCATTAGTTATCCACGGTTTCTGATTAAAATTTGAACACTAGTTAAACATTAACAAAACTTAGTGATGAACTAAAACGGTTGCACACATTCATTATTGCGATCATTTTAAATACCTCTGTAACGTTTTCCTCCTGTAAAAAACAGTAGTACTTATGCATCTAAGCAAGGCAACGATAGAATTACATTAATTTCAATAACACATTGTTCGATTTTAGTTAGCTACCTTACTTTCTAGTTAGAAAATGCTTTATTGCTCACCAAAATACACATGGAGAACAAGAAAACCTCAAAAATATTCATGTATGCATAATATAATTAGACACGTTATCACAATGCTCAGTTTCTTTACGGTTGTTTTGTCATATGAGAATATTTTTCTTGCAACACTCGAATGTTTAAAGTTAACTTAATTCTAAACAATGCGGATAGCGGCCAATGACCTCAAGGTTCCCAACCATGGAGGTTATTGCATGATGAACGGAGGTTTGAGGTAAGTATATCCGTGACACTCCACATCCGGATGGGGAGCCTGGCACTGGCAGCGTCCTCGGTTCATTTCGTTAGAAAAGTCTTTCCGTGTTGTGCAATCGAAATTCCGCGCCGGCCACTTACCTCTACCCACAACCAACCGTTGGTACTACGATCTACAGGCTATGTTGTATTCTTGTGGGAAACTACCAATACGTAGGTATTTCCAATGTTTTAAAAATATTACGTCCAACAAATATTGGGCTTTGTGAGTTGTGACGGTTGATGTGGCATTACGTTATCTGCAGATAATAACGAACGCGATGATGAAATAATTTGGTACCTACACAGCTACAGAACATTATTTACAAAGAATCCTTACTGAAGGAAAATTCTACTTGGTAACGCATGACGCATATTTGAATAAGGTCTTGTCCCTTTGCAACTCACAACTTCTCAATCAATGGACCCGATTCTGTTATTCACAAAATAAATTAAATTTAAGTTCAGTGCATCTTTTTCTTTCCATTTCGTTAAGAAAAGGACAGAAGATAAAATGTCAGTTTAGACCTGTCAAATTAGTGCGCTCCTGACGTAAACTGGCGTATTTTTAGTCCTCATGTTTATAATCGCGTCTAAACTGTCTATGGAATATCGTATTTTGACAGGATTAAATTAAAATGTTATCATCTATCCTTTTCTTAACGAAATGGAAAGAAAAAGATGCACATAACTTAAAATTAGTTTAGTTTGTGAACAACAGAATCGGCGCCAATGTATTATAAATTGATAAAATAAACTGCTGGCTTGTTTCGGTTCCTGACAATAACTGAAATACTGCGTTTAAAAGAAATATCGTGCTAGATAGAAAAATATCTTTCCCCTCCAGTTTCCTGAATGCAAGCAACCAGGCGTGGGAGATTGCCACCAGAGTTCAATCAATTTTCTCTAAAGGCTTTTGCTTGAATGGACTAACAATAATAGACCATTAAATCAACTAGCTGGTAATCTGTCACATGGACAGTGAGTAATGCCGGTATTATACAATAATTAACAGATTGCCACTTAATTGAACCATTACGTTTTCTCTTTCATTTATCACGTCGCTTGCGTTGTGTCACTTTCTACGTTTTATCGGACTAAAATTAAAACACGTTAGGTACGGTATATGTGCTAGAAAATATTTTTAATTTACCGTTTCTGGAGTGCTATCAGCACAGTTACAGTACTTTAATCGAAATACCATTTGCGATACCTATTGATGATGATGATTTAGTAACGCACTAAAGATACACATTTTGTATTAACTACGGAAATTACCTTTGATTATACAAGGCGATACGAATCTCTGTAGATTTAAAGAAAATAATGAAATAGTACTTACATAAACCTTGTCAAAGGCATTCCTTGTCCCAGTGTGTATCTGGAATAAAGGGGAGTTTCCAATGCAGTGACGTAAGACAGTCGTGTGCGCAATGCCACTATCTATGTATTGAATGAGGTCAATGCCAGACCTATAGCAGCTGACCGGTAGTTCAGCTTCTATTACTGCATTTACAATCACAACTGTCCCTGTTTCCTGTTCTAATAATATTATGCCCCAGGAACTGTGTTTGTAGACTCAAGAGATAACCAAGACATGTGCTAAGAAGTCAAGTTACTAACAACATTTACTTTATTTGTATTATTTACAGTGCGCACTGGACTTTTCTTTCTTTGAGCACTTTTTTATGTAAAGTCGGATATACATATAGTCATCTTGCAGGAATGATATGGAATGTTCTCGAATAAAGATTAAAATTTTAACCATCAATTGAAACAAATAGATACATGCCACGTTCGTGTCATTTAATTGACAATATTTTGTAAGATACTTGAGTATTGTTTGCGTAGAGCCACATTTCAAAAGGATAATAATGCATAGTTATTGGTTGCTACTTATCATTGTTTAGATACGGACTGTTTCCAATACCTAGTTTCTACTCCCCAGAGAGACCATAAACTTAGGTCTAACTTAAGTCAAGCAGAAAACGCCGAAAGAAGATGGTCTTTAGCATTTGTGTATCCACTCATCCACCAAAAACTTTTTGTATAGTCGTGATGAACCCAAAAACCCGTAAATGATTATGACTCAGACCGGAGAACCACACGTCTTGTTATTTCGAATGCTTTACTTGCTTCAAAAACGTTAAACCTCACTGGAGCTATTTGAAAGGAGAATGAATACATTTGGAAACCATTCTGATATTCTTGTTCATTCATCTATTTTATAAGGACATCTTTTCATTTTTCTTACCTACCTTTTCTTACATACCTTTTCTTTGCTTGCGGCGTTGCATTATCCGTAAGAACTTATACTTATTGCAACAGTAATGTAGAGCTTTCTTTTCCTGGGGTATTTTGCTGCCTCATAACTTAACCCAGCTGCGGTGGACGGATCCGTTGGCGCAATCACGTCAATTGCTTCAACCGTTGGGGACTGACACTCGTCTTGACGTCACTGCCCCTTTGTAAGCCTAGAAATATACGAGTCACTAACGGTGTTGTTCCGTTACGATCACTGAAAAAACCTTAAGGCAGCCGCGACAGGCGACACTTAAGTGCGAATATCGTTTGGCAAATTTTGTTAAAAGTGACAATGAATTTGTAAGAATTCGGGGAATAATAAGATTTGTAGCAAGAGTAAGCGAATTAGTTTTTTTTTGAGATTGTTTGTTTTTTATTTATTACCTACCAAGATTTAACCTTTAAGATTTTCAAGGGCACATGTTCATTCATACCTGTACTGTCTACGCGTTGATAATTTAATTATCACTGTTACTAACGTTGCTGGTCCATTAAGGTTATGTTTTAATTTTGTTGCAGGTAGCAATTAAGATAATAGATAAATCACAATTAGACGCCAGCAATCTTCAAAAAGTCTACAGAGAGGTGGACATCATGAAGAGGCTGGATCATCCTCATATAATTAAGCTTTACCAGGTGAGTTCTAAAATTAATACAGCAGTTACACATTAATATTATAATGTGTACCTATAATAGTATATATCTAATACCTACCTTACTGATAATTTTAGTATCTATTTAGGTACTAATAGTCGTTAAATGTCAGTGGGATGTTAGGTACATACAAGATGTAGGTACAAATGAGGCTTTCATTGCACCCATGAGCGGCGTGATAGAAAGGTAAATACAAGCTGTGAATGACGATGGTAATTTTTAGATACAAGATATTTGGTTCTAATACAAACTATTGTAAAAACTGTTAGCTTTACTCTTACTGGGATCAATAGAGGTCAGTAGCGGTCGGAAAAGAGAAACTCCTGAGGCTATAGTTAAGCAGCGGAACAAATGTATATGAATTAACAAACTTACCGGCCTGATAGAGCGAATACTACACGCTTATTACGTAGTGCACATGACTCGCTCCGAATAATGCGACAATAATGCCATTAACCGACGAAATGAGCCACTAGTGCGACATGCCGTTAGTTGTTCGGATGCGTGACATTACTATGTTGGCAGCTGAAGCTGGTGGAATGAGACGGCTTCGGACACATATTATTGCTTGTAAGGTTATGTTTTGCACATATGAATTACCTGGCTACGAGACCGAGTCACATACCCGTTCTGCACCATTTATAATAAGAAATGTCGATCCACTCGCCTAACTATAAAAAAAACTTGCGCGAGCAACATACTCTGTTAGCGTTAGCTTTAGACTAAGAAAGAGACATAGAAGCAGAGATGTATAATTTTTAACTTTAGAGATGAATTCAAAGAATTTTAATAAGTAGGTAGATATCAAAATAAAAACAAATGAAGAATATTTGCAAAAAACAGCTAAGGTAGCATTCACAAATATCGACAATAGAATGTCAGTTTTTGAAATTACAAAGTCTTGCCGCCAAGCGATTCGGCGTGTTCCGGCATGATGTCTGGTGAAGTCGTACGGAGGACAGCAGCCTAATCGGCGAACACATTTTTGTCAAATGATTGCGACTAGTTGGGATCGTTTGGACCGCAGTTGATGAACGCTTCCAAAGTGGAAAAAAGTTGCCCCCCCCCCCTCTTAATTTATAAAATAATAAAATGAAAAGTCTAAAAAAAAACATATGATGTACATTACTATAAAAACTACAAACGAAAATTGTTTTGAACGAGATACTATCTACGTATCTACGTACGTAGTTTTTTTTTAAAACCTCGTAAATCGTAAACCGTTTATTAGCGCGTAATCTTTCATACAAATAACTTAAATCCTTTAATTTCATAAATCGATGGTACGGAACCCTTTGTGCGTGAGTCCGACACGCACTTGGCCGGTTTTTAATGTCTGTCTAATGCTATCTCGAATGGAGTGTAGTACGGATGACAGCAGGTCAAGCAAACAAACTGTCAAATATTCCCAATGAACCTTGAGCCTTAATGCTTTAAAATAAAGTTGAAAATATAAAAAGGAAATCTGACAGATCGTAGTAGCTTGATGTGATGTCATCTGTACCTACTATACTTTGTCTTTCAAATGTTTTTACGTCAGAAACTTTGTCAATGCAGCTTTTACCAATTTACATCAACAATCGCATGTTTGGCTCCCATATTTCTCGTCGAAATTTGGTGCCTAACTCTTAAGTGTATACATAGGTATATACCTTTTTTATCTATGAGGATAAAAATAGGTTAACACGTAGGCTTCATATTATGGGTTTACTCAAATAGAATTAGGGCTCTTTTGAAACATGCCTAATGACTGGAAGACCAGAAAAATTGAATTTGTCGTCAGTTTAAGTAATACTTATGGATCAGTTACTTCATACGTAGCTTCGCGAAAGCAGCCTATCCGAGTTAGATTCGACGATTGACCTCTTTCTCGAAGTTGGACCTTCCTAACTGGATAGTTTGTCCAGGGTATACTTAACTATCAACAACTTCAAGAACAGAGTCTCCAATCTTTATAGGAGTCGGTACAACATGGGCATTAGACATGACTTTCGTCTTGTCCATGTGAATTTTAAGACTGACTCCTCGGAGGCTCTACTGAGATCCTAGAGCTATTTTGCTAGGTCCTTGTTCGCTAAATAATGTACATGAGCGGGAAGCTCTAACGGCGCTGAAGCTGGCCTCGTGCAGACGTGACTAATTGATTAAACGTTCATCACCTTCACATTATTGCTAACGTACACTTTGAGGCTCTGAATGACAAGTGATACATCAATAATCTATATTTGTATGTGAATATAGCTAGCTGATACAAAGACATGGCGCCGTCTCGTAAACTTTCAGAGATTCTGAAATAAACGTTGCGTTCCGAGATCTCGTGTGTTAAATCTGATGTCGAAATTGACCATTCGTTCGCAAGTGTTCAAGAACGTGGTTTTCTTCCCACGAAATAGAATGTTCAAAAAGTGTGCACGACAGACATGCAGGACCATTTAGTGGACGTATGCGGTTGCACTCTGCACGTTCTGATGCACACTCTGTTGCTGGGTTGGTGGAAATAAGTGAGACTTCGGTGTGTAGACTTACTTGGTTTATATTCTTCAAATTATTAGCGGAGTCACTATTTAACTTATACTACTATTGATTTTAACTATTACTTCTTGACTGTTGGTTCTGTAGAGATCTTGTAGGGATCTTGCTGTTGATCTGTGCTGTAGCTATTGACTTCTCGAAGATGAAGATGAATGTGACTTGATGCTCAAACGTGGGGCCTTTTTATACTGTGACAAGGGCGCAAACTGTGGGAAGGGACGAGATCGTCGGGTTTCACCAGCCATTGTCTTACGCACGTTTTTGGGCTGCATCCTAAACCTGAGGGTCTGCACTTTATAACGTCCATTACAAGGGGTCATTTTATTGCGCCTATCCCAAGGAACCAAGGACAAGGGATTTTATGGCGCCCACCTTTTTGGTGTTGTTATGTTCAGCCAGATGTGGGACAACTATTTCTAATTTTATAATTTTATGTCTGCTGCATTTTATGACAAGGGAACACTTTATGACGGTTAACTTTTGTCACTGATATTTTACCAAATGTTCCCAGTCATTCCTATCATAATTGCTGCCTTGCCAGATGTGTACAACCTATCACAATGAATGATCGCCCATCTTACGCTTTCTAAATTCTTACGCACAAATGTTCTTTTCTAAGTAATTACAATAACATCTACTATACTGCATACACTGTTCGTGACACTATTCCTAATTAGTTCCTATATACTATTTAAAACTATTCGTCCCGCACATCACTCCCGCCGTGCGACCGCGTCGCAGCTATCTCCGGTGCGGGTTTGTCTTCCGTTTGGAGAGGCAGGACTACTAGCTTCCTCACCGGCCGTCGTAGCACACCTCCCTTAGTTCGGACGTCCACTGTTCGCACGATGTCGTCGGGGCCCGGATACGTCGCTATGACTCTGCCACGCGGCCATATATTGCGCGGCAGGTTGGGGTCGACGACATGTACAAGGTCGTCGACTTGTATTTTTGGACCTCTTCCATGCGGCTCCCGCCGGTGTTGCAACTCCGGGAGGTACTCCTGGATCCAACGCTTCCAGAAAAGGTCGGCAAGCCTCTGTGCTGCTCGCCAACTGAATCTCGATGCGGCGTCTTTTTCGTCGAATGTGCCGGGTTGAGGCACTCGTCCCGAGCTTCCCAATAAGAAGTGGTTCGGAGTCAGGGCTTCTGGGTCCTCTGCACTGACTGACACATGCGTCAGAGGGCGGCTGTTGATGGTATATTGCACCTCTGCGAGTAAGGTGGTGAGTACTTCCTCTGTGGGGTGACGCTCGTGTGGCATCGCGGCTAGTGCTGTCTTCACTGAGCAGATTATACGTTCCCAGGCTCCTCCCATGATCGGGGCGCCCGGAGGAATGTAGCGAATTGGAGAATCTTATAGGATCATCTGCTAAACTTAGTCCCTTCTTGTTCGACACGTGGCATATCTTATCTTTCCCGGGCGATTCTGTTACCCGTGTAGAGGTGGCGGTTAGTCTCTTGGGGTTGATGCAAAGGGCGTCCATCTTAACGTATTGCTTCGCTAGGACTTCCTCACTGTCTTCCGCTTTCTCAGCGACATGAGACACAAAGTCGATATTGTGCCTGGAGGTCCGGATCTGTCTGCCGTGTAGTACCCAACCGAGTGACGTGAGAGATGCCACTGGTTGGTACTTATTGCCTCTTCTGACCTCCGATGTCAACAGGAGATGCCAGTTGTCTTGCCCAATCAGCACTTTAGGCTTGGCATTGGTGTACGTGAGGTAGTCGCGGATGTCTGCCATGTGCTTGCATCCCGTTACTATTTCTGTCGGTACCCGCTGAGACGAAACATGCAAGTTCTTCACCGTGCGTGCTTGTACTTGTTCTTCGTACCCGTTGAGCCCTTTCAACTTGATACTAACTCGACGCGAATTTGATTCAGACGCCTTCAGATCGTTGATGGTTTCTATTTTCAGTGGGTCGACGGGGCCTGTTGCTCCGATGCTGTTTGCCACGCTATCGTCAACTAGCGTGACTGTTGACCCGTCGTCCATCAACGCGAAGGTGTCGACTATACCCTTTGGACCCTTTATTTGGATCGGTATTATTTTCAAGAACGACTGTTTCTTACTCTCGGCCCAGGCTGAGTTGATGACTTCTGTAGCTTCCTTCGATGCCTCTTTTTTAGCCTCCTTCTTCTTAGTGTGATGTAACAGCTTATGATGTGAAAAGCTGCAGCTGTTGACACCACACTCACGAGGACGACAACTGTGAGTCTTGTTTCTGTATTGAAGACATCTGAAGCATAGGCGTTTGGACTTAGCTGCGTCCCATCTGCCGTTTTCATCTAACTTCCTGAATTGATTGCAGTCAACCGCTGTGTGACCGGTTTGTTCACAGACCGGACAGTTCGACGTATTCGTCCTTTCTGTTACGTTGTGGACCTTCTGTATTCTCTTCTGTTGAGTGGCTGCTGTTCCTGTATTTAGTTGTTCGGGTACAGCGTACGGTGCGCACAAGTCCGCTTCTCTTTTGAGGAACTTGTCTAGCTTCACTAGGTCAGGATCTTCCCTCGGTTGTACGAACGAGAAATCGTAGTATCTGTAGCGAAGCGTAGGCGTCAGCTTGTCTACGACGGTCTTTGACACTTCTGGGTTGTACAGATAGTGTACACAGCCGAGAGTTTTCAATGTTGCTACAATGTTGGACACTTTTGTTGCAAAGATGCAGATGTCCCGCGGTGATTCGGTGAGGCGTGGCAGGGCACGGAGCGCGTCCATTTCCATCATGGCGATGGATTCCGGTCTTCCGAATCTTGACTCTAAAGCCTTCATTATGTCTGCTGGATCCGTGTTGGTAATCAGCAAAGAGTCCACTGCTTCTTTCGCTTTGCCTTTCAGTGTTCTTCGTAGCCTGTTTGTATTTTCAATCGGCGTGTATATATTTTCTGTTTCGTAGTAAGCGGCGCGGAACGGTAACCACTCTTGATGTGATCCACTAAACAACGGTAGCTCTACGGATCTCGGTCGTTGAGCTGCGTTGACGGCACTTGTGATTGCGTCGGCGAGCGCGGCGAGGTCGGATTGACCTCCCGCCGGTAACTGTAGTACGTTATGTACTTGACGCTTCTGTTCTGTACTGGCTGGGACGCTATTCTCTATGCGCGTGATCACCGGCTCTGCTGTAGGTTGATTCTGTTGTACGGCAACCACGGGCGTTCTGTTCTGTTGGTCCTCTAGCCAGTTGTCTACTCTTCGATCTGTTTCTTCCTTAGAGTAGATGGAGACATCATCTTCTTCATTGTCGGAGTCTTCATGTTCCAAAGTAGCTAAGCGTGCGGCGGCTAGCTCCACTTGCAGTCGCAGTAAGTTTGGTGTTGTTATGTTCAGCCAGATGTGGGACAACTATTTCTAATTTGTTCCTATATACTATTTAAAACTATTCGTCCCGCACAAAAAGAGAGTCGAGTTAGAGATTGCATAACCTCACAACCGGAAAAGTGCAATTTTTGAAAATTGAACCGAAATGCTCAATTCATTAAAATTCAAAGGGACAGGGTGAGCTTGTGAAAAGACATAGTAGGATGAAAAATAGAAAAATAAATACTAACTACGCTAAAGAGAAATAGTTCAAATGAGTCATGAACTCGATGGTAATAACTTACGTATAGTTAGAGCAACAAATGCTCATGCTGTGTTAAAAGTTAACATCAGGCCAAAAGTCTGGTTCGAAATCGGTAAACATATAGAACAGTCGGCTTTATGATGAATCAAAAATAGTAAAACCATTCCTATTATAGATATAGGTGTACCAAGAAACAAAGATATCTGTAGGTTTAGATATGCGTCATAAAAGTCCATGTAGGATGAAGACTACAAAGTAGATGAGCTCATAGGATCTTCTAATTGCATACACACGATACTTTATATTTATATATATGGGTATGAATAGAAAGCAGCACGTCTTGATTCATAAGAAATGCCTCCAGACAGACTATAAAGAATGTTTTAATAAAGTCGAAAATTATTACGAATGACTGAGGAGGCTCTGTAGACTAAAGCATTGGAGATTATGGCATTAAATAAACATTCCAATAACATGTTCTCAGCGTTGGAATTTACTTAAGAAGCCGGCACTAAAATCATTTGTATATACTATAGTATGTACGAAGTAATCCCGCGTGCATACTAGCAACAGTCCTATGAAACAAACCAGGCAAATAGGTTACAGCACAATACCAATCCTTGTAATTGGAACAATGCAATGTTACATAATCTGGTTTCGTAACACGTGCCAAGTATGAATGGATTTGATACTATTATTAAAAGCTTGAATAGCACCAAGTTCCTTGTGTACAAACATTGTCATCGTGAATGGCACTTAGTGTTTATGCTTTGTCCTTAACCCACGGGAAGAGAACGTTTCCGCTTGTTGAGATGTTATCATTATACAATCAAACACCCATATCCGTTGTTTTCAGTTGCGAAACAATCATGTTACCCCACTACGTTTATTTATAGACAACACGGTACGCTTTTCATTCATTTCCATGGAGTAGTGATGACTTCTGAACAGCTGAATGCTGTTTTCGAAAGACAGATCAGAGGTCGTTATTCTCTATGACACATTGAATGCGGAATTAGCGTGATTCGCTTAGGAATTGACGTGGTTTCGAATTAACCAATCGCTAAGTGTTCATAGTGAATTGGAGACCAGAAATACCGAATCATGTTCGTATTTTTAGAGATAACTATGAATTTAAGGCCGAGGTCACGGGCGCGTTTTATCTTGACTAATCTCGAAAACCTCTATTTTAATAGTGGATTAAAGTGCTCGGGGCCTGAGTGGTGTTTCCTTAATAGATTCCATTTACCGATACATAAACTGCGTGAGTGTGGCATAGTTATAATATATTGACGTTATGAACTTTTTGGTTTAATAAAAATCGGTAGATGATCAGGGCTAACAAAATTCTAGGACTTCATTACAATAGGAAAATAATACCAAAGGTTAAATAAGTTATTTTTTTCTAACTAGTAAATATTAAATGTAGTACGATAGTTTAAGACTTAGGAAAATAACATCGTATAGTGCGCTTTATCTTTGCGATGCAAATGAGATGTCTTCAGGGGCCGTGATTTCTATGATACATGGAACGAAACCTAGGCCTCATACAGTTGTCACAGTAAATAGGGTATTTGACTAATAAAAACTAATTAGTCCGTCAGTCAGATTTCCAAAAAAAAGGCACCAAAGATCAGGAGTGGTGGCTGGTAACGTCACTGGTCGCTAAAAGTGTAGTGTGCAGAGACGTCACAGTTTTCAACGCACTGTGTCGTCTTCATTTTTTGTTTATATGAAAAAAGAAAAAATACGTGTCTAGTATTTTTTGGAAAACTGACTGACGGACTAATTAGTTTTTTTTTTTTATCAAATATCCTGTTATAGGCTGACATAAAGAAAAATACGAACGGAAATCAAACAGTTTCAATTAACAAAGTTATAATAAAACATTCAACTCTATTTGACAGCAATATCTCAAAGTAATTTGAAGAAGGATTTGGAATTTCGAATCAAGCATTTTAATACGCGAAAGTTACTTGAATTTGTTAAAAGATCTTCAATGAATGCCGAGATAAGAACTTTTCCATCAAAATTAGTAAGTGGCGTTTTAAGGGACGTTTTGTAGACCAAAGGCAATTGACTTCGTTTCGTATACAATCTATAGAAATTCGTCTTGACATTTTGTTTACAGACATTTTCTAATGAAGCTCAGCTTTCACAAGTCGATGTATACTAATTGCAAGATATTTTCAGATTAGGATGCTTTTTGTGTTTACGTTACTTCTTATCGATGTTTTAAGGAAGCATTCTTCAAAACATGACAGCATCTGCTGTTTGGTTCATCTATGTAAAATATATTATCGTGAAATATAGCGAAAAGTTGTGTATTTATGCGAATTATAATGATAGTGTCTGTTGAATTAATTTGTAACATACCTACGCTACACAAGGAAACGGTTATCAATATTTTAATTGCAACACTAAATTAAAAAGTTAAGGGTGCAAATGAATTCAGGTATGGTGCTAATGAAATGAGGTTAATAATAATTATCTGGGTTTTTCATGAAAAATGGGAACTTACAGGTTTTTAACCTCCTCCTATTTTTAAGTTATTTAAATATAGAGACCGGCATCTAAATATTGCCTAAATTTAAAATATAGGTATGTTCTGTGAATTTTATCACATGAACTTTTTCTCAATTCTTTCTATAAACAATAATAAACATTAAAATTTATTTCGGGATTCCATCCCTGTTTGTAGAGCTCTGTAAGACGGCAAGAGAAACTAAAGAAAAATTAATAACTCCAATCGTTAGGTTTTAATTATTATATGGCAATGGCATATAATTAAAACCTAACATATTAATAATTATCAGGACAAACACCGGACTGCTACAGCATGGTGAGAATTAACAGGAATTTACCTTAAATCATTCGTTCTATAATAAATTATTTATGTAGGTTGTAACAAGTCATTTCATAATTTATGCAACACGAAGGTTTAAAAGCAGGGTAGGAAAAATGATTTTCACAGTGATTACGGTCATGAAAGGATAATTATTGCATGTATTAATTGAATTGATGATAAAATTATCCATACTTAACATAACAATATAAATGTGAAAATACCAGCTGTGTTTTTATCCTTTCACGCCTCAGTAGCTGCTCGGATTTCTAGAAAATTAGGAACGGATAGACAAAAGTACCTATCTTATGTCCTAACCCTGCTCGTGGAGTTAGGATTAGGACTAGAATAAATATCCTATGATACTTATATCCCAATAGTACGTTCTTGTACCTGACTGCAACCGCAAGGAGGTCATAAATAATCCCATTATTTATGACTCCTTGCGGTTGCAGTCAGGTCAAATGGTACCCAATTACATAATGGTAAGGTGTCCTGCAATAATAGGGTTTTATGGTTGATTTTATGGGGAGAAAAATATTGAACCCCTTAAAATAACTTCAAAAAGTGTTAGGGATGTAACTAGTTCATGTCATCGTACATATATGTAGGCAAATTATTCAAGTGTCATTTACTCCGTTGTCCGATGTGCTACTATTACTAATTAACCTCTCTTGCAAACCCCAAATTAAATAAACCATTTAATTAGTGACCCTTACGTAATTTTAGTTACTTGGTTTTAACGTTAATGTAGGCCTGTAAATGTATCTACTAAAGCACATAAATAATGTAGGTACCTACATACGAAGGTTGCAAGGAAGTTAGTTCTGCGTAGTTAGATATGGTTAGGTACGGCCTTTGAATAAGTTAAATGTATTTCCATGTTTGGTCTGGAGTCGTACCCACATTACATTACTAGGTAGTTATTATTAGGTCCTTACATATGAAATTGGCGTTTTGTCGTGCTGGCCACTTTGATCTCAAATATCTCCTCTTTGGTTTAGAATTCCAAATTCAAATTGATACAGTTATTTACTCATCAATTTGTGTCTCGAAAACCGTATTTCTTTTGTTTTTTTTTTTTTGGTTTTTTCTCTGCGTCATTGAGTTTACAAAATGGAAAATTTAAAATTTCGCATTATTTACGAATATGAGTTTCGCCGTGGCACCAGTGCTGCAGACACGGCTCTAAGAATGAATGATGTGTATGGCAGTGGTGTCGCTAAAGAAAGCACAGTGCGGTTTTGGTTCCAACGTTTTCGTTCTGGAAATTTCAACCTACAGAACAATCCTCGTGGACGGCTGGAGACCAAAGTCGACAATGAAGAATTGAAGGCTATTGTGGAAGCGGATCCATCGCAAACTACGTCCGAGTTAGCTGCAGGCTGCGGTGTTAGTGATAAATCTGTTTTAATCCACTTGAAACAAATTGGGAAGATAAGAAAGCTCGAAAGGTGGGTACCTCATGAATCGAGTGAAGCAAACCAAAAGACGCGCGTCGACTGCTGCGTTACATTTCTGAATCGGCACAATAATGAAGGGAGAAAAGTGGATAATATACATCAATAGGAAGCGCGCATCGTAATGGCTGAACACCGGTGAACCATCTAAATTCTATCCCAAGAGAAAAATTACTAGAAAAAAGTTATTGGTCAGCGTTTGGTGGACTAGTGCCGGTGTGGTGCACTACAGCTTCCTTAAATCTGGCCGATTACTACAGATCTCTACTGTGAGCAGCTCCACATAATGATGGATAAACTAGCCGCTAAACAACCGAGACTGGTCAATCGCACAAGGCCACTGCTGTTTCAGGACAACGCGAGACCCACACACTGCACAACAGACTGCTACCAAATTAGAGGAGCTTCAATTAGAATGTTTAAGACATCCACCGTACCCCGGACCTTGCTCCAACAGACTACATTTTTTTTAGAAATTTGGATACATTTTTGCAGGGGAAAAATTCAACTTCGATGAGGCAGTCCAAACCGCCTTCAAAGATTTTATTGATTCCCGTCCTAAAGTTGTTTTTAGAAAAGGCATAAACGAACTACCTATGAGATGGCAGAAGTGCATAAATGTCAATGGATCATACTATGATTAAATAAATAGGTAAATTATATTAAAAAAAAAAAAAACGATTTTTATTCCTTCCATACAAAACGCCAATTTCATACGTAAGAACCTAATATTATAATATCTATGCCCATATAAAAGGCAGATTATTTTAGAATATATAAAATTAAAATGGCCTCGTTATAATATTGACACCATATTATTTAGGTGAAGGTACAAAATTTTGGTAAATTAATTTAGGTAATATTAGGTAATATGTATATGGGTTTAATAACTTTGGAAGCGCTTTAAACTAGTGTAAAAAGCTTGCTACCCGTTCTAATTTATGTATTGACCGTTTAACGTTTTATATTCAAAACCAATGAAAATAAACGTAAATTCGTGTTGTATTTTACTGGGAAAATTATTTTATGTTTCTGTTCAATAAAATGTTAAGAAATTGTATAGGATTTACTTTATGTTAAGAATTCATTTATATCTAAGACATGTAATCACGGACGGACAATTAAATTATGAATGCTTTGTTTTTATTAAATTTTGATTGTAATTGTTTTAGGTTATGGAGACGAAGAACATGATCTACATTGTTTCTGAATATGCAAGCAAAGGAGAAATATTTGGTAAGTCAGTTCTGAAAAATAACCTTTCTTTAATCATGTTTAGAATTTAATTTGATAGGATGCAGAACAATAGTTAAGTTGCTAAGTATGCCATTCGCCATGCAGGCCATGAAGTTTTTGCTGAAAAAAATAGCTGCAGAGGCTTTAACACTTACATAAGAGAGAATTTTGAGAGGAAAACATTATAATTATTACGTTAAACAATAGTTACAGACCTTATAGGTTTGTTTATTTGTCGCAAGATCTCGTTAGTTATCTCATTTTTCAGGCAGTTTGCATTAAGTATTTAACACTGGCAAGTTTCCATATTACGATCAATGAGATCATCAATCTTTAGTCATTGTAACCCGCCATGTTCGCATGTTTTTATTTTACATACCTACATGAATTAAACACGATACCTGATTGTACTCGTATTGAGAACTTTAATATATTGTATAATACACGGTAGATTAGATACCGACTTTTATTATAATAGAAGTTAATTTGTTAGTCTTAGATATAGTGAGAATTCACTCTAAATCAAAAATATCTAATTGAATAATTATGATTTTTTCTAATTCCAACACATTAATTCACGAAACGGATCTGTGACTCAACATAATATTCATATTTATATTAAATAAATAAAATCAAATCAAATAGGTAAACAGTTTCTCATACAACCAAAAATAAAACGCACTAAATAACCTCGAAATCGATTAAGGGTATTCGTTTGGTAAGTTCGTGGCCGCTTTGTCTATGACGTAAGCCGGCTTGGCGTGACGTCACCGGCAGGGTGTCGCTGACGGAGGCAGGGGGAGTGGGTGGAAGAGGGAAGCAATTTCGCGCACAGCTGACTACGTTCCCCCGAAATCCGACTGCGGTCTCCAAGGCTCGAATCCCGGTTCTTTTTCATGAATTTCATTAAATATGAACTCATCAGCGATTATGATTCATGCCAAAAGAGTTTTATGTTAAATGAGTGTTTTTGATTTGCAAGTAGCTTCATATTAAAATCATTTAAGTACCTGGTTTTACAGAAGTTATTAAGTTGTTTCACCCATTTTAAATGTGTTACATAATCGAAAGGCTTTTAATATAGGTACCATTCATAATTTTAATGAGACGGAAATGTCTTGCTAATTAGCAGAGTTACTATAAGGCTCGTTTTAATTAAAATTAGCTATAGAGGAAACCTTGTTAAGATTTCCTTTAATAGCAATTACCAAGGAGTGATATTAAAGGAAATCCTAACAAGGTTTCCTCTTTAGCTAATTTTTAATTCATTTTTGTAATACTATAACCTATAAAGACCTTATTTAATAATATTAATAATTTACTTTTCATACCATATTATGACGACAGTAAGGAGGCGGATGCTCCATTCTTCAAAATGTCAACGTCGTCCCATTAGATGATCACATAACACTATGTTGTTATGAGCAGAGCCTGCCTGTTCCTGGCATAATAACCCTGCCTTTTACGACACCCAAGGGACCGCAGGGCTTAATATCTACCTAGCAAACTCGAGCGTGATTAATATCATTACTCGCTGGATCCGCCTTGTCGCTTAGTCCCCTGCACTTTGTCCCGTCATCTCGAAAAGATATAAGTATACCTAGTACACATAGGGAGGTAATTAATCCAAATCCACGACTACCAATCGTTAAGAACGAGAATACAGCCACAATATGCATTTGTTTGACTTTATCAACACCTGCGTCAGGTGTTTTCATTAATTCGAAACGGATAAATTTACAATTCCTGTTTCGACTCAGTTTTATTTTGATATTAAATATTATGTCTGTATATTATCGAATTGATTTTTTGGTTAAGCGTTTCAAAGTTATGTAAAGGCTTGTGTGTGTTAAGAATTTAGTGATTCATTTGTTTGCGACATCTGAACTTGCTTTGACATCGTTCTATTCACAATATGGAGAAATATAATTGTTTTGATCCTAGTGTAATATAACACCGTATATTCGGTGGCCTGTGATCCTCCAAGGGAGGGAATGTTCTAATCTACTTACTGTCATGTGCCATATCGTTGTGACGGTGAGCTTTAAAATAGGTCCTTTGGGACCAATCATACAGATGAACTACCAGGCGGCGAGCCTTTTTCTGGGTGGATACTGATTTCCTGTGTTTTATACAGTGAACCCTATTTCTCTCTCCACCTGAGTATCTAGTACCTACTCTGGACCTCAAGATTCGCAGCTGTTCTTGTTAGTGGATCGACAGTTTGACTGGTTGATAAACTCTGACCCACTTTAATAATAAACAGGTCGGATTCCCTATAGTGTTGAGATCGAGGGCCACGTTGTGCCGAAGAAATACTATCCTTATCGCCTTTACGTAAATATTTTGTACGTAGGCCTGTTATTAGGTGCCTACTTTTAATGAACTCGGAGTTAAAGTTATCTGGCAAGTTATTAATAAATAATAATCTCTTTGTTTTTGAAACACAGTTGTAGTTGTTACGCAATAGAATTTATTTACCATGTTTAAGTTTTTTTAGTTCTTTTTCTCTGTTAAACTAATATAGAAAAGGTTTCAGGGATAAATACAATATGTATAGGACAAGTGCGCCGTTTTTCTTGTTCAGAAACTAAATGAAATTTAGTGTCCGGTGCATCATTTTTTTCTTTCTATTTCATTAAATTTTTACTTGATGGTAGGCCATAACATCGGCTGCCGGCAGAAGTTACCAACCACCAGACAAAGTCTTGCCGCCAAGCGATTCGTCGTGTTCCGATCATGATGTCTGGTGAAGCCGTACAGAGGTCGGTTCTGAGCAGTTGCGTTGCGATACAGAGCAGCTTATCTATTCCGTGTGTTGTGATGTGTGCTGGGTACGATGCACTAAATGTTATTGTGTCGGGAGTTTGGTCGTGGAGGGTCCCCAGATCAATCTCCCTCTGACGCATCGTTGGTCGTGTTGTTGGGTTTAACAATGTATCACCTCGCTTAACTGCCGTCGTCTTTCCTATTTATTCAGTTTTTTTGAGTGAATATGCTCTTAATAAACTGCCGCGCTTTACCATCAATGATTGCATCACAGCTTACTATCAGGCGGGATTTCGGCCAAGCACTAGTTTATAATTATTATTAATCAGCCGCGAACGCCGCGCCGTGTACCGCCTTAAACGCGAAACCCTTCAATTTTTTTAATCTGTAATATCTTCGAAAATAATCATTTAAATCATATACTGTAAGGGGCAATAAAGATCTATATTAAATCTACAATGTATTTAAGGTATTAAATTGGATAAGGATTAATGCTGTATTGGTTAAAATCGCTTCGAAAATTAGCAGGTATTTGTCGTAAAAAGTAAATGACAAAAAAATGTTCTTGTGGGATTATATTCATAAGAGATAGACATATACTATCGTGGACTTCTTTGTAGACCTTTTCAATGAATTATATTTACTACATTATTTTGATAAATCTCGTGGGGTTCAGCCTGCGTTTTACTGCAAACGCTGAAAAAAAAATATTTATGACATCACATCACATCACCTTAAAAATAATAGTATTTCTCCACTAATTAATGGATGTTGTTATACATACAAACATTCCTCTTTAATCACTATCTATTATAAAAAAAAAAACCGTATAAAAATCCAAAACTACGCAACGTAGTTTTAAATATTTAATCATACATAGGGACATAGAGAAAGAGAAAGTGACGTTGTTTTATAATGTAGTGAAGTGATGTAGTGATAAAATGAAAAAAATAGGTGTACTATAGTATTTTTAGATTTTAGTGTTTGTTTTTGTACTTGCGCAATAGACAATGTCCATCTTTTATATTTAAAAAATATAGGTAATTGGGTTGTATACTAAAAAAAACGAGTGTGCTTATGACCACACGACTGAAGTGAAACTTCTTTCGCTCCATCTGTATGTATATATATATATGTGTGTACAATATATACATGTATACACATATACATATATTAATTTTCTATAAATATTTAAATTTATTTCATGGTTTCATTGGTAAATTAATATTTTTGCATAGATCTTCTGTTTTTATTGAAAAAAAAAAAACTCGTTGTAGACCTTGTAGTACCAAGCTCGCGCCACGGGCGCCTCTGTGCTTATATCCCACACTTAACTTCCGTTCGCCTTGCCCGATCACTTTTCGTAACGCTTACGTCACGCGTTCGCCAGCTTACTCCCCAAGTCAAGCGTGCGTAAAGAAGTTTCACTTCAAAAATAATTTAATGTCCATCAGATAGATTTATGAAAAATATAGAACACGTTTTTTTCCTTTCATACAAATACTTAGAAAATTATTTTGATTTGAAATGCCGCATGACGTCACAAAATATATCACGGCGTGACGTAATTAGCCCCACTCCGTAACTTTAATACACTATATCTCAGTAGTTTTTGGTAATTTCGACAAAATAAAAAATACGGGTTTTAATTTTTTTTTATTATCAATAAGACGGACTAATTATTTTTTTGATTTTCATACCTTGGATACATCCCTATTGCGTAACACAGTATCAGTTCAATAGGTTTCTTTTTGACAGTTCAACAACATTCATTGCGTTATTTACGTCGTTGAGCAGATAAATTGTTCGAGCATAATATGGAGCCATCGATTAGCAATTAGCAATATGCTTCGAAATTATTCCAACTGATAGTAATAGTGTGTTACGTAAGGTGCAGGTCTTAACTTAATAACCTACCTAATTAACATACATATTACCATTCTCAGTAAGTTCAACTTGTAACAACAAAGTACCTATGTATTTTCTTTTGGGAGTACATATGGGTTCCGAAGAAATTCGCATTGGTATTTAAACTATGCCTACCTGCTGTTCCTGCAAATAGGCAAAATGTCACATTGTCAGATATACAATCATTTTAAATTAGAAATTCTATTATCTATACTATATGTAGACTGTAGGTATGTAAAAAAAATCGTGTTAGTTACATTATTTATAACTCATGAACGGCCTGAACCGATGTGGCTGAAAATTGGTGGGGCTTAGGACCAGAAGACGTCCATATTAGGATGTCAGGTGTACAGAATAGGACATAGGGACTTAGAAGGACGTATTCAATCCGAAAAAGGATGCTGCTCCCGAGGAAAACAATAATAACGTTATTATTAAAATATATGGCGCCACCTGTCTTTCGAGTCATGATTGAACTATATTAGACATTTACGAGGACGAAGTCGCGGCCTAGTATATTACCTATATTGCTTCTTTCTCGCTCTCTCTCTCTTATTTTACTTTGTTCTCCTTTATTTGTATTTATACTGATAGGTACCGGTACTGGTAAGTGGTTCTTGATATTATAATCAGTTCTACGATCAATTTCTTACGAAGTTTTGCGTGCGACAACGCCAACAATAGTAACTACGCACGTACTTATCTCAATTCTTTATTATTAATACATATTTGTATATACTGTCGGTAGCTATGTAACATTTCCCACATAAATATGTAATGTACATAATTATGTGGGAGATGTTCTAGGTTTGGCGACACCTTTGTATTCAGATACGTCATCATTTTACAGGAAACTTCCGAACCTTAGAACAATGGCGTAAGGCCTAAACGACTGACGAATAAATTGTCATTTACTTACGACAAACTGTTTGAATGATTGTACGTAGATATGTAAATACATAATGTACAAAGGAATTGCATTAATTTCTATAATAGTCTGTGATCTTTCATTATAGCTACGCCAGCACCTGGTTATTGTCTGATAATGATGGTATGGTTTTACCGAATAAGTCCTCATATTTCATCCATTTAATATTTTCTAGATTCATAGTTTTTAGACTCCGCCAGTAAATACCGCTAAGTAGGTACCTATATACTTACACTTCATTCGTATCTCTTTGATAGTCGAAAATCTGACAACCAGTCTTATACCCCCTTTTTTGTTCTGGATGGGACATCATCAAATGACCTCTCCCGCTTTTGGCGGGGCAGAAGGGCGTGTCAGACTTTTACTGGCTAAGATCCACCCGTGTTTCTTCACTTGCCTGTGCGCCAGGGCCACGGTTTCTTTTCGCAACCCTGATCCAGGAGGCATCGGTCTTCATGGACCGCGTCACGATGTGCTGACATCTCTTTAAGACGCGCGTGAAACACAACGCGCCGACGACCCGGGCCTGCAGCCTTATCGGCGAACACATTTTTCTCAAATGTTTGCGACTACTACATATATTTTACACAAAATAATATCAGCAGTGCAGTGCAGATTAGGCTGCCATAACGCTAGGATGAATGTGGAGATGCCTGTCGATCGCGGGATTTTGTAACACTTTGTTTTACCAATTATCTAAAGTAACTAGGATGTGAAGGTCAAATATTATATGTATAGTAGTTCCATGTAAAATACTAATATTTAGCCCCAAACATATTTGGAAAAGGTCTACGCGGATAATGTGGCTTAAACTTTCCTTTACGCATTCGACTACATAACACACCCATTTAAAGAAAATTGCCATTATTGAATTCAGGGTAGATTCTTCTCGTTTCTCATTTATATATATAATGTTGATTAACATCTCAGACACAGAATTGATGTCTAAATTTCTGTGGTTAATATCAACATGTTGTTTGCAGATTACATCGCGAGGTACGGTCGCATGGCGGAGCAGGCAGCGCGACGCAAGTTCTGGCAAATCCTCTCTGCCGTGGAGTACTGCCATGAGAGGCGCATCGTTCATAGAGATCTCAAGGTATGTGGAGTGGAATTGTAATAGAGAAGGCACGAACTAAACTGTTGTGTTAAAGGGATACGGATATTGAGTAGACAGCAATCTAATTATCTAACACACCTTCAATCATAATCTTAGGACAATTTATAAATTCATAGGTTTGAACAATAAGTCTGCTCAACAAAGTAAATAACAATGTATCGGGCTGAATTGTCAAGGTGGAAAGTATTGCCATTAATTGTTATAGTATGTGTATTACGCAATAATACCGCAGGTCATTCTAAGTATAAAACAGCTGTTGTGATATTCTAGACTTTAAAAAGGCATATAATTCAGCCTAAATTAAGTTTCCGTAACCAAATGGCAAAAAACGGAACCCTTATAGATTCGTCATGTCTGTCTGTCCGTCCGTATGTCAGAGCCATTTTTTCCGAAACTATAAGAGCTGTACTGTTGAAACTCGGTCGGTAGATGTATTCTATGAACCGCATTAAGATTTTGATGCAAAAATAAAAAAAAAAAAAATATTGGGGCTCTCCATACTTAGCTGAAACTCAAAAATTTTTTTTTTCATCAAGCACATACGTGTGGGGTATCTACGGATAGACCTTTAAAAAGGATCTAAAAAAATCATATGATGTACATTACTATAAAAACTACCAACGAAAATTGTTTTGAACGAGATCTAGAACGTAGTTTTTTTAATACCGCGTAAATCGTAAACCGCTTATTACCGCGTAATCTTTCATACAAATAACTTAAATCCTTCAATCTCATAAATCGATGGTACGGAACCCTTTGTGCGTGAGTCCGACACGCATTTGGCCGGTTTTTTAATTCTAGAAGATCACTATCAGCTGTTTGTGTGTGGATAGGTTGATAAAACATTTATAGAACTGTAAAAGGTAGAGTTATCTATAGATGTGAAACTGCCTGTCAAGAAGACATTTCAAATCTATCTAAAGTATATCTAGTTTAATTTCTAAAACAACACGAATAAATGAAAAACTTAATGGGGAAAGATTTTTATATTATTTATTAGATAATTATTAATTAATGACTAATTTCCATTTAATTTTAATTTAATTTTTTACCACCTATAATATTAATAACTTTCGGGATAATAACTGAGCAAGTTACGCCTGTAGCCTTGAAATACTAGCCCATTTATATACCCACTATTTATTACACCCAATAGCAAGGAAAAGGTTATTTAAAAAATAAAACTATCGTAAACAGCGAGGAACGGCATAATTTGCAATTAGGCAATGAAATTAAAAGCCTACCTAGTATCACGGAAAAAGATACAGACGACAGCACATCAAGCTGTCTACAATCTATCAGATTTCTTTATTAGATTTTTAACTTTATCTCTAAAGCACAAGGTTCATTGTGAATATTTGACAGTTTCGGTTAGCTTAACTTGCTGTCGCATGTACCTTCCTACATTCCGTCTGCCGGACGGCTGAAATGTATCTCGTGTATACCTGAATATAGTTTGGAACTAGACTAAAATAACAGTTCGGCTAAGCATTCTGCATAAATCTATCAAACTACACTTTAGTTGGTCGACGCCGAATAGTTTCGCGAGCATGCGCTTTTAGTGTTAAATGTAGTTAGGTACAAGAGCGTTTCAGTGTCCCCTCAACCGTCACTTTACGATCCCTCATCTACGTAAATCCACAACTTAAACTATAAAATAAATTAATTGCCCTTTCTGCTGTGGTAGTGTAAAATTAATTTGAAGTCTCTTTTCAAGAGAGGACTTTAAATGTGTTTCCCAACTTTCATAAAAGCTCTTGTACATATAAAGGAAGAATAGGAAATTATTATATATATTAAAGTTTTACACCTGTTTGGACTGAAAACAATCATGAAAGGTTCCCTTTGTTGCTCGATGGAAATTGTAGCGACAATAACGCCGAAATACGGGTATATTTGGGTGTTCCTGTTACTTTTGTAAACGATTCATTGTCTATTAGGAACTTCTGCAGTTCTGTATGTAGGTACTACATATTATAGGAATATTGGTTGTTCTTTGCTACATATTCTATTATATTTAATATTTATTTTCTGTCTTTTTATTCATGAAATAGAAAGAAAAAAAAAGAAACAAAAATTTCAGTATTTTTGTGTACTTACCTACAAGGTAATCGGCGCTTTTACAGCGCCTTGGAATGACTCGCGACCTGCATATTATTTATGGCGCAAGAAAAATGGCAACTCGATAGGGTCGCCATATTTTCCCTTTCTTGTTACTCAATTTCCTCTTTTATGAATGAGCCTATTCATAAAATGTATATAAAATTTAAATGTGATAGGTTCAAACAAAATTTTATGGACCTAAAATTTTACATTATTCTAAAGAAAACTTCCTTCTAGGCGGAAAACTTACTACTGGATGCGAACATGAACATCAAGATTGCAGATTTCGGGTTTAGTAACTACTACGCAACAGGCGAGCTCCTGGCGACGTGGTGTGGGTCTCCTCCATATGCTGCTCCTGAAGTTTTTGAGGGCAAGAGATACACTGGCCCAGAAATCGACATATGGGTAAGTCTACCACCATTTACTAATTTAAATAAATGCTTTGTATTTAGAATACAAAGCGTTTTTTACCTTAACCCTTTGACGACCACGGGGACACCGGGGTACAATAAGAAAAGATGAAATAAAATAGTAATTAAGAAATTTATTTTATCTTTTTGTTAATCACATAGTTTTTGAACGTACCTTTTTCATTTTTTGAGTGAAACGTATCTCTTATCGACCATAGGGACATCGCTGTCCCAAAAAATCCCAAAAACCTATATTTTTATGTGTTTTGATTTGAAAATATGTTTTTTATAGACCTAATGAGTCAATACCATTAGCTAAAATACTTGCATAAGGTCTAATAACCTTATGGACCTGAAAGGGTTACTACCAAATTCTTATAATAATGCCAGATTTTCCTGACGGTCGTAATAATATGACGGGGCCGCTTTTCTTGGAAATCGTAGTTTAACACACAAAGAGACGAAACTGGTTTCTCTAATTACTAGTCAATTGATATTAATCAAGTCTGTTTATATAAGATATTTTGTTTTTCACAGATGGATGGATGTAGACTTAATTTAGTTTTTTATTTCGTCATTCAGTCGTCACACGAGAAACTATATTTCTTATTTTATAAAGTCATGACACTCGTTAAGTTTTCTTATTTACAACTCAGTAAATAATATCATAATTATTTTTATCAAAAGCTGTTGCAACATTGCGCTTAAAAGCTGTACTAAGAAACTTGAAAGCAAAATATTGAATAACTTTGAAGCCCAGGCAAACAGTTCCAAGTTCTTCTCGATATAATGTTAAATAGATTCTTGTTCCTAGATAGGCAATAAAGCAAGTGTACAGGACTAATGATGATGTACTTTCCTCAGAGTCTCGGCGTGGTGTTATATGTGCTCGTGTGTGGTGCGCTGCCTTTCGACGGCTCCACTCTTCAGTCATTAAGGGACAGAGTGCTCTCCGGCAGATTTAGGATACCATATTTTATGAGCGAAGGTAAGCGACACGAAACTCATCATGTCTCAATTTAAAACCTACCAAGGGCTCTATTCCTGCCGTTTTATCGAAAAGAACGTGAAACTTATGAAATCCTCGTGAGCGTGACATTAGTATTTTTTCGTTAGCATTTCATTATTAATTCCTAATAGTTTTGTGTTGCATTGGAACGGAAAGGAAAAATATACTTCTCTGTGATTGTACCCTGAGCGAGCCTCGACATTGCTTTCTTCATTGAAGAGCACTCAAGGTTCGACTACGTCATAGAATTGTCCGACTATCGTGCCGAAACTGTAAACTAAATTACCCTTGACGCTCTACAAATGGATGACGTATGTGCTTATCGGCGGATCTGCTAATCGTTACGATTCCAGTTAAACGTTCGAGTCAAGATCTCGTTCTTTATTTAAATTTCAAAACACACACGAACTCGTTTAGAATACCTTCCCGGAATTTCGTTTTATTTTTAAAGGGCGTTGTAGGCGAAAACTCATTTGCTCAAAAAGGTAGACATGCAAGTAACAATGCCTCTTTCCTCGCGTCGAGTTTGAAAAGAAAACCGTTTCTGTATGAGCAAGTTTTCAAGTGTTACCGAGAGATTAAGTAGGGCTCCGACTGACTAACACGTTTCGAATAACTTCACCAATTTTCTTTCTAATTAAGAAGGTTCTTTTCATCACGTCGAGTGTCTTAATAGCTTTGAGATGTTACGCTGACTTAGATAAAAAACGGAAAGCTTTTATCTTTCTTCAATTAAGTCCCTGTTGCTAGCTGTTGTTGCTTTAAGCTTTGGGTACACTGTATCTTATTCAATCTGCAGGGTAATTGCGTATCACACTATCAGTAGCAATGAGTTTAATTTTGACAGTTCAGCAACATTCATTGCGTTATTTAAGTTATTTAATTTAATTTAAGTTAGGCAGACATATTTTTTCAAACATATGGTGATGTAGGTATATCAAAATGTTTCAAAACTATTCAAATTGAGAGTAATGGTGTCACCATCTGCATAGCCTTTAACTATGTTTGGAAAGACTGCCTATCTGACCTCCATATTTCCATAACCCAGTTACTGAGTTATACGATACCGCTTCGTAAGAGTAGTGGTCAGATTTTCGGACTCCTAACTATGCGTAACGACTGTCAAAGATCTACTAATGACTGCTGCGACCAACGGCTTAACGTCCTTTCCTAGGCACAGAGGGTTGTCGGTATGTAAAAATGGTCACCCACCCACTGACCAACCGCGGCAAGCGCTGTTTAACCTGATCGATCGACCTGTGTAGATGTTATTATTTAGCCACGAGCCCCTCTGACAGTAATATTGAGTTACGCAAATTAGGGTGCTCATTTGTTTTTGAATCATTAAATTAAGTACAGGTAACTTCTGTTTGTATTTTTAACTTCTGTTTGTATTTTTAACTTGGTACCCAAAGTAATAGCACTTAGACCTATGTATTTATTTTAAGCGATTATTTATTTTGTGAATAAGTTGTTAATAATTGCCATGATAATGATTTGACTATAACACGTGAGCAGGATTTTGACTACAGCATAATTATCTAGTTGTATAATATACAGTATGTTAAGAAAACCCTGTCCGACCCGTGAAGATGTTGTTAGGTATCGATAACTGATTCTACAAATGGATACAAAACCGAAGTAAACTTAAAAAAAATCCCTCTAAAAAATAAATATTATTTCGCAAAAAGAGGTAACTTAATAAATGTGCGTATGCACCCTTCCGTGGGCGACGGGCGGCAGGGCACGCGGCACGTGGTCGCATCGCTATTCGCTCATAATAATACCGGTGTTGTAACTTTTTTAAAAATTACCAAATTTCGGGGAAGTTGGAATTAATTCGCGGGAAAAAAAAGATTATTTCAAAATTCATTTGTATTGGTACTATGATGATTACGTAAAATTTTATATTATATTTGGTCATGTGTTTACCTAACCTTTATTATCGTTATGGGTCGGACAGGGTTTTCTTAACATACTGTATATGTATTTAAAATATGTATATCATCGTCATCATCCTCAGCCTATTGAACTCCACTGCTGGACATAGGCCTCTCCTATTTCACGTCATTCACCTCGATTTTCGACAACTCTCATCCAATTACTATCAGTAATCCTGCGAAGATCGTCGCTCCGCCTAGCCTGAGGGCTGTAGTTACCGATTCGCGGTCTCTACTCAAGAACACGTCTACTCCATCCGTCGTCAACGGTCATCGGTTATACGTTTAATATGACCGGCCCATTGCCGTTTTAGTTTGCTTATGCTATGAGTACATTTTTTTAATTGCTAGGTACAAGTTACATAAACCAACGAATTAATAATAAGAGATATCCCGGTACTAAGTTTGACAAGTTCCCTATACCTACAGCCGTACAAAGTACAAAAAGTTATAAATTATATGTATTTATAAATTTACTCTACTCGGAAGTTATTTTCGGAGTTTCCTAAATTTATATTTAAGGGCCTTACTCCCATTTAGTAGCGTAAAATGGTCACTTTAGGAAGCTAATTTCTAATTAACGGCTTAGTTTTGAGATTTGAAAAAAATATATCTTGTCTATTGATTCATGTACAACATTTACTAAAGATAATTTTTTCGTAGGATTTTGCCTTTTGCCTTAAAAAAATATTTACCAAAACGCTATTTTTGGCTAATATTCGTTATTACTTCTAAACGGCATTGATGTGTGGAAATATTTTTACACTGAAAAATTCGTGGTTAGAAGTACTACACATATGTCAGAGCGTATTTAAATCCATCAACATTTGCCAAGAAAATATCCTTATTTTGAAACATAGGTTTAGAGGTGCTCTGCGCGGGCGCGGGCGGCAGTCGTGCGTTAGCATTCAGACGGGAGGGTTGTGTCGCTTGCTGCTCTGCTCCGGCTATCGCCGACTACGCGTGGTTGTCTGTGTGAGTGCAAATATTTACGAGCGAATCGTGTCAGTGTACGTTCATAGATTAGCTCGCAAATGAGAATTGAAGATGCGTCTGGTGGCGTAAGTATTTATCTACCTATACTCTTGTATTTATACCTACATATTACTGTATTTTTCTTTATAATTACTATTAGCTTTTGAACCATTTTTCTTTTACAATTGAAGTTAAACAATTACGAATTGTTCCAGGAAATCTAGAAAGAAATCTTTAGACTTGAAAGGCAATAATCCGACTAACTACATCCGCTGATAATATAGAAGACTCTATTCAGGTAAGTAAACACTCGCACTTAGATTATAATTTATAGGTTTGTAGGAGATTTAAAAATAAAAATCTTATTAGAAATTTACGTAACTTGAAAATGTGATTTTTTGTTTATGGTGATATAAACCAAAAATTAGGACTCAATTAAAGGTTTTGGTGTAAAAACAGTTTTACAAAAAGTTTTGAGTTGATAGGACTTTTAGTTTTTGCGATATTAGCAAAAATGTGTAATAAAAACTCTTACTTGGATTATTTTAAATGATTCTTCCTGTAAATATTTTATTTCTATATGTAATTGTTTAAAGTAGCCGAAGCCGATGGACGCGGGCTGGCGGGCTTGGAATGTCACAATTATCAGTAAATTTTTTTGACGTCCTCCGTGGCGCAGCGGTCAACACGCCTGCCTGCGACGTGGAGGCCGCGGGTTCGATTCCCGGCCAGGTCATGATGGAAAACGATCTTTTCCTGATTGGCCTGGGTCTTGGATGTTTATCTATATATGTATCTATTATAAATATAGTATCGTTGAGTTAGTATCCCATAACACAAGTCTCGAACTTACTTTGGGGCTAGCTCAATCTATGTGATTTGTCCGTATATATACAGTATGTTAAGAAAACCCTGTCCGACCCGTAAGGATAATAAAGGTTAAGTAAACACATGACCAAATATGATATAAAATTTTACGTAATCATCATAGTACCAATACAAATGAATTTTGAAATAACTTCCCCGAAATTTGGTAATTTTTAAAAAAGTGACAACACCGGTATTATTATGAGCGAATAGCGACAGCGATGCGACCACGTGCCGCGTGCCCTGCCGCCCGCCGCCCGCGGAAGGGTGCTTAACGCATATTTATTAAGTTACCTCTTTTTGCGAAATAATATTTATTTTTTTAGGGGGATTTTTTTTTAAGTTAGCCTGGTTTTGTATGCATTAGTAGAATCAGTTATCGATACCTAACAACACCTTCACGGGTTTTCTTAACATACTGTAGGATATATATATATATATTTTCTGTTTTTCACAAATAATATTGTAATAACATTTTTCGACTTACAGAAAAGAAGAGAAAGAAACCAATCGACAGAACTTAAAAGTTTAATTTGCTTTTTAGGTCGAACACTAACGCAGTTGATTCTAGATCAGACATCCATACAGAATGTCGTCAAGAAAATGATAATATTGTATATCTCTATGTGCACAAAAAAAAACGACGCAAGTTCCATCATCATCATTCAGGTAAAATTATGCCTGCATGTCCTACAACCTATATTTTTAGTTTACAAATATATCATATACCTGTAAAATTAATTTTTTGTTAATTCTTAATTAATTTTTCTTGATAAATTCTTCATTCCTTGACAAAAATCTCTAACAGTGTTGCCAGGGTTAATTAAAATGTATGTTATATCTTTTTTTAGCTCAAAATATCACCAAAACCTCAACAAATCTCAAGCTTGTTTCATCGAAGGGCGACGCATAATTAATATTGCTTACTTTTATTCAGAACTAAAGAAAATTGCCAAGCACGGAGAATTATAGACTGTGGTTTAGGATCTGTGGATATTGTTGGAGAACGACAAGTGGGACTACATTCCCTATTTATTTTTAAATGCCGTATGTGTATGGAAACATTTTGCACATCCTACAGAAATCAATATCAGCTGTGCAGTTGTAGGAACAATAGAAATAGACTGTGGCCATTCTCAACTGCAAGAAATTTCTGCAGCTTTAGATATGCCTATAATCTCGCATGTTATTTATTGGATCGAAGAATTAAAATTTACAGATTTTAAAATAACTCGTGTTTTATTTGAAACCTCATTACGACGAAGTACATTCAATCCGACGTCACTGACACAGTATAAATAGGGTACTATCTCTTTATGGAAAACGGCCGAAACTACGCGCTTTGTAATCTCAAGACATCTATATAAAGCACGGTTAGCGCAGCGGTTAAGCTATTGACTGCTGCGCTGCGTGTCGCGGGTTCGATTCCCGCGCGGAACAAATATTCAGAACATGTCCTACAAGTAGTTGTTCCGAGTCTGGCTGTTTGTGGCTGTGAATTTATGTTTAAAAATGCACCCACGATAAAAGTAATTTCTAGTGTGGTTCAACGTTTTTTTTTTAATAAAAATATCACAAAGTGCCTAGTGCGCGTTTGTTTTACGTTAACGCGATGAACTCGTTTATGTTATTCGCATTAGTAATTAATTCAAGGACACTGCAAAGACATGATACTCATATACTGAAAAGTAGAGAAAAAAAAAATTCAAATATGTTGAATCGATAGATATTACCATCTACCATTAATTTTTATGTTAATGTTATGATATATTATAATGTGTGGGTACTTGTTTTACAAATGTCTGTCAGTCTGCGATCGGCCATTAAACTGTGTAACGAGCACTCCTTGATTTTATTTAAACATTGATCAAGAATACTAAAAATATATTATAGTACGATATTACCATTTATCAATGCAAAATATACATTTATCGTCTTGCATCCATACCCCCGTCTGAAATCGTAGGCACAAATCGCGACCTACACGCGGCTTGTCTGCATCTCTGGATATTCTTTGATTGTCGTTTTAGTTTAGCGCGCCACCGCGCGCATTTTACGAATTCGGGAGTACGGCGTTTAGCTCCGCCCACATGCACAAGGTCATTGAGGCTACTATAACCGTTAACTCACGAGATTTAGAAACGTGATGATGAATCGAGTTTAATCAGTTAAAAATAATATCATGCCAAAAATAACTTTAAGTAACCTTTCCAAAATTTTCCTTAACAATTCTTAATATAGCGTATTTAAGGAAAAATAAAATTACTTAAATAAACACCTAAACTTGGTGAAGAAAAAGTCCTTGAGCATATTGCAGTAACAAATTCCAACTTTGCTCTAAGTAACAACCGATTTCTCAGTATACAAAAATATCTCACTATGTAAATTGAAGTGGAGTGAGCTGTAAATAGTATCATTAGCATCAGGCTTTTCTGTAAACATCTCATCGTGTAAACTTAGGCGGAGTGAGCCTTAAATAGCAAATAATTTTCCCGTCAGCTCTAATATTTTCAGTAAGTGCGTAATAACTATAGGACTATACCTACTGCATATCAGCATAAACGACAGTTTTTGATATTTGCGTCAAATGATTCTCAATCGAAAAGGATTAACAGTAATTAGTCGGTCTTAATGTAGCATTACATTAGCCTGGAAACTATTGTGAACGTAGAAGATAAAAAATAATGAAATCGATAAGCGGCCGGCCGCCACTTGCGTCATCAGCTTGTTCAATCATGCATCCCATGGACTGGCCGCGAATACGGACCAATAAATTATGACCGCCCAACACGTATTCTTGTGGAAAGAATACTTGAACTGCTCGACTTTGTCTTTAATATTTACATTATTATGTTGAAACAATATTTGAGACAACCCAATTCTGAAATACGAATGACAAGAAAACCTGTGAGGAGATTGCATAACACACTATCAGCAGCAATGGCTTTCGTTTTATCAATTCAACAACTTTCATTGTCTTATTTAACATTAACAACCTTTAAACTTATTCAGATTCAGATCGATAGCCTGGCTGGACCATGTCAAATTCGAAGAAACTTTCGAAGTATCACGATTAACTTGTAAGATTTCTAGTAACCGATGGAATTATGATTCAAACTTCTTGAAATTGGCCGACGCCAAAAGCTATTAATTCAGATTCGATTACTAAGTAGCGTTAGATTTCTATTATGTTAATATGAATTGAACTGATAAAAAAGTTAGAACGACGCCTTTTGAAGTTAAATTACTGCTTGCGGGTGCGACACTGTTATAGAGATTCATTTCATGGGCTTCAGCAAGATTATCACATTTCTTAGTAGATAATTTAACACCAAAGAATGGCTACATGTATACATGTATTGAAGACCTAATTAATCATAAGAATGACGCAGGTGATACAGCATTCAATGATTCTTTTCTTTACAAAAAATTCGTTACAATCAAAATATAGGCACATATAATATTAGGTACAAGTCATTACTTTGACTCCAAAAGAAAATTTTCAAGAATTTTCGCGTGAGATATACGAGTACATTTGTCTTAATATACCCCGCCACGAAAATATTTATCTTATCAATATTACCTAGGTCATAATAGGTGTTACGTATTCAGGTACATAATAGTATTAACTGTTGCTAAAGATAAACTAAACAAAAGTAGATAAACAACTCTGACGGAGACAGAGGTAGGTACACAGGATTAGATAATTGAACTGGATTAGGATAAAAACTATGCTACAAGTTAATCCTATATATCCGTCAAAAACAAACTATCCAGTTAGGAAGGTCCAACTTCGAGAAAGAGGTCAATCGTCGAATCCAACTCGGCTGGGCTGCTTTCGGGAAGCTACGTAGAATCTTCTCGTCCGAAATACCGCAGTGTCTCAAGACAAAAGTCTTCGACCAGTGTGTGTTGCCAGTGATGACTTATGGAATTGAGACGTGGTCGCTAACAATGGGCCTTATAAGAAGGCTCAAAGTCGCTCAAAGGGCAATGGAGAGGGCTATGCTTGGGGTTTCACTGCGCGATCGAATCAGGAATGAGGAGATCCGCAGAAGAACGAGAGTAACCGACATAGCCCGAAGAATTGCAACACTGAAGTGGCAATGGGCTGGGCACATTGCCCGTAGGACCGATGCCCGATGGGGCCGACGGGTTCTCGAGTGGCGACCACGCACCGGAAGACGTAGCGTGGGTAGGCCCCCGACAAGGTGGACCGATGACCTGGTGAAGGTCGCGGGAAACCGCTGGATGCGGGAGGCGCAGGACCGGTCGTCGTGGAGAACCTTGGGGGAGGCCTATGTCCAGCAGTGGACGTCTTTCGGCTGAAATGATGATGATGATGATGATCCGTCAAAAACATTGTATATACATTTTCACTTTTAAATAATTAATAGGATCGCTGACATCAAGTCAAACTGAAAAATAGTAAGACCAAACTTTATAGTTACATTTCCGAGATATTATGAACGTTCAAAGTTCATAATGTGACGTCCATATTTTTTTTAAACTTGCGTACATTTTGTTGCTTAGGTGTTCAAAATAATCGCTCTGTAAGTTTAAAGTACTCGTACATATATACATATGTATATGTATGCCAGGCTCTATATAAAATTCTTCAATTCAATGATAATAATTGTAATCCTTAGTTGAAGTTGTTGTAATAGTTGACGTGCGTAGGTGAGTAGGATTGAAAAGAGCTGCTCAAATAAATGTAATTTTGTAATCCCAGAGATGTCTAGATGACGAATCAAAGACACTCCAATAACGTACTTAATAAGGGCAACGTCTTTCACACTGTGCCAAGTCCTTTTTAGTTAATTCAATAACCACCTTGATGCCGATGACGGGCGTGATCCAGAAATAGTGGGTGGTTCTGACGTTACTCCTGTGCGTCGATATATATCTCGCTGAAGGTTTGACGCAAGAAATGCTAATGACTTTGTATAAACACTGAATAAATGAGAAGTTATTTAAAAACTCAAAGTTAAGTTTCCGTTTACGAGAATAATTTCGTGAATTCGAGAATTTTTCGAGAGCCATTAGAAATTTTCAGTTAACCTAATTTTAGTGTCAAGGTTTTTTTTCTCCATTAATTAAGTTTCGTTTATTTCTACAAGGTAACTAAAGATAACAAGTGATTAGTGACTGTCTAACCGTACTTTTTAACGTTATGAATAAACCCCAATATTTATAAACTTGTAAGTATCATCGTAGGTAGCATCGTTGGTCGTGTTGTTGGGTTTAACATTGCATCACCTCGCTTAACTGCCGTCTTCCTTCCTATTCGCTCAGTTTTTCTTAGTGAATAGGCTCTTAATAAACTAGCGCGCTTTACCATCAACGATCGCATCTCTGCTTACCATCAGGCGGGATTGCGGTCAAGCGCTAGTTTATAATTATAAAAAAAAAATACATGATTGATGCGTTTTTCTTCCCGACAAAAAATTTCTAATTCCACGCGAGCGAAGCCGCGGGCAAAAGCTAGTAAACTATAAATCATTCAAATAATATAACCTATAACTAACTAGTGTCACAATTATCTTTAGCGTCTTTTCTATAATTGTGTTGTCTAATGATTGGATTGGTATATTTTGAATACCAGATTTACCAAATTTGAAGTCATAAGTTCGAACCTAGTCACACCCATTACTTTGTGTAAACTATATCATCACCACTGCTTTTAAAACGGTGAAGGAAACCTCCATGTCCTAGAACCAAACATTTTAAGAGCTCTACAAACCCGCAGTGGTCCCGTGTTGTGGCTTGAACCCCTGCAGCCCAATCCAGTTCTACAGCCTGTTTCCCTGCAGTGGGAAGAAAATGATGACGAGAGACGAAGCAACCTTTTCAATATCACCCCGTTATCGATTTACACTTATGCCCTTGAAGATCATGACCTTCTTCCAATAAAATAAGGTCATAAGTCCTTTTTAAATGCCAAGTTTATGATGACTCGATTCAATAAAAAATATAAACGACAGTTATGGACTTATTAATACTTTGACGGAAGTATACTGACCCACTTGTATAAATTTAACAAAGCTCAATTTCTTGTCATTATTATTTGTCTCGTTCCACTATTAACAGAGGTAAATACTGTTATTTTATTCAGGGAATATTACCAAGAACGACCTCCAGAGATTCGGTCCTGTTCAGGTAAATAGGTGGTAGAGGTGTTACGTGACGCGGTTACCAATTTGTTATTTGATAGAAACATTAGGAAACAGCGAAGGACATTCGGGAAAATGTCTACCATTGTTTATAATTTGTGTTTTGGGACTAGTTTGACTGCCTACATATGTATATCATCACGCCCGGCAAGACAGAGTTGTTCTATAATACTCCCACATTCCGTCCGTTATGTATACTTGCCAGTAAAGTAAATAAATATTACAATACAAACACAATATGTACATATTTAAAAATGTATATCTGGGGTGGAGACCTGGGGGCCTGAAATACAGGCTTCGGCTTAGCTTAGGCACCAGTCTCCCTGGAGAAAATTATTTTTCTTTTGTTATTTTTTTCTAAGGATATTGTGGTGAGACAATAAATATTATTATTATATTTAGTTAATTTATAATTGGTCGTACTTATGTAAAATTTTCGTAGGCCGTATATTTTTAATCAGTCCAGTCAGTTCGTCAAGTGCTTGCAGAGGACGAGCGCGGTTGAAAACGTCCTCTAGACCGTTGTAGTCAGTCGGCTGTAGGCTTTATTACGGGCGTTTTATGTCCCTCGCTCACTGAGCACCTTGTCTGCGTCCTCATCATGAGCAGTGCTTGTAAGTTCGCCGGCGGGGATGAACGTGCCCATTTCAACAAATTCTAAAAATTCATGCACAAACTGTAGTAGGTAGGTACTAACGGATTATTTCCTTTTACGAGGAAAAAGATTTAGGTTGCCTGAATTAATCTCTAGCTTTAATCATCGGTTTTAAGCCTACTTTTTAAAATAAATTATGCTCTTATATGTATATTTTATCCACCTTACTCAGGAATACTTGAAAACATTCATCCAAAAAATGAGAATGTTTTATTATTTGGATAACAAGCGAGGCTATTTTATGAATTATTCAGACTGCTAATACTCGTAGGAAGTTCGTGTCGTGGAAAATTTGGTTTTGTCTTCGGAAGTTTACGAGTTTCGATAATTCGAGAAAACCCTTCCTGAATTAAGTAGGAAACTAGTAATCCAAACAAGTTTTATTAACTCAATTCTGAACTTGTTAGATTAGACGACCGTGGATTTATATCGCGGAATAAATTGAATGTTTTTAACTAAACTGATACCCCGTCTGGGTATCCGTTACACAAATTATGGAGGGAACAAAGAAACTTTTGACATTTTCATTCGTTTTTCCTTTCCCGTTTAGTTAGGGTGCACTTAACACTGCTTTTAAAAGTTTAACCATATACACGAGTATTTTACCTGCTTATAAATAAACAGGTTTATATTCAGGTATCTTATTTCCCAAAACATTGCGTCGACTGCGCAGATGTTCTGTGAACTCGTGGTTCGAAGACGTATATACATGTATTAATTTGTTATCAACTTGCTTTATCATCATCGATTGTCAGCTAGCGATGTATACCTACTATTATAATAAAAGATATCCCGACAGCTATGTTCTTCTGTCTAATTTATTTGTATCTTTTTTCTTTAAAAAAAAATAAAGGATTTCAAAATAGAGACTTTCAAATCCCTTAAGTTTTTTGCCTACTTTTATCTGACTTGTGGCAACAACAAAGACCTTGAGGGCAAATTGTATATTTTTTTGCTTACTTACGTATTTCAGGCGGATTAATGAATGGCAATTGTTAATACTGGTTGTCAAGTTTGTGGGTTGATTGGTAAGGTGTGGAGAATTTGTATTATAAGTAACTTGAACTCAATAAATATTAGAAGTTTTATGCCGTATACCAATCACGTCACCTAAATACGTTATTAGAAGCGGTCTGTGTTATGATAAAGTAATATAAGACATTTAATATCACATTCTTGATATGACAAGCGCGTTAGGTTTGCGTTTCTCACGCGAATGGCAGCAAGCAACCCAGTAATGTCTCACTTTTTATAAAAGTAAACCATTGCGTGTAGTTATTAACGCCTAAGGCCTCAAACAAAGTATATTTGAGGTGCATATAATTTACTTTTCCCCTACATGCTCATGTACGTTGACGATTTCCTTTCCGTTGCGAAATTAATTGGCATGGACGCTCGTGCTGGCATGTTTGTAATGGTTCTTATTAATCCAGTGTGCATTGTATTGTGCACATTAAGATTGCGGATAGAGATTATGAAACATGTAATCATTGCATATTACACCTAATTACTACACAAATAAAATGCTGTTTCAATTTTAATAGGATATATAATCTGAAATTACTAGCATACATAATCGTACTAATAATGTTGCCACTGCTGGGACGTAATAATTTACACAAAGAAAAACCTCTGTCAGGGTTTGAACTTCCGTCCCTACAACTCGTAAGTCGCGGCTTAAAATTAGTGTCTGCTGTATTATATCTTATGACATTTTTTTGGTTGATAGCAAAGAATGCCATAATTTATTATTATCACTAAAGCTGCTGATAGACATTTTACTATCTGGCTGGATTTGGACATTCTTCACTTGTTTAGCCTCGACGAAAATATTGATTTACTTAAGTCGTTTTAGCAAGTGAAGATTTAATAAAATATTTTTAAAATCCAAATATACACGATTTTTTTTTCTGCATGAAAATTGAAGCAAGAAATGTCGATCACGAAGCAAACATCATCTAAACACTGTTTAGACGGTGCTACTTTTATTACTTATATTCTTCATTTATGGTATCACAGGCCACAGCCTGTGACCTGTGTAAATCAGGCTTTTTTACAGTCTGCTATTAATATTATTCACACTAACCCGTCGTATGTTGTCGCGTTGCTATAATAACAGAGGATATTATGAAAAATGTATTTTCTTTCAGAGGCGATCGTTCTGCCCGCCTCTGACGTCAACGGCGTGGACCGTCGAAATATTAGCGTTTCATGTAAATGCGATCACAAAACCAACTCGCTTCTAAAATTAGATTCTGAAACAAAAATGTATCAAAATTTTTGTCCATTTTATATGATACAGGAAAAAGTCTTGTAGTAAATGCATCATGCTCACGCTACATAGTTAATTTAACAAACGTGAAATCCATTTCGTTCCGGACAATTAAAATTTACAATAAAGATTATTGAGCTGCTAAAGTAGGAATCATTGCAATTATAGAGATCGTTCAGAGTGCATTTTACCCAATTCAAGGCATTCTAGATAGAATGCCTTGAATTGAGTAATCTTTAATTACGGAATAATAAAAAAAAAAAATACAAGTAAATTGTAGGTCGGTAACGTCGCCCATTTTCTTATTCACAAACTAAACTAAATTTAAGTCTTTATCTTTATCTTTATTTGCTACTAAAATACGTCAATTTACATTATATACGGACTTTGACAGGACTAAATTAATAAGTATTTATCTTATGCCCTTTTCTTAATGAAATACAAATAAAAATATGCACTGAACTTATAATTAGTTTAGTTTATGAACAAGGGAATCAGGGCCACTATCAGAATTAATAAATTACATATTTTTTGTCAGTAGGCTGCCATTTTATTAGTAACAGACGATATCTTTGTTAAATAAATCTCAATGATTCCGTTCCGACGAGTCTTTATTGCTAACCTTACTGTTTAAATAATATTGTAAGAAATTTTCCTTTTAAAAATGACTGGCAAATCGCAGTGCGACGTAACTACCATAAAAGAAAACGTGGAAAACCTCACGGTAATGGTAAAAGGTTTTACTTATTAAAAAAAATCCAGCACGAAAATCATAAAACAGACAGAGTTTACAATACATGCAATATTAGGGGGTTATGATGTCTGAGTACTCTGGAGCGTGATTTTGTAATGTTATTGTAGTGAGCCACATCGTTGGATGTACGTCAACTGACTTATGGTTATGTTTACATATGCTTTATGGCTTGTAAAATAATTGGCGGCATTAGCGGCGCGAGCCAATGCCAGCGACGAGACGGACGCGCGACTCGCGAGCGAGCTCTAGCTGCCGGTGACGCGAGTGACGGCCAGCTCGTAAAGTCGCACAAGTTCATGGAACATCAGCACGCTGCTGATGCCGCCGCCCACCCGGCTTTCCTCCGTTTCATTAAATAACACCCCACATTTTTCACTCGATTGCGTCAATGGTCAAGCCAAGCACGCGATATTTGCGTCCGAGCGATTATTAATAGATTCGCCTGGCAAAAAGTCGACCACTCATCGGCTTTATTTTAGAAAGCAGAAGGAAGGTAAATAAAATAGTATCATCAGAATTACTCTCAGCGTGGAGTTTTGTTAGCGCGATTTTGGCCGTGCGTTGGCTATTTTCAGCGCGCAAGTGCGGTTAAACGAATATTTATAATCGTATTCGTCACTCGAATCGAAACTATGTTTTGTTAATGCCAAGTTAAGAGGGAGTACTGCGAATAATATATTTACTTAAGATTATTTTCGGCATTGGATTTATTTATTTCTCGACGGGCGTCATTCTCTTTCGGCACATGAAAGCAATTATTCGTATTTTCGATGGGATGACGCATGACCTGAATGTTTTCGAAAGGACGACAATTTCTAAATAGATACCCACCTATCTTGTACAAAATATATATTTGTCAATGTTTGGAGTAAGAAATAAATACGGCTGGAATAGACGGAACTTTGTTATTAGGATGCTTAGGCATTAAGTTGGGGGTAAATCCCGTTACTAATCGTTTCTACTTAATCATTTAGGGCAGGAGCCTATTGTAGATGATAATAATATCTAACAATAACGACTAAGTAGGAAATCGAACAGGACAACTATGAAAATTTGTTTATAAAACAATTACGTACAAAGAAGAGGATTATCATACGTCATGGAAAAAACGTTGTTCCACGTCCCAGTTCTGTACCGACCTAAACTAATTAAGATAAGTAATACAGGATTAAATAAAGGAGAAACTGGCGCCGATTCTGTTGTTCATAAACTAAATTAATTTTTAAGTTATGTGCACCTTTTCTTTCTATTTCGTTAAGAAAAGGACAGAATATAAAATGTCCGTTTAGTGCGCTCCTGATTTAAACGCATATTTTTAGTCGCCATGTTTATAATCGCGTCTAAACTGTCTATGGAGTATATTAATTTGACAGGATTAAACTAAAATGTTATCTTCTATCCTTTTCTTAACGAAATGGAAAGAAAAAGATGCATACAACTTAAAATTAGTTTAGTTTGTGTACAAGAGAACCGGCGCCACTGTCTATTTATAGTACTTACTTTTTAATATTTTGTAGGTACGTAGTACCTACCTATTGACATATAATAAAATGTTTTTTTTATAGCTTTCAATCATATTCAATCCCGAAAGGGGAATCCCATGCTTTTTACTATACTCTACGTATAGTTACCAAACGTAAAGTACCTACTCTAGGCAGACGTTTGAAAAGGTTCATCCTGCTACTTGTATTTTGCTTTATATTCTCAAAGTAAGATCAAACAATTTTAGGTAAGGATTAATAATAGGTACCTTTCCATAGGTAATAGGACAAACAGCCGCAAAATATCAGTACTCAAATTGCGTAACATTTTGAACAACGATTTTGAAGTCCATCTATTACTTCATTTGTTCGAAAAATTTGTCTGCTCAACAGCGTAAAAACGCAATGAATGTTGTCAAACTGTATAAATGAAAGCCATTGATTGCTACTGATAATTTAATAGGCATTAACCCAACTGGTCGATGGGTGTTAAAAGGAGACAAAAGCTGCGCTGCCGCAATTGCCGCAGACTCAAAAAGGTGTGTGAAAACCAGCAAAAAGTTTGTCTGATATTGTTGCTTGGAGTTTGGACTACACTTTTTAACGATGTTATTCCCATTGTATCCTCTCTACCTAACGAGATATGGCGTAGCACCCTGTTTACTGTGGTAGCACTCACAAAAAGTGTCGAGGTTATGCTTTTCTAAGCCTTAATATAATTATTATTTTGTCGTGAATTCTAAGCCATCAGCTCACCGTGATCCGGCTTATGTACTTTGATCCCAGAGTTGATGTCATTATTCCACGTGACGCAAATCTGTCTCTGTCAGTAAATTAGCGATATAGTTACATAGATTTAAGGATATAAAACTAAATAAACATCTTACCAAGAGCCTTAATGGAATATAAGCTCGCAAGTCTATTCATAAACCACCTGGATAATTGGAGGTTATTTTTGTAGGCCTCAATGTCTCGTCGAAAATAAAAAAGATAAAATAACTGGCTGACACATATTTAAAGTAACATGTTTTTTAGAAGGATGTAAAGCATAATATTGTTATCTTGTCTCGTTCTACTGAATACCCCTCTGCCTTAAGAGCCTCTCTGTCTGTACATAGGTGTTAGAGGTGTATACGCTTCGTACATTTTGCAACGGATGTGACCGTCATTTGGCGCAACGACCGTATTTGCTCGGCTACAGAGGTATGACGTCACGTTACCAAGTCACCCGACCTTTCGGTGTTTTGTGAGCACCTTGTCGTGCTTACCTACTACTCCGTTTATGACGTCAGACGAGAGGATTAACTGGAGGACTTTGATTAAACGCTATTGTAATGTGTTTTATGTAGGAGCAAAGAGATTTGTAGAAGTAATTCGTTGTGATAGACGTAAGTCAATTGAAAGCAAATATTTTTAGAGCAAATTGGATTAGCTACCTCATCCATATAACCTAATCAATATCAATTAAATCAATTTGAGCTGATCAGCTCAAATAAAGGACACATATTAGCTGTAGAAATTACTGTATTGTAATAAGTATTAGACACGGTTTTAATGTAATGTAGATACTCATACCTATTTGCATTCATTCTTGCAGAAGTCCTAGTCTGCTATTACAATAGTGTGAGAATGGTCGATCAGTGATCTCATAATGATCGATTTTGACAAGTTTCGTAATGTACCAACAAAATTGCGTCATTATGTCTTTCTAGAGGTCAATCACTGACACTCCATGCCATATTAATAAAATATTAAATTGAGTAGTAATTTTTAGAAAATAATTTCTACTAACAGGTTTTACAATAATGACAATACGACAATGTCATTCTATCACCATTCCATTACATGATGACTGAGATAATGATCGATCATTATGAATTTAGCAGATTACGAATGTTTAGCACAATGACAATAAAATCGTGTTGGAATGTCAAATTTATAAAAATAGTTGACTAGGGCACAGGAGTCATCATCATCACTCAACTACAATCAACTCCCAGACACAGCCCTAAACTTCGACCACTAGTGACATCGCAGCTTTGGGAATTGTGCCCACTTTAGATGGTCATACTTTTTCCTTATAAACACAATGTTTTTTAATATAACTTATGGTTTCATTCTATCAACAATATTTATTATATTATGTCATTTTTTTCGTAATGGCTATGACCGATGTCTTTAACTAATAATAACCGCTGTTTATTGCGTCACCATGACAAGGTTTCTTTTAAATTATTGATGACCTGTTATTTTTTTAGCTGACTAGACGTCCAAACTTATCCATTTTTCCTGGCCACTAACGGTTTTCAAATTTCAACTTAAATTACGTTTTGCGAGGTTTCAGTGCTATGGTCAGTTCAGATTTCAGTGCTATGGTCAGTTCAGGTTTCAGTGCTATGGTCAGTTCAGGTTTCGCTTCTAAAAAGGAAGGATCGGAGACACCTGAATTTCCTAGTTCTCCGCCATTTCATTCTAGGCTCCAGGCATACACCATCCTACTCTTCACTCCTCATCTCTCCACTCTTGATTTTTTAAAATAGAATTTTAAGTTGATTTTTTCTATTCTTTATTATTTTTTTAATTTAGTTTTCCTTTCGTTATTTGACACGCTGGCTGAGACTAGATACGGAAACTGAAAACATTAAGTCTTATACCTACATGATTCTAGACACAAACACCGATAAATCATTATTACATAACGTAGAAAATTTTCGTCGGTAATAAAAAAAAAACTGTTGTTTCATGTAAAAATACTTACGCGGTCAAAATGTATGAAACAGCATTTTTGTTATAACCTCCGAAAAGTTCAACGGTTGCCCCGTGCCCGGCCCGTCAATGTCCTTGCCACCCTGAATACATTGTACAGACGACAGCAGCACATGAAGATACTACAATGAGTCAGATTTTTTAATTAGATTTTCAACTTTATCTCTGTAAGATTAAGGCTCAAGATTGATTGTGAATATTTGGCAGTTTCGGGTAGCTTGACCTGTTGTTGTCTGTACTATATATTTTTATATAGAAACGCTTTAAGCGTAGGTATTTATGTTTCATTGGCGTTAGCTTGAGACAAAAGAGGTCCATAGAAGCCGAGACGCACAATTTGGTTTAGTAAATAATGGTCTCAATAAATATTTTTAACAACTCGAAAGATCATGATAATAACGATATCGAAATAAAAATAAAACAATATCAACTAAATAACTAAAATTGGTGAAAAAAACAGGTAAGATAGCATTCACAGGTATGGACAAGTAAATGATAATCAAACAGGTAGGTACGTATTTTGGAGCAAGCCATTTAAACCCGGTAAAATTTAAAAAACCCTGCTGCCACAATGCATGTATTAGGGAACATTTCAGATTTGGTAGACTTATAGTAAAACTAGCTGCGCCGCGCAGTTACACCCGCGTAGGTTTCGATATGTTTTTTTTTTATATGCTCCGCTCCTGTTGGTCGCAGTGAGGTGCTAAATAGCATAAAACCTTCCTGGATTAATCGGCTATACAACGCAAAAACAATTTTTCAAATCAGACCAGTAGTTCCTGAGATTAGCGCGTTCTAACAAACAAATTCTTCAGTTTTATATATTAGTATAGATAGATGTAAAGCCTTCCCGGTACTGACCGACCGACCCGACTCAAAAAGGTTTTAACATGGACTCTAGGACTTACGTAAAAACTAAATAATTTATACAACTAAAAGTCTCATAAATTCAGAAAATAGATCATTTAAATAAGTTGAGTTAAGTATAACAGTTAGTATATTTCTTGATTATAATAAATTCAGTATCAATCTTAATCGTAAAAAAGCACTATTTATACATAAATTGTTTTATTTCACAAAATGTACCTTAAAAAAACCTTTTATACTTCTGTCTAATGCTATCGCGAATGGAGCATTAGGTACGTAGTAGAATAAATAATAATCTCGTTATAGGTATCTAACCGGTAAATGAAGAATCTTGATTAACGATAATGTTTATAGCAGAAAAGCAAATATTGAAACCCGTTTACATATTCAAATCCTTGCAAGACGCGTCAATCCTAGGTATTTTGTGATAATCTCGCCTGTCATTACGTCTTACCATGTTTCTGATTGGTGTTATTCAGGTTAATGACCGTTGCTGATAAAAACTTGAACTGTGAAGTACGTAATTGACAAAGAGCCAAACGTTCTAAGTGTTTTGTTACCTCTTAACGCGGTCTGAACCGATTATGGCCTACGTCACTGAGCGTTGTGTAGCTATATACAAATATTATACATAATATATCTTGTAGACTGTAACGTCAATTGTTTTATGAGAAACACATTGCACTAATGGATGTACCTACGTAGTTTAAAACAATGACCAGACTTGGATAACGTCAAAGGTTATGAATAGAATTATCTTGTAACGTCAATATTTCAATAGCCCGTGCTTAACTTGTAAAAAAGCACTTGTATAAAGAGTAGTTATGCCAGACTAAAACTTCAGTAGGTATTAGATGTATATTTTCCTGTATCCTCTATACTGAAAAATTATTCTTTTCTGAACTTTTGTAAATCTTAGGAAGAATTTTAAGACCAATATGTTTCTATTTTTGTTTTGTAAATTGTATCTACTATATTATAATTTATAACTCCTACTTCGTCATTGAAATTTAAAGCTTCAATTTTTATTTGAAATATTTTACACGTAAAGTAGTAGTAATATAAAAATGGATAAAAACCTATTCTCATCCTAACATTCGTTAGGAATATTAGGATAATAAGAAATTTCGTTAGAATCGGTTCAGCCGTTTTGGAGGAGTTCGAGGACAAACACTGTGACAGGAGAATGTTATAATTATAATTGATAGAAGATTGTATTTTTCAGACAATAAAGTGTTAACAATATGAAATATTCTTTCCAGATTGTGAGTCCCTGATTCGCAAGATGCTAGTCCTGGAGCCAATGAAGAGGTACACGATAGAACAGATCAAGAAGCACCGGTGGATGGCAGCGGAGCCCTACGCAGTGCCTGTAGTAACTGCCGACCCTGCACGGAGTCCAGCACATGCGCCTGCCCATACTGAGCCAAATGAACAAGTGCTGAGGCTTATGCAGAGCTTAGGAATCGACCCTATTAAGACTAAAGAGGTAGGTGATATTTGTTTTTCTTTAGAGTACTTGAAATTGCATTGATTTTAATTATTTTGGGAAACAACCTTTAATTGACTAGCAAGTTTAGTAGGTTGGCGGTAAAATTGATCCAAATGGGATCTAAGTTATACCTTGCGGTTTATTGATTGTAATATTCTTGAAATTTCTTATCCGCAGAGCCTGAGATCCAACAGCTATGATCATCACGCAGCGATATACCTCCTTCTACTCGAGAGGTTGCGGGCGCGAGCAGCGAGTGGGGCCAGTGTGTCGAACGTGGAAGCTCGCACTAGACCCTCACGCAGACCGTCCTCCGTGGCCGACCAGGCATTAGCTAAAGAAGCCCACGATGCGCGGCGGGAACATCATACCAGGTAAACTATATCATATTACGAAAATATAGTAAACGAAACGGTTTGCAAGTGGCAACAACCCTTTGGAATCTTCAAGTCTTTAATATAAGATACTTAATCAAGCTTCAAATCTACAATGCGGTGTGTCTTTATTTCAGACTTCTTCATGCTGGCGATTCTCAATCACGGGAATACAATAGAGCCACGCCGACAATATCCACTGCACCGGCGGACTCATCGTCTGCCGAAACGCAGCGGCTACTGTCCCTCGCGGCCGTCAACATGACCGAACAAAGACTGCTCCAGCGAAACTCCGATCCCTCGGATACGCATCGGAGCTTTCTAGTCAACAACCTTGATTCTATTTCCAGAAGTCATGAATCAGAATCCACTAGGCTACTCTCCATGAGAAATATTGATGTTACCCAATCAAACCAAAGGCTAGGTGCTAAAGTTAATGAGAACAATCTACCAACACATAGGCTCCTTACCTCAACTTATGAACAACAACAAAATATACTAAAACAATCGAGCGAAGACTGCCGACGGCTACTACAACAGTCGACGACCGTGGGGCCTGAGACTAGCAAAAGTACCCTCGATGGTACGAGGTTGCTCACATCATCGAGTTTTGATTCAAAGTGTGCTATTGACGGTGGAAGAAGTTCCTCAGCGACTGATCATAACGCCATAGCAAATTTTCTACAAAATTCTGCTTCAGCGACTAATTTCAATGTTGAAACTATGAAGTTACCCAATTCAACAACGTTCACTATGTGTTCTGAAGCAGCTAAACTTATGAATACTTTACAGCAGTCACCTTTACCTTTAAAGGGGACTGTGAACTTGAGCACAAGCCCTATTCCATCACAGCTTGGAGAATCTAAATTGAGCAGTGTTTTAGAACAGCCAAAGCCTCTTGAATCTACCAGACTTGTATCCCAAGCGCAACAACAAGATCTCAATCGTCTCCAAACTAGTACGCCGCCATTTAAGGACTATATGAATCATCATCTTCCTGCATATGCATATTTGCAAAATTCTGTCTTGCCACCGATGTCGAGTACAGCTGATGGCAATTTTTCTATGGCTGCTCCAGGTACCGGTGATTTATTTCCGACTGGGCTGTATAGACCAGATAGCAAATTTTCCCTTAATCGATATACAACAGGTCAAACATATTCCCAAAATCTTCAAGGCAGCGGCAATACAACGGAAGCGACAAAATTTCAACAACAGTATTCTTCGTCGACAGACGAAGGTTGCGAGACAGATATGGAGGACGTCGCGAACGCAACCACCGGTGTCCAAAACAGGCTAAGCTCTTACGCAAGTTCCAGTTCTAGTAGTGGTGTTGTCACTTTTTTTAATAACAAAAGTCTGAGCCAAAATCTAAGTTGTGATTCGTCACAAAGTAATTTTTCTACATTCGAAAGCCTGGATTATCAGTTATCCGACTGTTCCAGTGAGCTAGCTAGTAGTCTTCCTAGCTGCACCACCAATGAAGAAAAATTGGCATACGAGAACAATTCACTCGTGAACACAAGTCCAATGCATCCATGCGTTTACATATCTTCTTACAACAATAAAACGCCTGGCGTGGGATTTATTGCACGACACAACCCATTGAACTATCAATCAGTCAATAATAAGAATTGTCCACGGGCAATCACGCGGAGTCCGGTCGACTTTCGGGAAGGTCGTCGAGCGAGCGATGGCCTCGTAGCACAACAAGCTGCACAGTCCAATGAATCACAAAAGAACAGCCTGGCTTTTAACAGCCAACGGCTAAATGAAAATTGCAAGGCGAAAGGGGTTTTGGAACTACATCTAGTCCAGAAAGAGGCTCAGAAGTTAAAAACACAGTACCAGGCAACGATTCCTGCAGAGGAAATGACACAGAGACAAATACAACATAATCAGTTTGTGGCAACTTTCAGTCCGCATTACTTAGATACAAAAAATCCTACACCTAAGCGCATCAGCCTTCCTGAAACCTTCAACTACTCGAGCACATCGCCACCTATGCCCGCCAGTCCCAAAATGGTGGCACAACTACAAGATCAGGCAGAGCTGCAACATGCCGCTTCACAAGTCAAACCTCCCTTACAGCAGCAACTCATGCAACACAGATTGTTCCAACAAAAGCGCCAGCTACTACAGAAACAAATGACTCCACCTAACATCCCTGCTCACGATATGGGCATTCACACTCTGCAAGTGGGTCTCAGCAGGCGGCAAATGCTGAGACAGCAAAGCTACAAAATAGCTCAGCAACAACAAATCTTACCTCCCTTGCCACTAACGGAAACGGAAAATCGAGATTTACTCGCATTCCAAGCTATAGTAGAGGGTCCGAACCGAACACCGAAACATAAGGCGGAAGAAAGTACGGAGGAGGCAAAGTTCGCATCATATCAGGGTTCGATGGAGATCAGCATAATGAATAAGGAAAGGTTGGGTAATGAAACTTGGTCGAACTTGCCATCGACCCTGCAGAGTGCTTGCCAGATATCGGAGCTGGCGGGGCGGCGGGAGGCAAGAGAGCCACGCGAGGCGGAAGGGGAGGCTGGCGCGCATGCCGCCGTGGACGCTCCACTGTGGCCGGGACAGTGGAACGCTGCGCTATTCCAGCCTCAGCCCTGCTTCCAGGTATTCCAACAGATCAATTAGTAGAACTCCATGTAAAGAGTAGTCTTGTAGATTTTGTAGCGTGGATTACGCAAACGCGACATGGAATCTGTTGTCAATAAGACTTAGAGTTTCCATGTCAGTGTGTTTGCTAGATGAAAGAATGGTCTCATTATGATTTATATTCGTACTGTGAGTATGTAAATGCATTGAAGATTGTAATTTTACAGATATATTGCGTATTTTTAGAGTGCATGACAATAATTAGTGCTTTAAAATTATATAGTACACCAGTAGATCAGTGGTTCACTACAATATCATTATATAGTATACTAGTAGATCAGCTGATCGATTCTGTAAAAATCTCACCTCATGGAAAAGAAATGACAGCTGACTTCAACTAAGTTTCACGGTGGGATTGTTTCGGAATCGCACTGCTGTGGTTCACTGCAATATAATCCAAACTGCCGTTAAGTACATTTATAATAAAAATATAAACACCAATAAAATAGTCATGTATTCTTAGCATAATTTTCATTGTATCGATATAGTAGAAGCACTCAATTTTGATAATTATACCAAATACACTTTAAATAAAAATATACATCACCTTGTTACAAAGTATTCATTCCTGTTGTTCGTTACATTAAATGAAGCAAATATTTAAAATAGTAACATTTATGTATTACCTAGCAATTCCATTTATTAAATACATTTTTACTTGCCAAGTATTGTATTAATTTATAAAAGTTGTATCTTTTGCATTTGCCCACTTGTGCTGAGACTATGACTCACATGTGAATGTTCCTACATATTTGTTCGTTGTTTTCTCCATCGTACATTACTTTTTTAGCCTTAAGTATCTATTTATTATAGATATTATAAGTAAAACGTCATGAGTCTGTACTTTTTTGTGAAAGTCTGTATAGTGTTTGTTATTATTTGCTAATTATAAAATAAGTTATGTAAGATGTGATAGCTTTACTTAGAAGCAAGTTTTATTTAAATACAAGTTATTGTAAATTTATAATAATAGTTTTATTTTGACACCTTATTTTTGGCAAATAGCTTTTTTGTAGTTGACACAGTTGCTATGCACGTTTGCAATAGATGCATATTTATTTTGTTATGCTTGAGTGGTAATATTGTGTGTCACTCCAAAAAGTTAATGGTTGAAAACCTGATATTTCTACTAGCTAAGAAGCCTTATTTATGCAGACATCGAAATTAACCGATGTCTATTTTAAATATAATGAAATGAAAGCAATGGTAAGGCAATGGCAAAAGTACCTAATGAAATGAAGAAAACATAACCCTTGCTGGCAGTCGGGCAAAAATAAAAGCTAAAAAAAGAGCCATAACGCCAAAGAAAAACGTAATATTTGAAACGAATGTAATGTAGCTTCTGAGATGCTCTCCAAAGCTGTATTTTAACACAAGTGTTTTCAAATGAATCATGGTTTTTCTACTAGCCAGTCAGAAACATTTTCGATACCTATTGAGTTGGATGCAGAAAAAGTATTTAATAAGAGAACAGGATAATCCAGAAATGTCAGTATAGGTGCTATCAATACAGATTTCATACCCTTTCCACTTGCATACGGATAAATATTAAAACTACGAAAAACTTTTGGACAGAAATAGAAAGAGCTGCATGGAAATAACATTAGATACTTGTTACAACACTGCACTTCTCCACACTTGTTCTTTCAAATGTATTCTTTGTCTGATCGAAGTTTAACTATTTACTTCCAGTCCAATTGGCAAGGCCACAGTTTACCTCCCACAGCTGGAATGCTACCTCTCAGCGAGAGCCCTATTCTGGAGCTCACCGAACAAATGGAGTCCATTTAATTGTAATCTTGAATAACCGTTAACCTTAACTGTTTTTTGAATTGGTGGTCGGATTGTGTTATTGATTTGAGGAAATTGACTTATTTCTGATGCTTTTTTTACGGTAAAAACATTATTTCGAGAGGAAATGATTAGGCACGGAAAAACTGGAGCAATTGACGTCAACGTCGGTAAGTAGGTACATTCTGCCGATAACAAATCGCTTCATGGTCAACTAATCAACTTCATTCTATTGACAAAGAATTTTCCATTATACGGGGCATTCCCATGAATTAGGATCATTATACAATAGCCATACCGACATAACCAACTGGGTCCGTCCTAATCAACGACACAATACGACTTTTATTTGAAACGCTTGACAACCCTACGATTATTTAGAAAACACGATTGTTATAGGACGTCAGTAAACGTAAACTTTTATAATGTTGTATAAGTATGCACTATGTTAGTCAATAAATTGGTGAAAAATCCATTGATTATTAATTTAGTGATAAATAACGCGACGACAATATCCATAGGTTAAGTTGTTACATGGATGCGTTTTAATTTTCTAAGCAACTTTGAAAATCTCTTATGAATTTTATGATGCTCTTCTTGACTTCGTTACGATTGCTTGGACAATAAAATTTAAAATGCATGTAGGTATCAACCGATGCACTATATTTTTCAAAAGAATTTACTTTTGTATCTCTTAGGTGTATTGAATGCATTCGAATTTAAATGTAGGTACTTTATACGTGGGTCGTGTCCATTATACTGCAGTGAAATGCATATTAGAAGCCAATTATAACTTCGATTTCATCTGCGATGGCGGGCTAACGTAGGTACCTGTCTACTTCTAAAAAGGCTTGTAAGGGCCAACACTTGCAAATAAAGATATCTATAGTCTGGTTCTCATTACGACATTCATAGTTACGTAGAAGCGAGTCCACACATTTGTGAGAGTCGCCTGTGTGTCCAATGTGTCCTGTCCTATGGAAATGGGACCGTGTCCGATATATACCAGTACCTAACTTCCCGATTTTCATGTCTTCTTCATCTTAGAATAAGAGGTATAGTTGTGTATGTCGTAGAAACTTAAACAAACGAACTCCAGTTTTGATTGAATTGTAGAAAACTGGTGTTTCTAAAAGCCTATTCTACTGCGTAGGTTTCTTTACGTATTGATATAAACGATTATCTCATAGCTGTAATAGAGTGCTACAAGGATATTTTGGTCTGAAGAGGAGGGCGTTGTTAGTAAACAATACATAATTATAAGAAACTGTCACAAAAATTGTATAAAAAAAAAACAAGATGATGAAAATCGGCACTAACGTCAACACCATGATTGCGTAACTCACACTATTATTATATTAATTTGAATCAGTTATATTGTTAATGAATGTGTTCGATAATAAAGTAAATTAATGTTTTTGAATTGTCAAAATGAAATCCATTGCTACTGACAGTATGTTACGCAATTATCCTACAGTTTCGATTTTCTCCACGCGCCGAAAATCCATGTAGGTAGGTACTGCAGTTTTAATTTTTTGTATGTAGGTACTTATACCTACTTATGGCGCCACAAAAAGGTTCAACGTTTAAAAAAAGAGCAATTGTTTAAGAGACACCATACAGTAGATTAGCGAATAAAGGAGTCAATAATTATTAGGAAACACAAATCCATAGTGTGTCAGAAGAATTTACTTGCATTTGGAATAATTTACTGATAGTTTGAAAAGCATTTCTTTATAATTACATCCGAAAAGATCTTGTATAAGATAACAATATTCCTTGTAAATAAACTAAGTACCTCTAATTAACTTCGAATACAAGACTGAATTCAGTGTCAATTCAGAACAATGTATTGTCACGCGACACCATCCGAAAATCGAAGGTTTATTGTTAATTTTAAACACAGGCAATTTAATTTTTAAGGTAATATCGCTAAACAGTATTTTATTAGCAAAGCGTGTTTGTGACGATTGAACTTAGGACATATCACAGTTTATTAGTAAAGTCACTGCACGATTATTAATTAGCGTAGCAATTTACTGACTGTTTCAAAAATTTAGTCATAAAAAAAAATGATCTTCAATATTCCAACATGAAATGACTTGATAAATAACTTGTAGAGTATTTTTTAAAGTAATGCTAGTTGGGCAAATTGTGGCTATCCATAATAGCCTCAAAAGATCCAAAGTGACGCATTCGTACATCGACGCATTTTACTGTTGTTATCATTGTCCAATTATCTACTAAGTAGATAAAATATAATCGAATCGCCATCAAAATTACCATTTATGATCAGTGGCACACTGATCATTATGAAGCTTTACCGAACCGTAACAATAACTTACATACGTAAGAATTATCTTATTAATACAATGGAACTAGTTTTCAATAAGTCATTACTAATGTAGAGGACCGTAGAATAGGAGTTTGGAGGCTTTTACACAATTAGAATATTGCCACTTGTATTATATTCTGACATTAACGAGCAGACTTCATGTTATTCGCAATTAATAAATTAATCTTAGGTTATTAGATAAGTAGACAATTTTATATAATGGAGAATGTAGAAGGTGTAGGTGACAGCAATATGTAAATTGTATATGTATTACACGAAATGTTACTGCTTAACAGCTTCCTTTCAAGATTTTGTAGTGACAATATCCATACATGAACAGTTTTTAGTTAATTTGTACCTTTTGGGTTGTGATAAAGTATATGGCTGATTGTTAATCAATGTATAGAGCAGTCGTAATACAATACCTAATTAATAAAAGTGCGTTTTATTTTACCTAAACCGCCCCTAGTATAAGTATACCGTGCCCATTGCTGGGACAGGCCTCTTCTCTGTAAGACGTACTGGGCCGTAATCTAACACGCGGGCCAAATATATGCAGCGGGTTGATGTCACGTCTTAGAATTTTTTACATGATATTTTCTTTCACCGTCTTGGACTTTCACCATAGGTAAGGTTAGGTGAAAAATATTTTGTCTAGGTTTGAAATTACGACCTACACCGCAATCAGGGGTCGTTATCTATCGATACCGATAGTAAAGGTCATTCACTTGTGTAGTGTGTTGGAGTAAAGCGGTGTCAAAGAGGATGACAATAGAACGGTGTTGAGAGTTCTTTGGTTTATCGAATTATTTACAAATAGGTAGTGACCTATATGACGTAGGCAATACGCAACCGAAGAGATAACACATTAGATTAGTTAGTGACAGCTGACAGTCAAAGTTGGTTTTGAACCAAAATAAATCAACGCGACGTCTCGACCTATTTTTTGGAGAATTTCTGTAATTTTCTAAAAATGGAAGGACCGATGAAACTTACTGAACTGATTAAAAACAAAGGCATATTCAGCTATTCATTTGAAGTGACTCCTGATATTTCCGAAAAAGACATTGATAACTTGAAGGTGGATCCCGTTTTCTTTTCGGTGACTTGGCACGCGAAGATTCACAAATGTGCGAACTTGAGTATAGATCCTATACGAACAGCAAGTCTTTTGAGCAGCAAACGTAAGCAGGTGTTGCTACACTTATCGTGTGATATGATGAAGGCTACTTATTTGAAAAAACTACTGGCACTGCTTCAGGAAAATAATATTTGCAATTTATTCTTGGCTTTGGGAGGTAAGTTAATTTCATAAATATACCACAAAAAGCAATGTAACAGCATAGCTTATAGTTAGTTTCAGTTTGTGCTTTACTGAAACCTAACCAGTTATTAGAAAACTTCCTATAGTTAAAAAATATGTGTCAAGTTTCACTTTACCAGGTTTTAGTGACTGACTTCCGTTGGTGTCATATGTCGACATACAGCATATCTCATACCTTTAAATAACAGTAATATCTTTTACAGACGGTTACGATCCCGAGACCTCAGATTTCAAGAACACTTCGGAAATGATAAAATTCATTAGAGAGGAGGCAGACGAATATTTCTGTATTGGTGTCGCAGGTTTCCCTGGCTGCTCTGATGAAAAACTGATGCAAATTAAAGATAAAATTGACACTGGGGCAAACTTTATTTTGACACAAGCATTCTTTGATGTCGATTCATTTAATTATTTAAAAGAATGTATTGATAAAATGGCCATTAACATACCAGTCATACCTGGAATCTTTCCGTTTGAATCATCCCAACAGCTAAAGGGCTTTATAAAACTGTGTAGAATAAAGGTCTCTGATGATTTGTTGGAAGCTGCTATTAATAAAGAGAAAATGAATAAACCTTGCACCGACATAGTCAAGCAGTTAATACAACAGCTTCAAACTAAATGTAACACCACTCATTTTCATTTCTTTACAATAAATAAATTAGAAAATGTTCAAAAGTTAATTGAAGAAATAAAGTAATTTTGTTTAACAATAGTCTTTTTTACCACTATGTACTGAGAAGACTCTAGAAGTCTAGACCCATACCGATCACAAGTACATACACCACAGCCAGAGCCGCCAGTTTCCTTTGACGAAGTTCGACAATCGGTGGGTTGAGCGAAGCTGTGCGGCCCTTGGGGCTCGGATCGCAATCGAGTCTACCATGAAGGACCTGGGATTGGTGCTCGATAACCGGTGGGACTTCGGTCTCCTTTTCAGGGGGCTGCACAAGTACACACACACAAGCTGTTGGTCGCAGCTGGGGCGCTATCAAGGCTGCTTCTTAATTTGGGGCGCCCAAGCGCCGCCTGAAGGTACGCCACAGCACGGCGACCGCTTGGGAGCTGAGGATAGCTTAGAGGTGGGTAATTAAATAAGACTCAAGCAAACATTATAGGAGAAACATTATGTATATATTTACCTACTTATAACATTACACACTGGACAAATTTAGAATCGGCAGTAATATAAAGTACATAAGATAAGGGACATAAGAATTATGTATAACAAATATTAAGGAATAAGGATACTTAACTGGTAGTGTGCCCCGTTCGACGGCACGATAAGGAACCCCCACCTAGTTTTTTTTATTTTTTTATTATGGCATCTCGTAGTTGACCTTCAGAGGTCGTGACTACATAACCGGACGATCCTGTGGCTGCCTTAAGTGAATTTAAAGCCTCCAGCCAAGGCTACTAAAAACTAAGCGACTACACGCTAAGGGCACCCCATGTAGGGTACGAACCTCGGTTTAGGACGTCGCTGGAGAGAACAGCAAGGGACGGCTGGATCGAAGTTTTATTTTAATTCTGTTTGAAGAAAGCGGCGTTTCCTAGTACTATCCTACTACTCTGAGAAGAAACGTCCGAAACAAACTCAGAGGTCAAAGTTGGGAATTTATATTTACTGGCTCAGCTGCGGCGCGGGCTGGCCTTCATCGGACAAGGGACGGATTGAGTGGATTACTACGTTGAACACGTCGCGATGGACCTCGGCGGCGAGGTTGGTAGATTGGTCTTTTATGTATTGTGCTAGAGGGTTATGGGTTCATCGGAATCTGTGAGGGCATGCCGTGGACGGCGAAGCTTGGTGATGGTGGTGATGGTGGGTATAGTTAGCAGCCGCTGCTATCAGGGGATTGCCGTGCTTGGCAGCAGTGTCAAAGAAGCGTTTGGAAAGACACTTCATGAACTGCTGGATGGTGGGGATTTTGTGATCAAGGTGGAGGATCTCATTTCGGACGAAACAAGGGGCATTTGTGGCTTTACGGGGGAAACGGTTTTGGACTACTTGCATCCTATGGATATGACGCGGCTTGGCATGTGCGAAGACTGGACAAGCAAGCGTATGTCATAATCGGGCGTATGCATGCTCGGTACAAGCGCAATTTATACTTGAGCGACAGTTTGCTACGCGGGTTGATGACGGAGTGGAGTCGACCGAGAGCGAAAGCGGCGCGTGCTCTGATAAGTTGAGGTTGCGGTCGAGAATCACACCTAGGTATTTGGCTTGCTTCCCCCAAGGGATCGGCTTGCCGGACATGGTGATGGGTCGTGGAGGGGGGACATTGTGTCGCGGTCTCGAGTGGAGAACCGTTTGGCTTTTTTGAGGGTTAACTTCGATCCTCCATTTCTTAAACCAATCAGCCAATTTGTTGACCGCGGTTTGGAGATGGAAGCGAATTCGGTCAGGACTGAGTCCCGAGCAGTAGATGGCTGTGTCGTCTGCAAACAGAGCGAGTTGAGCCTTACTGCTTTTCGAGATATCGCTAGTATACAGTGTGAAAATGAGGGGAGCTAGTACAGAGCCCTGGGGAACACCTGCACGGATGGGATGGGGGGAGGAGAGTGCTCCTTCGATTTTATAACGAAAGGTGTGGTTTGACAAAAAATCCTGTAAGATGAGGAAGAGACGGACAGGCACTCCTTGTTGGTACAGCTTATATATTAAGCCGTTGTGCCAGACTTTTTCAAACGCTTTCGCTATGTCGAAGTAAACTACGCCTGTATACATACCACGTAGGAACCCTGAGTGTATATGTTCAGTTATTCGTAGTATCTGTTGCGGACAGGAGTGTTGGATGCGGAACCCGAATTGTTCATTTATATATTTATTTAAAAAAGTACTGTCACACTGTGCTGCGGCGCCGCATCGCATCGCTGATGTTTCGCACGCGTGGGAGCGCCAACACCCTTCTGAACGTGCTCAGCCACAAGCTGGACAGCCCCCTTCTGCGGCACTGGGTACAAGCACAAGTGCGTGTGCCTGGTGCCCCAGAGGGAGGCAAATACCTTAATTAACTGTTTTTATTTTATTTTATTTTATATTTATTTTATTTTTATTTTATTCATTATTTAATACTAACATAGTTTTTAAGTTGTACACTAACAATATATGGGCATGTTGCCTGAAATAAATAGATTTTATTTATTTTTATTTATTTATTTACATCACAAACATAAAACATTGAAAATAATTTACACTATTCAATTTATAGCCTGATGCATGCGACAATAATGGCGTACATAGCATTGGCAGTTCATCGGCTCGAAGATGTAATACAATATATAATTTAAAAAAAAACACATACAAAGGAAAATAATGCTGAAATTATACTAAATATTTCAAATTTAGCAAATTGTTCATTGGGGATAAGGCCCTTGTTCTTGGACCCTTATAGAGAGTATTTTTTTTTTCTAGTGCGCAAAAAAAATGGGGGGCTCAGAATCAATAACAGAACAAATCTACATCATACGTTTAAAAAAAAATCATGCTTTTGTCCGCCATAAAATCAGCAAATGAGAGACACCAAATTATTATCAATATCGTATCGTATTTGCGCCGGCCCCGTCGCGGGCGCCCGGCGCGGTCTCGCGGTTACCCCGCGCGCTCTCCACCTACCTAGGGCCCGTAGCCCGGTAAGTCGGTGAGACTGTCTCACCGACTACGGCAATTACCGTGTACTACGGCTTTCAGGCCAGAAAATCGCTAAATCTACGGGCTACGGCCTTCACCTTAAGGCCGTAGCAGAATTTACGGCTTTTCGCAAGTTTTTTTTTTTATGAATTATAAACCAGCGCTTGACCGCAATCCCGCCTGATGGTAAGCAGTGATGCGATCGTTGATGGTAAAGCGCGCTAGTTTATTAAGAGCCTATTCACTCTAGCCTTGAAGACACTCAAATTGTAATGTGACGGAAACACCGACGCCGGCAAATTGTTCCAGTCCCTCGATGTACGCGGTATAAAGGAGGAAGCAAAACGCTTCGTCCGGATCGCAGTGGTGTCAACAACGTAAGGGTGGAAACTCGCCGTACGACGGGTCGTCCGATGATGTAACGGAGATGGGGGAATTAAATCATGCAATTCCCTTGCACACTCACCAGAATGCATCCTATAGAAGACCGAAAGGCTGGCTACTCTACGTCTGTGCTCCAGGCTTTGGAGACCGTTTCGAGTTAAGTCTGGGTCGCCAATCAGCCTCTTCGCACGCCTCTCCACCGAATCCAAAGTGGCAAGGTGACATTTCGCAGCACTAGCCCAAATGTGGCTGCAGTACTCCACACACGAGCGGACCTGTGCTTTGTATAAAATTAGAAGCTGCCCTGGTGTGAAGTACCGCCGGACCTTCGCGATGACGCCTAGTTTTCTGGCAGCCACCCTGGCCTTGGACTCAATGAACCGCCCAAAGTTAAGGCTCGAGGAAATCTCAACTCCCAAAAACTGAAGGCGGTCGGTACACTCCAAGGATACATTCTGAAAAGTAGGAGCCAAGGTGAACGGGCTCCTTTTGGCGGTGAAAAGACACGCCTGTGTTTTGGCGGCATTGAATGCTACAAGATTGGCATTGCCCCATTCGGAGACTGCCTGCAGTGCAGCACTCACACGCTCTACCATGGCCTCTCTTTCGGACCGGATTGTTTCCTTACTAGCCCGAGCTTCCGGCAGGTATCTCTCCACAACTGTGCTGTCATCTGCATACCCATAGATACCGGGCATCAGCAGATCGTTAATATGCAGCAGGAACAGAGTTGCAGAGAGAACAGACCCCTGAGGAACACCGGCATTGGTCGACATGGGCTCAGATGAGCATCCGTCGACAACAACTCGGAGGGACCGTTCAGTCAGGAAGTCTTTTACCCAGCCAGTCAGGCCAGCGGAAATGCCGTACGCTGGAAGCTTACTCAAAAGGCCAGCGTGCCATACCCGGTCGAAGGCCTTCGAGACTAACTGCGTCACTAACAGCGCCTCCGGTCTCCGCTACTGCTGTCATCAGCCTTCAGCAACCTACGCTTAGGCGAATAACTGATTCATCTGTACTTTAGATATAGGGTTCACTCTCACATTTTCCTGAAATTTTAAAAATAATAATATGTAATTTCTATCAGAAGATCGATAGCGCTAATTTTAATTCCGAACATGATATAATTAATAAATTAAAACACCTAAAGCATCAACATTTGCAAATCTTACACAAACATATTTGCAATCTAACCTATAAATGCGCAATGTAAACAATCCTCATTTTAGTCTTATAATCGTTTACTTAGTAAATTTGAAACTTCTAGTAGATAAAAACAAACAGTAACATGTTACATACCTGTTTTAGCAACTGTTCAAGCATAAATATCATAAACAATTGAGAAAATTTGTTCAGCTTGGTGTACTTACAAACAATTTCAAAATAATTTCCCGATTTCCACTCCGGTTTGTTTTTCTCGTATTTAACACATTTCTTCGATGTTTTGTTTAAATAGAATTGAAAATTAATACAAATTTTAATAAATAAAAAGTCATAAAACAAATCGATGACTGCCGATGACATTCGATGTACTTGTATTTTTTTTATAGGAGTTTTTGGCTTGGTTGCTAAGACATTTCTTCGTTATACTTGTTTTCTTTCGTAGCTTATCCTAACTTATCTCATTTCATTTCCCGCGTGAGCCGACTAGGAGGGGTTTTGGGTAAAGTCATTATGTGGCCGCTATGCTACAATATTTCAATGTTCTTTATATATTATTTACTGAATGCACTTTTTACTACATAAATCACGCGCTTTATTTAGTAAACAACACTATTAATAGTTTTAAAAGTCCAATGAAAAATGAGCGTGACACTCAGCTTGACTTTTCCGACAAAACTTCTGTTTCAGAAAGATCCATTTTCACGATTTTATAGCTATAAGCTAAGCTATACCTGTTTTAGCAACTGTTCAAGCATAAATATCATCCATATTTAATCAAATTTGTCCAGCTCGGTGTGCTAACAAATACTGATGATAAACTTTAAAAATAATTTCCCGAGCTCCACTCCGGTTTTTTTCTCTCATATTTAACACATTTCTTCGATGTTTTGTTTAAATAGAATTGAAAATTAATACAAATTATAAATAACAAGTCTTTCTTTCTTTTCTTTAGAGTGAATACCTACTACTTCAACTCTGCAGTGGCCTCTGTGGTTAGATACCACAATTTTGCCAATAACACGTGTAACAAATTATAGAAATTCTTAAAAAAAAATATTTCAAAATATAAAGAGTATGGCGTACCACAGGGCAGCGTGCTGGGCCCGCTTTTTTTTATTATATACATAAACGATTTGCCAAAAGTGACTGAACACCATATGTCACTTTTTGCCGATGACAGCACAGTCACAATAAGCAGTACGGACAAACAAATAGACGAAAGTGAAATCACGAATACATTAAGTTCGATAGTAAAATGGTTAGAAGATAATAATTTAAAAATAAATTTAGACAAGACCAAGTTGATGCTATTTAGCCAACGCGTAATTAATAAAATAAATATTGACTATAATAATCACAGAAAAAATCAGGAAAGTACGACAAAATTTTTAGGTATTACAATAGACCATAGACTGGATTGGAAAGATCATACCCTAGAATTAATTAAAAGAACTAGTTCATCCGCCTTTGCCCTTTACAAACTTGCACCTATTATAGGCGAGGCCGCTCTTGTCACAGCGTACCATGGCATTGTGGCTTCATTACTACGATTTGGAGTAATATTCTGGGGTAACTCCACGAATAGAGAACTAGTGTTCAGGGCGCAGAAAAGATGCATCAGGTCAATGTTCGGTTTAAAGTGCATAGAAAATTGCAAGCCTTACTTTATGAAATATAAAATACTCACTCTTCCATCTAAACTTTTCCCGAAGCTGTCTGATACAGTAGGCCTAGTATGAGTTTCCATTACGAAACACGTTCGCCGATATCGAGCGCGTTTGACTCAGCGATTGGCCCGCTTCAAGGTCGTAACAACTCTCAACCAATGAGAGCGCCAAACGCGCTCGATACGATCGCACGAGTTTCGTATTGAAAACTCATACTAGGCCTACAGCAGTAACTAATACGCGCAGTCGACATGATCAAAATAGACTGCGTGTTCTGAAAGGCAATACAGCATTGATGCGTAAAAGTATATTTTGCATGGCGCCAATGATATACAACCATTTACCGAAGTATATGAAGGAATTAAACATTAATAAATTTAAAATACAGCTGAAAAGTTTTTTGGTAGAAAGAGCATATTACAGTATTTCTGAATATTTCACAGAGAAGATAACATGAATTAATATACTTGATTTTAATATTTTTGATTTATTCTAATTTCACTGACATTTTATATAAGTATGACATTTTAAACATTAATTATTTTTACCAGGTGACATTTTTAATTGTATTGTGGCTAGTTTGACATTTTGATTGTATAATTTCTATCTTGATCCATTTCTATCTTGATTCCAATCAGCACATTTGTTTACTAGATGACATATTTAATTGTATATTGACTACCTTGACATTATCTTGATATTACTATTTCTATAGCTTCTGTGTCGACATCATTGTTTTATTATTGAAATTTAATTTATCTTTTTGAATAGAAAATTGTTATAATATAATTTATTGAGTTTGCAGCTTAAGAATGTGACATTTTTTGCATACCTGATAATGGTTGAATATGACGGACAATATTTGTAACTACCAGCTAATGTATTTATACTCGTATTCTAGCAAAATAAAGAATTATTATTATTATTATTATTCACAATAATGGCGGATATCGCCAATGACAGTTGAAAAAACGGTCGCGTGAGCCGCCTACTAGGAGATTTTATGCAAAGCTATGAATCCATGATGTGGCTACTATGCTGCGACATTTATTGAAATATCGCAGCATAGTGGCCACATCATGGATTCATGGCATGGAAAAGTGCATTCAATGAATAATTCATAAAGAACATTGGTTCTTTAAAAGTGCATTCAGTGAATAATTCATAAAATGCACTTTTTACTGCATAAATCACGCGTTTTTATTTAGTAAACGACACTAACAAGTAACAAGTCAATTGATTAATGGCCTTTGTGAGAAGGTAATAAGTCAGTAAAGTGCGTTTCATCTAAGAGTTCCTTTGCCGTCATGTTGGCACTAATGCAAATTAGTGTGAGAAAGAAAGAGACGCAGAGTGCGTTTACCATTTTTACGATAGTGACAAAAAATGAATGCCAACATGACGGCAAAGGAACTCTTAGATGAAACGCACTATAGTCACAAACAGGGGGGGCACACTTAGTACTTTATGAATTTCTACAGTCGACAGCGACATCTAAAGAAAAGTGTGTGAACAACTGGGCAGCCATCTTATTGACCTATAAAGGTCTTGGTTACCAGGTCGTAAAATTCAAAAAAAAAAAAAAAGCAGCCATCTTATACCAAGTCATATTTTTTAATTTTAATTTTTAAGCTATGGAAGCAAGATGGCGGATAGAGAATCAAACAATTTTATTTTATTTATACTCGTGTTGAATGAATATATGAAATATTGATATGATGTACGCACGTGTTATTGGCAAAATTGTGGTGTCTCTTCCACAAAGGCCATTGATCAAGACTTGAAGTTGAAGTTCTATTTTCATGATTTGTTGTCATGTTTCAACTCCCGAGAAAATATTGTATTTTTGACTATGATGCTTTAGGTAAGTGTTTATTACTGTACCCTACCGTATTATCTATATAAGTAAAAAGGTTTTTATGTTCTATAATATGTTTTTTTTTTTGCCCAAATTCTGATAAGTAATTATTCACAAATTTCATTCCAATTTCAGTTGCACACGGTGTACCCATTCTCCGACTCCCAAACCCTGAAAAGGACCCTGATTAGTTCGCTACTTTGATAGCCGCTGTTGGCAGCCAAGTTAGAGAAAGTGATCATATGAAGATTTATAAGAATATGTTCAAAAGAATATGTGATCACCATTTTGATCAATCAAGACAGCTGGAGGTCGTCTTATTTGTTCAGGAGCACCAACAGTTAATAAGAATCGTAAGTAGAATTAAGTTAGCTCAATATTTGTGTGAACACAACATTTATTACCATACCAAATTGTTCCAATTCATATTTACAATCATTTGTGGGGTGACTTTTCAAAAGGACTTATTTCTGTGTGAACTCTAAAGAGAAATAGCCCCTTATGACTTTGTGAAAGGGCTTATTTCTGTATGAATTCTGCAAAAAAAATGCAGTCCTTCCGAAGAGTCTCTCCTCAATTGGATTTTGCTAATCAGTAACTTAAAAGTACCTACTCTGAAAATTGTGGAAGAAGCAGAAGTGTGTGTCTGACTTTTACTGACTAAAACCCACCCATGTTCCTTAACTTGCCTGTGTGACGGCCAGGGCCACGGTTTCTTTTTTAAACAACCCGCAACGCTGACCCAGGAGGCATTGATCTTCGTGGACCCCGTCACAATGTGAACTGGTAATAACCTTGCATTGTATGTTACAGGTATTCAACAAATAATCAGTACCTTTGTGGAGACAGACCATAAATACTAATTTCCAAACTGTTAATTTCTGACACTTTCGGCTAATTTGTAATATTATTTTATTTCTGTGTACTTCATAATTAACGTAATGTTTTATATAACGATTTTATGTTTACATACTATCAGCTGTGAAGTTTTCACTCATAAAATAAATAAATTACTGAATACTTTGTTTTAATCATCTGAAAACCCAGACCTATAATATACATTACATAGCTACGTACGCATAGATACGTAGCCATAACATACATAGCTACGTATGCATAGGTACGTAGCTATAATATACATATCTACATACGTATAGCTATGTACCTGTATCATTCAGCTACATACGTATAGCTACGCACCTACATTCACTAGTAGTTGTTCACCTATTAATCTGAAGACGGCAGCACTTTCCATACATGCATATTTTACCGCAGAGTTGGCACTCTTTAATTATATACTTACTATACTCTTTGGTCACAAAACAAATCGATGACTGCAGATGACATTCGATGTACTTGTACTTACTTTTTTTATAAGAGTTATTGGCTTGGTTACTAAGACCTTTGAGCCATTTCTTCATTATTCTTGTTTCCTTTCGTAACTTATTCTAACTTATCCTAAACTTATCCTTTTTTTTTTCGGGGTGTAAATCCTCATAGGATGTCCGCCACCCTGGGGTGGGCGACGGGGTCTGTCAGACTTTTACTGACTAAAACCACCCCGGTGTCACTTCTATCACGAGCGCGCATGGGGCCGCGGGAGTCTAAATTCTGCCGGGGCCGTGGAACCCCTCGTGCTGGCCCGGTCTGCCCGGGCCTCGTCTCCTGCACGGGGTAGTGGGGTGTTAAACTACCCCATGCATCGCCTCAGAGGCGCGCGCCGGCACTCGCGCGCGCATTTGTCTCGGGGTCCATAGAATAGGTAGCGGGGACTTCCCCATGTCCCTCGCCCCTGTACCCATTCATGTGGGGAAGAGGGCGTTATCCGCCCTTCTTCGGCGCCTGGTGCGTCTTCTGCGGCCCGGGAAAGGAGTTGAGATCTCCCTCTCCCGTTCCGCAGATTCCTTCTGCGACAACACGTCCTCGCAGAAGGACACCACTGCGTCTCACGACCCTGCGCTACCGACCATCTTCCGCATCCTAAACTTATCCTAACTTAACTTAACCTATCTCCTTTGTTTCCCGCATGAGCCGACTAGGAGGGGTTTTCGGTAAAGTCATAATGTGGCCACTATGCTACAATATTTCAATGTTCTTTATAAATTATCCACTGAATGCACTTTTTACTGTAGTAAAACGCGGAATTTATGTATAAATCCCGCGTTTTATTTAGTAAACAACACTATAAAAAAAAACACTATGAAAAATGAGCGTGACACTCAGCTTGACTTTCCCGCCAAAAACTCACTCGTACTTACTAAGATTTAGTATCGCCCTACTTTTAAAATTTTTGGTTTCAAAAATATCCATTTTCACGACCTTATAGACAAGGTATATTACAGCTAGTTTGTATATATTATTTTTAATTGCAAAGGAACGTATGCTGCGCCGGGAGTTTGGCGGGACAGCCAAAATGAGTGCCACGCTCATTTTTGATTGGATTTATAAATTATTTATAGTGTCGTTTACTAAATAAAAACGCGTGATTTATGTAGTAAAAAGTGCATTCAGTGAATAATTCATAAAGAACAGTGAAATATTGTAGCATAGTGGTCACATCATGTCTTTACCCCAAATTCCTCTTAATCGGCCTCACGTGGGAAACGAAAGGAGATAGGTTAAGTTAAATTAAGCTAGGATAAGGTAGGATAAATTAGGATAAGTTAGGATATAAACTGAAGAAAAAAAGTTACTTAAGACTAGGCTGTATGGCGTACTATGCCTTTGCCTTTTCCGTTCCTCTGAACGGAAAGAAGTAAACAAAAAAAAAGTATGCTGCGCCTCCTGTCAATGTCAACTCTATCGATTGAACTGAACTGTCACTGTCAGTCAGAAATAGGTAAGATAAAAGATTGAGGTTATGCGAGGAAAACGATAATATCATCAAAGAAAAATTGTGGTAAATAGTTATTATACTACAGATATTGTTTCGAGTAATAATTTCTGGAGTTCTCGCTCGTGCGTGAGTTTCCTTACATTATTTTACTGCTTTTACAATTATCGATTATTACTGGCGGCACAGTATACAGAAATAAAAATTTACATTATAGGTACTCAAAAACCGGTGAAAAATGTCATTTCCCGATAGGCAGCAGCGGAAACTATGTTGGGACTCCAGAGATCGTTACTGGGAATGCCTAGATAAGGAAAATGTTAAAGACAGTTCAGAAAAACCTAAGGCATGCATGGATTTAAGAAAAATGTTTGAAAACTCCTGCCCTACACAGTGGGTCACGCATTTCGATAGAAAAAGAGACTTTAACGTTTATAAAGAGAAAATCAAAAAAGAAGGATATGAACCCATTAAAGAGTCATAATTATATTATCCTTTGATTGTTTTTGTAAATATAGATTATGTAGTAAACATTATGTTTCCTTAATAGTTCTTGTCTTTTATTTTTTACTGTATTATTTATCTGGTTATCGGACTTTATGCATAAAAAGGTAAAATTATTATTGTTTGTTTCGATGTTTATAGTTTATTTTAAAAATTATAAAATTGTTACCCTTTTCAGATAAAATAAAATATTACACAATGGAAAGATATGATAACATTTTAGCAGAGATTAAAACTTCTACTTGTGACTTGGAGATAAAATCTATACAGGTACTTAATGCTTGTTTTAATTCTTGATCCTGCATTTAATACTTTAGTTACACCAATCAAAAAGATTTTAATGTATATTAACTTTAAATTAATGTCAATTTTCAGGATGTACTAAAATTATCAAAAGAAAACTCTGACATTACTAAAGAATTTTGGAACCAAGTGTCTGATAATTTATGGGTTCATTTACAAACTGGATTTAAAACATTTGATGATCAATTGCTATGCGCAACATGCTTTTATACAGTGATACCATTATCTGATAAACAAAATGTATATTTAACTGAATTATTACAAATGATTGACAAAGAATTATTTATAAAGAAGAAACATGATGGAGTGTCCGTCAAAACATACAATGTGGCATCTATGATGTATGGAATGTTCCAATCGACTTTTCTTACACAGAAAACTGACAAAGATATCTTGAAAATTGCACCTGTTTTAAAATCTATGTTTGATTTACTTCTACTGATGGGATATGAATATTCTCAATACACATTCATCTCATTCAAGACGATAAAATTATTCAAAAAGGTACAATGCACAGATTTTCAAGAGTGTATCTTTAATAAAGAAAATCAAGTCAAATTGTTAAACTTTGTTAATCATAATTGGGAAAATCCTGTAACAGGAATACGAGATTTGAATAGGTGTATATTTCGGACACTAATTTCAACAATAGATAAAGAAATTTATGAGAGAATGGTGAAAGAAATCAATGGGTTTTATTGGAACAAGGCAAAGTATCTGATGCTCTCAGAAATTATTGAAAACAAGAACGAGAACTTATTCTCATTAGTACATGATAACGAATGGGTTGATGGCCTCGTATACAGTCTACATAAACCAGGACTGGTCTCTGCTGGAGCTGATATGTACTATGCATTGCTTAAAAAAATTAACTTCGAGAGTGATTGGTGTAAATTATTCCTAAGCCAAGTTATGAATATTTTAAATGGGTCCAACAGCAAAGCTATAGAAAATTTCAAAAACTTTTGGTGTTTGATCACAATGAAGAAATTTCCCACATTACCTTATCTATTACTGGATGAATTAAAAAATCAGGATTACTCTGAAAAAAATCTGTGCAGCCAATTGTGTATAATGAAACAAGCTAATAAGCTCGGAATCATAGAAAAAAAATGGAGTTCCACTGAAGATTTTGGACATATTGAAAATACTGTATTGAAAGGTTTAGACAGCTGCAACTATTACACTAGAATGTTAGCTTTTGATATTGTCTGCATCTCACAAAGGAAGTTAGTGCCAAGTCAATTGGAATATGATTTAATATTAAACTTCATAAACAACAATGTGAACTCTGATTGTACCGTGTTGAGATTGAGCATGTTAAATAGCCTCAACCACTTGTTAACGCAACTTCATTCCGTATTTTTGATTATGTTGGTCAAAGAAGAGAGTACTAAAGATTTACAAGAGTTGCTAGAATTTTGCAAAAGATTACAGAGTTTAGTGGCTAGCTCAATTAACTTGAATGGCAATTATCAAAGAAAAATCACATGTGTGAAACTATGCAAAACTATAGTAAGTTGTTTTAGCGAAATTCCTTGCAAGAAGAGAGGTCAGACACGAAATGCAAACATAACGCTGATAGAATATGTGAAGGAAAAAAAATATTGGATACTGTCCACTGAAAATTTTGTGCTAAAGTTAGTAAGTTTACTGAAAGACCCTACAGATGATGTCAGAGAAAATATCATTCAACTCTTGCTGAACCATTACACTGAAGAATTAAAAGAACCAAATATTATGCAACATCTAGTAAATGGTGCTCTGAACAGCATGCAAAGCAAGTTCTTCTATGAGATCAGTTGCGGCCAGAGTATGTTTAAATTATTGACCAATTTAGTCATCAAAGATAAACATTCCATAGCAAAATATAAAAGTGTAGAGGACATATTTTATTTTGCATATAATGAATTAATCATTCAACATAAAGCAAAAATCGATATAGTCAATTCTATTGAAACAGGAAAACAGTTGCATTCCTTCATGAATATTTTGTTAGTTGTATTAGAGACTTGCATTTCAAGTTCCTATAAAATTGATATTAACAAAATTATGCCAGAATTTATCGAGGTCTTGGAAAGTATATCCAGCCAGTTTGCATGGGAGGAAGAAAGTTCAACAAGTTCAGATTTCTCTAAAATGAGTGACATGGTTGAAAGTATGATTGATAATTCTGGTCTTAGTTTTGGTGATGAAGCTGATCAGACGAAAATATCAGGTCTGCACCAAATTGTATTAAACTCTCTTTGGTTAAATGTTAAGGTAAATCTTTATATATATAAATAATTTTGTAAATAGTTTTTTACAAATAGTTTTATAGCACTATTTGACCTAGTTACCATACCCATACCATAAGATAACTATCGCAGTCACGCTTTTCTGTGTTCCTAAATAGTAATTTTTTACACAAAAGCACAATGCACGGCGGCACCCTTACCACGCTTGTGCGATAAAATCACGCCATGATTACTTACAGTACCTAATTTTTGTACACTGCAATTTTAACGTCATACACTGCATTTATTGTCATGTGTCATGTATTACAATATAGTATTTTAACAGTTAAATTTTTTGTGTATTATTGTAATTTATTATTTGATTATTACAGGCGTCTTGTGATTTGGCATCGATTTTGGTTCAGCTGAACAAGGATGATGCCAGTCTTTATGAGAGGTGCCTGAATATTAATACTCGTGTTCTGGAGACATCTCGTCACAAAGGAGCAATTGAAGCTGCAGGAGCTTCTCTGGGTACATAGTTTTTTTGATCTTCATTTAATTAATGTATCTATATAATTAGTTAATGCAAACCACAGTGCAACACGGTTATTTTTCTAAAGATAAATTCAAAAATGTTTACCTTAACAACATAATATACTCCAGTCCCCTTCGCCTTAAACTTTCTCGCATTATTGGAAGGCAATTTATTTTCAACTTTATTTCAATTCGGGAAAGGTTTATATTTGTTCCCTTGTAGAAGTACTACTACACAATTTTCTCAATTTCAGGAAAAGGCATTCAGTTTCTATCATCTTTGCCCGAAGAAAACAAAGCTTCAGAAGTGCCCAACACTTTACTCAGATGCAAACTGAACGATTTGATATCAGAAACCAATAAAATGGCGTCTATAACGAGAAGGGGCGCAGGTTTATCTATTATGGTGCACAGAATAGTATCAAATGATATGAAGAAAGGAAAGGTAAGAAAATTTCATCAAAATCATCAGAAATATTTACAAACTGTAACTTTATAATATCTTATACCTTTAAACGAGCAATTCTTGTATATATATTTATATATAATTGGAATCTCGGAAACGGCTCCTACGATTTTCATGAAATTTTGTGTGCAGGGGGCTTCGGGGACGATAAGTCGATCTAGCTAGGTTTAATTTTCAGAAAATGTCTTTTTTCCATGTTTTGAGGCACTGAACAATTGCTAAACTTCTCATAAGAAGCTAAATTTCGCCACTGTCCTTAATGATACGAATAGCTGAGGGGCTTCGGCATCTGATTCGGAGCTCGTAGACTTCGGGTTCAAATCCCTGACGATTTAGTGTTTTTTCCTTATTTTTTTTGGGAGTTTAAAAAAAAAAATAATGATGGCATTGTCCTAATGTTTTTTATTACATTTTATATAATTGGAAACGGCGTCAACGAATTTTCTTTTTCGTTTATTAAATCAATGGAAGAAATTTTGTTTTGCCTAATTTGTGGAGATGCAAGGTACCAGGGTCGCACAAAAGTGTAGAAGTCGAAACAATTGTGAAAGAAATGATGTTGTATATAAACAACAATATTTTTTGTTGTAAATATATCTGGAAGAACTTTTATTTTGCCTACTTTGTGGAGGTGCAAAGTACCAAGGAATCACAAAAGTGTAGGAGAAGTCGTAACAATGAAGCTCATTCATTTTAAAGATCAGCCTGAAGGAGCAGTCGAATTTACAATATAATTTCTCAACAGTGTCAACATTTCAGACTTGCCACAACACGAACTGAAATATTAGTATTATTATTATTGCTAACCTTATGATACCTTGCACCTCCTCAAAGTAGGCAAAATAAAATTCATCCATATAATATGATTTAATAATGATGAAGTACCTGGGCGACCAAGCTTTGCTCGGCATCTTTTTTTTGTTATAATTATTATTATTAATTTATTTACATCAGACAATTGTCCATAGTCTTCATAAAACACATAAGTACAAAATACATTTAAATTATTTATGAACTATTATAAATATACATATAACATTCCAAAATAAAATTAAATTAAACTGATAATTAATATAGTACTTTGATTTGATATAGATGACGTTTACATTCATGGTACACGAAGCCAATGTTTGGTTTGAGGTTAGACCCAGAAAATTGCTCTTAAAATATCATGTGTCTTTTTTACACGAAATTGCCAAAAAGAACATTAAAAAAAACGCTTACAAACAATTTAACTCCACGAAGCCGTGACTCATCTCAAGAAGCAGAAGAAAACCTCCATGAAAACAATCTGATTTTCGCTCGTCCCACATGTGTTTGTCAAACTTCGCACAGTGAGGACCCATTTGAAGAAGAACTTGATGAAAATCATCAGGTTTCCGCTCATCCCACACGTGCTGCTAAAGTAAGATGCTTGCAAAACTTGACTAACATTTTAAGAACAGAAAGGTCTTATGATTTAGATGTTTCACGAGAGCGTGCAGCACAACGTGTGGCCGCCGCAAATGATGAGCAGCGGGAGCGACGTCTGCAAGATATGCGGCAGCGTGCGTCAGAACGTGAAATGATTATTATTAATGAAAACCCTCAGCATACCCGCCATATAGTATGGAAGGAAGTATTAGGTTAAGACCTTAAACTATGTATTGATGATAATATATAACTGATGTAACTGATTGTTAAACTATAAGTACTTATTTATAATAAAATGTTTAACTAAATTGCACTCGTAATTTTATATTTAAATAACAGTTAATAATATTTTTTATTATTATGTCGGTATGATCGAAAAACATTAGTCAATAAATATTATTTAAAAAATTCGCTCGTTATGTATTTTTTGTTTTGAAAATATAGAGACACGTGATGTACCTAACAAAAAAAAATAGATGCCGAGCAAAGCTCGGTCGCCCGGTACTTAATACTTTAATTGAAATAAATATGTATGTTTTACCTGAGCACCTATACTCTGTTTTATATCCTTGCTGTTTGACAATGTTGTTAAGAAATTATGCAAAATTGTGGGTGTGGATGTGTCTTTTAACTGTGTGTCTGCCTCTAAATTCCACCACTAGGTCTCCTTGTCACTTTTACGACCGCCCTTAGACACGCCGAGCACCACCCGCGCCGCCCTAGTAATAGCTGCCTGGATTCTGTCCCAGTGATCTTGGACAGATTCCCTCGGTACCAGCGCACTTCTCGCCAATAACCGAAGCGAACTCCTGATACTTATTTTCATCAAGCAGCCACCACCGGATCTGGCGTCGGCAGTGCTCTACACGTCTATGTTGGGCCTTAACGCAGAGATCCATGACAAGGAGACGGTGTTGTGCAGTAAGACTCTCACCGGGTATGACTTTGCAGTCGGCTACTTTGCCGATGTGGTGTCTCCTAGTTACTAGGAAGTCGATCTGGGTAGCGCTTCGCCCGCTCCGGTAGGTAACAAGGTGCTCCGGTTTCTTTTTGAAGTAGGTGTTCACCAATGCCAGGTCAGCGGCCGCACACGTTCGGAGAATGTTGTCCCCTTCCACGTTGCGGCTACCGTACCCAAAACCACCGTGAACACGCTCAAACCCGTCACACTTCTCACACACATGACCGTTCAAATCATCACCCAGAACGATTCCCTGGGATAACGGGATCCCGCGAAGCAATCTTTCGAGCTGGCTCCAGAACAACGTCCTTTCAGCGTCACCGCATCCAGCCTGCGGAGCGTAGGCACTTATCAAGTGGGTCATTACCCCATTGACAAGCACCCGCACCGACATTAGCCGATCACTGATGCGATTCACCTCCAAGACTTCATCCTGGAACTCGTTAGGCAACACCACGGCGACCCCATTTCTCCTACTAGGTGCATCCGTGTAGATCAGCTTGTAGATTCCCAATAAGCCGGGATCTGCTGCCTTTCCACCGAGTCTCCTGCAGAACGCCACGGCCACCGGAGGGAACTGGCGCGCGAGAGAACTGGCCGAAACTCTCCACAGGCGTCCGCCTGTGAGTTTCGGCCAGTTCTCTCGCGCGTCCAATTAGCGTGCCAACGTTCCACGAAGCGAAACGGAGTTTACTGGTTTGGGCTCACTTCTTCAGGCGTGTCCGCCCCTAACACGGTAGCCCTAGCCCACAGGTCACAGGAGTCGGGCGGGGCTCCAGCGCGCCGTTTTGCGGCGGCGCCCTAACTGTAAATCGTGCCTTTCTTCTATTCCTAACCTCCTAACCTTTGCAGTAGTTGTTATGATGTTATAATTTTAACAGAAACGTGGTTGAATGATAATATCTTTAGTACGGAATTATTTGACAATAGATATATCGTGTTCAGAAGGGACAGGGCTCCATCTAAATTTTACAATAGAAAAGATGGCGGAGGTGTTCTGGTGGCTGTTTTAAAGAAATATAACCCCAAGCGTATGAAGTCATGGGAAAGTGAGTGCGAGGACTTATGGGTCACAATTGAAGTTATGCAGAAAAATAAGGAAGTCACTTTGCTGTCCGTGTGTGCCGTGTATTTGCCGCCCCCTCTGAGCGTAATATTGTTGGATGCTTTCATTGATAACTGCAATCAGATTGTGGAAAAGCCGAATGTCACTCCTTGTATTGTGGGAGATTTTAATTTAGCATGTATCGACTGGGACTCAATTCATATTCCTGTGATGCTCAAATCTCTCAATAAATTGGCTCTCTCTTTGCTGGATTTCATCAATGTTAATAATTTACAGCAATTTAACAAAATTAAAAACAGTAAAGGGAAGATTTTAGATTTAGTATTATTAGGCAATTCCTTGCAGAGCAAAGTCCTTGCATCCAGCAATGCCCTCACTACCGTTGATACACTGCATCCTCCAATAGAGTTTTATTTATCTATAACGGTCACCGCAAAATTGAAACCTTGTAAGGATGGTGTTAGACGTAACTTCCGTAAAGCAAATTACGAACACATACAAAGATATCTCGGTGGTATTGACTGGGCAGAAACTCTTAACTGTAGTCATAGCGTCAATGAATTAGTAGAGATATTATATCTTAAAGTTGAAGAAGCAATTGAAATGTATGTACCTTTATCATCTATTAAAAATAATAAATTTCCTCCCTGGTACAATCGTAATCTTATTAGACTCACACGCGAAAAGATTAAATACCTGAAGCTGTATAAAAAATACAAAAATCCAAGAGATGAAATTACCGTGAAACTACTTAGCAAGAGATGTAGGACACTATCTATTTCGTGTTATAATGACTATGTTAGGTATTGTGAGGACAAGATTGCTACCCACCCTAAATTTTTTTGGTCTCATATTAAACATAAGCGTAAAAATGAAGGTACTTATCCCGCCACGTTGTCTGATGGACTGAGATCAGTTACAGACGGCTCGGATATGTGTGAAATGTTTGCTACTCATTTTCGCTCTGTTTATAACAATAGCGATACCGTTAGGGATTTTTCTAACTGTTCGTTAGTTCGTGCCTATAGATTGGGACAGGGGTTGGGTACCGTTGTCCTGAAACCTGATGATGTCTACTTAAAGCTAAAACATCTTAATGCAGACAAAGGTGCTGGTCCAGATAAGATCCCGCCCTTATTTATTAAAAAATGTGCCAAACAGCTGTCAATTACCCTGCACATTATTTTTAACACATCTTTGCAACAAGGTGTATTTCCGTCATTCTGGAAGCTCGCAAAGGTAATTCCATTGCACAAGGGCGACGACGACTCAGTCACAAATAATTACAGGCCTATTTCTATCCTGTCCACATTTGGCAAGATACTAGAGTCACTTATCTGTCCCGTCGTTCAACGACATTTTCAGGGCTTTCTTACAGAGTTCCAACACGGTTTTGTTAAAAACAGATCCACTTGCACCAACCTGACCCTTTTTACTGAGGAAATTACTGCAGCTCTGGACAAACAACAGCAGGTAGATGTTGTTTATATGGACTTCAGCAAGGCCTTCGACAAGGTCTCACATTCAGCACTTCTATACAAACTATCAGCTTACGGTTTCTATGGGCCCTTCTTATCTTGGTTAGAATCTTATTTGCGAGACCGAAGTTTTTACGTCGTGATGAATGGATTTGAATCCGAAAAGCATCACATCACTTCCGGCGTTCCGCAAGGCTCGCATCTAGGTCCCATTTTATTCATTATCTTTATCAACGATTTACCATCGTGCTTCTCGCATTCCAAACCATACTTATTTGCCGATGATTTAAAAATCTCAAAAGTCATAAAAAACCAGGAGGATGTGGAGAAATTACAGAATGACATCGATCAAATAAGCAAATGGTGTGATAGTAATAATATGGTTCTTAACCAGGATAAATGCCATTTTATCACCTTTTCTAGGAAGCATGAACCTTATCCCTCTTCATATCGAATTGGCCTCAATAGACTTTCCGAAGTAAGCTGTGTTAGAGACTTGGGAGTGCTCCTCGACAAAAAAATGACCTACGTTCCTCATATGGAGAATATTATTAAGAGTGCCTCTAGGATGCTGGGTTTTGTAATTCGAAATTCTAAAGCTTTTAGAAAGCCGAAAACAAGAATCTTACTCTATTGTAGTCTTGTCAGAAGTACCCTTGAGTATTGTAGCTCTGTGTGGAGGCCACACTATGCCACACATTCCCTTAGGCTCGAGAGAGTGCAAAAAAGATTTCTGTGGTACTTAAGTCGCGGTACAGCTAGCGGCGGCAGAAGGACCTCGTACCATGACAGGCTACATATATTCGGGATGCAGACCCTCTCAAAGCGCAGAGACATCTTGGATCTTGTCTTTCTTTTTAAAATACTTCGAGGTGAAATAAACTGTCCACAGCTCCTTAATTCTTTTAGGTTTAGAGTGCCATCGAGATATCCGCGTAAGCCAGTTCAACCTCTTTCGGCCCCTTTTAGGCGCACAGAGTTCGGTAAATCATCACCTATCCCCCGTCTCTGTCGTTTATTAAACAAATGCAGTGAATCTGTGGACGTACACTTTGACTCTTTGTCACAGTTCCGGAGGAAGTTGGCTGAACTGAATTAGTCTGCTCCACCTCTTCCCTTTTATTTGCTACTTGTTTGTTTTTATTTTTTAATTTTTAATTTTATTAGATTTAAGTATTTTGCATTTTGTAAAGTAATATTTTATTTTATTTTTGTTATCTTTAGAATGGATTAATACTTGTTACGTATAATTTTATTAACCACTGTCCATAACGCTCCTCTAACTGTACGCTGTAGCTACCTTAATATGTTGTGCAACTAGCTAAGATCTTATAATTATCAACTGTACATTTGAGTGTTGTAACAATAACTGGTGGCTCTAATAAATATAAATAAATAAATAAATATTCCTTTTCATGTTTGGCGGTTTTTGTAGAAATATGTAAGTATGTTAGTATATATTCTCATAATATTTGTTCAGTTTTAGTGAATTATTTTGATTATATGTATTATTTTTTGATTACTTTACCTGCTCTTTCTCATGCTATCTACATGTCTGTGTATATTGTCCTTTCGCAGGTATGCTGAAAGAGATTATTAGGAACTCGCCTGTCTCTGTATCATCTATTACTGGTGTAATGGAATGGTACCTAAAAAAATATGTATATATATACATGTATTGTTCTTTATTTCAGGCTTTATTCCATTACTTCATAAATGCTCTATTACAATTATGTGATACGACAAAAGACACACCAAAGAAGACTGACGAAAATCAGAATGACTTGCCGAAAGCAATTTATATTCATTTTATGACGAGAATTGTCACTGACTGCCGTTTGGCTTCAGACATAATGTTTTATTTTGCTAAATTGGCAGAGCTTGCGTTCAGAAATCTTACAAGTCATCATTGGCAAATCAGGTAAATTGTAGTATGCAGATCCCTAATACTAACTACAATTTTCAACAGGTATGTTGCTGATATTCACACCGGCATTGATTGGGATATCTGCATAGCTATTCACAATCACTGGAGAGGGGTGTCCCTATTTTGTTATTGGTTGCAAGTGTGTAGGTACTTGCAGCCCATATTGACCCATCAATGTTACCGCAGAAAGCCTGTTATACGCTGTTCATACTCAAACCAAAAGCTTAAAAAATTAGTTAGTTGTTCAAATCGAAGAGACAACTACTTAATTTCCTGGCAAATCAAATTATCGTAAGGATGTATGTGAATAGCTATGCAGATCTGCCATAATCAATGCGGATGAAGTGGCGCAAGCCGTGGGGGTGAGGTAATAGACCATTAGGAGTGAAGATTTTAGTGATAAGATCTGACGCGTTTATTTCTCGTAAATCATTCTCGTGTGTAGTACCTAGTGCTTATTTTATGAACATTTCAGTTTCACCATCTACACTGAGATTTTCTGCAACATATCAAGTTTCTTAACAATTCTTAAAAAACATTGTGGTGTCAAAAATTTGCTTCTGCAATATCCCTGATTTTTAACCATAATTCCTATTAAATTTACTTATCTACCTATAGTGCTACTCTTCATTATTTTCAGGAATGCAGCCCTTCAGTTGTATGGAGCCTTAATACCAAAACAAATAGGTGAGAAGAAAGCTTCAGGCAGTGATGAGCAAACTATAGCGACCGTCGCGTGTGATGAGTTGCGAACACATTCACCAAAGCTCTGGAAATATATCATGGAACAATTGAAAGATAAAAATGAACCTGATATTGTTCAGTCTCACTCAAACTTAGTACCAATCTTGAATTTACTGGCAAACAGTGCGAAGAGATATAACTTTTCTTATGACACGGCAGAACAGAAAATTGTTACTGATGAATTATTTGATAATTTGGTCTTACTTCTTGATAGTCCCATTCACACGGTCAGACGCTTGACAGCCAAATGCATATTTAACATTCATGAATTTCAAAATATCTGTGACTATTTACGGTTTTTATTACAGCGTGTTTCTGTATCGGAAAATTTTCTACATGGTTGTTTAATTTTGTTAAATCTCTGCCATAAGTATTATTCTTCAAATCGGGTTTACAAAACACTTTTTGAAATATTTGAAGATATATTCAGAGCAAAGTTTAGTAATGAGAGCCACTCATATTTATGTATAACACTGTTTGAAGACATCTTTATAAATAACTATACCTTAAAAGATATTGAAGGAACAATGTTTGAAGTTAATAACGACGTGGCAGCCTTCTCTGGAGTAGATTTGTGGGCAGAAGCTCGATTGAAAAAATACATCTTAAATATAAGTCCCTGGCATGAAATACCAGTTGTACTAAATATAATCTTAAAGCAGAGTAATTATGAAAAGTATTGTGAAATAGTTTTCTTGAAACTTAAAACACAGGAATGTGAAGTAGATGTTATTTTGAAAGTGGTTGAAGTACTGCTAGCATTTGAGAAGAAATATAGCAGCTGCATTATTTGGAGAATACTTTTCGAAATATCTCTAAACACTAATCTGTCTGGCCATTTAGATACAGCTGAACTACTGAAAAATTTGTTGGACAAAGAATCAGTATATTTTATAAGATACAGTATTCCATTGTTAGCTAGAAATATTAGAAACATTCAGATTGATGATAAATTGAATTTGATGAAAATCATAAGAAAGTTCAGTGATTTTGAAAACTCAGATGTGGATATGAGATGCATAGCAGCAATGGCTAACAATGAACTTGCAAATGAGTTTGATAACTTACCTGATTCAATGAAAGTTACTTCAATCAAATGTGCAATAATACTGCTGCAAGATGAAGACGAGGATGTAAGATACTTAAGTGTGCACTTCTACCATAGACTAAGCAAACATGAAACAGAAGTGCAACCATATGTTTGTTTAAATAATATATTAAGTAGGGACTTTTTGTGCATTGCATTTAATGGATCTCAGCATTTAATTAATGAACTTGTAAAAGAATTATCTGAAAAATTACAATCAAACCACAGTATAGATGACTACAATCCATTTGCAAATGATTCTAAAAATATTTACCTTGAACCAGATGTACTGAAACTACTTATTAAAAACTTGAATACTGTGTAATGTATAAATAAATTTCTGAACATTTTCATTTGATCAATATTGTTTTATTTGTTCTTAAAAAATAAACTAATTAATATTAAGTATAAATATCATATAAAATATCAAACTAAGGAGACTTATAATTAAAATGGGGTATTTAATTACAAAACCAAGGACAATGGAGAGGAATCACTCATCATAACAGTACATTTGTGGTAGAGTAGTGTCGTCTAACTGAATAGAAACAATATGACGACCGGGTACCATGACTAGTCCAAGTACCCTTGGTTCTTCTGTTTCACCATCGCTGCCTTTCAGGTATTCTGAACAAGCTCCTAGAAAAGAGAAACTCAGTATGAAGAAAAATAGAGGAAAAACAAATCCTACAAATATTACAAATGTGTATGTTACTCTTTCATACAAAAACATCTGGACTGATTTGGATTGAATTTAGCACAGATGGTTTATAACAGGGATATTTCCACAGGATTGCAACTTGTGCGGGTGAAACTGCAGGGCAGGGCAAATGAAATAATTCTCTTTCATATGATTGTGATGTTATTGTTCTTGCTCTACTAACAGTATGGCATTTTCTTACCTAGAATGACATTGGCATCCCGATCCGTGCACAAAAATACCCCAATCAGGACCCTTCCGTCTGTCATCTCTATTCTAAAGTTCATATTCAGCCATTTCTTCAATTTAGCTTTCCCATCTTCTTCATCCTGGAATGCATACAAAAAACCTAGTTATATAGTTTGTAATAGCATAGCTTTAAAGGCCTATTTAGCCAAGCAGGGTCTTATTAATCGAAATCAGTAAGAATTCACTAAAAGGTAGCAAGGATGTTATGGTACCGGTACCTACCTACTATTATGTGTTATTATGGACAAATATGTTAGAAGTTCATTACCTTGATGGCATCTACAAATTCCTTCGAAATTGTAATACTCATGTTGCGTTTTAAAAGTTAACTTGATGTCGAATTATACCTTCAAGCAAGTAATTTGTAAAAAAATCTTATTAACCACACACAAAACACAAATAGCAATATTTTCACTGCATTTGACATATTGTCAACGTCAAAATTAGTTTGACACAATGACTTTTAGAGATCAATAATTTAAAGAAGTACGGAAGGTTCACACAATACTTAGCGATTTAGCGATTTGTCGTGTTCCGGCATGATGTCTGGTGAAGCCGTACGGAGGACGGGTCTGAGCAGTTGTGTTGCGATATGTGCCGGGTACGATGCGCCAAATGTTGTTGTGTTGGGACTTGGGAGTTTGGTCGTGGAGGGTTTTCAGTAGGCCTAGTATGAGTTTTCATTACGAAACTCGATCGTCGATATCGAGCGCGTTTGACTCAGTGATTGGCCCGCTTCAAGGTCGTAAGAACTCTCAACCAATGAGAGCGCCAAGCGCGCTTGATATCGACAATCGAGTTTCGTATTGAAAACTCATACTAGGCCTACAGATCAATCTCCCTTTGGCGCAGCATCGTTGGTCGTGTTGTTGGGTTTAATATTGCATCACCTCGCTCAACTGCTGTTTTCCTTCCTATTCGCTCAGTTTTTCGGAGTGAATAGGCTCTTAATAAACTAGCGCGCTTTATCATCAACGATCGCATCACTGTTACCATCAGGCGGGATTGCGGTCAAGCGCTACTTTATAATTATATAAAAAAAAAAACTTATAGAAATCATGTTTGTGCAGACAGTGTGTAACGTGTACACTCGTTTAGAACTCACGACATCAGTGGCGTAACTACAACGTTCGAGGCTCGTGGCAAAATTCATCGGATGGGCCCCCTATTACAAAAATCAAAACATTTTTCTATTTATTGTGTATGTGTTATAATTATGATAAATGTTGGGAATTGATATTTTCATCTGACCGGGGCCCCTTCCGGCTGGGGGCCCGTGGCATTTTGCTGACTTGCCACCCTGTAGTTACGCCACTGCGCGACATGTTATATTATACTACAAATAGGTATATACCACAGAGTACATTATGTATATACATACAAACACAGATATTTTAGAGTTTTGACATCGCCAGTGATTAGCGGTGACAAGAATTCTGCAATCTGCCTATAATATTTTACGTTGTTCGTTTTCACATTTCGAAGATATCGACACCGGCACGATATACAAAAAGTAGTCTGTGACGTCTTGAGCGTATCATCACCTCGGATAGTAACCAACAGCTTCTATATCGGTATGCTACAGCAGCCTCGAATAGAATACGCACAAAATATGTCTGTGCGTCTGTTTGAACTTTAACCGCTCGATGCGCACTTTTTTGACAATATCCCTGCCAGCACACATAACCATATTCGACCTAATGATGGCGAATATTTACTCCCTTCACACTTGATATAAATGTCGAGGCGGCAAACGATATTTTTACAGCACGCAGACTCTACGCGAACAGTCGCCTGTCGCATTATTCCAGCTTACATCCCCGCGCTATTACGAAAGTGTGTTCGAGACAGTAAAAAAACTAAAACTTCTACATACTTCCTGGATAAATCTTTTCTCGGCAATATTGTTAAGGCGAAAGCTTCGGGGTAGTTAGAATCGTCAATATACATAATGCTATGATTATAGGTAAGCCTGTGTTGTCTCACTGCAGAGCAAAGAAAGGCTCCTTTCCCTCCTTCCATTATTCTTTGCCTGGGTCTTGGATGTGTATCTATATATGTATCTATTATAAAATATAGTATCGTTGAGTTAGTATCCCATAACACAAGTCTCGAACTTACTTTGGGGCTAGCTCAATCTGTGTGATTTGTCCGTATATATTTATTTATTTAATCCTATCCTAGAATCCAGCTTATCCTACGATCTCTTTCTGTGCCCTTACCACGCATTTGCTTCGTGCTAATCGTGCTATTTGTGGAAGGAAATCACTTCAAACTTACTGTGAAGATGTCTCTCCATGCTCTATGCTAAGTAACTTAGCATTAGCAACAGACTTTGTTATGTCATAATTTTATTTCTTCTCTTGTCACTCATCATTATGATTCCTTATAAAACTTACATTTTATTCCACTATGTTAATCGTTGTTTTAATTTACGTACTTTAATATTGCGTTCTTTAATACTTACTGTCAAACGCAACAATGAAATCAAAATCAATTTTTGAACGTCAATATTACCTACATAAGACAGTCCCCTCAAAACGCCCGCCTTTCGCCACATCAAAATACTTTCGCTGGGAAGAAGTGGCGGAACAAACTCTTCTGTTTAGTAAATAAAACACATGACTTTATACAATACTATATATAGTAATGAACACAAGAAAACACTACAACAATGAAATTATTTACCATATGCCAGGCTAGCCATGCCAAAATACCAGCAAAGCAAAAAAATATCATTAAAATGGAAATGTAAATAAGTAAAAACTTTGTAGCAGCAGCAACACAACGGATCATCGGGTCATCCACCCTGAATGGACTCTTCTGGTGTAACGTAGTAATACCGTGAATATAGCCTCTTGAAATCCTAGTGGTGAGACCCGCTTGTGGGAAGCCACTAGAATGTGCTAATCACGAGTATCAGTAGGTCACGTCGGCCTTTAATCACGTCGGTCTTGTTTCACATCGTTCTTGAATCACGTCGGGCTTGTAATCCCATCGGGGTCACCAATGTGGCGAACTAGATGGGTAAGACAATAAAGCAGCGTGTATTATGCTCTGTTCGCACAACTCAAACGCTTTTACTTATAATAATAATTGTATTACCATACCATCAGGCAAGTGCCCGCCAGACATAACAACCGCCTGGTCGGAGGATCCTCCCTTTTCTATGGAGGATAAGTGAACTTTACTCTCTGTTCCTCATTCTTCCACATTGGTTGAGTCGTCCTCCGTAGCGCAGCGTTCAACACGTCTGCCTGTGACGTGGAGGCCCCGGGTTCGATCCCCGGCCAGGTCATGATGGAAAACGATCGTTTCCTGATTGGCCTGGGTCTTGGATCTTTATCTATACAGTATGTTAAGAAAACCCTGTCCGACCCGTGAAGGTGTTGTTAGGTATCGATAACTGATTCTACTAATGCATACAAAACCGGGCTAAACTTAAAAAAAAATCCCCCTAAAAAATAAATATTATTTCGCAAAAATAGGTAACTTAATAAATGTGCGTTATGCACCCTTCCGCGGGCTGCGGGCGGCAGGGCACGCGGCACATGGTCGCATTGCTATTCGCTCATAATAATACCAATGTTGTAACTTTTTTTTAAATTACCAAATTCCGGGGAAGTTGGAATTAATTCGCGGGAAAAAAAATTATTTCAATATTCATTTGTATTGGTACTATGATGATTACGTAAAATTTTATATTATATTTGGTCTTGTGTTTACCTAACCTTTATTATCCTTATGGGTCGGACAGGGTTTTCTTAACATACTGTATATGTATCTATTATAAATATAGTATCGTTGAGTTAGTATTCCATAACACAAGTCTCGAATTTACTTTGGGGCTAGCTCAATCTGTGTTATTTGTCCGTATATATTTATATTTATTTATGAATAAAAGCCCCCAGTATAAACAGCTCACATATTTATACATTTTACAAAAGACAATTATATGCACTCATATAACACACCAATAAGCTAACTGCAACTGCTAATTCTGAAGAAAGAACACAAACGTAGTCTTGAGTTTATCAGAATTCAGAGTGACCAGCTATTCTTATCATTTAAATAGTCGTTTACGGAATAATATTAAGTATACCTTTGAACAAAACTTGGATTTGACTTATGCTTTAGGGGGAGTCGGGGCACCTTGATACGATTTTTACTTAGACCCAATAAAAGGCGATCTAATGATAGTTGTTGAGGCTGAATATTAATATTGTCTCTGGCTGATAATTTTTATAAAGAAAATAAATTCAAGTTTAGAAGAAAGATTCGACAGACAGGAGAAAAATGTTTTGTTGTTTTATAGTAGTTGTAAAAATGCGGTCATAGAAGAATGGTTTAGATACTTATATATTTTAACAACCTCAGAAATTTAGCACAACCAATTGTATTCAAAAACAGTAGTGAGCATCAATATTATGAACAAGCAACTTATTGAGAAGATAATCTTTCAATAACAAAACTAATAAGTTGCCATTAAAACTAAACTTATTGTGTATGTATTGCAACTAAACTTATTAATTATTCAACTCCACTGCTCCGAACACCAAACTTATTATTCCCGCGCTTTTTATCTCCCTCTCGCGCCCACTTGACGCTACGTCATCTGTATCGTCAGTGTAGCCAACCTTTTTCCTTCTAATTTTCTATTTATCTTAATAAAACCTTACACTCGACTATCCTGATAACCCGCGTGTCCCCACGCGGGTACCCGGTGGAACCTTACACTTGGCGAAAATGAAAACATTCTACTTATTTACAGACACCATTAAGTATTAACAGAACATGCAACTACTGCCAAAAATCTATCAGATATACCTACTGTAAAGAAATATATTGTAAGTATTAAACTAATAAAATCATGGGCAAATCTTATACTAATCTCTATTTATCAAACAGTAAGCCAACGTTTCAAGCTAAACAATAGTCTTATGTGTATCCTTATTGCACCGCCATGAATGTTTCAAGTCAAGTCACGATGAGGATCTCTGGCATTTTCTCTCGCTCGTGCTTGACCTGAAACAATACAAATAAATCTATAGTTAATTCAGCTCAAACTATTAATAATTGTTTATAATCTATGTATACCTTAATCATATATTATTAAAATTAGGACAAATTATCATCATCGCTTGCGTCACCCCTAGCATCAATATCATAGTCATCATCTATCTCAAGTGATGCTACGTGTATCCATGGCTGCATGCGACCGGCGGCAACCGTGGTTTTCTTCCTTTTCCTCGTCCCTTTAAAACCTGCTATTGGGCCTACCTTGTAATGATCGTTTCCTAGTACTTTTATGACCCTAAAAGGGCCCTCATATGAGGGCAAAAGCTTCGTACTCCTGCCATCATTATGAAAGGCTACCTTGGTTATTTTGACCAAGTCACCCCTATTATACCTCCGTGCAGGACGTCTGCCCTGATCGTAAAATTGTTTTTGTGCAGCTTGAGCTTTGTCGATTCGAAATTTGACCTGATCGCGAATTGACGACAGTTCAGATAAAACGGGTAACCTGTCACTGTCAGTAAGTTCATTTAGACCTGGATTCACCTCGCTATTCATACCTGTCCCAAATAAAATCTCAGCTAGAGTCCTACCTATGGTCTTTTAAATGGTATTGTTCAGACCCCATTGGATTGTCCCGGGCTTATTATCCCAAGAAAAGTCTTGGGATAATAAGCTAGGGAAATGAAAAGTCATTGTCCCTGAGATTTTGAGCAATCAGTGAATCTAAGATGGTTCGGTTATACCGTTCCACTTGACCGTTTGACCTCGGGCTAGCAACAGCGTTTAGAACATGCTTTATGTTTTTATCACGGCAGAACTTTTTAAAAGCGTGGAAGGTGAAACAAGATCCGCGATCGCTGATAAGACGAGTAGGACGTCCAAAAGTGTCGAAAATATCTTGTAAAACCCTTATCACATTTTGATTTGTACTCCTGACGGGTTTGATAAAAACAAATTTTGTAAAACCGTCAACCACATTTAATATGTGTGTATATCCTCCTTTGGACTTCACAAAGGGCCCAAGATGGTCGATATGAAGTGTGTGGAATGGAATCGCGACTTTTTCTATTGGGTGTGGAAGGCCTTCGCGAGTATTTAGAGTTTTTTAGAATATGCACAATCAATACACGCTCCAACTCTTCTTCACAAACCGCTTCATTTTTGAAAACGAGTAATTTTACTTTATGCGTTCTAGGACTTTCTCGAAACCCACATGGCCTATGTCGTCGTGATTCATTTTGCACAACTGCCATCTTACCCGCTTTGGAACAACCCTCCTAACACAATCCTCGCCCACTATTCTAAACAATTTATTATCTTTGATGACGTAATTTTGCTTAATATAATCTAGACTTTTGGGATCCAGATCGGTACTAACAATGTCACAAATCCTACGTAACTATGGATCACCCAACTGAAAGGTCAATAACCAATTCTCATTATTTATAATCATCACGGAAGGGCATTTTTCAGAACTCCAATTATCCGGGTCAATAACCGGATTCCTGGACAGTGCGTCCACGTGCCCCATTTTCGTACCCGCCCTATACTCCATGCAACAGTCGAACTCCTGTAATGCTAGCCACCGCCTAGCTATTCTTGGAATTAAAAAACGCTTTACGAAAGTGGATCTAAGCGCGTTACAATCTGACACTACCTTGAATGGCTTTCCTAAAAGGTATTCTCTAAACTTTTTTAGAGAACAAATAACGGCTAACGTTTCTAGTTCGTAAGAGTGAAAGTTCTTCTCCTCGGGTGTCGTCTGACGACTGTAATAAGCCACCGGATGAAAAGATCCGCTACTCCCATGAGACCGCTGTAATAGAATCCCACCAACATCTAATTTGCTAGCGTCTGAGTGCAGTTCTGTCTCGGCTGATGGATCGTATATAGACAATACGGGCCTGTCAGTAAACTTAGCTTTTAAGGTTTTAAAAGCCTCCTCTTGGAAGAGGATCTCCTTTTTGAGGAGCTTCGTCAGTGGATAAGCATATTGAGCGAAGCCCTGGATGAATTTCCTAAAATAACTGACTAAACCTAAGAATTGGCGTACACCATGTACATTCTCTGGACGAGGGAAATTGACGACGCTTTGGATTTTCGTTTTTCCTGGCCTCATACCTGCCGCACTGATCTCATATCCTAACTAGTTGATCTCATTTTGCAAGAAACTACTACTAACTTTGAGAGGTTCAACTTTAAATTGGCTTTCTTTATGAGGCCAAGAATATCCTCAAAACAGCCCAAACATTCAGCAGCAGTCTTGCCAAAGATCAGTACATCATCTATGTACACGGTGGCCTTGCCTAACCGAGCTAATCTAAGACAGCGGGAGCGTTGCCAAACCAAACGGCATTCGATTGTACTCGTACTGGCTGTCTGGTGTAACAAACGCCGTTAGGTGTGTGCTGTTTTTTGCAATTGGAATTTGGTAATATCCGGACATTAAATCGAGTGTCCATTTCCCCTTATCCTGTATGCAGACAGGCGGGGGAGGGGCAATGTTGGTGGCAGCTCGGGGGGCCGAGTGGGCCGGTTTGGGTATCGAGGCACGCGGGGCGGCGGGCGCGGGCTGTGTGAGAACGGAGGTCTTAAACTCAATGTGGCGAAGACGGTGTACATGGCCAGCAACACGACAGACCCTATGTCTGTGTGCATTGGCGGAGACATGGTCGAGTGCACAGACCAGTTTAAATACTTGGGGTCTGTGCTCCACGCATCTGGCGATATTGATTGCGACGTTAAGGCACGCATTTCCGCAGCTTGGGCAAAATGGCGTGAGGTGACAGGTGTCATTTGTGATCCCAAAATGCTTAAGCTTAAGGGACAGGTCTATAAGACTATCATTAGACCTGTCCTTCTGTATGGCAGTGAGGCGTGGCCTGTGCTTGAGCGACACAAACAGGAGCTGCTTGTCACGGAGATGAATATGCTGCGGTGGATGTGTGGAGTTTCGCGGAAAGACCAAATCAGGAACTCCCGCATCCGTGGCGGTCTTCGTGTCCGTGACATAGCAGACAAACTTCAAGAGGGTTGACCAGACCAGCGTAGGCACGCTGGTCTGGTCACGTCTTACAAAACCGGCATGTTACGTGGGTAACAAATGTCTTGCCATGGCGCCTCCGCCGGAACAAGCGAGGTAGACCAAAGAATTGCTGGCTTGACGTCGTAAGAGATGACATGCGTGTCAACAATCTCACACCACGGGATGCCAGAGATCGTGCGAAATGGAGGAGTAAGTGTAGGAAAGCGTACCCTGGGCTTCAACGCGAAAGCCGCGGATGCAACCGGGATTATACGCTGAGATGATGAAGATGATGATGAGATTCGGAAATTGAGCGATAGGAGAACCTAAATTTTGGTACCAACGAAAAGAATTTACAAACAAGGGGACTTCTTTATGTTTCCAATAATTGGAACTTCGGCATGCGGTATCCAGGTCTTTCTCTTTGAACAAGCGGGTGAGAATATTTAGTAGTGATTCTAGCCCAAAATCTTGACGATAGACATTGTCTTCTCAAGGCCAAAGGTGGTTCAGCGCACTCTACCTGCAATGCGTTACTTGATGAGGATTTCATACAACCCAAAATGATCCTTAGGCACTTAGCCTGAATACTATCCAGTCTTACCAAAGCACCTTTGTTGCAAGGAATTAAAAGTAAAGATCCATAGTCCAGAACACTCCGGACTAGAGCATTGTATACCAGTTTCATGGTGTAGGGATGAGCACCCCACCAGACACCGGCAAGAACTTTAAGGAAGAGAATAGTTCTCTCGCACCTATTAGCCAAATAATTTAGATGATTTAAACCAGTCAATTTAGAATCTAAAACAACGCCCAAAAATTTAACTATTTCAGAAGCCGGTACACAATGCCCTTGGACGCTCACTGAAATTTGAGGTATTAATCTCCTGCGAGAAAATACAACCACATCACTTTTTGGGGCAGACAGACTCAGGCTGTGGAAATTTAGCCATAGGTTTAGAGAATCCAGGGATATGCATAGAGATGTTGCAACGTCGCTAACAGAGTGATTGGTGACATATAAAGCCAGGTCATCAGCATACTGAAGAATCTGACAGTCGTTATTCAGGCATGCGTTTACGTCAGCTGTATAGAAATTATACAGTAAAGGACTAAGCACAGATCCTTGTGGTAGGCCCTTCCATGACGTCCTGGTGTCAAATTCTTCCCCCGGGACTCTCAAAACCAAAGACCTAGACATAAGTAGACTGCAGATGAACTGTAGCATACTTTCTGATATTCTCAGCTGTTGCAGTTTTTGCCTGAGTATGGGAAGAAGGACATTATCGTATGCAGAGGAAATGTCTAAGAAGGTGGCGACTACAGACTCATTTTTGGAAAACGATGTGCGAATATCTGATACCAAAACTCCAACACTATCCATGGTACTGAGGCCCTTTCTAAAGCCAAATTGACACCTAGGAAGTAAGTCTCTTGATTCTACTAAAAATTCTGATCGATTTTTAAGCAAGTGTTCAAAAATTTTCGATCGAAAGTTGCTGACGGTCATCAGCGGGTTTGCCTGGTTTCAAGATAGGAATAATTATTTGAGTTTTCCACTGATCACTTAGCCATTAATGTAACAAAAATGTTAAATCTTTAAAAAGAGGGTTTTTGTTCTATTCCCCCCTTAGCGAAGCGTATGTAGCGTGCAGTCGTCTTGACGATCCTGCCTGATCTGGTACGTTGTTCCCTCGTATGCGTGTAGTAGAATATGTATAGCGGCTGGCTGGGCTGCTACAGTACAATGTGTATGACGTGTACAATAACGTGATGTAAGATAATTATGTACAAGAGTGTGAACAGGAATAGAATGTAAATATAAATGTGTATAATAATAGTATGTCTCTTACAAGCTATGCACTCACTTAAATAAACTAGCTATCTCTAACCAATAGTGGGGCAACCAATAGGAACTCATTTTGCTGTCCTGCCGAAGTCCACGGGGTAGCGCGTGCGTTCTCGATCTTGATTCGTTGATCGAGGGAGGCCGCGGCGTGTGATTGGTCGGTGTAGAGAGCGTGCCAAGTCACAGTTCACGTGCAAGACAGCTCGCTATGGTTCCCATGCCCATCGATCGTTGGTCAACAGATGTGTTTCCTGGGTGAGATTTATAGGCGACCTTCTCAACGGGTGTTAGGGTTGCAGCGACGCGCGCCATGACGCAATCCTAGTGTGATTTATAGGAACCCCTCGCAGCGGGTCGTAGAATATGTATAGCAGCTGGCTGGGCTGCTACAGCCTCATTGTAGGCCCTTTCAGCATCGTTCCTTTCCTTTATGGCTTGTGTACATTCCTGGTCCTACCATGGAGGAGAAGGAAGTTTTCCACGAGCAGAGTTTTAAGGGAAAGCATGAGTCAGCACTGGCTGTTATAGCAGAAATTAGGTTTTTATAACAGTTTGACACTTGTAAAGGACTAAGGGACTTAACATCCTGTGAAACTAAATTTGGAAGAGAGTTAATTTTGTCCTCCAATAGTGAGGAATACCTACTCCATCCAACCAGGGTTAGACAGATTATACCTCAAGAGTGGAGGGCTCGATTTTTCTAAATATGTTTTATCAGCCAAAGATATTAAAATTGGGTAGTGGTCACTTCCATGTGACAAACTGGTACACTCCCAGTGACACGACGCTGCGATATCCAGTGAACAAAATATAAGGTCAACACAACTCTTATGCTGTCCGGGAAGAGACCTACAAGTTGGGCAACCATTGTTTAATATACATAAGTTAAGGTCATCTAAGATTTCCACTAAACCTTCCCCAAAAGAGTCTCTACGTTCAAAACCCCACCTGAAGTGATGGCAGTTGAAGTTCCCCGTAACAAGTACAGGGCCTTCTATGTATTCCAGGGAACGCTTCAGGACTGGGAGTAAACTTTGGTGAGGATGAGCAATATAGACTGATAGGAGGATTGTACCCTCCACCCTGCCTGCCACAATGCTAATATCATCTCCTACAAAAGGCAATGATACAGCTTCAAATGGAACACGATTGTTCATGCAGAGAGCCGACCCCCCATAGCCATCAGATTGGTCGCATCTGAGAATACTGAAGGAAGGTAAACGGAAACTAAGACTCGGAACAAGCCAAGTTTCAGCGAGACAACAAGCTAAGGGTTTGAATTTGTTTAAAAGGAATGTGAGCTCGTGCTTCTTATGCAGCACGCTCCTCACGTTCCATTGAAGAAAGACTAGTTGAGGCAATGTTTGTAAGATTGAAGAAAGTTGATAAGTGATGAGGCATTGAGTATTGAGAGCACAGCCGGCTGAGAAGATAAAGGAGTGCTAGTAAGCGCTGATGTACAGATTTATTATAGGAGGGGGAATGAGAAGCTTGGGTCTTTGGCTTAAGAAACACAGTTTTGCGGTATGACTGGGTTTGTGACCTCGTAATGTCAGCAGAGCTACGAGTAGAATTAGGGACTGTCTTACTTGCTTCAGCATACGAAATCACTTTCTCAGCCATAATGGTTTTAATAGTCCTCTGCCTGCTGTACTCCGGACAGGACTTGTTATTAGCAAAGTGACCCCCAGAGCACAATACGCAGAAGGCTTCACTCTCAGCAATGCTGCAACCAACACTAGGGTGATCATTGCCGCACTTGCTGCAGCGGGGTTTGGAGCGACACAGGGATTCTACATGCCCAAATCGGCAACACTTGCGGCATTGGATATACATATATATTGCTCTACGGTAAGGGATGTGTAGATGCAGAAAATGCGGTTAGGTAGAACTTGGCCATCAAATGTGATGACGCAAGTTTCTGTGTTCTATTAAACTGTCTTTATTAACTCTTCGATTTATACTTTAATTATAGGTCCATAGCCAGCTGGTACTTTTAAATTCGCCAGGACATCATCCTCCGAGAAGTCTGTAGGGATATCACTGATAACGCCTATGCGGGTTATGTTAAAAGATGGGATAGTTGCTTCATAGTGATTTGAGCCCAAAACATTATTAGACAAGAAGGCGTTGGCGTCCTGAGGCGATTTAAATTCCACGGATACGCGGTTTCGGTCAACACGCTTGACGGCAATAATATTGCTTTAGTTTAAATTTGCTACAACCGACCAAATGTTACCGGATGTAAAGTAGATGTAGTTTGCGATTCCAGACGGCTAACGTGGACAATGAAAGGTCCTTTATCAGTGACCGAGTATCTAGCTCGGCCTATATGGGACGTTTTCGGATGTTAGTCTGAAAAGTAAAGGTTAGGGACTGGCTTAATGGGTTGAGGGTGGTCGTAATCGGGTCGATGGTCGGCAGCGAAGAGTCCTGGGATGCGGTGGTTTCTTTCTGCGAAACAGTTGTCTCGCAGAAGGAGGCTGCGGAAAGGGAGAGGGAGATCTCGTCCTCTTACCCAGCCCGCAGCAGGCGTACCGGGCGTCGCCGGAGGGCGGATAATGCCGTCTTCCAGCCCCCCTAAATGGGTCGCTCCCCAAACATCAGGACCCGAGGTGGCGGCGCGAAATGTTCCACGCGCGCTACTCTTAGACGTCACGGGGGGAGCTCTACACCTCACTCCCCCCCCCTGACCCGAGGAGGCCCCACGGCTGCGGGCCAGCACCAATCGGGGGTTGCGGAAGCAGTATTAGTTCTCGCAGCCCCCGGTGTAGGTATGAGACGGAACATCTGGGTGGTTTTTAGTCAGTAGGAGTCTGACAGACCCCGTCGCCCACCCCAGGGCGGCGGACATCCATGAGGATTTCACACCCGGAAAAAAAAAAATGGGACTTAGGTTATAATCCGGATAGAGTTGTTTTAGGTATATCATCCGGAGGGTCCGGAGGTTTAGTTTTATTTATATTCCTGGATAAACGTGTTTGAAGTTATAATTTAAAAAATAAAATAAAAAGGGGATAAATTAACTAAACATAGATACACAATAAACCTGACACCTAGTAACAACACAAAAACACAAGTCAGAACAAACACAAACAAGCAAAATTATAGCACACGTGTAGTCAAAAACACACCTACGGCGAGAATAAAAAAAACGACTATAACATTATGAATCTCACTGTTTTTGATTCAATCAAAACGCAAACGGGAGTTTTGGCGGGAAAGTCAAGCTGAGTGTCACGCTCATTTTTCATTGGACTTTTAAAATTATTTATAGAGTTGTTTTCTAAATAAAGCGTGTGATTTATGTATCCGCCGTGTCTGACCACCGTAACGGAGTGGCAGACCGGTGGCTAACGAGCGCTGTGACCTACGCGATCCTACTTGTTCGCGCTCGTTTTATCGGTCGAGTCCGATTGTTAGTTAGTCGAGTTGATAGATGCACGACCGGTACGGGCTAGCGTAATTAGTATTGTCTGTGGTGACGCGCGGTTGACACAACGTTTTGAGACCTCGCCGCGAATGGTCCGTTGCTAAGAAATCTTGACGAATAATCATCGCGCGCGGGGCGCGTTCGGTCGAATGATTTTCGGGAAAAATACCACCGGCCGCGGTTTTGGATAGTTTGTCGCGTTTGTTGCCCGTGTTTTGAAGTATTTACTTGAATTATAAAACGTAACAGTGCCGCCTGTAAATTGAGTTGAATTTGAATCGGAAACGTGGTTTCATTGTCGGTTGTTTGTCGGGCGTGATTGACGCTGCTAAATAACGGTTTCATACGCTGGTGAGCTTTGGTGCCCTATTAAGGGAACTTTGGTGTGTCGACTGGTATGGGACAGTCAGTGTATTTAGAAGAAGACATCGGACGTCATTGTAAGTCGACGCGCGCGCGTCGACTCGCCGGGACTTCACTCCACGATGGAACACACTGGGTCCCAAGGTAAGTGCCTTAGATTTGTTGTGGAGTGGTGAGAGATTGATTTACTTGTGGTATAAGCCGACCTTGTTTGTTGGATAAGCCGTGACAAATGCGCGGTAGATGTACGTGCTGTACTGGGGGGCGCCTACACTACTTTCTTTTACTCTGAGGGCGATTGCGTAATTGTGGATATTTTTATTGTGGTTTTTGTTCTTACTGTGGGTTTATTTTTGTTGTGGGTTGTATTTTATTGTGGTTGTATTTTATTGTGGATTTATCAGATTTTTAATTGTGGGTTTTATTTTTATTGCGGTTTTTGGTTGACGCTATGTCGAAGCCGAAATCATTGCGGAATGATCTTGTCGCGGCGGTAGGAGGGGACCTCTCGCTGCCCGCCATCTTCAGAGCGATGGTGGGGAGCGAGGGGGCCTGGGCGGCGATGGCCTCCTTCTGCGAGGTCGTGATGTCGCAGAAGGAGTCCGCGGAGCGGAAGCGAGAGGAGGATCCCCTCGCTCCGGCGCTCCGTAGACGGCGTTGGGGCAAGAGAAGGCAGGATTTCGCCCGCTTTCTCCCGCCCTGAGGTGAGCGGCGGGCGTGAGGCACGGGGGTGCCCGCGCCCGCCTTGCACTGCTCACGATGTGGGGGCCACCGCCCCTCCCTAGCAGGGGCAAATGAGGGCCCGCCTTATTAGGCGGATTTCGCCGGCGGAGGAATGGTAGCTCAGGCTCCGCTAATTTCCCACTCCCCCGCCTCTATGGCGATGCCGGAGTACCGCTGGGGTTTTTAGTGGGTATACCGGGAGGCTATCTCCCGGGGAGTCCCACGTACCCCTCCCGCCCCCCGACGGGTGGGGATGCGTAATTCTCATTTTCCCCAGCGCAAACAAAAAAAAAATGATAAGTTTAGAATCCGTGTGCAGTTTCTGGCCTGCCATCGGACGCGTCCCCAGGTGGCGGATAGGGGAACGGCCCCCAGATATGGGGGTTACTGGTTTACTGGCGCGGACCAAAACCAGAAGTGGGGACCGCTTCGGCGGTCACACGTGCGGCGGGTCGGCCACCAGTCCAGGTGGCTGACGTGACCCGAACCCCGGGTCACCGTCGGGCAACCCGGTCTCCTCACTGAGAGGAGCTGGGGCCTCCGGGCAAACGAGTGGGGCTAAGAGGAAGGACACCTCGCTAAAAAACCTTCGGCTGCTGCGTCTTCTCGCACAAGAAGACGTATCCAGCCCGGCCCTTCCCTATGGAGGGACCATTGCGGGCCCGCCTTTCAGGCGGGAATCGCCGGCGGGGGATTGGTAGTGCAGGCTACACTATTTCCCATGACCCCGCCACTAAGGCGATGTCGGTGTGCCGCTGTTTGGTTTTAGTGTGTATTCCCGGCTTCGGCTGGGCGAGTCCCACACATGCCCTTCGGGGTATGGTGCGTAAAGGCATTTCCACAGCGTCAAGAAAAAAACCATGGTGCGCGAGCCATGGTTGAAAGCGAGAGTGCATGGGAGGCTGTCGCCTCCTTCTGCGAGACCGTCCTCTTGCAGAAGGAGGCTGCGGAGAGGGAGCGGGAAGAGGATGCTCTTGCCGCTCCCCTCCGGCGTAGACGGGTGGGGCTAAGAAGGCGGGGGACGAACCCCCGTCTCCTTTAGCCCCAGAGTGTGACCAGCGCGTGTGGGTAGCCCCCGCACGCGCATTGCACCGGTCACCACGTCTGGGGATTACTCCGGTACCCGGGTAATCCCCTTTGGCGCGGAAACCGGCCTTAACAAGGCCGGTAAGCCCTGAGAGTGGTACGGTGATTAGGCCTTCGGGCCGATCCCGTGACATTCTCAACACAGGGCCCGAGGGTAACCGAGTGGTTTTAGTGAGTATTCCCGGCTTCGGCCGAGCGAGTCCCACACACGTCCGTCGCCTAGCTAGCGGCAGGTATGGTGCGTAAAGGCATTTCCACTCATAAAAAAAGGATAAGTTTAGGATAAGTTACGAAAGAAAACAAGAATAACGAAGACATGGCTCAAAGGTCTTAGCAACCAAGCCAAAAACTCCTATAGATAAAATAAAGCGCAAACGTCAACAAGAACGTCAAAACAAAATAGGGATGGGCAAATGGAAAAAATATATCGATATTTATCGTATTGATATTTTTCAAATATAGGTATCGATATAATCATCCGAAAAATATCGATATTTCGACATATCGATATTTTTTGCCCAATTTGCAATTAATTATAAAAATTGCCAAAATATTCGAAGTTTTAAAGCAATACACCTATGGCTGTGTATGTAAAAACAGGTTCATGTACCAAAAAAATCAACATTTTCAATACAAAACTTTGCTAGTGTAATTAATGGGTATACGAGACCTAATAACTGTCGCGCAGGGCAGTATTAGAGCAGTTACTGAGTAATTCTTGGTTACTGTTTGGCACTGCAGCTGTCCATGGGCAGAGGTGACGCTTGCCATGAGGCGTGCGAATTGCTTGATATAAAAAAAAAATAAGTGTAAAAATAACATTATTCAAACCAGTACTTGTCTGATATTGACATCAGGAGCACTCTTTGTTTGATGTGTTCCCCTGTTAATCTGCTCCTACCATTCCGCGCAGCCAAATTTACCACTGAAGCTATCCTTTCAGATGACACTAAAGAAGCTTGACAAATCAAATATTTCAGACCGATATCCGAGAGAATCGGCGTGAAATGTTGAAAATTTACCCAGAACTTTATTTTATCTGATTTTCGTTCTAAAAGTGGTTGGTCCAAATACAGTTCATTGGGGACACAGCTACTGCTACCTCTGTTCAGATTTAATAATTTCTCATGTCTGGACCTGATGGAGAGAGGACCCACTTGCTCTGATGCTGCTTGAACAGGATTTTTATCCGGAGAAAGTTGTCCTCTAAGCCGATGGTCTGCATGAATCTCAGCACTAATTTTGGATATAGGTTGACACAACAATTGGCGAGGTAAAGTGGATATGCTTGAACCGAGGGTTCAAAATAGTAGCTACTGAGAGAAAAGGATTTCTTTCTAAAGAAGCCACTTTGTCTTCCATTTTTTTGAGAAAAGCTTTTAACAATCAACCCTAAAGAGGTTGATGGAGTTGTACTTAAGTCTCGTTTCAAGCCATTTGATTGGTTGAAACTAGTTTTACGTAATGCTTAAACAGAGATCAATGCTTGAGTGACGTTCTGTAATACGCACCTTAATTTGTAAGAGGAATAGCTAAGCTTTACGTTACATAAGCAACACTTATTTCCTCAGTAGCTTCTTTGAAAGGGCCAAGAAGAGTACTAAGGTGACCCTCAAAACTCAAGCTCTACTTAGGTCTCGTTTCAAACCATTTGATTGGTTGAAACTAGTTTTAAGCGATGCTTGAGTTTCCTTCTGGAATACGGACCCAAAAATCCCGTATCGCATAGACTGTAATTTTTGTTTGTGTCTGAAGCAAAGAAACTAAACCCATACAACCTACTGCATACCTATTCTTATTCTAAATTTAAGAAATTGGATTGGTCAATACATGATGTGAAGCATGAGCATACAGTAGAGCTTTGAAAATATATCGATTTTGATATCTGAAAATAAATATAGAAAATCGATATATCGCGGGAAAAAATAACGTCGATATATATCGATATTTTTCTGAAAACATATTGATATTTTGATATATCGATATCTTTTGCCCCCATCCCTACAAAACACGACTTGTGAATTTCAAGCAAGTGTTTTAGTGTTTATTGTTTTTAAAGTGTAAATGGAAATCATGGAAGAAAATCCGAATCTACCTTCACTAGAAGATAAATTTATGAAGATGTTTAAATATTATAAGTCAAAATCACCTAAGCCGTCGTTAAAAGACTTAATAACAGTAGAAAAATGCTCCACCGAGGTTTAATTATGTCCCTATTTTTCCTTTAATAATAATTGTTATAAATAATTAAATCAAGTGTGTGTTTAATTCATAGGTCACCAATATTACTCTAGATACTGTCATTGAAGATACAAGATCAGGACTGTTGGGATTGAAGAGTTTGAAAGAATGGAAGATATTTTCTCTGAAGAGGCACCCGGGTTTACTATTCATCAGAAATCCGTTTACGGCTTTAGGGCAAAGATATTGGATTAGAAGATGTCTAGAAGAATACCCTAAGAAGCCCAATAGGTTGAATATAGATATAGAAATTAATTTAAAAGACTGGTGGCAAGAATGCTTTAGAAATGGACAATGTGAAAAGTTGCTTCAAAAGAAATTACGATGGACAACATTAGGATACCATCACAACTGGGATACAAAAGTAAATTGTTAATTTATCTTTTAGTGACAAATTAGTTGACACATTTTGACAATATGCTTTTTCATGATAAAAAATTAAAAAGTATATTTATAATCCTCACAATACCAAAATGTTTATATTGAATTAGAAATATTAATTATAATTAATATTTCAAACCAACTATGTTTTTATTTACTCTTTCATTCATAACAAACTTACATTAGACAGTTAACCATTGGCAAGCTGTTGTTGTTGACCACATTGCGGATTAGGGGTAATTATTTTATTTAGTAAAAATTCTGTTTAAAATAATATATTGTCATCAAAAATTTTGATCAAATTTGCCCCTCTGCTGATTTAGTAAGTTAAATTCTTTAAAATGCAATATTTACATTTCAGATTTACACAGAGCAGAACAGGTCTCCGTTTCCTCAGGACTTGGCTGAGCTATCAGATGTGCTGGCTCAGTGCCTGGGCTACTCCAACTTCAGGGCTGAGGCGGCCATTGTAAACTATTATCACATGACCTCCACTTTGTCTGCTCATACTGACCATTCAGAGATCAATTTGGAAGCACCTTTATTTTCTTTCAGGTACTATAACGGATTATCAAATACAAAAATATTGTAAAAAATAGAATACTTACTATCAGTAAGGACCACTCAAGCTCTAGTTTATGAAATTAAAAAAAAGAGATGAATCTTGTGTATAGAAATAATGGTTCAAATGTTTAAAAGCAAGCTCAGTTTTGCATGACAAAGAAAAAAAACAAATCTAGATAAGTTTGCATGCTGCTTAGTACAGGAAGATAGCTACCTCATATTATTAGATATGCTTTAAAGATAAAGTTGAAAATCTAATAAGGAAATCTGACAGATTGTAGTAGCTTGATGTGCTGTCATCTGTACCTATGTTTTTTGACATGTTGGGATGTTCTTTGTTGGATTCTCTAATATCCCATTTGACTGGATTTTCAATGTCTATACTTTCGTGTAAACTTGGTCTAATGTTTTATAAAGTCGACTCTTGTAGTGTAATTAATAAGATAATGGACCCCAATCCCATTGTTGACAAGCTAAACTTAAGATTTCTTAATGAAAGTTTGTGGACAAGAGAATCTGCTCCATTATTTATTCCTATTTTATTATAAATATTATCATTCAAAATGAAGTATATTTGGCTTCAATACACGCCAAAAATAACCATAATAATCTATTTTTCAGTTTTGGCCAGTCTGCAATATTCCTACTTGGAGGCATAGAAAAATCAATAGAACCATCGGCAATACTGATAAATAGTGGAGACATAGTAATTATGTCAAAGGAAACCAGACTATGTTATCATGCTGTACCTAAAATTTTACCAGCCTCAGATTCCCCTTGGGATGAAATAGGTACAACATATGCATCAAGTAAAAACTGTAGCTTTAAGTATATAACACAATCAGAAGATATTATATCACTTATGGAGGAAAATGAAGACAATAAGAAATGGCAAAGATATAGAAATTATATCCAAGAGTCAAGAATCAATATGAATGTAAGACAAGTACTAAATGAAAAACAAAACAGTTTATCATTATAATATTTAGTACATTAATATATGCAATTTTGACTATTTCATTGTTGTATGATTTGTATAGACAGGGGTCGGACGGACATGGATATGATGAATTACAGCCTTCCCAGAAAGAGAAGAGACTAATTTATTTATGCTATGGTTAGCAGATGTTGGTAGTTCTTTAGGCTTTCACAGTAATGTCATTCATTATTCTCACATTGTTGTATGGCAGCTCTTGAGGTCTTGGTTGTTCTGTTACTACTGGAAAAAGAATTGTTGATGTTACTGTCACATCTATAATATACAGTATGTTAAGAAAACCCTGTCCGACCCGTGAAGGTGTTGTTAGGTATCGATAACTGATTCTACTAATGCATACAAAACCGGGCTAAACTTAAAAAAAAATCCCCCTATAAAAATAAATATTATTTCGCAAAAAGAGGTAACTCAATAAATGCGCGTTAACCTCCCTTCGCCTGACGCCCGCGGGGGCCGGGCGGCAGGGCACGCAGCACGTGGTCGCAACGCTATTCGCTCATAATAATACCGGTGTTGTCACTTTTTAAAAATTACCAAATTTCGGGGAAATTGGAATTAATTCGCGGGAAAAAAAGATTATTTCAAAATTCATTTGTATTGGTACTATGATGAATACGTAAAATTTTATATTATATTTGGTCATGTGTTTACCTAACCTTTATTATCCTTATGGGTCGGACAGGGTTTTCTTAACATACTGTATAATATCTAATAATGGTCCTTCAGATCGTATGTTTCCCATGGAGACCAATCTCAACGGAGACTAGCCTTAGGCGTGGGGAAATCCCGAGAAGTTCGCAAGGTTTGAGATTAGAGAGATTTGGGCTGGTGCTGCAATGCCTTTGCATGTAAACTTTGGATTCGGTGGTGGCGTGTGAAGAAGCTAATTGGCGACCCAGATTTTGTCCAAAACGGACTCCAAAGCCCGGAGCACAGGCGAAGAGGAGCCAGCCCATTTTGGAGAGCGTGCGCGGGAATCGCATGACTAAGGTCCGTAATCCAAAAGGAAACTCAAGCATTGATCTCTGTTTAAGCATTACTTAAAACTAGTTTCAACCAATCAAAAGGCTTCAAACGAGACTTAAGTAGAGCTTGAGTTTTGAGTGACGTTCTGTAATACGGACCTTAATTCCCTCATCTCCGTTTCATCATCGGACGACCCGTCATATGGCGGGTATCCACCTTAACTTTATCGCAACCACTATAATCCGCTCGAAGAGCTTCGCCTGATCTTTTATACCGAGTACATCGAGGAACTGGAACAGGACACTGGACAGCGGCGGTTTCTGTCTGACTACAATTTAAGTGTCTTCAAGAAAGTGAATAATAAGCTCTTAATAAACTATCGCGCTTTACCATCAATGATTGCATCACTGCTTACCATCAGGCGGGATTGCGGTCAAGCACTAGTTTATAATTACTTTAAAAAAAATCGAATGCACGATGTGGCAAATCTCCTTACTATGAATTTTATATTAAAATAAAAGGAAATGTGGAACTGCACCAGTTAAGACTGTTTTTAGTGAATATTAGTGTATATAGTAATATACATATTTGTCATTTTTCTCGGTGGTAGGCAATAACATCGGCCGCCGGCAGAAGTTACCACCCACCAGACAAGGTTTTTCCGCCAAGCGATTCGTCGTGTTCCGGGATGATGTCTGGTGAAGCCGTACGGAGGACGGGTCTGAGCAGTTGTGTTGCGATGTGTGCCGGATACGATGCGCCAAATAGTGTTGTTTCGGGAGTTTGGTCGTGGAGAGTCTCCAAATCAATCTCCCTCTGGCGCAGCATCGTTGGCGTGTTGGTCTTGGGTTTAACATTGCATCACCTCGCTCAACTGCCGTCATCCTTCCTATTCCTAAGTTTTTTAAGTGAATAGGCTTAATAAACTAGTGCGCTTTACCATCAACGATTGCATCACTGCTTACCACCAGGCGGGATTGCAGTCAAGCACTAGTTTATAATTTATATTAAAAAAAAAATCGACACCCTCGATCGTAGATCGTGTAATAGTAGCCGCACGGGTCGATCGATTCGGTTATGCTACGTTTACTGAGGGTTTGATATGGCATCTCGTAGTTGACCTTGAGAGGCCGTGACTACTTAACCGGACTTCTTTCCTGTGGAGGTGTGCCTTAAATGAATTTAAAGCCTCCAGCCAGGGCTACTAAAAACTAAGCGACTGCGCACTAAGGGCACCCCCTGTGGGGTACGAACCTCGGCTTAGGGCGTCGCTGGAGAGTACAGCAAGGGATGGCTAGATTGAATTTTTATTTTTATTTTGGTTTGATGACCGCGGCGTTTCCTAGTACTAGCTCTGAGAAGAAACGTCTGAAACAAACTCAGAGGTCATGGTTGGGAAGTTATGGTTAATGGCTCAGCTGCGGCGCGGGCTGGCCTTCATCGGACGAGGCGGTTGGTCCGTGGATGCCATTTTTATATATTGAGATCTCATGTGCCTCGAGAAGTGCGTTAAGCTCTTGGTCCCGGCTGTACCTACCTACTTGTCAATTGTCAAAAGCCCGAAAGCTTGACGAGCAGTCTTAACAAGGGGTATTGTATGAGCCAGGAAATGGGTTGTAGAGTTCAGGTATAGGCAGTCGCTCTATGTAAAGTGTTCTGGTATTCAGCTGCATCCGCAGAAACTGGTAAGCCACACCCAAAAAAATAGTTTGACAAACGCTAGGCAGATGAGTGCATAGACTCCCAAAGTAAGGTGGTCTACACGCTCTTGCACTGGACTACCAAAGACTAACTATCGCCCGCATGGAGTTATCAGAAACCTAGCACGTTGCCTGTTCAGAGTACTTTGGGTAAGGTTGTCGTGACGTCCAATTTTTCTTTTTTCGGCTAAACTGTTTTGTTTTACGTACTTATGAAGAATATACATATAGAGTGGTGCTGACTAGACGTGGTCTTTATTTCACGTAACTAGTTACAATAACCAGCGACGCAATGTGTAACTGAATCACTAGTTACGAGTCAAATTAAAACGTAGTTATTTTTGTATTTGCGTTATTTCATACACACGTTATGCTCACGTTATGCCGTAGCGGGTAGCCGTATCGTGCATCACACCGGCGTCGCTAGTTACTGTAGTTTCGTGTGTACCTGTGTAGTTGGTGGTAAACAATTACAGTAGCTGAATTAAAATAACTAGCTACAAAAATAAATTGTTTTATAACAGGTGACGTCGATCAAGTAACTGGTTACGTTACGTTTCTTGAACAAGGCGTTACGACCCACTCCTAGTGCTGACATTACGACAATAAATGAAAACACGAACAAAGCTGGTTCATGGAATCCTAAATTATAGAAAAAAACCTAGCATCAAAATAAAAAAAAATAAATTTTCAAACAAACTAGAACGCATAAAATTGCAAACGGAATAGAAAATCCTTTAATAATAATTCACTGACCTCCGATCGGCGACAGCGCGATCTTGTATAGACTTGCTTTTTTCGCGCCATTTTTATTAAAGTTTGGTACCGCAGGATGCGGCGGTCATTAACCTGTAAGCGCTTCCTTATTAACATGTACATCGTGTAGAAAATGTTAAAAATGAAAGATAATTTCCTGTGACGATCCGGACGAAGCGTTTCGCCTCCTCCTTTATACCGCGTACATCGAGGGACTGGAACAATTTGCCAACGACGGTGTTTCCGTCGGACTACAATTTGAGTGTCTTCAAGGCTAGAGTGAATAGGCTCTAATAAACTAGTGCGCTCTACCATCAACGATTGCGTCACTGCTTACCATCAGGCGGGATTGCGGTCAAGCGCTAGTTTATAAATTAATTAAAAAAAAAAAAAGACTAAACTTATGGACATATTTATATGATTTTTATGGGTAGACTGAGAATGTGTTGAGGTACACGATGTTTAATTTATTGTCGTATTGTCAGCACCACTCTGTATAAATGATTTTTAATAAAACTTTTGAATAAGTATACTACTGAATTTCAGCAATGCATTATTTTTAATGTACGGACGTGACAGCCAGAATACCGTACATTGCAAATAATGCACCACGTAATGAAGGCGACCGTTTATATAAAATACAGCCACTCACCGAGTGTATTCCTTCCATGTAATAAACTATTTTGATTACTATGTTATAACCGATTTCAGTAATTGCCAGTGGACTTTATTCAAATAATAATGCTTTTCAATAACCCAGTTCATGTTACCAATCAATAAAAAAAATCGCGGGACTTTGATGTTTTATTATTCCCAATTCACTGCTCATACGTCTGCAAAATATTAAAGACGTAGCTCTCACGTCCAGTCTACAAAACCCCAATCAAAAAGAATAGGCTCGTGCATTACCGATAACGCATGGACGTCCAGCAGCAGCCAAAAATGAATTATAGGTATACTTATAATGCACAGACAAGCAACGTGCTAGGAACAAAGATACTAGGAAATAATAATAGAAATAAGGTTAATCTAACTTTTAAGTTCTGGTGAGCGAATGATATCCTCGTTGCTTTTGTGTAGATCGCAAAGCCCCCAAAAGCATTTGACATAACTCTCTGCATAGCATTCATACTCGTCCTTTGCTTGGAACAAGCCAAGGCGTCGCGCAGCTGGCTTGATGCAACCATCGCACTTCAAACGCTGCTTCACCAACATGGTTGAAAGGTGGTGAAAAAATTAAATAAAAAATAAGTACTTCCTAATTTTATACATCCATTTGTTCGAAAATCAGCAATTTTTGTCAGAACCTAAAATATCAAACATGACAACGTTTGTCATGAGTTCACCACTACGAGAATATGAAAAAGTTGTTAAAGACATCTTTACTAAGAAGGTTGTTCGTAGATCTCAATATAGAATCTTATACCTCCTACTTTAAATGAACAATGCAGTCACAAAGAACAACAAGAAAAATATATACATGTATACACATATACATATATTAATTTTCTATAAATATTTAAATTTATTTCATGCTTTCATTTATAAATTAATATTTTTGCATAGATGGTAGGGGGGAGAGGGGTGAAGGGGAGAGGGGGAGTGGATTCCCTCGGGGCCAAAAGGTCGGGCTCCTCCTCCTGATTCAGGGGACCCCAAACTCGGGTAGTCCACGACCTCTGGTTCCCGAGGTAATCCACGGGGAGGTGAGGTAACTAAAGGGTTTCGGGGGGGGGGGGGGGGTAGTGGATTCCCATGGGGCCAAAAGGTCGGGCTCTTCCTCGTGAATCAGGGGACCCCAAACTCGGGTAGTCCACGACCTCTGGTTCCCGAGATAATCCACGGGGGGGGTGAGGTAATCAATGAGCGGGGTCGGGGGGTGGTCGCAGCGTCATGTTCTCGAAGAAATTCATAGTTCTTAATCAATCAAGGTACTTAGCTTAATAATTGAGCTTATGAGGCTCGAAAGCAATTTGTACTTTGTGTCCAATTATCGTATTGTGACGATATCTTCAAACTTCTATACTTTCAATTATATCAGAAATGTTCAGCAAAAATATATAAAACAATATAAAGGCCAGAACAGAACGAAATTTATAAATTATTTGTGCTCTTAGGTAATCAATTGTTAACAAATCTTAAAAAGATCCAAAAAATATATATTGCCTTCGGTGAGATGCGAACTCACAACTTCATACTCGACTCAATTGTTAACAAATCTTAAAAAGATCCAAAAAATATATATTGCCTTCGGCGAGATGCGAACTCACAACTTCATACACGACATGTCACGCAATATCTACATGAGCCAACTCCTTGTTTGTAGTACAGACGAAATAGGACTATACTCTGCGTCCGTTCGCCTTGCCCGATTTTTTTTGCTTCATTTTTCGTAACGCTTTCGCGAGTTTACTCCCCAAGTCAAGCGTGCCTAAAGAAGTTTCACTTCAAAAAATTACCTATATTACCTCTATTTTGTAGTATAGGTAGATTTGACATAGAAAAGCTTTTTTAAAGCTGATCCAAATGAGAATTTCGTATTTTGTATCGACACTATTGACTCGATACTCGAGTAAGCGTCAATATTCCGATCAGTTCTTTGTATCGGGTATAGGTATTCACTCGTCGCTGCGATCGGCAGTTAGCTGCTCCATACGATATCGAATCCAGCCCTTTCAATCCGAAGCGAATGGCTGACGACAAAGCGGCACGGCTCTGCCATTTGCTCAATGGAAATGCCATTTGGCGTTTCAATTCAAAAAGATGATTATCCTCAAGATACTTTCAACGTCTGTCGATTATTCCGTAGCAAACTTGCAAATGCAAATTGCGAATGCATATTACCTAACACTAGCTAGTAAGTACTGCTTTAACAACAACAATAAACAGATAAAACTAGATAATATGTTGTTACCTATAAGGTATTGATAACATTTTTCGAGGCACAATCAGGCTTGAAATTCTATTCTGCATTGTCTGCGTATTATGTACTTCAATCCTGTATTATGCAGCAAGACAAAGCAAACCGGGTATTCCACTCTCTAGCGAAGCGATTAAGTAGGCACTGTTCACTACAATACGCAAATTGAGTTTGATAGGTACAGTGTCGTTAACACACGGCGTAATTTGCGTGCGTGTCGACATGACTCCCTCGTCAAGCGATCAAACTTGAACAAGTACACTGTCATACGCAACTGAGTTCTCGATCCACCATCGACGGTTTAATGGAGTCTGGGTGATGCCTTGTATGGCTAGATATGAACGTACCTAGGTACGTTAGAGTACTTTGACGTAATTAAACGAGAAGGCGATAATACACACATGCAGGTCTTCATTCGGGATGTAATTACAAATATTACAATACGCTTAGTATTAATGCGCAAATATTGACGTTTAAACTGGATAATGTGAATGCTGTAATATGATTTACTGGGAGAATTGATTTCCAATCAATCCAATCCAACGAAGTACGCGCTTACATAAGCCTATACAAATAATGAAATAATACAAATACTACTTACTTACATACATATAACACTCACTTAGGTATCTAGGTAGGTACCTACCTACCCACCTAGCTGTAAGTATGGGAAAAGCTCGTGCGTTCAAAGACCAATGTGCGAGGTGGCTTTTTGAATAAAGCCTCGAATTAGCCTTGTAATGGAATGCAAGGAACTCCGCAACTCAGGCCCGTCTTACCGAACTATAATCATTGACACATCACCTTTGTATGTAAAATGAGCTCGGTGACATTTGGCGGGCCCGGCAAAAACCGCGAGCTGGCGTCTTCTCTTTTATTGACATTAAATGGCCGATATAAATTCAGTTGGCGGATTACAAAATTTATTGGCTTCAAAATTAAAAGAGACCGATTTCAATGGCGATGGCTGACAGCGTTCGTATATGGGTGAACGAAGTGGATAAAAAAGAAGTATTTACTAAATCTTTCATTGAAAAACTTGTCGTTTTAATGGAGCGTTTTTGTGGACTAGACCCTCTTGTGTAGCTGTGGAGTAGCGCTTTACCTACTGATTAACTTTTGTTGTGATGTGGGAGGCTTTGTTATGACCCTATATAGAAGTAGACGCTTTAAGAAATAAAGGCTCTATATGCTACTAGTTGGCAGCGTCCATCCATGAGCTAAGCTTGTTTTTGTACGAGTTGTGGAGTTGGAGGCAGTGTGCAAGTACCTCATTTGTCTCGCTTTATCTACATTTCTTTGGTCATTTCGTAGCATGGGATCGGATAACCATTTAAATAGTTACCCAATATAATTTTATAGACAAAACTGTGACCTTTCAGAAGTTCTTAAAGACTTCGAATTTGAGTGCGTCGTAATAATAACTCATCTCAGTTCTTACCTAGTAATGTGATAACTTTATAAAGCCGCTTTACTAACTCATAGGTAACCAGATAGGTTACGTATATTATTTAGACCGTGCATTACGATCACTATAAATCAATGAGGATAGGGTTAATATCTAAAAATAAATATAAATTTAATATAGCATATTTATATCTACCAGACTGATGTGCGGTGTGTGGTCTAGGGCGTAAACAGGATAGATAAACAAAACCGATCAATTTCCGACTTTATGGCTTTGGAATAACGAATGACGTTAAATTAAAGGGAATTTAATACCGTTGCACTTCCATTGACTTGCATGAAGGCGGTTTTTTGTCACAGAACTATAAAAATAAAAGTGCGTCTTAATAAGGCGTCGGGGTGGTGAGAGCCATGTCATTAATGGTCAGATTAAAGAGCATTGTTTGATGGCAGCCTGTGACAAATATGGGTATGTCTGAAAAACTCTGACATTGATTCCGCCGGCCCATCCTCTCGATACGGTCTACATAATTAATTGGACCTTTTCTACTGTGAAGACTTTCCTTATTATCCGAATAGGTTCGTAACCTTGTCTCATATATTGGCATGTTATGTTTAGTTCTTTTGGAACGTTTCGTATCAAGGGGCTTAGCCGATTACGGTATCGAAATCCCCTTGCTTACTAAAATAACATCGGATAACTTTTGATATAACGAAACGGAAGTTGAACGGAAATTGTAGTCATTTTCCATTTATCAGTAGACCGGATAGTATGGAATTTATTGATATAAAAATAACTTTGAATAAACTACCTACGCACCTGTTAGTGTTGCTATACAGCATGTACCAAAAATGTGAGTTATATATATTATATTTAAGGGTATCGTAAAGGACGGCGTGTTGTGTTTCACGCGCGTCTCAAAGAGATATCAGTACATCGTGACGGGGTCCACGAAGGCCGATGCCTCCTGGGTCAGGGTTGCGAGTTGTTTAAAAAAGAAACCGTGGCCCTGGCGCACAGGCAAGTGAAGGAACATGGGTGGGTTTTAGTCAGTAAAAGTCTGACACCCCCTTCTGCTCCGCCCAGAGCGGGAGAGGTAATTTGATGATTTTCCATCCACAACAAAAAAAGGGTGTGGTACAGTCTACCATGGTCACGGTTTGTTCGAAAGAAATACCATGAAACCTGCGCACAGGCAAATGAAGGAACACGGGTGGGTTTTAGTCAGTCTGACACGCTATTTCACTGTGCCCAGAGTCAGAGAGGTCATTTGATGATGTCGCATCCAAAAAGGGGTGTGGTGCAGAGTACACCAACACACTGAACGACTTCTCTTACGGGATCAACATCATAAACAATAAAAAAATTGGTTAAACTAGCTCTAGTTTAACCAATTTTTTTTATTATTTATGATATTGATCCCGTAGGAGAAGTTGTTATGATGTATGATGAACTTTGTATGACCTCTTGGTCATACAAAGTTTTACATAGGGGAGAGCGGGGTTAAAAGTTCCCGGGGTGAGTTGTTCCAATGCCAATAGATATAAGAGTCGTCCTCCGTGGCGTAGCGGTCAACACACCTGCCTGCGACGTGGAGGCCCCGGGTTCGATCCCCGGCCAGGTCATAATGGAAAACGATAACAACCAAACATAGTCTCGGGATGGGAAGTTAGTGTGCAGCATACATAATTTATTGCTACTGAACAATAACAACTGAAATACAATAAATAAAAAGTTGTGTAGTATTTGCTGAGTGCGGACGGCTATAAGCTATGGATGTAGTAGGTATTGCGCTGTTTCGTGCGCTGCACAATAACGAGTTAATTAAGAAAGTTTGGCCAGCCCGCACTCTGCGGTCTCTCAACCAATCAATTCTCCACTATTACTCTCAAACATTATTACGTTTAATTACATTTAACACAAGTAGGCTATTTTTGTGTACATTGTGTAGTAAATACCTAAGTGTTTTTGAGTGCATTTGGGGCCATGTTAGTCGCAAAGATGGCAGAACATGCATTTTTTTTTTAATCAAAATCTCTTCTGTAAGGAATTCAGTAAAAAATTAAAGTGAACTAAAAATACACTCTCTACAATATGTAAAGAAAACCCTGTCCGATCCGTGAAGGTATTGTTATGTTAGGTATCGATAACTGATTATACTAATGCTTACAAAGCTGGGCTAAAGTTAAAAAAAAATTCCCAATAAAAAATATTTTGCAAAAGGAGGTAAATTAATACATGTGCGGTTGGCAATACATACGCGAGCGAATGGGGACAGGGCAGGGGGCGCGCGGTCGCATCGCTATTCGCTCATAATAATATCACCAAAGATGATGTTGTCACTTATTAAAAATTTACCAAATTTTGGGGAAGTTGGAATTAATTCGCGGAAAAAAAAGATAATTTCAAAATTCATTAGTATTGTTGCTATGATGATTATGTAAAATTTCATATTTTATTTGGTTATTTATTTATCTAACTTTTAATATCCTTATGGGTCGTACAGGGTTTTTGTAGACACATATTGTATAGTGTCAATCCCTAGTGCTATGAACATGCTGCAAAAATCTCACATTGAACACTTTACCTAAGTAAAGTGAGCTATCTACAGCATCAAATCCTAGCATATGGTGGAAGGGCAACACATTTCAAGCTCACTTTTTTTTTATTTATAAATTATAAACTAGTGCTTGACCGCAATCCCACCTGATGGTAAGCAGTGACGCAATCGTTGATGTTAAAGCGCACTAGTTTATTAAGAGCCTATTCACTCTAGCCTTGAAGACACTCAAATTGTAGTCCGACGGAAACACCGCCGCTGGCAAATTTCTCCAGTCCATCGATGTACGCCGTATAAAGGAGGAGGCGAAACGCTTCGTCCGGATCGTAGCGGTGTTAACAACGTAAGGGTGGAAACTCGCCGTACGACGTGTTGTCCGGTGGGGGGGAATTAAATCATGCAATAGGGATGTTTTCTGGTAAAAAAAAAAAGATGATTATAGAAAAATATTGGATACGTATATTTTGTTTTATCAAATCAATAAAAATTGACAAACATCAAAGATCAGGAGTGGTGGCTGGTGACGCAGTTAGAACAATTCGTAATTTGACTGATATTGAGACGGCCCGTTTAGTGTACTTTGGCTATTTCCATAGCGTAATGGCGTACGGCATTCTGTTGTGGGGAAATGCCACTGATATTCAAACAATATTTGTTTTGCAGAAACGAGCTGTTCGTGCAATTTATAAATTAAGTCCGAGACACTCTCTCAGAGAAAAATTTAAATAGATTAATGTACTGACCGTGCCGTCTCAATATATTTATGAAAATCTTTTGTATGCTCATAAAAATATAAAATTGTTTAAAAAATACAGTAATGTCCATAATATAAATACTAGGAACAAGCACAAATTTATTGTACCTACAACAAGGCTCAAGAAAATAGGTGGCTCTTTTAGATGCCAATGTATACATTTTTACAATAGACTTCCAGAGGTTGGAGTGTTGTGTTGGAGTGGTTCAAGATCTGAGCCTGAATAAATTCAAATCCTTCATTAAACGTAAGTTGTGTCAGAAAGCATTTTATAGCGTTAAAGATTATGTTGACGACAAAAAGGCTTGGGCTTGAGTTGCGTTCGATTTCTATGCTTACATTGATTGTTCTTTGATTTTTTCTCTTGTAGTTTTAATTTGTAATTGTTTGTTTTTTTTTAACTCTAAGCCAGTACACAGTATGTAGCCAGGCATATTAAACGTTACGGAATTGCATCGCTGACAGGGGTATTCGGCACTGGTGCAGCTACACAGCTAAACTTAGCATTCGGGAACACCGTTGGAGCTGCTGAACCTTGGACAAAACTGTCTTTGCATTGTGTAGATTCAATTTCTTAGTATTGTATAATTGCATGGAACACGTGTGAGCACAATGTACTTGCTGTAAAGCATCTATTTGTTGGGTTAGTCTTTTATTGACTTGATTGTGCTATGGCTGTTGAGAGTATGTCATGCTCACTCAAATGTCTCGCTGGTGGTGGCGTGTGTGTTGGATCATTAGGTTCCCTTCAATATGGTTGAGCTGAATGATGCTGATCCATACGTCATGTTCGCAAACGGACGCCGTCAGAGGGGACTGGTCATCTCTTAGCTGCTACTGCGTATTTTCATTTCTGAATTGTTGTTTTTCCCATAATGGACGCTCTCAGCGTACAATATATTTCTGCATCGTTCTCACACGATTGATTTCAAAATGAATGATGTAATAAAATATTTGTATCAATAGTTTGATAATTTAAAAGAGTGTCCATGGAGTTTCTTGCCCATTTTTCTCCATAGGTACCTACTCTTTGGAATGGGCGACTAGCTTCACCTTACTGACTGACCGACCTTCTGACAATTCAAAAGTGCCTGTAACTGGTTTATTTGAAATAAATGCTTTGATTTGATTTGACGCCACTCCTCGCTAAAAAGTGTAGCGTGCAGTGACGTCACACGAGTTTTCAACGCACTGTTAAAGAAAAAAAAAATGTTGTAAAAGAAAAAATACGTGTCCAGTATTTTTTGGAAATCTGACTGACGGACTAATTCGTTTTTTTAGTCAAGTACCCTATTCCATCGCGCACTCCTCAAAATGAATCGTATAGAACTCCGAAAGGCTGGCTACTCTACGCCTGTGCTCTAGGCTTTGGAGACCGTCTCGAGTTAAATCAGGGTCACCAATCTGCATCAGCCCAAATGTGGCTGCAGTACTCCACACACGGACGGACCTGTGCTTTGTATAACATTAGAAGCTGCCCTGGTGTGAAGTACTGCCGGACTTTTGCGATAACGCCAAGTTTCCTGGCAGCCACCTTGGCCTTGGACTCAATGGACTGCCCAAAGTTTAGGTTCGAAGAAATCTAACTCCCATAAGCTGAAGGCGGTTGGTACACTCCAAGGATACATTTCGAAAAGTAGGAGCCAAGGTGAACGGGCTCCTTCACTTCACTGCACGGTGATTTTTTTCCGGGTAATATTTTAATAGAGACCAGCTGCTGAAAAGATTTGGAAAGTCCATGTCTTTAAATAGTAGGCCTAGTATGAGTTTTCATTACGAAACTCGATCATCGATATCGGGCGCGTTGGCGCTCTCATTCGTTGAGAGTTCTTCATCATCATCATCATTTCAGCCGAAAGACGTCCACTGCTGGACATAGGCCTCCCCCAGGGCTCTTCACGATGACCGGTACTGCGCCTCCTGCATCCAGCGGTTTCCCGCGACCTTCACCTGGTCGTCGGTCCACCTTGTTCGGGGCCTACCCACGCTACGTCTTCCGGTGCGTGGTTGCCACTCGAGAACCCGTCGGCCCCATCGGGCATCAGTCCTACGGGCAATGTGTCCAGCCCACTGCCACTTTAGTGTTGCAATTTATCGAGCTATGTGAGAGTTCTTAAAACCTTGAAAAGGGCCAATCGATGAGTCAAACGCGCTCGATATCGACGATCGAGTCTCGTAATGAAAACTCATACTAGGCCTATTGCAAATGTGATGCAGATACCTACTTATCTAATTCAAACGTTACTGAAATGGCCTAATAATTTTATAAAGCTCTATAATTATGGAAAGACCGTATCTAAGTATGTATAGTGTTTGGCAGTCAAGGTCGAGATTGATAGGGAAATGCTTACTTCTCTATGAATCTCAACCATGGCCGCCGTCACAATATTATACAGTATGGTGGGCGTCACATGAATTTAATCAGCAATACCGAAGCGTGGTTACAAGCCTATTTAATTGCAAAATTTCCAGACACTGGATGGCACACAATGGTGCAATAATGGGACAGGCTTGTTTGCAAGCCAACCACAAAGTACAAAGCGCGTTTGTAAACAGCCTTATTGGTCTCGAAGCAATATTAATGTATCTATGTGAACAGAGTATGCAGGTGGTTCAAAGTGCTAGCAGAGCTACTACTGCATGTCTCGTATTGAGATCGATTAGGTACCCATCCTCTCACTGAAGGTGCATGAATATTTCAGGGTCTGATGAATGCAATCAGAGTTTGCACGGTCTGTGGGGGGTAGGTAATGTATTCTTACTGAACCGACCTTTTACTCGACGAAACTAGCGGCTCCATGAGATTTAAAAAAAATGCGTAAAAGATTTTTTGGCAACGCCCCAAAAATTTATAGTAAAATATCGAATGACATTAAAAATATATAATTAATGTAATTCCTTATATGTTTGTACATATTTATTATGTTATTATAAAAAACATAAATATGGATTTTGATCTTACAGATAAAATGTTAATAATGGATATTTTTTTAACATTGTAATTAGCAAGGATAATGACTTAATAGGTATTTATTTACATTTTTGACATTCTTCTTCTGTCTATAGATGTCCACTGCTGGACAAAGGCCTCCCCCAAGGCTTTTCACGCTGACCGGTCCTGTGCTGCCCGCATCCACCCGCGTCGGCTTCCCGCGACCTTCACCAGGTCATCGGTCCACCTTGTAGTGGGTCGGACTACAATTTGAGTGTCTTCAAGGCTAGAGTGAATAGGCTCTTAATAAACTAGTGCGTTTTACCATCAACGATTGCGTCACTGCTTACCTTCAGGCGGGATTGCGGTCAAGCGCTAGTTTATAATTTATAAAAAAAAAAAAAATAGTTTTGGTCAAAGGCATATTATTCTATAAATTACTATTTAAATGATAAGTATAGCTATGTTTGTGGTTTTTCTCCAGAATTATCTTACTGACACATTATATGAGTTCATATAATTTGCTTTTTTACAATGCATAAGTATGTGAGCTGTGACGCCCTTTATACCTGGAGCTTTTATTTAGGTAGTGAGTTTTCGCTCGTTTGCATTTTCATTTTAACGATATTTTGTTTTTTGTTTTTGCTTTGCTGGTATTTTGGCGTGGCTAGCTGGCATATGAGAAAAAATCCATTGTTGTTGTTTTTCTTGTGTTCATTAAGTACTATACCTTCCTTTAGGTATTGTGTAAAGTCATGTGTATTTTTTAATTGACAGACAGCTGTGCTGCTGGGAAATTTGTTCCGCCACTTCTTCTTACCTGCTAAAGCACTAGGAAGTGTCGATGGGTGGGCGTTTTGGGGGGACTGTCTTATGTAATATTGACGTTCTAAAAGTGCTGATTCTCAGCCTAATTTCAATAAATGACTTTTGATTTGGATTCCTCATTTAGGTCTGACATTAAATTTATTCGCTCAATAAATACAATAAGTATGCATGAATTTAAAATATATTATTAGAAATTAAAATTTGTATCTTGACAGCTTTTTGAACTGCTGTTCTAACTATAACATCTGTACCTATTTACCTGTTTTAAAATAATAAAAAAGATTTGTTTTTATTTGATAAATTATATAATTATTTATAATTTTTTTTTTTTTGTCGAAAACCGTTAAGCAGACGAGTGATCACTGCGTCGATACGCATTGATCACTCCGGGACTCGTCTGCTTGTCGATACAAGCGTAATGTGGTCCGCTTGAAAGCAAAATGAAGTAACGACTTTGAGGAGGTGGACCCTTGTCCACCTCCTCAAAGTCGTTGCTTCTTTCTTCTTTTTTGTGGCTCTGCTTGAAAGAAGCCTATGTCCAGCAGTTGAGTGCGAGCGGTGGGCTACTGAATTGATTGAAGTATGGTAGATGAAAACGAAAGATACGATACCTCGCGACATCATAGAAGTGGGAACAGAAGTATCCAGGGATTGTTTTAAGTGAAATGAAAAAACGCAAATAAGTCAAGTTCAATAAAATCATTATCAAAGCACTGCTGTCATCAATTGCTTTCAATTCAAATTGTTTCCGTAGATTCAGATGAAGTTTGGACGTCAGATAGATGACCCCATCCGTTGTGCGTCCATTTCTCAACTCCCCGCAGACTGTAGAGCTCAGTTGAAAGACGTCGACTGTCCTAATTAGGGCGGGATTTCATAAATCATTATAATGATGGTTATTTGAATTCCGGACCTTAGGAGAAAATTAAGTAGCTCGGAGATTATTAATAAATTATGACGTAAAAACCTGTTTTTTATATTGGGTTACCTACTTACCTACCAAAAGTACAGAGGAAAATGTCGTGTTATTTATATTTTGTTTATTAGGCTCCGTGGAAGTGAGTAGCTACATTGCCGTACAATGAAGAATAGGTATATTTACAAATTGTTGTTTGTCGGATTATTTTCTCGTCTGTTGTCAGAATAACACAAAGCTTTGTTAGGTATTTTGTCAGATGCTGAGATTGGAGTAAATAGAAATAGAGGCAGACTGTATTACGTAGGTATTTTCCTTTGCACTTTATTGAAAATAATGTACTTAGCTCTTTATTTGGCGGCCGGACAACTACTCTGTTATAAGACACTACGCAAACCCCATGAAGTGAAACTAGCTTTGTTGAATTGTCTTTTTAAAACATAAAATAGGAGCTATTAAAACGGTACTTAGTTGATATTTTTAAAACGTACAAAGCTTACATCAAAATTATACTAAATACAGCACGTCTTCTTCCTCAGCGTATCGATAGCAAATAGTTCAAACATGTCTGACCCAAAATTTAACTGATGAACCTTGTCAGATAAATACCAAAGTTCACAGTACTACACGATAAGCAATACAGGATGGTGGGTAATTGTCTGTTGAGAGATGCCGCACACTAACCTGAGCCTTTTCACAGATCGCCAAGACTCGCAGTTTGTAATGCGTGGTGAAGGGCGGGCGTTTTAAGAGACTGTCTATTGTAATTTTGACGTTCGAGAAGCCCTGATTTTTAGCCCAATTTGAATAAATTACTTTTGATTTTGAATTGTTAGAAGACAAAACCAAGGTAAATTGGTGTAAGGCGGAGTAATAGTAGGGTCAACGTTCGCGAAGAAGCACAAGCTAGGTTGGTTATGACGATATTTTCCCGCGCCCGCCGTTCGGAGCGGGTACGCCACTCAAACCGTACGAATTTTAATTGGAACCAATTTTTGAGTGATCTACGTTGCAGGTAAAAATTTATGTAGGAACTCATAGATTTTTTTTTTGCGTAATTCTCGATTGGTTTAGGCCAAGTGTGATTCGCCCATGGGATAATTAAATGTTTGATGATTTGCCTTCTATAGTGTAGTTGTGTGATGTGTCCGCTATGGTACGAGAAAATATCATATGATAATATTTATTATGTAAACTATGCAATTATAAAATGTTATAGAATTTTTATTCCAGTCTATGATAGCGGACTCGGTAGCGGCGGAGCAAGTGGTGCAAAGAATCTCCGGAAGAGATTCTGCTACCATAATCAACGACGACCTTTGGTCCTGGCAACATATAACACGCGCACATTACAAACCGATGAGAAGATTGTCGAACTGGAGGAAGAACTGAGCCGGTTGCGCTGGGACATTGTGGGGTTATCTGAAGTCCGAAGAGAGGGAGAGGACTTGCTAACCCTGAAGTCCGGCAACCTGCTCTATATCCGGGAAGGCACCAGCTGTCCCAGGGTGGCTTCGGGTTTATTGTCCACAAGTCCCTAGTTAACAACGTTGTTAAAGTCGGGAGCTTGTCGACTCGGGTGGTGTATCTTGTACTTAGAATAACCAAATGATATTCGTTAAAGCTACGCTCCGACATCTAAACACTCCGACTATGAGGTGGAGGCTATGTATGAGGACGTCAGTAGAGCCATACATTCCTCCAAAACCCATTAAACTGTTGTCAGGGGGGACATAAACGCAAAACTGGGCATGCGAGAGGCGGACGAGACGAAAATGGGGCAATTTGGAGTTGGAAATCGGAATCCCCGAGGTCAGATGCTAATGGATTTCATGGAAAAGGAAGGACTCTTTGTGATGAATTCTTTTTTCAAAAAACTATTGCACCGCAAGTGGACCTGTATTAGCCCCGATGGTCAGACCAAAAACGAGATAGACTTCATAATGTCAACGAGAAGGCAAGTGTTCAACGATGTCTCCGTGATCCATGCGGTTAAAACCGGGAGTGATCACCGTATTGTTAGAGGCATCTTGAACCTCAACATTAGGCTCGAATGCTCTCGATTTATAAAAAAAATAAATAAAAATAAAATAAAATAAAAAAAAAATTGGTTGTCTGTAGAACTCCGTCTACTGCCGATATTTGAACGTGACAACGTCTATTCGCTCTAGGGGTGGGGGTAAATTAGGCGTGGACTCCGTGTGGCGTCAGATTCGGCCGTTACGGTGTTTTCAAGAATGACTCCACGCCGTACCAATTTAATAGACGTTGTCACGTCAAAATAAAATCTATTTATTTCAGGCAACATGCCCATATATTGTTAGTGTACAACTTAAAAACTATGTTAGTATTAAATAATGAATAAAATAAAAAAAATAAAAACAGTTAATTAAGGTATTTGCCTCCCTCTGGGGCACCAGGCACACGTACTTGTGCTTGTACCCAGTGCCGCAGAAGGGGGCTGTCCAGCTTGTGGCTGAGCACGTTCAGAATGGTGTTGGCGCTCCCACGCGTGCGAAACATCAGCGATGCTATGCGGCGCCGCAGCACAGTGTGAAAGCCGACTGTATGCGCGTACGCAAACATCGCAGACGCACTACAGTAACGTGGGAGCCCCACCAGCACCCTGAACGCATTATTAAACTGTACTCGGAGAGCGTTGATGGCCCGCTGCGTGTAGTTGACCCACAGATTGCAGGTGTAGAGAGACTGGCAGAATGCTTTAAACAAAGTAATTTTTACCTCAAGACTGCACCTTGCAAATCTGCGTGCCAACATGTTACAGCGGACCGCCATCGCTCTCCTTTCCCTTTCTATATCCCCGTCATCTTTTAGTTCCTCGTTAACCACATGGCCGAGGTATTTAAATACATTCACTCTTCTAAGCGCGACACCATTAAGCAGCACAGGTGCCACACCCTCCAGTTTTCGACCCCTGGCTTGGAAAACCAGGAGCTCGCTTTTCTGGGCATTGTACAGGAGACCGTGTACCCTCGCATACTCCTCACACACACCTATCAGCCTCCTGAGCGCGGCTATTGATGGGCTGAGCAACACCATATCGTCTGCATAACTGATACTATTAATACAATGCCCGTCAATTGAGCATCCGACTCCAGTGTCACTCAACTCATCAATCAGTCCGTTTACATACAAGCTAAAGAGCGAAGGAGATGTCAACCCCCCTTGCCTCACTCCGCATTCCAGCCTGTACTCGTCAGAAAGTTCTCCAAGCCATTTGACCCGGTTAGTCTGATGGCCGTACCAATATTTAAAAATATTGATGATTTCACCTGGCACACCTGTGCTCTTCAATTTATGCCAGAGAATATCATACCTAACTAGGTCAAAAGCCTTGGAGAGATCAAGGAAGGCTGCATAAACAGGCGTGCTCCTGTCAGTGTAATACCTGACAGTCTGCTTGAGAGACATAACCGCACATTCTGTCGAAAGTCCAGGTCTAAAACCGAACTGTGCGTCATTTAAATTCAGGTGTTCTTTAAGTTGTCTCTCAAGAAGACCATCAAGCACCTTAGCTGCGGTTGTAGCTAATGATATCGGGCGGTAGTTGCACTTATCAGAACTATCTCCGGTCTTGTTTTTAATTATAGGCACTACCACCGTCTTCATCAGCTCATTTGGCAGGTAGGAATGCCTGATGCACAAAGTAAATAACAGTCCCAGGAGCCTTGGGAGGTGTGGCCCCGCATGCTGAAAATGTTCAAGGCTCAGGCCGTCGTACCCAGGGGACTTCCCTCGTGTCATGCCTTTTAGTATTAGCGCAACTTGCTTTGCTGTGACACGTTCAGGTACCCCTGACACGACAACCCCCACATCCCTGATCTGCTCACCCCTCAGTGGAAACTCCACTTGAAAGTGACATATAAATAAATTTGCAATGTCCTTCGGTTCACAGATACCGTTGATACTCACAGGGATACTGGGCTTAGGGCTTAACTTTTTTGTTTGTTGCTAAAATCCTTTAAAATCTTTATTTTTATGTCTTGTAGCTAATATATTCATCTTTATTCCTTCTTGAGTATGTTGAAAATATTGTAATTTGCTTTTGAATTTTTTTCTAGAATCATACATTTCACTGTAATAGTTACCACTGTTAGGTCGACCATGACTCACCCAAGTTAAGAACTTCTGCCTGGCATCCCTGTGAGCGTCACGAACATACTTATTCCAGCCAACAATATGCCGACCGCGATGTCGACCGCAACTCTCGTGACCTGTATAGCTGTCAACAGCCGCCTCTCGTAACGTTTTTACAATGTCACCATAAAGTGTGTCTATCGCTGACAAGTGATCTCTGCCTCTGTTATCACACATGCTATCCCCACAAAGCTGAAATTCAAGGGGGAACCCTATTTCCCGTAGTTTCTCATTGAAATGAAATGAAATGAAATCGTTTATTAAGCAAGTAGGATCACCGATCACTTTTACACGTCACATGTCTTTTTTTTTTGTAAACTAGATGAAGCCGGCATTTCGTAACTGACTACCTTTGAGAAGAAATAGCCGAAACAAACTCAGGGATCATCGTCTTTTTTAAAGTCCAGACATTAAAAATGAAAATGTTTACAATAATTTACGTTAAAATTACGCATATTGCTTAATAACAATGCTTAACAGAGCGAGCAGCTCAGTCCCAAGCCTCTCTATCCTCTAAATAATCTGAGATTTTATAATACCCCTTTTTGCAAAGTTTGGCCTTTATATAGGTTTTATATCGTTTAATGGGTAAGTTTCGAATGTCCATGGGAAGCTTGTTGTAAAAGTTGACCCATGAACGAGTTGCCTACTCTGTGGAGACGAGTGTGATGTACAGCAAGATTGTGCTTGTTCCTGGTATTTATATTATGAATATCGCTTATTTTCTTAAAATTAGATATATTTTTATGTACATACATAAGATTTTCAAATATATATTGCGAAGCTACAGTCAGAATGTTCACCTCCCTGAATTTTTCTCTAAGAGAATCTCTAGGACCAAGGTTGTAAATGGCTCGAACAGCCCTTTTCTGTAAAACAAAGATGGTATTGATGTCCGCACAAGTTCCCCAGAGAAGAATCCCATAAGTCATAAGACTATGAAAATAACTAAAATAAACAATTCTGGCTGTATTCACATCAGTTATCTGTCTAATTTTCTTAACAGCATAAGCGGCAGAACTGAGTCTACCCGACAGCTTCTCAATGTGAGGACCCCATTGTAACTTGGAGTCAATAGTCAATCCAAGAAAAACTGTCGATTCGACAGGGATCAACTCTACTCCATTCAGTTGAACATTGGTACTTAGCTGCCTGACATTTGGCGTAAAAAATTTAATGAATTTCGTTTTTTTTTCATTCAAAAGAAGGTTATTTACATTAAACCAATGGACAACTTTCGAAAGTGCATTGTTAACTTCGTCAAAATTTGCTAGCTGACGCTTGACTTTAAAAATAAGAGAAGTGTCATCCGCGAACAATACTATGTGGTGATTATCCCTCACGCGATGAGGTAAGTCATTAATATAAATTAAAAACAAGAAAGGACCTAGAATCGAGCCCTGCGGAACGCCCATGGTGACCTCAGATCCTGCAGATTTGTTGCCATTAACATCAACCCTCTGAATTCGATTATTCAGATAAGAAGTCAGAAGGTCGAGAGCTCTGTCCCTTAAACCATAATGGTACAGTTTCCTAATAAGAGTATCATGATGTACGCAATCAAAGGCCTTGGACAAATCACAAAAAATACCAAGAGCATCTTGCGATTCCTCCCAGGCCCCAAATATGTTCTTTAGCAACGCCACGCCCGCATCGGTAGTTGAACGACCCTTTGTAAAACCAAATTGTTTCACGTGCAATAAATTATATAAGTTGAAGTGTCTCAACAACTGTTTCAAAATTAATTTTTCAAAAATTTTGCTCAAAGTTGATAATATAGAAATTGGCCGAAAATTCGTGGGATCAGTTGTACTACCAGATTTGAACAGTGGAATTACTTTGCTAAGTTTCAACAAATCAGGAAATATACCAAATGTGACACAAGAATTAAAAACAATTGCTAAGAAAGGTGCGATAACATCTATTATTGAAGCTACAGTATATACTGACAAACCCCAATGATCGGCAGTTTTTTTTACATCAAGATCCTTAAAAGATTCTATAATGTCTTTAGCAGTCGCAAACGTAAATTCAAAGTGTTTGTCACATTCTGGAACACAGTCTTTTAGTATGGCGTAAGCAGAAGTGGAGGAAGAAGACAAAGTTTTTGTTGTTATTATTGGAATACTAGTAAAAAAATTCTCAAACTCAGTTGCTACCTCCAAGTCCGCCTTTATATCTTCATCGTTAATATTAAGATGGAAATCGCGATTTTGTACTTTGGTTCTTCCAGTTTCAGAATTTATAATTTGCCAAGTTGTTTTGATTTTATTTCTAGAAGATTTTATTTTATTTTTAATGTGTATGGCTTTTGCTGAGGAACAGGCTCTCTTAAAATTTTTGAATATTTTTTAACAAATTCTTGAAAAGCTTCATCATGGTTATATGTTTTTTCCTGATACAATTCATACATTTTTTCCCTGCTTTTATAAATACCTGGGGTTGTCCAGTCACTAAATATAATGCGGTCGCTAACAGGCAATGTTTTTTTTTGTGAAAACTTTCATAAATTCACAATTAATCAAGTTAAATAGCACACTATATGCATGATCCGGGTTGGTGTGATGAGGCAAGCCCGGTAGCTTTTCAATTAAATTATTTTTAAATTGTCCTAAACGATTTTCATTTACAGGAACAAAACTCACAAGTTTTCTTTGAGCTCTGACTTCACTCTTCTGAGGAAAAGTAACTAACTGGCCACAGTGATCATTACAACATTTAGTGTACCTTTCCATTTGACTTAAGTCCCTGTCTCCCCATAGTACTTTATTTGTGTGGGTGAACGGTGGCTTAATGGTTTTACAAACTGATTTTAAACTACATTGAATTTCCACTGGAAAGTGATCAGACCAGAAGATGTCGTAACATATTTTAACTGAACAAACCGATCTTAATGCAGCGTCGGTAACTACACAGTGATCCAACCACCTGCGGCTACCATGAGCTTCACTCACAAAAGTGTAGGTATTTGATTGCAAGCCCAACATCTCTTGATCGATACATGTCCAGTTTTGTTCATTACAAAAATTTTGGAGTTCATTGCCAAACAATTCCCCCGGATGAGCGTTAAAATCCCCTAAGATAAATACATTTTCGATATTGTTACTCTCAACTATTGACGTTATTTCACTTAAACATTGTACAAATTCTACAAGATTGTCAGAAGAGTCAGTAGGCATGTATACAGAAAAAACGAGTATTAATCGTTCCATTACACGAGCTTTAATCGCACTTATTCGGTCACTTTTACATGGAATCACAGGCACATAATGACACTTACTGTTTCTCCATAGAAGTGCTACGCCACCGTAAGGTCGCCCGCGCAGTATGCCGCTTGTTAGGTCCACTGCAGACTTACCGCAGAATCCAAAGTCGGTGCTTATTATACCAAGTTCGGGTATCTCATGTGGCAAGAGCCAGGTCTCCTGCAGTGCAATGATATCAGCAGATCGGCAAAGCCGTCTTACACACTCAGTAGATCTTTTAATAGACTTACAATTGAAACTGATGAGTTTTAAACTGTCATTGTTAGTTATACTACCCATTTAGATTTATTTTTGTACTGGTTTCAGATTTTTCACTTCTTTTTAAATCTCGTCTGTGAAAATCCACGAAACGGCGGAAGGTTATACCATCAGGCCACAAACTACAATCCAAAAACAAACTTAGTTTTTCCCTTGGAACGAACATTTTATATGAGTTGTATTGTTTTTGTTGCTTGGGTTCGATCTTCTGTAATGTGATTTCAACGTTCGTTTTGTTCTTTATGTAGTCAACTATATGTTTTTCGCTGTCCAGCGTCAACCCAACTCCAAAATCCCGAAAGCTTTCAGATCGAACTGCAAAATCGCTTCGAATTACTCGGAGAATGCGTAGATGTGGACGACTATAACAACAGGTTTGTGGAAACTCTCCATACGGAAGGGTCCAAGTTTTATAAAACCCTCCGTTCAAAAGGACATAAGATCTCCGGTCCCACCCGTCGGCTAAAGGAAGAAAGACGGGAGGTGGTCTTAAAATCCCCTGATGACGCTTTGCGTATCAGATACCTTAACAGACAAATCTCAAAGTCTCTGACTCGCGATATATACCAATTTAATACAAATTGTATTAAAGAGGCTATCGAGTGGAACAAAGGCTCCAAAGTGTTCGCACGAGATTTGTTTGTTGGACAGAGCCTGCTTGCGAAGCTGAAAACTGGGGGAACTGGATTGAGAAATTCTACGGAGAGTTATACACATTAACACACGCACCTGTTGTAAGCTTGGCTAATGCTCCTAGAGCCAGACTAACTCGACACTACACCGATGATATCCCGGACGTCAGCCTGTACGAGATTGGTATGGCCCTGAAACAGCTCAAGAACGATAAGGCGGCTGGAGATGATGCAATTACGGCTGAGCTTCTGAAAGCAAAGCAGTGGCAAACCAGTTCTTAAAGCGCTTCAGAAGCTATTTAATTCCGTCATTCTTCAAGGCGAAACGCCAATGGGGTGGCACAGGAGCGTGGTGGTATTATTTTTCAAAAAAGATGACAATTAGCTACTGAGAAACTACACACCGATATCCCTTCTCAGCCATGTCTATAATCTGTTTTCTAGGGTCGTCACGAATTGTCTCGCTCGCAGGTTCGACGACTTCCAGCTTTCCGAACAAGCAGGCTTCCGAAAAGGCTTTAACACCATAGACCACATACATACGCTGCGGCAGGTTATACAGAAGTCCGAAGAGTATAACAAACCACTATGCTTGGCGTTTGTGGACTATGAGAGGGCCTTCGATTCGATCGAGACTTGGGCGGTGCTACAGTCTCTCCAGCGGTGCCAAATTGACCATTGATACATTGAGGTGATAAAGTGTTTGTATAAAAACGCCACCATGTCAGTTTGTCTCCAGGATCAGGACTCGAAGCTGATCCAACTCCAGCGTGGAGTGAGACAAGGAGATGTCATATCTCCCAAATTGCTCACTGCTGCATTGGAAGATGTCTTCAAGCTCCTGGACTGGAAAGGACTTGGCATTAACATCAACGGCGAGTTCATCACTAATCTCCGTTTTGTAGATGATATCGTGGTCATGGCGGAGACCCTGGAAGACTTGAGCAAAATGCTCAATGACCTCAGCAGAGCTTCCCAACAAGTGGGTAATTACGGATGAATATGGATAAGACGAAGATCATGTCGAACTCTCATGTCGCACCCACTCCAATTCTAGTTGGTTGCTCTGCACTTGAAGTTGTTGACGAGTATATATACCTGGGACAAACAGTCCAACTAGGTAGGTCCAACTTCGAGAAAGAGTACGGCTCCGGAGTAATCCAGTACGGCTGGGCAGCGTTCGGGAAGCTACGTGATTGCTAATCCAGCACCTTCTCGTCGTCCAAGATACCACAGTCTCTCAAGACTAAAGTCTTTCACGAGTGTGTGTTTCCAGTGATGACTTACGGAACTGAAACGTGGTTGCTCACAATGGCCCTCATACGAAGGCTCAGAGTCACATAAAGGGCAATGGAAAGAGCTATGCTCGGAGTTTCTCTGCGTGATCGAATCAGAAATGAGGAGATCTGCAGAAGAACCAAAGTCACCGACATAGCTCTTCGAGTCGCTTAACTTAAGTGGTAGTGGGCAGGGCACATTGCTCGTAGAACCGATGGCCGACAGGGCAGTAAGGTTCTGGAGTGGCGGCCACGTACTGGAAGACGGAGCGTAGGGAGGCCCCCAACAAGGTGAACCGATGACCTGGTGAAGGTCGCGGGAAGCCGATGGATATGGGCGGCGCGAGACAGGTCGTCGTGGAAAGCTTTGGGGGAGGCCTTTGTCCAGCAGTGGACATCTATAGGCTGAAGAATATAGAAATTTTACCTAGGGCGACGCACTAGATGGTCTTATCGATAAAAGTAATCCTTTGAAGACTTATTTTGGATGGATTTAAAGTGATAAGACAGTGTCATTAATTAAAATCAAACTGCTTACTATAACATTTCATGTAACATAGATTACTAGGACTCTCTAATACTTCCACTGTCAAAAGAATATCAGATCAAATATTACCCTGCCTTTTGTTTTTATCTCACCTTGGCAGCACTATTATGCTTAAAGCAAAGGATGTTAACAAAATACAACTTTATAAGATACCATAATCATTGCCAGTGCAAGTGCTTATCACGACTTGCAAGCAAACACTTCCTTATTCTTGATGTTGTTTTGAGAATATATTCTTACCATGTCTTATTAGACACACTAAATTAACTTTTATTACTTATAGATATATAATTAATAACTCACAGTTAAGAAAGATACCGAAGCGAGGTGAGACTTATGATGTGGATATAGGTATCCACAATTTATAGAATATCTATTGGAGTAGTGATGAGAAAAAGATAAAAGTCGACCATAAGAATAAAACTTCTAAGCTACTGTTATAGCCAAACATAAAATTTGAAATCTATTTTCAAATAAGTATAAGCAAAGCAATAAAGAATTGTAAAGCGGATTCTCTATTTACATATAATTTTCCACAAGAAGATTTACACAGCCTCAATTGAAACCCTCTATTTAAACATTCCCACCTCAAAGTTCTCAAGGTGTTTAGTTTGTTCAGTAACAGTTCGTATATGAATATGGAGAGCCGCGGTTGTCTACAGCCCTTAATATGCATGAACTACTAACTTATTAATTCACTACACAACTATGTAGGCACGCAATCCGCTTACTGTCGGAGTGTCTGCAATGTCGTAGAGCTGTGTCGAGACTGCTGACAACGAGAACGAATGTGCCGAATGTTTATTGAGTTTGTAGCTGTTAGAATAGCTCTAGAAAATAGTGTCGTGCTGAGAATAATGGGATTGAGGGTAGTTTTAGAAAGTATGTTAAAACATCTTGTTTCGAAAATAGAGTCTGCTGCTGATGTTTGAGAGGTTGGTTTATTAGTCCGTTTAGCCTTGTCTTACCTATTTCAAAATCAGTTTCGCACGTTTCGGGCTGACAGCGATGCGGTCGAGTCAGTAGTTCGACGCCTTTTGGTTTTGTACTTACTGTATAGTTAGTTATTAAAAGTCAATTAGTTTTGCTTTTCTGGTGTTTTAGCGGGGCATATGATAAATAATTTCATTGTTGTTGTGTTTTCTTGTGTTTATTACTGTACCTACATTGTATAAAGTCATGTGTTTTTCTTAAATGACCAGACAGCTGTGCTGCTGGGGAGTTGTTCCGCCACTTCTTCCCAGCGAAAGCACTAGGAGTTGTCGATGGGTAGGTGTTTTGGGGGACTGTCTTATGTAATATTGACGTTCAAGCCTAATTTGAATAAATGACTTTTGATTTTGATTTTGAGTAGGCACCTAGTGTGAATAGTTATTTGTGGTCGATATTGTAACCCGTCTGTACAATGACTCCAAAAGTAAGGCCGGATGTGCATTACTGTATTGGGATGTACCGTGTTGTCTTTGGTCACAGTTTTAACCAATCAAAACTCGTTCTGATTTGACGTAGTCCTAAACAGATATTTTTCATTGGTACGTATTCCATATCACAATACAACACAGTGCAGGAATGTACCGGTGTCTATAGTTGATATTTGATATTTTAGTTTTGATAGAAAGAAAGAAATATTACCATTTCTTAGTTATTCAAACGTTGAAACGGCTATATTATAGCCGTTTCAACACAGTTGAATTATTCTTTAAATATGTTATAGCCGCTATAACATATTTAAAGAATAATTCAACTGTGTTTGATTAACCAGAACCCAATATTAATTTTATTTTAAATCATTTATGCCATTGCAGTTGTAGTGGCAACATGTAAAATTACTTTCGGAGGCTATTACACACTCTAAGTGAACCAACAGGTACAAGTGAATTAAAGAGTCACACTGAAAAATACCTTAAGGTATAATGACACTCAACCTTAGCAAAACCATAAAGCATATACTAAAATAATTTAAAAATAAGCATAGAGATCAAAGTCTTCAGGTTACCGCAAATAGCAGCTATAGGTAAAGTAGCCCCGTCAAGGCAGGTGTGCCGCGCTCTCGCGTACCTCGGAACTGTCCGACTATGATAATATTTTTCTTAGAAGTTAACAATTGCAGAAAGAGCTGTCAACGGCGGGTGCTGTCACGAAGTTTAAATGAAATCTCGGGGCTATGTCTGTGTAATTACAAACAAGTTGGCGTCGTAAGGCCGACGTCGACGCCGTCAACCGTGTAATGGACTTTTCAAGTATTCGTAACGTGAAAACTTTCACTTCAGCCGACTTAAACGCCTCCGACAATGTGCTTAACGATGTTTTTAACTACTTCACTCCGTTCCTCGACTATTGCAGGTTAAATTAATTATTTCGGTGTCATTCTATTCAGTTCAGAGTTTGATGATACTTGGTGCTGCATGTATGTACTTATACATAGATTTTAAACTTCTCTTTCATATAATCATACCAGCCTACTATTGTCATAATTACCTATAGAGAAAGATTGAGCCCTGATCGTCTGAGCTTGATAGACATACACACATACATTAATAATTCTGAGTCCAGCAACCTAATTGTGTAATACACAATTACACTCAATTTAAATCATTTTGAGGCATATGGCTAATCCATTGCTCCATATGTTCGAAAAATATGTTTGGTTAACAACATAAATAACGCAATGAATGTTGTTGAAATGTCAAAATGTAATGTAGAAGTAGTAAAATAGAGAGAGAAAGTCTGTCTTAGAATATGCATTAACATACTCTGGACACGTCTGTTGCTTTTAACTAATTAACCTTCTTTCGCAAACAGTAGCTACGACAACTAGATAATGCTTATGCAAAACATTTTATCAATCCATAAAGTGGCACAAACCCCTAATATATCTTCCGATTTACTACAGATACTAGAGTAAAACTTATCGAATCGATATAATGTAGGACATTGGCTAGCTGATAGCCGCTTGGGACGTATTAGTATGCGTGAAGCAAGTATTTGTGCGGTTCCAGGCTATTTGTATTATCTTTAGCACCAAAACAGACCAAATGCACGTTCAGAGCCACTTAACTGTGACTTTATGTTAGCAAAACTGGTATTTTATATTGATAATGCAATTGTACAAACTATTGATAACGTATTTACAATGTTTTTATAAGTCATAATTAATAATTTTGCATTCGAGTAACTGTTTCGATCTGTGGAAAGGTTAAAACAAAGTACTGTAACTGGATTCCTTCCGATGTTAAACAAACGAATGTTAATTTCCATGCATATGTATGTACAAAAGGTAAATCAAACCGGCCTTCCCTTCCTAGGTTCCATTTCGCTAGCTGTAAAGCTACGTAGATAATAGATTTCAGATTTTCAACCGTGCAATGATAGCTATTGCAGACACGTTTTGGAGAGTCGACGACATCGTGTTATCACAATTACCCCCAGCGAAGAGTCCCCGGCACGTCGACGACGAATAAAACGCGTTGATTGCACAAAGCTCCTTCCTCTCCCCTCTCGTTCGTTATCGTTGCAATTGTCCTCTTCTGTACACATTTCTTAATAACAGAACACAGAAAATGATCAAATGCAATTCCCAGCGCATTGTAGTTCCCCACAAAGGCTCTACGATGAACATTTCATAATGAAAACTCTCTAATTAGGCGAATAATACTTTATTTTAACGTAAACCGCACGTTTTTATTCAAATCCAGAGGGAATTTTCTTTAGACGCGTTTCCTGTATTACTTTTAGACAGCCGACGCTGTTAAAATAAGTAATTATATTTCCAAAAGGGTTTCTAATTAATATAGCTGTGTTTTAATTAGCAACGAACAGTTTATGCATTGCCAGAGTTAATTGAAAGAAGTCATTACAGGCATTTGAAAATGTTGAGTTAATTTTCAGGGCTTCGTATGATATTGATAGTTAATTAACTAACGGAATACAGTTAACTATTATTCTGGCGAAGTGGTGAATTTTTATTTAAGCAAAGAGAAAACCGGGTTATCAGTTTCAGACTTAACCTCTGGTAGATGGCAATCTTAGGTATCAAGAAAGGGCTATTGTCCTTTACTGAGAGACATTCTAAATAACAGGATCTTACGCACAGCACAAGCACAAAGTGTAATCGAATTTTTCAGTCTAACAAATGTTTATCCTAACGGAAAATGCCGTCATGATAATATAGTAGATAGTTCTTTAGTAAGAAAAACAGCTTGAATGAGAATCTGTTCAAAGGAGTGTAAGTCCTGGTTAATATTGAAGGATATTGTCGAAAAAAAGGAGATTCGGAATGAGCTTAATTTCCTGGTCATATCCGGCGAGTTTGTTACAAGGACCACAGTTTTACTAAAGTAACGTATTATGCGATGTGATTTATATCTTAAGTTTGAGAGGAAATATTCTGCTCTATTTTGGGATAGCAGTTTTTGGGAACACAAGTTTGTATTCCCATGTTGATACCATGTAGAAGTACGTGCCTAGTGGCTATAAATCTAACTCTGGGTTAGAATTACTATTATGAGTTTATGTCCTAGTTTAAGACCGGTTGCTTAATAAATAATCAGGAATCCTTTCCCTGGATTTTGTGCTTTCTGAAGCCGTACTACGAAGAAGTAGTCATCGGGATTCCAGTTCGAAGAAGGGATGGTACTTTCTGTCATGTATAGCTCTGACCCTGTCTTACACTGATATCATGATAGTATAAAATCATTATACTAAACTATCTTAAACCTTCCATCAATACAGCTACGGTATTTCAGATTTTTTCCGTCAGAAAACCTAAATACAAAATTTACTAATTCGACTCGGTTTTGATGTCAGTTTTTTCGTAATAAGAATTTTAACTTTGAGTTCGAAGTTTATAAATGGTTCGATACTCAAAAGAGAACCTTTGTTTTACACTAAGGCCAACAAAGCAAGCAAGAAAAAGTAAATGCATGATTTAAGTAGGTATTCATTAATAGAAATCAAATGTAACCGACCTTCGACAAGACGCTTCGGGCGTAGTCTCTAGTGTTGCCCAAATTTAGTCTTGGTCTTGCAGTCTTGGTCTTGTTCTTGCGTTTTTGCAAGACCAAGACCAAGAACAAGACCGCGTATTTTTAGCAAGACCAAGACCAAGACTGACCGTGCAAGACTTGAGCAAGAACAAGACCTAGCCTGCAAGACTCTTGCGTCTTGCAGCTAGGACTTAGCGCTATTTCACTGAGTAGTTAGGTGTAACAGTTCGGTGTATAGGTAGGTACGCTTAGGAATTCTATGAGACGTAAAAAACTGTATCAAAGAATATGAAAAACTGGACCTATGCGCATTACGACTAATACCATAAACATAGCGAATAAAAAATATCTATTAAAATCAAACTGAGTGCATGCATAGTTATGTTTTAACCATCGGCACTTTGATAATGCGGCATCAAAGGTTTTGTACTTACTTCTCAAAGAAATTTGCCGCTTTTCGGAAGTACATGGTTATGATACACGCGCCGGCGGCTTCTTTTGAAATCTAAAACAATCGTTGCCGCCACGCCGAAATCATAACATTTGACACTATTTGATTGCCGCCATAGGGCGTAGGTATACTCATGCAAAATAATTTCGAATTTTAAGAGTACCTACAGGTGTTCCAAAGAATAAATAAGTTTCAGAGTGTTTAGAATGAAAATGAATACATTATACTGATCACGCAAGTAGTATTATGATTAGGATAAAATGGTAAGGATAGGTAGTAGATGTCATATTAATTCATTCTAGTAAGTATATATTATAATATTGATTACTTATATGGTTTTAAACTAATTACTTAGGTACTATTATTGTACATTTAGTCATTATATTTCTTAAGTTTTTACAAGAAAAAATAGCAAAAAAGTGTTCAAATATCACCCGTTTAATAAATATTGTAGCCACTTTTAAGACTTTCTTTGTAGACAATGTGGGGGAAGCAACTTAAAACAGAAAGTCTGCGCAAGTTCAATGAACTTTATAAAGAATATAAAAGTTTACACTCACTGAACAAATCTCTGGAATTACCAGAAAAAGAAAATAAAGTATGTGACGAAGATGAAGACGTAATAGACTTTGATAAACTCTATGAATGTCCCTCGACGTCATCTGGATCTTGTCTTCAAGGCTTGGTGATAGACGAGTTGGAGGAGTACCTGAGAAAACCAAGAACTGCCAGCTCGGAAGACATTTTAGATTGCTGGAGGACGCATGAGACAGAGTATCCGATTTTATCGAAAATGGCCCGTGATTTTCTCTCAATACCTGCAACTTCAGTACCTGCTGAGAGGTTATTTTCTAAAGTATCATTAGTAATTAGAAAACATAGAAATAGGTTAAGTGATGAGTCAGCCAGATGGTTACTTTGTATTAATTCTAGGTCAAAAAAATTGATATAAAGTATCATAACCTAATGATAAAGCTGTTGATTTGTGTTGTATTTTATTTTTTATTCAAATAAATGATAAATCGTAAAACTCTTTTATTAAATTTCTTATAAATTGAGGGTTCAATCTCTTTCTAGACAGATAAGTATTGTTCTTTAAAATACAGTCAAGCTATTGTAGTTAATTTGTATTTTTTACATGTTTTAGCAAATGTAAGCTTATAAATCATAAATGTTTATTAAGAAACAGTTACTTCCATGGAAAACGACATATAGGTCAGTTGATTTTTCGAATTTCTCATCAAATCTTCAGTTATTTATTAATTTGCTTGATCTTTACTATGGCTATGTTAATTCAAGCTCACAATGTTCCAATTCTAATACGTTTTTCTAAGATTTAAAGTAAACTTTAATAAATAGTAATAGACTAATAGGTAATTGCAAGACTTGCAAGACTTGCAAGACTCTTGCTGCAAGACCAAGACCAAGACCAAGACTGGGAGCGCAAGACCAAGACCAAGACCAAGACCAGGTGTATTGGCGCAAGACCAAGACCAAGACTGGCTAAGTCTCGTCTTGTTCTTGCATTTGGGCAACACTAGTAGTCTCGTATTCTGATTCAATACTGTTTTTCATAACGTCGACATCGCTCAATTATCTTGAAACACAGCACGGGTAAAACGAAGAACAATGTTTTATTTGTTAGGAGTTCTAGGTAGAACTGTAAGAACATATTTTAAACATTTAGAACAAATGTGGGTAGCGAATGACAGGGAGGAATGGAAATCTCTAGAGGAGACCTTTAGGTACCTTCAATTAAACGAGGGGTCAGCGTACCAACTTAAAATAAGTTTAACTTTGTAGAATGTATTAACATATTGCAGTCGATTTAGATACATGTAATTAAATATATAAAAAAATATTTGTAAGAAATTTACTTAAGGCTTTTTAATATTTATACAAGTTTTATACAAAGGTTAAGCAATTTACCACTAAACTGATCAACTTTCTATATGAGAATAATCGTAAGGTATCGTTATCAAAAAAAATTGTAACTGTCCTATGGGACACAACTATATAAACTATAATACTGTTACGAATGCACCTTATGTCGAGGGCATAAGGTTCAATATCGCGTGACATGCAGTGCGTAACTTTTAAGCTCTGTAACTCGAGACCTAGACATTGTCTAGGTGTAATATAAAAACGCATTCCTAGACTTAAGGTGGCCTATCGAATGGTACAGGTTTCAACAATTTTGTCAACTAAGTGACGACATCGAAATTTCTAGAAGCCCGTTTCCGGGAATTACCGTAGGTACCTAGTGAATGTACTCGAAGTTATGCGCTATTATTATTACGTCTAGACGATTCTGGAATGTTCGATCAGCTGGCCTATATATAGCGCCGTGACGCCGGCGCCGAGTCAGTCTGCATTCGACTACCGAGACGAAAACAGCGACAATTAAGAAGCGATCTTTGAGAATACCTACTGCGACAACTGTAACGAGAACATTGAGTACTACGTGAAGAAACATCTGTAGTGTTATTGTGTGTTTACAACACGGACTTCGTGGACGTAAGTGAAGACTTCGGTGCAACGTCAGCAACATTCTACTTGTCATTGCCTACAATCGACTGTACCTTCGTTGCCAATAAACTTCGTAACCCTTAACCGGTATTTTAGTACCCCTAGCCCGTAACAATACCTACTCGCCTACACTGCTGAATTTTCATTCGCGATTACAATACTCGTCTTTGAAAACTAACTCTGTATATTATACACGGTGGTTAAGTACCTATAATATAATCGCCATCTACGTATTCTGCACATCTAACTAAGTTCAACATTGTTTAATGTTAAACTTAGTTCAACACTGTTTAATGTTAAACTTAGTTCAACATTGTTTAATATTAAACTTAGTTAGATGTGCAAAACATATCAATTCACAATTCTGGAAAACACCTTTTACTTCTTATTTGAAATTTTGTTGAAAAGTCGCAAGTAGGTACACAAACAAAAGCGTACTTTTGCCTACACACACGCGTTCAAAGCGTGTTTTAATACTTCGTTACCACAAGTAAAGCGCACGTCACTTATTAAGATAAAAATCTACCTATCTAAAACACGTTTTCGTGATAAAAAAGTTTGACCTTTATTTAATATCTTCGCAACGAGCGGGTATAGTCCAGTAAAAAGGTTTACAATGGCGTGATTTACAGCCAGTAACAATAATCGATTATAACTTTAGTTTTCAAAATCTTAATTACTGAGTGAAACATTTTATTCAAATCGAAACTGAAGTGTCATTTAATTAAAGAACTTCTATCATAAAATGCCAAAAGTACATTGACTAACAAAAGATCGTTCTTTAGTCTCGGATTCATTAATTATCTTTAGACACCCGTTACCTACCTACTATTTTGAATGCTATAGGTACGAAAAGACTTAAAACCCGTGGGACGAATCCATTTACATCATCTTTCGTGACTCCCAGTTAAACGCTTCATCACCAAATGATTGTACGATGATCGCAAGTTTGTGAATGGAATTGCAAATGTATGGGGGGATGTTTCGGCACACGTCATCTCGCGAACTAACGAAGTGGGGTGGCAGGAGTACGTGACGATAATTCAGTCTCGCGGGACCCCTTTGTGCAATCACTGCGGTTTCTTGGACCTCAAACATTTTATTCGGATAAATATGTTTTTTCTGGACACTCTTTAAGTACCTATAGGGTGAAGTTGAGTGTTTGATTAAATATGGAGGAGACAAAAAGAGGGAACCCCTTGTTTATTTAAGAATAAGGTAAACATGTATATTGTATACATTCACGATAATAAGGTTGAAAGTCGATAGTAAGATAAGTGAAACAAGTTTTCTCAAGATCTTAATAAGGAAGACTTTACTCTTCAATGAGAGATGGACAATGTCTGAAATAAAACGACACAGTCTTAGTACTAAATTGTTGCTAAGACCGGCTAGATCTTCGTTTGGCATCGCATTGGTCCACGAGCTAATACTTCAGCGGTACTGTATTGTCCTGCCTCGGACTCCGTCACATTGCGACTTTCTAAGCCTTTTTCGAAATAATAAGCCGTGTAATTGGGATTTATGTCCCTTTTACGATGATCAATTGGCAAGCTCTCTCATTTTAGCTCCCACAGTAATGCATTGCCTCTGAAACATACTGATGGGATTTGCAATCATAGATAATTAATTCTAAGTACGCATGGCCGCTTGAGTGTTCGAAGTAAGCTAATTGGTTTATAAGAAACTTTATTATTGCTCGGTCGAGACTAGATGATGGTGTAAGTACACTGCCTTATTGTACTTGGAAAACAGCAATACAAGTTGTATTACGCGATATTTCTTAGCGAGGGCGCACTAAATAAGAGCCATCTCATTAAGTGGCGTGGTGATTTAAGCAACAAGGTTAAGTGTAGCGAACGTACGTATAAATAACTTTCTTGCGAAGGATTTTTGGGAGTAGCCACATAAACTTGACCGAGAATATTTAATGTGTTCCCCGGCTAAGAGCTTCTACATACACGTCGTTATTTTAACCTTTGGAGAAAAAATCTTATTAATCATGCCTTGAGCCTAATCGTTTGTTATTTTTTGCATGTTTACCGAGAACTTAGAATGTATTAGAGAAAATCTTCGACGTTGGAATATTCTACGAAACATTATTTAAGAATTAATATTAGAATCAGAAATACGCATTGTTAGCCTGAAATATTATGAAATACGTTTTTTCAGATACATTATATTACATCATACTTGTTAGGAATGTTTTGTACAGAAAAGTATTATATTACGAAATAAAATATATTAAGTAGGTATGTATAAGTTAACATTTTCATTTATGATAATACTGAGTGGCATTGACGTGCAGCCTGTGTGTAATATGAATCCTAATAATATTATTTATAAATGCGATAGTTGGTGAGAAAGTATGGATTGATGTTTATTACTCTTTTACGCAAAAAATACTGAACGGATTTGCATAAAATTTGGCACACAGATGGTTTATAACCAGGAATAACGGGATCGAAACTTACGTGAATTACATTTTCGGCCACGACGGAGGGTGTAAATGGAAACAATAATCACTTATACTACATTTAATATAGTTAAGATTACATGGTAACTCCTAAATCTACTTAACCTAAGTACGAATGCGTCTGAAGTTAGGACGACACTGCTACACTCTGCTATCGTATATTATGTTTTTGCATCTGTCGAGATTCCTCCATATGTAGGTTTTATCGAGGTTACATCTAATGAGGTGATTGATGATTTAGCGATTCGCGGCTGGGCACGAGGCGGCGACACGAGGAGACGACTCAGCCGTTGGGATGTTGTAATACTCCGTACAGCTTCAGTTGCATGAAAATAGGTATAATATTCTGATTCAGCTGATTTGGGCCTCGTGACACGGTGCTGGTCACGGTGTGGGGACATGCGTTGGTACCGATACGTAACACGTGGGTGAAACCTCGGGGGCAGCTAGTTCAGTATGTTTTTTCTAATTTATTTCTTCACACTTTTCTAATTATGATTATATGATTCTACTTATGATTATTGATGCCGCTGAATAGGGATGTATCCAAGGTATGAAATTTAAAAAAATAATTAGTCCGTCTTATAGATAATAAAAAAAAATGAAGACCCGTTTTTTTTACTTTGTCGAAATTATCAAAAACTACTGAGATATAGTGTATTAAAATGACGAAATGGGGGCTAATTAATTCGTGGTATATGTTGTACCACGGCGTGACGTCATGCGGCATTTCAAATCAATATATCTTCCTAAGTATTTGAATAAAAGAAAAAATAAAAAATACGTGTTTAATATTTTTTATAAATCTATCTAAGGAACATTAAATTATTTTTTAGGATGCAACCCAATTAAAATTGTTCCACGGTTATTTTAAAAAAAAAAAAAAACAGCTGTTCTTGTTATATTGTAGCTGTGTGTATGTGTGTCTTTATTCTGTATGCATTTTAACCGCGTGGTACTCTTTTGTACAAAACATAGGTGTGTTTAATTTATTTTTAATAATCTGGTAATCTACTCTATTATACTCTGGAGTCATGTGCTGAATTCATGCTTACCCCCTGTATATTTTTTGTATTAATAAAACCCGTACTTACACGTGGTTTTCATTTCATTTACTCTTATACACGTAAACCAAAGCAAGGTTAGCTAGTGTAGCTACGTAAGAAAACCACGTCTTCAATCGCCTGAACCTCACCTTACAAGTTGACCGCACTAATCCTGCAATTTCACGGCGAAACGATGAAACTTTCTGCGTCCTAGTTCAAGGTAGATAGTTAAGGTGGAAACAAAGACTGTAACATTACTTACAACACTTTTTCCAAATGAGGTAAGTGAATCAGTTCTACAAGTCTGCTCAGACGGGGTGGCCTCACTTCGTACCCGTCAATTAGACACATGGGAGATTTATATGGCTATCTATCTTGTTCCTTGTACAGCGAACCCGGACCCAGCCGGGCCAACGGAAATTGTTTTTCAAAGGATCGTTTTGAACAACGTTGCTTTAAAAATAGACTTTGGCAAGGTAAAGCAAAATAAATGGCGTGTTTTCACAAAACAAAGAACGATCCAGGATGTTAATGTTGTTGCTGATTTATGTCCGTGGTTGTACCTTGTGGTGACAGCAAATAACTTTTCTTTACTAGTACATCGAATTATGGAAATTGACAAAAACTTCGGAGGCGCTCTGGTGTTTACGTCACAATTGTTGAATTAGAATGTGTAAGGTATAAAGCAGCTGAAAAGAAGTAATGCAACTAACGTTTGGACTCGCTGTTATGTTAAACGATTTGATCTTGCCTCTGTTTTTTTAATGAATATATAAGAAGGCTGCTGTGTTTCAAAATAAATATTGTTCCTGTGCGAACCACGGTGTGAAAGAAAGGTATCACGGGTATAGCCAGTTACTTGTTCTCTACCAAAACTAATTGTTATTATGCGGATAAAAGATTTAATTGGTTGTATATTTTAGTTGTTACACTTTCATGCTTAAAATGCTAAACAGATTTGGACCATGACGTGGATTAGGACATCGGATACTTTTATACAGATACTAGCGGCCCGATACGTGCTTCGCTACGTATAAAGTGAAATAAAAAAAAACAAATTTATTGAATCATCAAAATTATTTATTCAAACATAAAATATTTTAATTGCTAGCAACTTTAAAACTTAATCCAAAACATTTACATTATTAAACAAACGACTTGGGGTAGCGACTCTGGAACAGGCAACGTTAAAGGTTAAAGTTGGTCATTTGAAAAACATGATTCTTCCAAATTCAGATCACAAACGTGAAATGTTCGCCCTTGGGCTTTGTTGATGGACATAGCAAATGATAAACTCACAGGATATTGTAATGGTTTTCAAACTGGTTCACTCAAACGGCATATCAGTTGGGATCATAGGGATACGCGGTATCAAAAAAACATTCTCCTTTTGATTTACCAGTTAAGATCGCAGCTTCAATTAAATTTGGCAATAAGTTTTTCGCTGCCAAACTTGTGCCATTACACAGTTTTGGTCGATAATAAAATTATAAAGAAAGTGGCATTGATTTTTATATATAATATAAATAAGATTTTTACGGTTATGCAAGTGAAGCCACGGAGAGCAGCTAATCCGTGATATTTATAAAGCTTAGTCATGTAAAAAACTTCCAGCTTCCAGCGTATGGCATTTCCCCTAGCCTGACTGGCTGGGTAAAAGACTTCCTGACTGAACGGTCCCTCTGAGTTGTTGTCGATGGATGCTCATCTGAGCCCACGTCGACTAATGCCGGTGTTCCTCAGGGGTCTGTTCTCTCTGCAACTCTGTTTCTGCTGCATATTAACGATCTGCTGATGCCCGGTATCTATGGGTATGCAAATGACAGCAAAGTTGTGGAGAGATACCTGCCGGATGCTCGGGCTAGTAGGGAATCAATCCGGTCCGAAAGAGAGGTCATGGTAGAGTGAACGAGTGTTGCACTTCAGGCAGTCTCCGAATGGGGCAATGCCAATCTTGTAGCATTCAATGCCGCCAAAACACAGGCGTGTCTTTTCACCGCCAAAAGGAGCCCGTTCACCTTGGCTCCTACTTTTCGGAATGTATCCTTGGAGTGTACCGACCGCCTTCAGCTTTTGGGTTTTGAGATTTCCTCGAACCTAAACTTTGGGCGGTTCATTGAGTCCAAGGCCAAGGTAGCTGCCAGAAAACTTGGCGTTATCGCAAAGGTCCGGCAGTACTTCACACCAGGGCAGCTTCTAATGTTGTACAAAGCACAGGTCCGTTCGTGTGTGGAGTACTGCAGCCACATTTGGACTGGTGCTGCTAAGTGTCACCTGGCCACTTTGGAAACAGTGGAGAGGCGTGCGAAGAGGCTGATTGGTGACCTTGATTTAACTGGAGTTGGTCTCCAAAGCCTAGAGCACAGGCGTAGAGTAGCCAGGCTCTCGGTGTTCTATAGGATACATTTTGGGGAGTGTGCGAGGGAATTGCACGATTTAATTCCCCCATCTCCGTTCCACCATCGGACGACCCGTCGTACGGCGAGTTTCCACCCTTATGTTGTTAACACCTCTACGATCCGGCGAAACAAAGCGTTTCGCCTCCTCCTTTATACCGCGTACATCGAGGGACTGGAATAATCTGCCGGCGGCGGTGTTTCCGTCGGACTACAATTTGAGTGTCTTCAAGGCTAGAGTGAATAGGCTCTTAATAAACTAGTGCGCTTTACCATCAACGATTGCGTCACTGCTTACCATCAGGCGGGATTGCGGTCAAGCGCTGGTTTATATATTAATTAAAAAAAAAAACTTATTCTTCAAATAACGGTTCACAACTTCTAGAAGCTATCTAAATACGTCCTTGGGAGATAGCAAAACATACGTTTACAGTTACCCACATGAAGGAGCCTTTATTTACAATCCCTCAACTCAATATTTCAATCCTTAAACAAATAGGATGACGGGATGAGCTGGGCTTTTAACAAAGATTGTTCCTTGGATATTTTGGATAGAGAGAGTATGGAGGAAAGCTTTGGTCGAGTAGTGGGACATTAAAGACGAATAAAAAATATTTAGTATACAACTTAAAATTCTGTATCCCCCATTATGAGTATAGGGATAACGAGTGTTCTGGGTGTTAATGAGGCTGTTCTGTTTCTTTAGCTTATGGTGACTATGATGTTTGCTGAAGCTCGTGGCGATAACTTCTAGAATATAGACTACAATGCGAAAAAGATGCCTCTCATAGGTGTGCTGAGTACGGGTCAGCCCAAATATTATACTGCGATGTGCGGTCAGCAGAATGGGATTGCTTGTCTCTAATGCTGTACAAAAATTTCCAGATCGTTATTGAGCTTGAAGCAGGGATTCTCATAACTCTATGGCAGTGTTACGTTATTTTTACTTACATACACGTTAACGCTGCTGTTACTAACATGTTATGTTCATTGTTGCTTATTAATTAATAGTCATAATCATAGAATAGAATAATCTTTATTGTGTCCACCATATAGATTACAGAAACATAAATATAAATATTTTGCAAGGGTAACACAATGGGCTGTCTTATCGCTAAGAGATGTTTTGCAGACACCCTTGGGATGGAATACTATATCATCATCATTTCAAACATCGACTGTAGTACATAAAGCCCCGAGGTTTGCCATCACGATTGGTGTTGTGCGTCTCACATAACATCTTCTTCTTCAGCTTATTCAGCTTCTTCAGCTTAGGTCCACTCCTGGACAAAGAACTTCCCCTAAGGTTTTCCACATTTCGGTTGCCATAATCTCCATGCTTGACAGGCGGGTTGGGGATCGCAGTAATTTGATATTCTACAGGAAAAGCGCTGCTACCTGCTTCGCTGGTGATAGTTCCTTTAGTCGCTTCTTACGACACCCACGGGAGGATATGGGTTGGTACGATTCTAAGCTCGGTACCATACAATCAGCCTATTATATTCCCACTGTTGGAATACAGACCCTGTCTCGGTGAGAAGGAGTGGGTCGTAATCTTCCATGCAGGACCTGTGCTGGTAGATGTCACATGTGTTCGAAGTTTTCCCTTCACCCTTTTGAAAAGCGCCTGACGCGGTTTGAATCTACGGCCTACCACTTGTCACTAGGCTACCATTGGTCTCCACTCTCCACGCTGTGCGTCTCGCATCAATCGAATTCCAGCGCCCTTCACCAGTTTTCCGCCCTTCTAGTGTGAGGTACTTACTATTTCTTCTTGGAAGACGTATAGTGTTGCGTAGTGGGCCTCATTAGCTATTAGTCCTACGAGCACTGCTACTTAATATTTTCTTTTCTGATACAAACAGACTTCGTTTGAACTGTGATGTATTGGCGAATACAAAATCTACTTGCATTTTGACTAAAACCTATCACAATTTAATTAACTACAATTTTCTCAGTAAAACTGCCATCTGCGCAATTGAGCAGCCCTGTTAATTTCTACTTACGATTATTATCGTTTTAAAGATAACACATTGCAAATTAATTGTACTTTTATCGCTGTTACTTTATACCGATACTTTCCGTCCGACACAGTTTATAATAAATTAACTGTCCACGATGAGATTAAACAAGCTTACACAGATAGCAAAACACGACAAAATTAAATGGGAAGACAAAAATTAAAACGATCAGTCCAACGATTTAGTTAATGAGTAAATATAATCCGATGCGGAACGTGAGCGGAATTAATATGAGAAGTCGGTATATATGCTTCGCTTATGTGGAGGTGCCATTGTTGGTCTGGCTGGCTTTCGTTGATTGTTGTAAAGGGGTGTTTTATTACTAAAAATAAGGGATAATATATTAGGTTTTCAATATCAGTAGGTTCTTTTGTGTTTAGGATTTCATGTGGAGTATTATACTGAAGCAATAGATCTCGGAAAGAAGTCCGATTAAATTGTGATTTCAGTCGTACATTACATATTAATATAATGTTTTTATTGCATAGCCTTCATTGTCCCCTCTCATTGAAGGAGCATGACATAATCCATTCTTGGGCCCAGTGCTGATTGATGGATGTCACATGTCTTCGACTTAATTTTTTTCTCTATGTTTTTGTTCATCGTTTTGATAGCAAAGTAAAGTGCCTCTTGGGGCACACACATATACATAGGTACACACGACATGCAATTGGTAAGTCCGTGCCGATACCACTAAGTTACATAGCTCTTAGTAATTATTTATTTCTGGGATCAGTGATTTCCACTAATAACATATTAGGTATCTAAGATAAAGCCCGGGGTATAATCATCACATTATAGAACAAAATGTTTACGAGTAAAGATTTTATCACCACAATCATTTATTTAAACAGGTATCTATACTTTATGGCATGAATGGCATCCGTATATAAGGAGTGAGAAAAGACGGCAGTAAGTATATTTATTTATACATAATATATCATTCTTGAGGTACTAAAGTTTATGACTTAAATGTATGATCTTTCATGACAGTACTAAAAGAAAGTGACCTGGAACATAAAATCGATCGTTATCCGTCTGAGGGTAGACTAAAGCCAATTTTGTAACAAATCGAGCAACTATGAGGTGTAATGTTTAGTGGCGTCGCGCGTCGGCGCGAACTACTTTTGTTACGTTTTATTAACAGCAATAAGGTTGGGTTCATTAGATTTTTTTTTATGTTCTGCGTAGTAAACCGAGGCTCTGCACGTACTGAGTTCATACTTCATTCAGCTCGTAAAAGGCAGGTCGGGAATTGCTCGAATTTATTCACGAAGTTGCGCGCGGCTCCGTGCTCGGAGTGCGAGTGTGAACTGACCTTTATTAGATGACGCCATGTTAGACGGAGGCTTTTCGAGAGGAAAAAAAGGAGCCGTATTAGAAAATTTAATTTGACAGAATGCTATGGAATCCGGCTATTTCGACGTTGAATTGAAAGCAAGTGACTGTAATAGGTATCACGGGAAACGTACAAAAGACAGCATGTCATGTGTACAATGAGGGTTGCCAGGTCACTAAACCTAATAGTCGGACCAGTGCAATAAAAATTTTCAGAATCTAGTCACAATCTCAACTCAACGACGATCTACGTCAAAACTTAGTAAAAATGTGTAAATTGGAGGTATTTTTGACAGGTTGAGTTTGAGATTAGACTGTGAACGTCGTTGAACGCACCGGAAGACGCAGCGTGGGAAATCGCTGGAATCGGGAAGCACAGAACTAGACGTCGTGGAGATCCTTGGGGGTCCAGCAAGGGATGTCTTTCGGCTGAAATGATGATGATTATTATGTGAACGTTGTTAAAATTACGGGAATTGCCCCTCTAATCAATTTTTATGAAAATCTGACAAGGACAAATGTTAAATTCATGCCCTCGTAGATATGTAACACATCGCAAAAGCGGAACGTAAGAAAATGTAATAAATAAGCAATCTGTTACAATTTGATGGTCCACATTGGTACAAATATCATTATGAATGGTACATTGCGTTGTGCGTTCGATATTTTCGCGCCCTCGTATATTCATGAGCGTATTTTTTATTATTGATGCATAGCATATTGCTCATGAATTTTATTTTATATCGCGGCAATTTTGAACATTGTTTACAAGTACAAGATGCTGTACCGTCACACATTTTCGCTAGTCTTGGATACTATTAAATTTAACAACGTTCCCATTAAAAAACAGCAATCCGTATGCTACCTTGGTATGATCTTAGAAAGGAATTTTTCATTTATCGAACATATAAAAATAGTTGGTGAAAAAGCTAAAAAGAACTTTTATGCCCTAACTAGAATATCCAAAGCAACTTGGGGTCTATCATTCCTAACTTTAAAAACTATATATGGAGCTACCTACTTAGGATGTATGTGCTACGGTGCACCTGTTTGGGCCGATAGGGCCAGCATAGGAGCGGCACGACGTAAACTGCTTCAAAGCCAACGTTTGGCATTGATATTTTTATGCAAGGCGTATAGAACGGTCAGTACTGAAGCCTTACCGGTACTGGCAGGTGTACTTCCAGTCGACCTTGAGGTACAGCGACGTGCTTCAATGTACTACTCCGCGAGGGGGGAGGCCATGGACACTAATTTTGTTACACAACGCGACTTTAATAAAATCTCTAGATTATTTAAACCTCAGACTGAAGTCTGGGAGGACCTCTTATCCGAATGGCAAAGTAGGTGGGATAATTCCATCAAGGGCCGGCACCTCCATCTGTTCTTTCCATCCGTTGGCGATCGGCTGGCTAAGACATGGCTGGTGGTTGACCACTGCGTTGCCCAATTTCTCACAGGTCATGGCAACTTTAAAAGTAAACTGTATTCTTTTAAACTTGTTCCTTCCCCTTTGTGTCAGTGTTCTACATCGAACTGTGAATTTGAACAGTCCGCACATCACATCTTGTGGGAGTGTGTTCTTTGGCAGAATTAACGCAATATTATGTTGGATAGTGTACAAGTTACATCCGGAGTCGTTTATTATACGGACCTTGTAGAAACTAGAACCAATTTCCGTGCGTTCAGGCGCTTTTGCCATACCTATTATTGGAATCAATTGTAACAGCTAATACCTACTTAGGACCCATTAACTTAATCAAATTTTATTCCGTGGTGTTTGGCAATCTGGGCTTCTCCCAGTTGCAATAATGTCCCTTTGTGCCGTTTGGCCTAGTTCTGTTCTGTCTCCTGCTTGTTATGGAGGGAAGTGGAAAAAATATCTTTTTTCTTACTCCTCCGCTATTCTTTTCTGATTAATTTCGTTGCGGGACCCAAGACAGTTGAATCGTTTCTCCGGGACTCGTCGAGCTTCATTGCTCGGCGTTTTTCTGGCGGTCGCCACTGTTGATTCTGGCTTTCAGGAGTTGCAGTGGTTGGGAAAAGTGTGGCGGGTTTGTCCCATTTAGTCTTGGATAACCTTATAGGCCAGTACGTGTGTGTACGTACCTACCAGATTATATGGTTATTTTTTCATTAAATATTATAAAAACCCATAATTATTTAGCCCTTGCTTAATTTTGTTTTGGTTGCCTACTTGAAAATGATGGTGTAGTGTGGCCTGATATTGTAGTGGTAGATCGATTAGCGCGCCTCGCAACGATTGTCGATGTTACCATTCCATATGACGGGAATCTCGTGAAAGCTGAGAAAGAGAAACAAATAAAATCTCTCTACCTGGCACACTAGATCGTTTACATGTGGAATGTGAAATCGACTGTCATTGTACCGATTGTCGTATCGGCCAATGGTTTGATAGCCAAGAGCCTCGACCAACATTTATTGAGGCTCTCGTTAGGCAGTTGGATCAAAGGCCTGATTCAAAAGGCAGTACTCTTCGATACGGCCCGCATCGTGAGGAGGTTCCTGTCTCTGGAGACATAAACACGCGTAGCTTAGACCCTGCTCTCGATATCGGTGGAACCATTATTTTTTTATATTTTTAAATGTTTTTTATATTGAAATGTTTAAAAATATAATTTAATATGTATATATGTTGAAATAAAAGTAATAATAATAATAAAGTTTAATTCGATAAAAGTAAGGTTTACAAGAGAATCTTTGGATGAATTTAAAGTAGGAAAACTGTGACGATAGTTAATATCAAACTCCTTACCCACCAAAACATTCCATATAACGAAGATTGCCAAGACTCACTAATGCTGAAGGTAGTCTGTGGTGTGCCATTTACATATACAATTTTTCCTTAATATAATCATCATCATCATCATCATTTCAGCCGAAAGACGTCCACTGCTGGACATAGGCCTCCCCCAAGGTTCTCCACGACGACCGGTCCTGCGCCTCCCGCATCCAGCGGTTTCCCGCGACCTTCACCAGGTCGTTGGTCCACCTTGTCAGCCACTCGAGAACCCGTCGGCCCCATCGGGCATCGGTCCTACGGGCAATGTGTCCAGCCCATTGCCACTTCAGTGTTGCAATTCTTCGGGCTATGTCGGTTACTCTCGTTCTTCTGCGGATCTCCTCATTCCTGATTCGATCGCGCAGTGAAACCCCAAGCGTAGCCCTCTCCATTGCCCTTTGAGCGACTTTGAGCCTTCTTATAAGGCCCATTGTTAGCGACCACGTCTCAATTCCATAAGTCATCACTGGCAACACACACTGGTCGAAGACTTTTGTCTTGAGACATTGCGGTATTTCGGACGAGAAGATTTTACGTACCTTCCCGAAAGCGGCCCAGCCGAGTTGGATTCGACGATTGACCTCTTTCTCGAAGTTGGACCCAACCAATCCTTGCAAGTTTACTTTGCGAGTTCAACTTTTGTCCATCTCGTTATTGAAGCGGTTGCATGTGCTACTACTGAGCGTGAGGTCCCGGGTGAGAGCTATGAGGAACAGAGGTTAAAGTTCACTCATCCTCCTTAAGAAAGGGAGGATCCTCCGACGAGACAGGTGTTATGTCTGGCGTGCACTTACATGACCGTTGACGTCGGGAAGTTGTATGTTGGCTAGCTGGCAGTTAGTTAACTCTGCTTGCGAGACGCCGGATCTACGTCAGTATGACGCGTTGTTCGCATTTGGTGTTGTAGATACCGCTACAGTGTTATTGGGTTTTCTATCTGATTTTTTTCGGCAGGTTAGGAGAGAAATCTCCCTGTGACGCAGCATCGTTGGCCGTGCTGCCGTCTTCCTTCCTATTCGCAAAGTTTTTTAAATGAATAGGCTTAGTAAACTAGCGCGCTTTACCACCAATGATTGCATCACTGCTTATCATCAGACGGGATTGCAGTCAAGCACAAGTTTATAATTATATGAAAAAAAAAGAATAACTACCCAGTTCAATAGGCCATCAGAGATTTAAAAATATCCGTAAAAATTAGTGTACTATAGTCAGACCACTGTCCAATCTTTTAGGAAGACAACTCGTTATATCATGTTATAATTTCAAAACTATCTAAAGTTTTCAAACACGAACGAAAAGAATCAACATTCGAAAGCACGGAAATATTTGCATGTAATAAATAAAAGCGTTGTGTTACAATTTGACAGCGCACGCATGCTAGTAACATCGGGCTCGCAAGGCTCATTGCATCGCCCGTTTCGGAGCTATCGGCTCCGATATGTCTAGGGATACTAAGGATACTATTACTAAATGCTGGAATGCCGTGTTTATCATCGCATTGTTTATATACCGTTATTGTTCTCGAGGCCGTGGTGATCGTGCAAAAGAACAAATGGGTTTCGTCCAAAAATTCTTTTTTTTATATTCCCTGAACTCCGCTCATATTTTGCTTCTAGAGCTAATATGAAAACAGAACGCGGAGTAGGTGTTTGAATACATAATTGTACGGGGTGACCAAAAAGTAATAGATCAAACGAAACAGGGAGATAAAGGAGGTAATTTCCAACAAAACGTCTTTCTCCAGCATCGCCATAACTTCATTGCACGAAAAGTTACGAAATATTATGTTTTTTTGAATGAAACTATCGAGTTATTTTACAATTTCATCAGTAAAACATTTAATTCATTAAAAACAATAAAATAAAAGGTGTTGTACTATGATTCGCTAATGTATCCATACTACAAAAATTGTATTGCAGCTCTTGATACCAATTAATATAACGAGCAATTAATTATTTTCCGTAAAATTTGGAGTGTTACAAAAATAAAAACTTCTCGCTTTAAGAGCACAGCTTGAAAAAAAAATGTATTACGAAAAAATTACCCCGTATTAAAAATTCTTGCTGATTTAATGCCGATTCAAATGAGGTACCTACAACACTTAACTCTTTGACTTTTACTTTTGGTTTTATGGTCGCTTTTTCATATCAAGATGCAAGTTTCATTAAATTAATCTTATTTTTAATTTATTAGTTTATCTTAATCGGCTGGTTTTTTGTACTCAGTAACGCTAGAACTGTTCTGTTCTTGTCACACTTTTGATTGATTGCCTACCTATTACCTACGCTTCGTTTATGCGCTGTGTGAATCGGTTTTTGTGATCGCTACGGATTAGCTAGATAAGTGGAAGATGGCTGCTGCGAGGAGGGCATACACCCAACGGGAGCAAGCAGAAATGCATTACCTCTATCATCTATGGCTTTTGGGACGGCAATGCTCGGGCAGCTGCCAGAAAATATCGACAACGCTATCCTAATCGAGACCGTTTCCCGGACTACAAAGTGTTATGGACTGATGAGTCAAATTTTAGAAGAATGGGAATTTTCAACATGCACAATTTACATTTCCACTCCAGAGTGAACCCGCATATCATCAGAAATGCTCGATTCCAGCATCAGTTTGGTATCAACATGTGGGCTGGAATAATTGACCAGCAGCTTTTGCTCATGAAATGCCACCAAGGCTGAATGGTGCTCTGTATTTGATTTTTTTTACAAAATTATATGAACCAAATACTTAATGAAACCGAGATTCCTGAACAGAAATGGCAGAAATGTGGCTGCAACAAGACGGCGCCCCGCTTCATTACGCTCGGGCAGTTCGAAGACATTTGAACGAGCGTTTCCCTAACCGATGGATTGATCGAGGCGGGCCTATTGCATGGCCATCCCGGTCGCCCGACCTTAATCCAATAGACTTTTTTGTTTGGGGCTATTTTAAAGAAATAGTGTAAGACAAAAGCTCGAGTTTGCTAAGTTACAAATTCTTAATAACAGAGGTGCATTCCGCTGACTACGTGCGAATTTTATTAGGCGGTGCATTGTGACAGAGGAAGGAACTTTGAATATTTAATATAAAAATAGTATTTTAATAAAATTATTAAGTCATAATCATTCTTTTTATTTCATGGTGGCTTCTGAAATTAATACGTAGTATGTATGAAAAAAAATCTAAATTTTTCTCTAAATAATTTACCATTTATTAAATTTGCACCTAGATATGAAAAAAACGACCACAAAACCAAAACTAAAGGTCAAAGAGTAAGGTGTTGTACCTCATTTGAATCAGCAAGAATTTTTAATACACGGTCATTATTCCGTAATACATTTTTTTTTCAAACTGTGCTCTTAAAGCAAGAAGTAATCATTTGTAACACTCCAAAATTAATTGCTCGTTAAATTTGGTACCAAGACCTGCAATACAATATTTGTAGTATTGATACATTATCAAATCAAAATACAACACCTTTTGTTTTATTGTTTTTAATCAATTAAAATTTTTACTGATGTAATTGTAAAATAACTCGATAGTTTCATTCAAATAACATAATAATTCATAACTTTTCGTGCAAAGAAGTCATGGCGATGCTGAAGAAAGATTTTTTGTTGGAAATTACCTCCTTTATCTCCCTGTTTCGTTTGATCCACGACTTTTTGGCCACCCTGTATATGCAACAAATAAATAATAAATTAAAGTAAATTTCAAGTACCAAGACTCATACAAACAAATACAATAAAATTATAAATATAACAATTATATTTCCACTGTTGGGACACAGGTCTCTTCTCTGTGGGAGGGACCTTAGTCAACCACGCGGTTCCAGTGCTGGTAGTTGTCACAAGTCTACGAATTTTTCGCTTTAAGACATTGCCAGTTTAGAGCGCAGTGGTGATTTTATAATTTAAATTAAATTTAATCCTGTGGGAATGCCAAAACTATCCTACATGGTAAAATCCAAATCCAAAGTCCAAGTCCAAGTCCAAGGTCCAAGGTACAAGTTCCAAGTTCCAAGATCCAAGGTCCAAGGTCAAAGGTCCAAGGTCCAAGGTTCAAGGTTCAAGGTCCAAGGTTCAAGGTCCAAGGTCCAAGGTAAAAGGTCCGAGTCCAAGGTCTGAGTCCAAGGTCCAAGTCCAAGTCCAAAGTCGAAGGTCCATGTCCAAGGTCAAAGTCGAAAGTCAAAGTCCAAGATCCAAGTCCCAGGTCCAAGTTCAAGATCCAAGTACAAGGTCCAAATACAAGGTCCAAGTCCAAGGTCCTAAGTCAAGAAAATTTTGTTTATACGTTTTCATAGTTTTCAATAAGAAACCTTCATACTGAATTTAATTTGAATAACTTCAAAAACGGCAAAGTTTCACACTAACTTTTGCACCCCCGTTTTACCCCGTTTTTTTGGGAAATCATCAAATGAAGAGGTCATCACTTACCTGTACGCCAGGGCTACGGTTTCTTTTTTAACCAACCCGCAACCCTAACCCAGGAGGCATCGGCCTTCGTGGACCTCGTCACGATGTGCTGACATCTCTTTGAGGCGCGCATGAAACACAACACGTCGTCGATTTGGACCTGATTATACCTGATTTTACCGGTAATGGTAGCGGGGAGCTGCCCACTGCTCGCCGCCCGCAAGCCCGCGGCTCCTCTATCGTGTCCACCGTAAAGAGAATTATTCAAATCAGACCAGTAGTTCCTGAGATTAGCGCGTTCAAACAAACAAACTCTTCAGCTTTATGTATTAGTAAAGAAAACTATTTGTTCTTTAAATAACTTAATTTCTTTATATGCTTCTATTATTATTAAAGAAAAAGAAATGGTGCAGGTACATTAATAATAATATAATTAATACGTAAATGTAAGTTATGCTTACTTATGAGTCTTACAGCGTATGTGAGTACCTACCACTACAAACTATTTCTGGTTTAATGGTACAAAATGTTCGGGACGACACAGTTGGCGCAGTGGCTGAGCGATCGACTGCTGTGCTGCGTATCACGGATTCGATTCTCACACGGAATAAATACTTGTATGGCCTTCGGGTAGTTGTTCCGGGTCTGGCTGTTTGTGTATGTTAGTTTAAATGTACTGTAGCACTGGGAATTTATCCTATACCGTGAACATATCACGGTATAGGATAAATTCCCAGTGCGGGGCAACGTTTTTTTTTAAAATTGTAATAAAACAGTGTGACTGAATATAAATAAAATAAATAAATAATAATATAAAGTTACTCGATTCGAATCTACGACGTTTCGACGACATTTCGTAAGTCGCAGCTGTTACCGCTGCGCCAGCCCTTCTCTACGGCCCGGTGTACGAATGAAGACTAGTGATAGTATTTCCGCCATATTCCGTTCGTCGACGCTTGATAGTTAAGGTGTTTAACTGTTTATTGGCTATTTCATCATATTTATTGCTTATGAACATCATTGCCTTGTAACATCAGTATTTTTACTCAATGCCTGATTTCAATTTAGCATCTATTCATCACTTTATTCGATACAATTCTATCGGTTTCGATATTAGGTCCTTCTGTAGGCAGGTCACAGACTTCTAGCGCGCGCTCCATCTCACAAATTGAAATAGTCACAGCATTTTATATTGGCACTGTGACTACTCGAATTGCAGATTTTACTGTATTTTACATACGTATTTCACATACATATATGTTTGTAATCCTTTTGTGAAAATCTATTACTTATATTTGGTAGACCGTTGGCTGCTCTATCACCGGTCAGATACATCTTCTCTAGAATTCTAAGAGTAAATGAGGCGGTTTGACATCCTTTCTATACAAAAGCTGTCAAAGTGTACTCATATACTTTACGTGACGATCGAAAAATTATCTCTTAAACGAATAAATGCAGATTATGCTGTATCATAAGTAAACGTATACGCGACACACTTACAGTAATCTTCCTCTCTATGTTCCATAACTCCTATTTTAGTAACATTTATCATAAAATTATTGGTCTCTTCAGAACATAAATCTTCCATTTCTTCACGACAATGCCCACAGACGGCTATGGAGGTCGTAAATAATAATGTATACTTCTGTCCCATCATAATCCAATCTTCAAATAATGAGTATATGTCTTTCAAGAAGCTTCATCCCTAAATACGGTTTCATTTGTGAGATTTTATTGAGGGGCGCCTCCAAAAGAGCGGTTCTACAATATTCAGACGCGGCTTTGCTTACGATTTGCGACTTTCCTCCAACAATAGGCATCTGATTTATCGCTCGTCGATGTAACATCGCTCCTTTTTAGGAAAACGACGCCTACACGGGACCGATTCGATATTGAACACTGAACACCAACATATTGTTAAGTTACAGAAGGAAAGTATTGTTGTCAATAAATTATAGGAGTGCTTGATTGTGGTCTTGAATACAAAAGAAATAGTATAGTTATTTTTGTGGCAGTGTTATTTTTACATTCGTAACAGACTGCAGTTTTCCGTCACTATAAAACTGTGCACAATAGGTAACAGTGGGGAGAAAATTGTGACGGAATTATTAACAATAGTTAATTCTACTTCATTATTCTGCATATATTTTACTATTCATAAATGAACGGATTTGCTTTCAAAGCTGACTGTGCTCATACCACTTTACTATGCTATAGTAACAGTAAGTTTGTGTCGTGTTTTGACTGTTTAGTGGGGTTTATTATTCCTCGATTCACACCTCTCGATGTGTTTCTTGCTTATTCGGTGACCTCCGTGGCGCAGCGGTCAACATGCCTGCCTGCGACATGGAGGCCCCGGGTTCGATCCCCGGCCAGGTCATGATGGTAAACGATCATTTCCCGATTGGCCTGGGTCTTGAATGTTTATCTATATATGTATCTAATATGAATATAGTATCTTTGAGTTAGTATCCCATAACACAAGCCTCGAACTTTCTTTGGGGCTAGCTCAATCTGTGTGATTTGTCCGTATATACAATATGTAAAGAAAACCCTGTCCGATCCGTGAAGGTATTGTTGGGTATCGTTAACTGATTCGAATAATGTCAACAAAGCCGGGCTAAACTTAAAAAAAATCCCCCTTAAAAAAATAATATTATTTCGAAAAATCGAGGTAACTTAATGCATGTGCGGTAGGCAACACGTTAGGCGTACATGCGCGGGTGTGGGGGGGCAGAGCACGCGGCACTTGGTCGTATCGCTATTCGCTCCGTCACAAATGGTGTTGTTACTTTTTAAAAAAAATACCAAATTTTGGGGAAGTTGGAATTAATTCGCAGTAAAAAAAAAGAATATTTCAAAATTCATTACTATTGTCACTATGATGATTACATAAAATTTCATATTTTATTTGGTCTTGTGTATACCTAACATTTATTATCCTTTTGGGTCGGACGGGGTTTTCTTTACATATTGTATATATTTCTTTATACGAAACTACCTTTTGATAGGGCATAATTATTTGTCCTTTGCCACTGCTGAGACACAAGTTTCCGCTTTATGAGAGGGAATGGGATCCACAATATACGGGCCTGGTGTTGTTTGTTTAGAAGGAGCCACTATATTTTTGTATATTTTGACGTTCATAATCGCCTTTTATGTGCTTATTAGAAATAATTATAAATCACTTTGATTCAGGTGCTTTAACGTCTAGACTCGGCTCGAAGTCATGGTGGCCTATAGTCGTTGAAGTCGTGGTGGCCTAGTGGTTAAAACACCAGCCTCTCAAGTATGAGTGCGCGGGTTTGATTCCAGGCCAGGCAAGTACCAATGTAACTTTTCTAAAGTTATATGTACTTTCTAAGTATATCTTGGACACCAATGACTGAAGGTGAAGGAAAACATCTTTAGGAAACCTCGACTTTATAGGTCTGAAATCGCCAACCCGCATTGAGCAAGCGTGGTGATTACGCTCAATCCTCCTCTATATGAGAGGAGACCTGTGCCCAGCAGTGGGACGATAAAAAGTTGATAATGAACGTCTAGACATCATCCATTAACTTTCACTTCTCAGCATTGGTCTTATTTACTCTTTCCACTCAAATTTTCAGTGCAAATTTTGTCAGCCACCACAAACTTGAAGTGTCTCAAAGTTCATAGAAATGCAGTCCCTTTCTATAAAATGTTGGTAACATTAAAACTCTTGCAGACAAGTGCACACAGAGTGTCTAAGCATGAATAATTTAGTGAAGATGCCTCTTTATTCGTCGCGAGCAAATCTTTGAATTATAAAGTGGAGTGAGGTGGGACATTTGGGGACCCGATGCCATCTGGCGGCGCTGGTGTGAGTTAACAAGTTACATTCATACATATTAACTTAGCGCCGATGTTATTCCATATTCATGCGAGAATTGTGAAGTAGCGCTTCCGAATGGCGAATTTGCGTCGTGATTATTGTCTGCAGTATCTAAATTAAAGGAATTTGTAATAGGTTTTTGGGGTGTCGATGCGTTACCGTCATCAACTTTGTAATCTCTTTGTCTGTGTATTATAATCATTTCAGCTCCACAAAATGGCAATGTTAATCATAATAACATTTTGGGTTGGGTTTGTTTTATAAATTAATATTAATGAGAGTTGAAGATTTTATTAAATCTCTATGGCGGCCATGGCAGGAGAATCTGTACTTATTTCATTAAAAAGTTTCTAATAAAAACAGAAGCTATGAATGATGTTATGTGGCAGACATAAATTATGTTCATAAATCATTATAAACTCTCTGACACCTTCGGGTAATATTTTTTCGTCGATCTCAAGTACGCATGTGAGGTTCTTTATTAATATGTAATTTCTTTGTTTGACAAAGCTAAGTTCATCTAAAATTCATGTGAAATCATCATCGTCCAAGTTTTGTTATTCATGGAATTCCTTAAGAGGCCAATCGTTAAGATTTCTGGAGTGTATAAATGTATGATCAAGAATAAAATGTTGAGTTTCTTTTTATGTTTTTCGAGGGACCAATTTTAGGTACGTATAGTTTTGATGTATCGTGGAACAAAAAGGTTACGAATTTCAAATTTATGACTTAATGTGCTTTTAATAATATAAAGGGCATGTACAAGTTGTAATTTTGCCAAGTCAATGGGCCCGAGCCCTGCAATAACTTTCGATTCAAAGGTACATACATATATGGCAAGTATATCTTTTTATTAAATCAAAGATGGATGTTAAAGTCAATGCGAATAAATGGTAAAAGAAACCAGTGAAACCAGTTAAAATAAAGACTTTCTGTCTTTCATAAAATCCGGAGGTTGTTAACAAAATCAGCCAGAATCTGTCCAAAAACTTTATTCTCTGAAGATGCAGACGTTTCCATTGATGCCCAATCTATACAAGGAATCTGTGTGTGTCACCAAAATCCTTATTTCGAGCTCCGTTCAGGCGGGCTTTATGTCCCGTTTCCTCACAAATCCGAAGATAACGGCCGTGTTGGCAACCCCGCCGACACTAGACGACTATAAAAGTCTGGACTGAGGAACGGTTACAAAGAAATTTTAAAAGAAATTTGCGTTCACTCACTGTGAAATTGTATAGATCCCAATCATTGCGAATTACCTCCTCCGATCAAAAAGTTTGAGATTTCTTCAAATTATATTGGAGTTTTGAACGAGGTAATATTCTTAGAACTGACAGTGCAGTAAAAATTATATTCGGTAGGTATTAAATGGGAGTTATATTTGAAATCAAATCTGAATTGTGAGTAAGAGCGTAAAAAATATGATCTAACGAAAAGGGACGAAAGAAGATTTACTGTCGTCCATAAAAAACAAAGGTTTATGTTGATATTGCTGATTAAATAAGATCATATAATATATAGAGGTGATTAGCTTTTGCCTGCGACTTACTTCTCGTGGATCTGGAATATTATGCCACGAGGAAGTGACGTCACAATACTTACTGTCATTACAGCCTGATTTTAATAACTAACAAGTGTATTGGTATTACATTTTATCGAAAAAAAGTTAAAGTTCGAGCAGTACCTGTAGGTCCGACATCTCAACAATAGACGGAAGGTAGAAATAAATGTTACAGGTAAGTGCTCACTCACCGTGCATTAAGACGAACGCAGCGTCGAACATTCCTAGAAACGTTACATTACATGGGAATGCTTTTGGAAACAGCTTTTACCTGTATTGTACTATCTCAACCGCTCTTGGAAATACAGTTGCTAAACATTTATGAAACCCCACAGCAACCTTACTGTAACAAGAGTAAAGAACATTGTGATTTTCACTGTAACGCAAAAACAGAGGTAAAATAAGTGTGAAAGGACTTTAGCCTCTCGTGTAACGACAAGGAATCTTAACTGAGAAATAGTAGGGTTCCCTAGTGTCCCGTCACAATGGCGCCAATAATTTTGTTCACCAACTAAACTAATTTTAAGTTCATCATCATCATCATTATCAACCTTTTTATCTTCCCACTGCTGGGCACAGGTCTCCTCTCAAACAGAGAAGGACTGAGCGCAATCACCACGCTTGCTCAATGCGGGTTGGCGATTTCAGACATAAAAGTTCAGGTTTCCTCAAGATGTTTTCCCTCACCTTCAGTCATTGGTATCAAAGATATAATTAGAAAGTACATATAACTTTAGAAAAGTTACATTGGTACTTGCCTGACCTGGAATCGAACCCGCGCACTCATACTTGAGAGGCTGGTGATTTAACCACTAGGCCACCACGACAGTAATTTTAAGTTAAGTGAATCTTTTTCTTTCTATTTCATTAAGAAAAGGATAGAAGATACCATTTTAGTTTAATCCTGTCAAATTAAGATATTCTATAGACAGGCAGCTTAGACCTGATTATAAACATGGCGCCCAAACATACACCAATTTATGTCAGGCACGGACTAATTTGACAGGTCTAAACTGAAATATTATGTTCTGTCCTTTTCATAATGAAATAGAAAGAAAAAGATGCACTGAAATTGAATTAAATTTTGTTTGTGAACAAGAGAATCGCCATTAAGTGTAAAACTTAAGAGTTAACATGAGATAAAAAATAGGCTATTTGTTTCAATAAGTCGACATATTAAATACGGAATCCTAACAACGAGTCTACAAAGAACGGTGATAACTAAGGAAAGGGTTTCTTCTTCTTCTTCTTCAGCCTATGGATGTCCACTGCTGGACAAAGGCCTCCCCCAAGGCTTTCCACGTTGACCGGTCTTGTGCTGGCCGCATCCATCGGCTTCCCGCGACCTTCACCAGGTCATCGGTCCACCTTGTTGGGGGCCTCCCTACGCTGCGTCTTCCAGTACGTGGTCGCCACTCCAGAACCTTACTGCCCTATCGACCATCGGTTCTACGAGCAATGTGCCCTGCCCACTGCCACTTAAGTTTAGCGACTTGCAGAGCTATGTCGGTGACTTTGGTTCTTCTGCGGATCTCCTCATTTCTGATTCGATCACGCAGAGAAACTCCGAGCATAGCTCTTGCCATTGCCCTTAAGGAAAGGGTTTAATTTCCAACTATTCTATAGCTCATACCCATCCAGTGTGGCTACCATGAGTTTTCATTACGAGAAAATTTCAAAAGTAGAACTTTAATAAAACTTTCTAGGATTTTTTTTTTGATCTTGATGGGCTGAACAGTCTAAAAAAAAAACACAAAATAGTTTCTGAATTAAGCTTGTAATTTAACTGTATATCCAAGCAAATTTGTTATCTTAGTTTACATATTTTATTATCCTGAACGTATATTCTTTCAAATAAAAAAGAATTATTAAAATCGGTTCAGGAATTCCTAAATTACCACGGAAAATCCAACATACAAGTACAACATATAAGTAGTATACTTATTTTTGGTTTTATTGGTTTGGCTTATATACTTAATTATTTTAGGTTTATATGTTAGGTATATTTAATATTATTACTTTAATAGTTCTCATATTCATATTTGATTTCCTCCTTGTTCTTACACACTATTGTCTACATTTCTGTTTTACTTCTCCTTTCGCAGGTCTGCTGGAAGAAATTTCTTAAGAAATAAGCAGCACCTTTGTACTCAGATCTTCATTTTGTTGTATCTATATGTATTTTATTGTGTGTACATAAATAATAAAATAAATAAATAAATAAAATACATAACTAATCTAAAGAACGGTGATAACTAAGAAAAGGGTTTAATGTCCAACTATTCTATAGCTCATACCCATCCAGTGTGGTTACCATGAGTTTTCATTACGATGACTCGATCATAGGCATCGAGCGCGTTTGGTGCCCTCATTGGTTGAGAGTTCTTACAACCTTGAAGCGGGCCAATCGATCAGTAAAACGCGGTCGATATCGATGAGGAATTACAAGCTTAATTCAGAAACTATTTTGTATTTTTTTTTAGACTGTTCAGCCCATCAAGATCAAAAAAAAAAAAAAAAAAAATCCTAGAAAGTTTTATTAAAGTTCTACTTTTGAAATTTTTCTGATTTTTCAAATTTATGGTTCATTAAATGTTAGAAGGAGCGGGGAGGACACATTTATTTGTACTTTAGATAGATTATGTCCGAACATATTAACATTATCAAAAACTTATTGTAGTAAATCCCTATTCATTTTTAAATACCTATCCAACAATGTATCACACGTTAGGGTGAAAATGAAAAAATAATCACTTACCACTTTACGTGTTTGGAGGGTACCTTATTTAAACAATTTTTTCAAAATTATTATTTTAGCACTTTGTCGGCATGATATACACATATTGGCGCCGATTCTCTTGTAAACTCATTTTAAGTTAAGTGCATCTTTTTCTTTCTATTTCATTAAGAAAAGGATAGAAGATTACATTTTAGTTTAAGATATTCCATAGACAGTTTAGACGCGATTAAAAACATGGCGACCAAACATACTTCAATTTCAATTTACGTCAAGCGCGGACTAATTTGACAGGTCTAAACTGAGATATTAAGTTCTGTCCTTTTCTTAATGAAATAGAAAGAAAAAGATGCACTGAACTTAAATTTAATTTAGTTTGTGAACAAGAGAATCTGGGCCACTGGTATTAAATTTGAGCTCTTTAGTGCTAACGGTCACTGTGATTATGCGCGGATGGATGGATGGACGGACGGACAGACAGACAGATTTGATGAAACTATAAGGGTTCCTAATTGACTACGAATCCCTAAAAATAATGAAACTATTTAGAGTATAAATATACTCTAACTTGATTCCTTACTTTTACTACCCTTTTTATGTAAATCAGAAAAGGGGTCGGTTTAAAAAACAAAATAACTGGTGGTGCCGTCGGCGAGGAGTAAGTGGAGAGAGAGTGTAGAGATGATATATGAGGCAGCTGGACCAAGGGAACGTGAAGGAGTAACGAGTCCTGGTGTCCTGAAAGATAATCATAATCAACGCCTGTTCTGACCTGCATGAATGAAAGCAAAAGGCACGTCTACATTTGATGAGTGGTTTGAGATTTGTTTGAGGAGTGGTTAGGTTTGAGGCGCCACGGTGCCCTCACCTTCCACCTGACGCAAGTCCTTACCGGAAACGGCTGTTTCATGAGGATCCTGTTCCCGATAAGGCCGGAGGAGACGCCAAGGTGTCCACCACCACTGTGTGCATCGCCCTGAGGACACGGTGGAGGTCTGTCCTGCTTGGTTAGAGCACCGCCGTGTCCTCGTGGCGGCGATCGGAGGCGATCTCTCGCGTCCAACCCTGGTCCAGGCCATAGTCCGGAGCGAGGCAGTGATGCTGGCAAAGGAGGAGGCGGAGTGTGTGAGGGGGCGGGAATCCCAGCGCCCTTACGCCTCTAGCCGCCGCAGGAAACGCCCTGGTCGGGAGACAACATAGGCCTACGGCGATCGAGGCGGCGAGCGATGGGCATCTCGCTGCCCGCAAGCCCGCACCTACGGTAAGGACCAGGCCCAGGTCGACGTCGCGCGTCGCGTTGTTTTTCACGCGCACCTCAAAGAGATGTCAGAACATCGTGACGGGGTCCACGAAGACCGATGCCAATGGGCCAGGTCGGGTTGGTTGACAGAGAAACTGTGACCTTGCACCCGGCACAGGCAAGTGAAGGAACACGGGTGAAAAAAAGGCACGTGTACACTGAGCAGTTTTTGGTATTATATGAATATGTAGGTATATTATATGAATAAGCCCAGCGGAGGAAATTTAGTCGTGAACATAAGTACGTTGTTATTTTCACTTGTAAAAATAGAGGTAAAATAAATGTGAAAGGACTTTATTAGCTGAGGCACGTGTACATAACCACGTGTGTCCTTGGCAGTACTTGATATTATAAACAAACTTAGTAAAGTGAATTGACTCATGAGTGTACGTGTTTGATTTTTTATCAGGTCTTCTGTAAAATACAGACAAGCTATTCAAATCTGTCAAATTTCTTTAATAAGTTTTTAACTTTATAGCGGAATCGTTAAGGTTCAAGCTTGATTGAGACAATTTGACAGATTCGGATAGCTTGATTAGTTGGCGTCTGTACATAATGCTTAACATACCTGTTTTTCCCGAAGAAATAAGCAGAGGTAGACTAATTAAGGCATTTGTATTAAATCTCTTGACAGCCAGTATTTTGCTACTAACCAAATTCACACTGAGAAATTGGAAAAACTCAATAACAATTTTCCCTTTTCGGAAATAGAACAGACCTTCAGCTCAGCAGTAGCGTTTCGTTCCGATTTGCGTTGAATTATAAATAGTTATACGACTTTGCATACCCCGAAATTGATCCATGATACTATAATTAAGTTAGTAGAGTTAAGTTAGTAGATATAATTAAGTTAGTAGAATTCCATCGATAGCTATCATTATGTAAATAAATAATTGCTCAGTTCGAGGAGAAACACAAACACTTCACAATACAACGATCAATACAATATGTAAGTGCAACAAGCTGTCAATGTGTACTTGATGACGAGTAGCGGCAGCACATAACAGACATAATTCCGATTTTGTACTGTCTTGGACGGTACAGAAAGCTGTGCGTACACACAGATCCACGGTACAACAATAATAATAATAATAATTTATTTATTTTCTCACCACAATACATGTTTTACAGCTACCAATTATAAATTTAAGGCATAAAATTTTCGTATTGTGGGAGACTGGTGCCTAAGCTAAGCTATATGCTTGTATTTCAGGACACCAGGTCTCCACCCCTAATTACATATAATGAGCCATAGATAGGTATTATAATCAGAAAAGTAATCAAAATTATTGTGGTATTACGAAAATAAAATGGACAAAATAAAATAAAATAACAAAAAATAAATGCAATAAAGGTGAGTGAGCAGCACGTAGGTGCATGAGTGAGTGAGTGAGACAATGCCTTACATAAGATAAAAACACTAATATGAGCAGCTACATTAATTTGTAAAAATCTACCCTAAAAAATTAAGTTGAAGTGTGTGTGAACTGATAACATCGTGAGGAGGCAGGCTGAGGCTTATCCTAGAGGCAAAACTTCGAACTTCTACCAACGCGCATTGGTCCCGCGTGATAGAATACGGTCCACTCCCTCTCACCCAGAGGAGGCCTTTGTTCCAGAAGTGATAACATTATAGGCTCATTATGTCATATTATGAGTGTGAAGTCAAGTCAGATTCTGTCATTCCAAGTTATGCTAAGGATTGACAGTGACAGCTCACATGATCTAAGTTTTCATAAGGAGATTTTATGTTTTCTGTATTGACCAGCGCAGCAATGTATTGTCAAGTCACATTTTACGCTAGTTCGGATTAAGCCGCAGTTAGTTGTCACTGAGACGCTACGAAGTTCTGTTGTTGTTGCACACTGCAATTTTAGTGGACGCGGGTATGCCTGCTACTGCTGAGTGCTTTTATCCAGATGGAGTGGGGTATGTAAGAAGCGAAGAGCGATTATAATGTATTTATTTATTTATCCGTTTATTTCAGGCATCAAGGCCCATACAAACATATACAAAACCTACTATCATCATCTCAGTGTTAATCCCAGTCGCATCCGAAGCTTTTTCAGCTTTGGAGTCAGGGGTCCGCTTTACCAGTCTTACTGCTGTATACAATACCTACTATATTAATATAAAAAACTTATAATACGATAAATACACATAATTAACTATAATACACCTAATGTACACAACGTGTCGGCGTCGTGTTTCGCTTACTGTAGGCTTAGTATGAGTTTTCAATACGAAACTCGTTCGATCGTATCGAGCGCGTTTGACACAGCGATTGGCCCGCTTCAAGGTCGTAAGAACTCTCAACCAATGAGAGCGCCAAACGCGCTCGATATCGACGATTAAGTTTCGTATTGAAAACTCATACTAGGCCTACAGGTGTCACGTGAAACCGGCCGTACACAACACCTTTCGGTCAGAATTCTTCTTTGAGGAACTTCTCGAGATGATATGTCGGAGGGCGCACCACGAACGACTTGATATTTGTGTTGTGACGTGGTTCCAACTCCTCGACTCTCAAAGTCCAGTTGGTCTTGACACGCAAATCCTCCACGACCTTCTCAATCTTCGTGGAGTGGTGCAGTCGGGACATATATAGCAGCGTAGCCGTTCTACGTTAGCCGTATTATAGCCGTTGAGGATAATAATCCTCAACGGTCTAAATACAGATATATGTATCATCTACAGAGTCGTATTATCATCAGTCGCATCTGAAGTTTTTTAGCTTTGGAATCTGGGGTCCGCTGTAGAGTCTTATTATATTACAGAGTAATTACGTAATGTGTCCATGGAGTTTCTTGCACGTTCTTCTTCATAGAGATCTACGCTTTGGAACGTGCAATTTAGCTTCATTTTTCTTGGACTGACCGACATTGACTATTCAAAAGCACCAACGGATTGTTAATTTGAAATAAAGAATTTTGATTTTGATTTTGTGTAATTGACTTATTTGCCTTAGGCCCTTGGATGACCCTGAGATTAAGCAATCGACAAATTTTTGTTTAGGCATAATAAACTATTTTACTTTCTCTTCTATGTATGCTATGCCTAATTGACATGAATGAGAAAGGTTAACATAGGGTCGGCATTCCATAAAGCGTTGGGAGAGTTTTCATAGTTTACTTTTACCTACAGTGACATAAAAAGGGAATAAGGTCATTTGAATCGTATAATACTAGGCTTCAAAAATTGCTGTTAGCTTTTAATTTGCAAAAAAACATTTATGTAGTACCCATCTGAGATGGAAAGAGATGTAAGTGCAATTGTAGGTAATAATGAAACTAAAACACCACAAAAGTAACATCCTGAAATATTTTATAGACAACAGACAGCTTAATTCTTCAGTGCAACTTAAAACAAGCTAGTAAGCGAGGTCGTTACTTTAAAACACACTAAAAGTTAGGTCGTAACTTGTGCCACGCGTCAAGTTCAAGCTGTTAAGCCGATGTTACAACAGATTTGCCGCTTTCATCCAGCGCGCGGATGCGGGGGGACAGTGTGCACGCCCCATAGCGAAACATCCCACTAAATTGAAGTGATAACAAATGTGTGAATCGAACCGGATTCTCTTTTAAATCTATGAATTTAAAACTGTGACCTGATTTGACACAACACAAACCCTGTGTAGTGATTTAATCGCAATATTTGACGTCACAAAACATCAGATTCATTTACATTATCGACCATTTGTTTTAAAAATTACTTCAATATTTTCACACAATAAATAAATGGTGCTCCAGAATTGTTTTTAGAAATAACGATAAAGTGCGTCAATTTGAAACGAGAGTTATAAAGCATATATTTTTAGTGTAGGTTTTACATCCCTGATGGTCATAGTGTTTTATATGATACTAACTTTTCGCCCGTGATTTTGATAATGTTTTGACATAAAATATTTCTCCGGATCCACAGCGCTGTTTTGCATCATCATGCACTGTTACTTCGTTTGTGATTAGCGTATTTTTTGCTCGAGTCTGTTCTCTCTCAAAAATTACGCTATTTAGGTTTAAAATTAATTAGGTTAAAAAAAGTAAACTACCGGCCCAAGCTCCAAATTTAATATTGAAAGATAGATGATATCATGTCTCCGCAAAAGACAGAATGTGAAGTGAAAATACCAAATGCACCCGTAGCAACATAAAGTAAATAAGATAGATAAAACCTGGACAGAATGCGACCCCGAGGTGTCGTTGGAGGATGCGGTGCAAAAATGACTAGTGAAACTTCCGAACTAAGTTCTGCTTTTATTTTCTTTAGTAATAAGAAAGGCAGTCGAAGTTACCACTAACTTGGGAACACGTTTGTAATAAAAGGAAAGTAGTCATTTAAGATTCCCTATAGATGTTTTCAGGACTTTCAGGTGGTGACCAAGAATGTTTGCCGTGGGATACCGGATTGCTTGAATATTTACAAACCATGCATAAGTACTCCGCGAAAGTCAAATTTGCAAAATTTTTTGGTCACTGTAAACATATAATCAGGGGCCCTAGTCAGCTATTTTATAAATTTATTATTCTAACACGATTCCATTGTCATTATGCTAAAAGTTCGCTAACTGCTAAATTCATAATGATCGATCAATTTATCGGTCAGTCGTCTCATATTGGAATGTTAATAGAATGACATAGCTCTATTGTCATTATTATAAAACCCGTTAATAGAAATTATTTTCTAAAAACTACTAATCAATTTGACATTTATTAATATGGATTGGAGAGTGTCACTGATTGACCATTGGAAAGCAACTTCTCAAAATTGATCATGATGAGATCACTAATCTACCATTCCGACACCATTATAATAACAAGCTAGGGCCCTGGTGACCTAACCGGCTTGTATGTTGACACCAGAAATCCTGAACCTTATTTATTTATTGATAAATATAATTTTTGGTATAAAATTCTTTGCCTGTTCATAAACCATGTCTCCAAAAGCATTATTCAATTTGTTGAATAATTAAAATACGTCCAAACAAGGAAATTGTAGCTTGAAACAAAAAGAAATCCTCCTTTCTAAAATAACCTCAATTCCCAGTAAGCACCTAATCCTATGGACAATGATTTCGCGAGGCGGGACCAACTAAGAGTTTTTTCTCATAACTCAAAATGAGATCATAACGTCGCAAATCTCGGGAGGCCTTAAAGAATAACAAAAGGAAAAAGCTCAAAATTACGTTGGCCGAGTAATTTTCGGGGCGAGCCACACAGAATGGTTCCTTAGGGACCCTCATCGGGACCCTTCGCGATTATGTAGCGGTTTTATAAGCTTGTTATGTTTTACGACCAAAATATAATGTTTACAGATATACCTTGCTCGCAGTCGAAATGAGAGGACGCGTGCGTATTTATTAAAATTTTCTCCAATATAAATATTAACGACGGCGGCGACGTCCCTTCAACGGGTGGTCTTAACGGCTAACAGCGTGTTTTCGTTCTGAACAAATCTATATAGTAAGAATAAACCTGAAAAGTTTATTAATATGTTTCAACGCCAGTCGGATTTAAGAATACTTTTAGTAATAAAATAAGTACCTAACTTCCTCAAGATTGGGCTAACAATTGTAGCGTAATTCTTGAGGACCCTTAGAAGCCGATCAAAAAGAAAAAATAAAGAAAGAACTCCACGAGAAAATGCAAGTACCAGTGCGAGCGGGCGATGCGATACGATGAGATGGGAACAAGAAGTTTCATGAAGACGAATCGGCTAAGAAGCTAGTTGTAGTCATATTAAATAAAACGGCACAGCTACATATATCGTGTGTGAACACAATGACGCAGCCATTAATTTTGTTTTCGCTAAAAGTGTTGAAGATAAAAATTGCTTTTACTATATTGCATTCATTTTGAGAAATTTACTCTTTTAGGTATATGAATTACAATACATTGTCTATACTTAGTCAACTATTGTGAAGACTAAAGCAGATACGTATAATATTTTCTTTTTATAAAAATATGTATATTGTTCTTTCTGTAGTGTATTGGCCCGACTGAAGCGAATGACCCTAAGATTTATCTCTTGAGATAAAACTCAAGCTTACTCTTCAAAGTAACAGTTGTTACGGACCAATCAGTTGGAGAGCTTTTTAAAATTAAAAAGTGTGGTATTTGTGTTTTCTATTCAGTACACCACGTCCAGACTGGGAAAGTGGGAACTAGGAACTAAGCTGTTATTTATGGGAATGCTTTCAGTATTTACCACTCAAAAGGTAATTTCTTTGAAAGTCTTTTAACTAAGCTTTGCTGTTTAAGTGGTTGGTAGTTCCGACTTGTAATGTGTGCCGTGGACACTTTATTAAAGCTTTAGGGAACTGATGATGAGGTGCAGGTAATGGTGTGTAATAGGGATGTTTCCTGGGTAAAAAAAAAAATCTATTTAGTCCATCAGTCAAATTATAGAAAAATATTGGATACGTATATTTTGTTTTATCAAATCAATAAAAATTTAAAAATATAAAAGGCATCAAAGATCAGTAGTAGGGGCTGGTGACGTCACTGCTCGCTGAAAGTGTAGCTTGCAGTGACGTCACATGAGTTTTCAACGCACTATGTCGTCTTCATTTTTTGTTTATATGATAAAAGAAAAAATACGTGTCTAGTATTTTTTGGAAATCTGACTGACGGACTAATTAGTTTTTTTTAGTATAGTTGACTAAAAAAAATATATACATATAAATTCAAGCGGTTTTTTTCTTAACATACATTTATTAGCAGACACCATGTTATCATCATCATCATCTCATCTTTTAGTCCCGGTTGTATCCGCGGCTTTCGCGTTGGAGACTAGGGTCCATTTTCCTGCCCATTCCCCTCCATTTCGCGAGATCTTAAGCATCTTGTGGTGTGAGATTATTGGCACGTACATCATCTCTTACAACGTCAAGCCAGCATTTCCTTGGTCTACCCCCCTTGTTTGGGGCCGGAGGAGGCGCCACGGGAAGACATTTGTTACCCACGTAATATGCCGTTTTCGTAAGTCGTGACCGTACCAGCGTAGGCGACCTTCCTGTAGTTTATCTGTTATGTCACGGACATGAAGACTGTCACGGATTTCCTGATGCGGTCTTTCCGCGTAACACATCCACCGCTGCATATTCACCTCCGTGACATGCAGCTCCTGCTTGTGTCGCTCATGCACAGGCCACGCCTCACTGCCATACGCAAGAACAGGTCTAATGATGATCTTATAGAAGTCCTAAGTCACCATGCATTATAGAGAAAACATTGATTTGTGGATATTAAACTGCTCCGTTGAACTAGTAGTCAAAAGTGCTGTAGCAGAGCATAAGGCACTGAGTTCGGTTCCGGGTTCGGGCTAACTGTTATTGAGATTTTCTATCAAAGTCTGACAAAAGTGAGACAAAAGTTGGTACTGGTAAAATGAGGGTTTACTGTAGATACCCCAGAAACATCCATTTTCACGACCTTATAGACATGCTATATCTAACAAGGAAATAAAAGAACTTTTAATAACATAAATGAATACTTGACAAGCACTGTTAGTTCCTCTGGCGTCTCTCCAATATGACCATTCTTTCTTCGATTGTCTTATGTTGACAAATTGACATTTTCTCATTCGTTGCTTTCTTTACTTTTACGGTTGATGTATTAATATTGTCATATATTATGATTTTCCTTTGAACCCGTAAACTGAACTCCGTTCATCATACAACGGGTTTAAAATTAGAATTGGCTTGTATTAAATAATTTTGAACTGCAATAAAAATATGATTACGCATGTGCCTTGGTTCTAGCTAGCTTTTGAGGTCGTGGTCTATACGAGTTAATTTTATTTACTCTCCATCTGGAACATTCTAGACTCCAATGGAACCTTCAGGAACATTCTGGACTCCAATGAACCGTCTTGAACATCCTAAACTCGCATGGAACATCGACATTTAACAGGCTGTTTCATTATTATTACTATTATTATTGTTTTCTAGGAAATGACGAATTTTCTAGATCGATCGTCACCGAAAGAGCAAAATTTGCCGAGACAGTCAGTCCGTTTTAATCAATCGACCGAAAAAAACTGTAAATCAAAAGCACCAAATAAACTTCGGTAATATTTATTGTGGTGCTACTATCTCTCCATAACCCACACGCTCACACCACAACATTCACATTAAACTATTCGACAATTTCCATAACAATAAACTCATCTGTTCGTTACTCAATCATCTGAAAACACAAAATTTAGCAGAAAGAATTGCTAGTCAGTCGTGGTCATTCATGAGTGCACCGTGTAAATTCAGTATGGCAACACAGGCAAATAAACAGCGCCTCTGTCGCATAAACTCGCCAGCTACGATGCGTTAGTTTGAGACGCTCCGCTGGTCACACCGGTGTTGCCATTCGCAATTGCATAGAATTAGGGATTTGAACTGGAAAGGATGTAAGATACAGGAAATGTTTAAGTTAGTGGGAGGTACATTTTATAGTAAGAATCTTGATGATAAAATGGCCGTTGCAAAAGAGAACAATGTTTTGATAGAACTATTACTTTTTAAGGAAAATAGCAGGTAAATACTTGCAAATAATTGTTACCTAGGGCAAGGATAGAAATGTAAATTTACTTCCATGGTGTTAAATATAGGAAAATCATCCCTAAAACACAAAAATATAGTTAGTATATGCATATTTTTTTAATTCATCATCAACTTTTTTTATCGCCCCACTGCTGGGCACAGGTCTCCTCTCATACAGAGAGGGATTGAGCACGTAATCACCACGCTTGCTCAATGCGGATTGGCGATTTCAGACTTAAAGTCCAGGTTTCCTCAAGATGTTTTCTTTCACCTTCAGTCATTGGTGTCCAAGATATATTTAGAAAGTACATACAACTTTAGAAAAGTTACACCGGTACTTGCCTGGCCTGGAATCGAACCTGCGTACTCATACTTGAGAGGCCGGTGTTTTAACCACTAGGTCACCACGACTTCACTAGGCCACCACGACTATATTTAAACTATATTTATTTTCAATTTTTTAGTTCGATATTATTTTTTTAAATAATATATGGATAACACGAACGCTTAAATGGTGCTCATGTGTTTAACCCAATTTTTCTTGATCTCCAACAGACAGAATAGCAAGTGCTAAGATTCGTAATGATGCGTTACCCAAGTAACTAAATCTAAATCTAAACTAAAAAATACTTTGCCTGCACAAATTAATGTAAGGTAAGGTTGAAAAAAATTTTGAGTTAGAGACGGACAAACAAACAAGCAAACATACAAACGAAGCTAATAAAAAGCATGTAAAATTTTGAATGTAGGTATGTCACTACTTTTTCTAAAAAGGGTTCTAACAAATACTGCAACATATGGCAACACTGTTCACACTGTTCTGCATAGAGTTACGCATTGATAGTGTTAGTGTAGCGTAGCTTGAAACAAGCGAATACAATCATTTTACAGTCATTTCGTATGTGTAGGCATGCAAGTTGAAAAGCAATAACATATGGCACATTTCATATTACTACGAGTATTCCATATTGCGAGTTTTATACACATGTATAGTTACGTTAAATATATAGGATATTTAACTCGTTTAAATAAACTAAACTCGAATAAAAAACTAGAGTTTGCTGTGCAACCCTAAATAATAATAAACCCCTTAGACACTGTGGTGCTTATTCATAAATGATTATTAAAGTTAAGTGACTTAAAAGGTCAAAAATGTATGGGTAAAGAATTGCTATTCACTAGTTAATTTTAAACAACGTTTATGAATAAGGGGGAATATTATTAATCAAATACAACGAGAATTTACAATTTTACTATACATTTAGAAGGTTTAGCAAGATCTTTTATTTAATTGAAGTGAAACTTCTTTACGCACGCTTGACTTGGGGAGTAAGCTGGCGAACGCGTGACGTAAGCGTTACGAAAAGTGATCGGGCAAGGCGAACGGAAGTTAAGTGGGGGATATAAGCACAGAGGCGCCCGTGGCGCGAGCTTGGTTCTACAAGGTCTACAATAAGTTTTTTTTTTTCAATAAAATAGAAGATCTATGCAAAAATATTAATTTACCAATGAAACCATGAAATAAATTTATATATTTATAGAATATTAATATACGTATATGTGTATACAAGTATATATTGTACATACATGTTTATATACAGTATGTTAAGAAAACCCTGTCCGACCCGTGAAGGTGTTGTTAGGTAACGATAACTGATTCCACTAATGCATACAAAACCTGGCTAAACTTAAAAAAAAAATCCCCCCAAAAAATAAATATTATTTCGTAAAAAGAGGTAAATTAATAAATGTGCGCTAACCACCCTTCGCCCTGCCGCCCGGCACGTGGTCGCATCGCTATTCGCTCATAATAGTACCGGTGTTGTCACTTTTTTAAAAATTACCAAATTTCGGGGAAGTTGGAATTAATTCGCGGGAAAAAAAGATTATTTCAAAATTCATTTGTATTGGTACTATGATGATTACGTAAAATTTTATATTATATTTGGTCATGTGTTTCACATCATCAACCTTTTATCCTCCCACTGCTGGACACAGGTCTCCTCTAATATAGAGAAGGATTGAGCGTAATCACCACGCTTGCTCAATGCGGGTTGGCGATTTCAGACTTAAAGTCCAGGTTTCCTCAAGATGTTTTCCTCCACCTTCAGTCATTGGTGTCCAAGATATACTTAGAAAGTACATATAACTTAGAAAAGTTACATTGGTACTTGCCTGAACTGGAATCGAACCCGCGCACTCATACTTGAGAGGCTGGTGTTTTAGCCACTAGGCCACCACGACTTACATGTGTTTACCTAACCTTTATTATCCTTATGGGTCGGACAGGGTTTTCTTAACATACTGTATATACATACAGATGGAGCGAAAGAAGTTTAACTTCAGTCGTGTAGTCATAAGCACACTCGTATTTTTTTTATTTTTGTAATGGTCTTTATTAAAGCTGTCTTAGTCCACGTCTGTAAGAATGTATAAATATCGCCGCGGGATAATATCGTGCCCCAGGTTTTCAACTCTCAATATTGAGGCGAGGGTTGAGAATCCTAGAATGTTAGATAAGTTTCATTTTGGTATCATTGTAATATTAGAATATTCATCATCATCATTTCAGCCGAAAGACGTCCACTGCTGGACATAGGCCTCCCCCAAGGTTCTCCACGACGACCGGTCCTGCGCCTCCCGCATCCAGCGGTTTCCCGCGACCTTCACCAGGTCGTCGGTCCACCTTGTCGGGGGCCTACCCACGCTACGTCTTCCGGTGCGTGGTCGCCACTCGAGAACCCGTCGGCCCCATCGGGCATCGGTCCTACGGGCAATGTGTCCAGCCCATTGCCACTTCAGTGTTGCAATTCTTCGGGCTATGTCGGTTACTCTCGTTCTTCTGCGGATCTCCTCATTCCTGATTCGATCGCGCAGTGAAATCCCAAGCATAGCCCTCTCTATTGCCCTTTGAGCGACTTTGAGCCTTCTTATAAGGCCCATTGTTAGCGACCACGTCTCAACTCCATAAGTCATCACTGGCAACACACACTGGTCAAAGACTTTTGTCTTGATTTAGAATATTGTTTGTTGGATAATGGCATCTGTCACGTTTACGAAGGTTGGGACCAACGTAATTATATTTTGACTAGATATGTATTGGTCTTGATTCTATTGTTCACAAAATAAACTAATTTTAAGTCCAGTGTATCTTTTTCTTTTTATTTTATTAAGAATAGGATATTTTAGAGGCCCGTTTTTTTTTTTGCAAATGTTTGTATATGATAATCTATTGGTTGACAAACACGGGAGGTGTTTGACTTAAAAGACTTTGAAAGTTTACAAAAAGGTTGATAGTTTTTCAAAAAGGATTGTAATAATGTTATCAAATCAGTTGCTGGTATGTGGATTAGACTGACCAAATGTCACACAAGTATTAGATATTATACCTTAATTATTGCTTATTATGGCTATGCTGCTGTGTAAGTCATGCTGTGGCCAATATTCCTATTCAATATTCTATTGTAATTATGTTGCTATTATTTGAAGTGTATAATAGCAAAATAATAACAATAGCTGGAAATATAAGCCACAATTAATTGTTTCTAAAGACATCTTCTACAATTGATGGCAAGTTAAGAAATTTATTGATAGAATTGGAGTTTCTTGTCCATATTTTCCATGATGAACTACGTTTCGCGATCGGACTACTAGTGTTCTGATTAATTACCGATAAGCCTAAATTGAAATAAATATTTGGCTTGGTCTAAATGTTCTTTATTTCATGAAACCCTAGACCCTATATTGATAAGAACCTTATAACATTGTAAATAATTAACTAGTTGTCATTCTGATATTCAAAGTTCGTTATTTGGGTAATACTTAGATACCTATTATCAGCAATTTTAGTTTATATTGCAATAATTCTATCGCGCCATTAAATGTAATTCAGCTCTCAAGCAGTGCGTTGAAATACCTTCAAAAAATCGTTTTGGAAAAAATCTGAGCTTATATAGATCTTATTATAAGTAGTAAGTTCTATTTTTCCTGAATAAAATATTCTCCATAAACATATTATAGCATTAAGATTCTAAGAATACGAAGTTAAGTTAAAAGTCTTAAAGTTTCTTGTAGAGTTTATATTAGACTAAGTAGCCACTATAATTTTTAACTTTTACTTACAACTTACTTCCTGGCGGGGCAACGTAAAAGTTATGTTACTTCTTTGTTTCTGACTTAGGTGCTTTTAAGCATCGTAAGTTTTCATTTTATTCTGAACAAGTGGAACCATACCTTGGCTTGCCTGTCTACTTAGAAGCAGTAAACTCAAAATTTTACGAGTCTCAGTACAAACGCAAGTGTTGCCAATATTAATAAAGTGAAATGTTTGGTTTTTTACGGCTAATATCCTATAGTTTTGGATTTTTTAAAAATATTAAATAGCGCTATTTATCCCTGAAAGTTTATGCTGAATTTCGCTTGTCTATCTTATGCATGTATGTACCATGTAAATATGAAAATAATATTATTTTATTCTGTTTAAGCTTATGTGATTGACCTGTAATCATATTTTCCTTTGCACTTTTCATTACAAAGTGACGATTATATCAGTAAACAATGTGAGCTCAGTTTGACCAATTATCTTCGTGTTTGATGTGTGTTGACAGTAGTGTCGTACTGCGGCTAGCAATCAGGCTGCTGTGCCAGCTAATTACTGTTTGCAATATCCCTTCAGGATTGCTAGTTGTGACAATTGCGCTGGAGTCCGATAAGGTGATTTAGCTGATACTTATTTTCGTAAAATGTATGAGCATTCACCATCATTCATGAAAACGTTATGATTCACTTTTTCTAAATTAATTAACTCTATGCCTGTATTTCCCTGAAAGGAGAACAAAAATGGGGCAGCAAAGCAGAGCATGTTTATAGTATATATGTTGTATAGTAGTAGTAGTTACATTTAGTATTTTGGTATAGCCGGGCACAAATAAAGATTCCTTTCTGATACTGGGAAATTCTGGATAGAAAAACTCCATACTGGTGAGTTAAGAGTACACTTTATTCTATTTGTTAATCGAACCCAGATCATTAGTGGCGCTTGCACCCACTAGATCATTGAGGCAGACAGCTTTAGACTAAAAGTTCTTACCAGCAAAAACGTACCTGGAAGACTTGTGGTCAAATGACTCCAGACTAGATGTAACATCTACGTAATAAATTAAACATTTCGAAAATAAAATCTTCTTATGTTAAAAGCATAACATTTAAACGTCACGATCAAATAATTTAAGTTGGAGCAGTGGGACCCTGTGTTGGTGGGGGCCACTACCACGGGGTTTACGGGGTTTTGTATTTGAACCCAGAAAGGTGCTATACTTTTGCGTAAATAATTTCACTACTTCCTTCAAAATAATAAAGGATAATATCATGAGGAAACCGACATATCCTAGAACCAAAAAATCGCAGATAAGTGTCATCTAGCAACCCACACTGGGCTCACGTGCTCGTATCCCAACAGTGGGAACATTGTGGCTAATATTATGCTTAATAAACGCTGTTTAAAGCGTAAGGTCAGCTTATACCATTAGTTAAAATCACTAAACACATATTTAAATTAAATATTTTAAAAAATAAACAATAACATTATCTTAATAAACTGTCTCTGTACAAATAATTGACAAACATCGAACGAAGCAATTCATTTAGCGCTAAATTTATAAAGTGATTTGTGGTGTAAACTTGCCCAAGTGTCAGTAAGGTGGATTGAATGAGTCGTCAGAGTTTCAGCGTCTTGTTGGATTGCCATCGAGTACCTAAACTAGTTGTCTTGTTTGCGTAGTAGGTGAGCCATGTTGACAGCCAACACGCTGTTGTGTCAATTGTCACGTCCGCGCCTTATTTGCGAGATAGAACGTGAATGACGAGAATCCTAATTGCAGATGTGGGAATTATAACGTGAATTGTGAATGAGAGTTGGTTATGGTTGTGGCTGGGATGATGAAGCAGGATTATGGTTTGAATATTATTTTGTATCATCATCATCATCAATCTTTTTATCCTCCCACTGCTGGGCACAGGTCTCCTCTCATACAGAGAAGGATTGAGCGTAATCACCACTCTTGCTCAATGCGGGTTGGCGATTTCAGACTTATAAAGTCCAGGTTTCCTCAGATGTTTTCCTTCACCTTTAGTCATTGGTGTCCAAGATATGCTTAGAAAGTACATATAACTTTAGAAAAGTTACATTGGTACTTGCCTGACCTGGAATAGAACCCGCGCACTCTTACTAGAGGGGCTGGTGTTTTAACCACTAGGCCACCACGGCATTAATATTATTTTGTATGTAGTATTGTAATTAATGGTTGTACTACTTACGCACAATGGTCCACTGAAGGGATTGAGTGCAGAAACCAAACCCATAACATAGAACACAGAATAGTCGTACTTATACACTACATATGTTCATCTCACCAAGTAACAGTTTCCAAGATTTTTGCAAAGCACTCGTAGCCCGTAAGTACTTAGAGTACTTTGACTTGTAATAAACAATTCAAATGCAATAAAATACTTGCAATAAAACTGAAATTGTCTAGTTGTAACGCCTGCGCATATGAGTCATAGGTCGTGGGTTTGAGTGGAGGTTAGGGTGGGGAACCCAGACAGGTAAAGTATCTTAGAATACAAAAATCGAAAACATACGGTATCTACTAAATCTCACTGGATCTATCGGTCGTCTTTCTGAAAGGAGGCCCGCGCAGTGAGAACATTATTGTATAGGCTAATTGTGCTTGTATATACAATCTAAAATCACACACTTAATCAAATCGGTTTTATCGGTGGTAGGCCATAGCATCGGCTGCCGCCAGAAGTTACCACCCACTAGACAAAGTCTTGCCGCCAAGCGATTCGTCGTGTTCCGGCATGATGTCTGGTGAAGCCGTACGGAGGACGGGTCTGAGCAGTTGTGTTGCGATGTGTGCCGGGTACGATGCGTCAAATGTTGTTGTGTCGGGAGTTTGGTCGTGGAGGGTCTCCACATCAATCTCCCTCTGGCGCAGAATCGTTGGTCGTGTTGTTGGATTTAACATTGCACCACCTTTTTTTTTGTTCCGGGATGGAAAATCCTCAATGGATGTACGCCGCCCTGGGGTGGGCGACGGGGTCTGTCAGACTCCTACTGACTAAAACCCACCCCGGTGTCTCTCCAGTCACGTGCGCACGGAGCCGCGGGAGTCCCTGATTCTGCCGCAGCAACATTGCACCACCTCGCTCAACTGCCGTCTTCCTTCCTATTCACTAACTTTTTTTTTAAAGTGATTGGCTTAATAAACTAGTGCACTTTACCATCACCGATTGCATCACTGCTTACCAACAGGCGGGATTGCAGTCAAGCGCTAGTTTATAATTAAAAAAAAAAATCTAGCAATAATCAGTTCCTACGCTTAAACTACAATCCTACAACCACATCTTCAATATAATCGAACAGAAACAAGCTTCGCATATCTTTGTTGGCATCTCAGTAAGCCGTATCGATGAACTGACGTAACATAAATCTTTAAAGACTCACTCAGTACATGTTATTAGAGTTTACAGACCATCTTCTGCGACAGCCCAACTAGTTTGCGGCTATAATAGCGAGTCTGTATAAACTGGAGTCAGCTGACACATGTCACTGAGGTAACGAGCACAGAATGCAGAGCCACTGTTTTCCAACAAAACACTGTGTAAATATCTATAGTAGGTAGCAGATTAGATGAAGCTTGTTCCGTGTTGGTTTGCATTAAGTTTTAGCGTTGAAAACGTTAAATTTGAAATTAGATTTCACATTATTCTGTACGATACATTATTTATATGGGACAATAATTTGTTATTACATACCTAGATTTTATCTTGAATCTGGTTTCTATCACATTTTATGCACTGTACATAGGTATAAAAAACTTGTGTCTTGGATACTGTATATATTTAATTATTTGTTGGAAGATGTAATCAGCATCATTCAACAAACGATTAATTCTTTATCTACAGGTTGGTTCCGGGTCTAGCTGTTTTTGTTTGTAAATTTAGATGTTTGTAAACGTATCTACTATACTGGAGTAAGTCCTAGACAAAGCCTTGCCGCCAATCGATTTGTCGTGTTCCGGCATGATGTCTGGTGAAGTCGTACGGAGGACGGGTCTGAGCAGTTGTGTTGCGATGTGTGCCGGGTACGATGCGCCTAATGTTGTTGTGTTGGGAGTTTGGTCGTGGAGGGTCTTCAGATCAATCTCCCTTTGGCGCAGCATCGTGGGTCGTGTTGTTGAGTTTAACATTGCATCACCTCGCATAACTGCCGTCTTCCTTCCTATTCGCTCAGTTTTTCTGAGTGAATAGGCTCTTAATAAACTTAGCGCGCTTTACCATCAACGATCGCATCACTGCTTACCATCAGGCGGGATTGCGGTCAAGCGCTAGTTTATAAGTATTAAAAAAAAAAACTAGCGGCCGCCCGCGACATCGTTCGCATCGAGTTAGTCATTTTATCCCCATAAGAGTTATTTTAAAATTGTAGTACCTTATAAGATGTTAATAGAAATAAAGTGATGTCAAGGAAAATTTTGTCCAAAATTAAATAATCTTCATCATCATTTCAGCCGAAAGACGTCCACTGCTGGACATAGACCTCCCTCAAGGTTCTCCAAGACGATCGGTCCTGCGTCTCCCGTATCCAGTGGTTTCCCGCGACCTTCACCAGTTGCACAAACTAACTCTGCAGCTTTATATATTAGTGTTTTTTTTTTGTTATATATAGGGAGCCACAAAGCAACAAAGAATATATATATATATTCTTTGTTCTTATATACTATAGAAGCATAGATGAGTCCTTCTTTAAAAGGCCAGTCTGGAGGAAAAATAAATTACATTTCTAACCTAGATTTTAGGTGTTTTCACGTTTTTTATGCATTATTGAGTTGACAAACTGTACATAGTAGTTTATTACCGTAAAGCGGGCACAAATAATTTGAAGGTCTTAACTCTAATCTTAAACCATTTCATCATCTCTTTTAAGAGCCTTTTACAACTTGACACATTAAAAACCAAGGAAAGGATTACTACGGTACCTATTCAATTCAGAGGTTACCAATGTTTGTACAAAATGTGAACCACATTGTGGAATACAAATGAAATGAGCTACCAGTGCCAGTCCGCTTCTGATATTAGAAATAGCAAGTTGCAGTGCACGTATGCCCGGACTACGATACCACATATTATGTAAGAGTGTACGACTACGTAATGTTAGATTAACAAATAACAAATGTACACACATCAAAAGTGTCTAGGGATCAACATATATTTTTGCAATAACTTTTCTCCTGATTGATATTAATTAAAATTTTCTTTAAGGATTCATCAAATAAAGTGTTTTCGTTTGTCACAGTAACGATAAACCAAGTCACCTTTGCATTAATAAAGAAATTTTCCATTTTCCTAATAAAGGGATATTTGACATTTGAACCACTAACACAAAAGTTCGAAAAAAAGACTGAAATAACAGTTTTCTCTAAAATTTTATTGGGTAACTTAAACAATTAATAATCCGTGTTTCTACCGCGAACACTAACAACACAAGAACATCGGTTTGGCATACTCAAAATGAGTTCATCCAAATCACGCTGTGGAATGGCCGCCCATGTTCGTTGCAACAACAAAAAAAGGTCTTCTTGCGACTGGATACCCTCCATATTCGGCAGAGCTCTTCTCTGTAGCATATCCCATGCATGCTCAATCGGGTTCAAGTCTGGCGACTGAGCAGGCCAGGGCAGGACATTGATGTTAGCTGCGGCGAGAGTCTGTCTTACAACTCTTGCGGTGTGCGGTCGTGCATTATCATGCATTAACTGAAATAAGGGACCGATTTGCACTTGTAGAGGAACGATGACGTCTGATACAATCGTCTCAGCATAAATTTGAGCGTTGAGGTTGCCTCTGATCCAAATCAACTCAGTTCTTCTGCCGATCCAAATACCCGCCCATACCATGATGGTTCCACCACTATAAGGATGGACTTCCTGGCAGGATTTTAATCGCTGTTGGCGTCCAGGGGTTCTCCAGTGTCGTATACGTCTTGTATCCGGTCTCATACCAAAACGAGACTCATCAGAAAAGCACACGAAACGCCATTGTTCTTCTGCCCAATTTCTGTGTTCAAGAGCCCATTGATATCGAATCCTACGATTGTGCATTGCTATAGGTGGTACCCGTAGCGGTCTTCGGGAATAAAGGTTCACTTCATGCAAGCGGTTTCTGACTGTTTGATCGCTAATTAAGTTCCCTGAAGAGTGATGAAGCCTCACGGCTAACATCATGGCGGTTATTGTTGGAGCTCTTCGAGTTAAGATTTGAATGTATCGGTCTTGTCTCCGTATGGTGCAGCGATAGCGTCCTCCATGGCGCTCAGCCACGGTACCAGTGCTTCGGTAACGTGTCCAAAGTCGACTGATAACACTCTGACTCGTATTCAGAGCTAAAGCCACAGTACGTTGCCGGGAACCAGCTTCTATCATTCCCACGGCTCTGAGCATTTCTTCCCTGCTTAAATGACGTCGCCGCTCCATAATAACGTTGGTTTTAATCAGTAGTAGGGAAACAGTAGCACTAATAATGTCTTCAATGCGTTGTATGTTTTTATAGGGAAAATATTGACAGCTGATTTTCATCTTTTACTCGAATTTGATTCACAGTTCCTGATTCAAATTATGAAATGCACCAAAAAAGATCCATATAAATTTATAAAATCATAAATTTATTACAAAGCCACATCTCAATCTCAAGAAATCCGCATAAAAATGCTTGATCCCTAGACACTTTTGATGTGTGTATATGTAGAGCTTTTTTAAACATTTTTCAGCAGAAAAGGGGATAATGTGAATGATATGCGTTGTATGTATGTTCTTAAGAGCATCGAACAGTCTCAAACTTTGCGCAAGTAGTTTGTAAAGCTTGGCTTACTAAGGGTCCATAATGGATACGGAATCCCCCCATAGGGGAAAAACTTTTAAAGTGATAACATATCTACCTACAGATTGACATATATAAATTATAGAAAACCTTTCACGTGTCCTTATATAAAGTCTACTGGAAGCGTTTCCATTAAAAAGGATCAAATATGACTTGAAAACACTGTACTTTTAATAGAGAAACGTTTTTAACGAAACAGTGTAGCGAGTACTAAACACATTCCAAACAAAAGCAGAGCTCTAGCAAAACTGAATCCCGATTCATGAGAAATTAGCACCGAAAATTCTAAAGTTCGCTTTTCACGTGCATTTAGGTGGAAGCTAGTGCCGGTTGTAATTTATAGCGACTAGATGTCACACCGAAATGGGTCAAGAGCCCACATTCACTCACTGTTGCACCGGTGTAATTTGTACACCCCGCCATCCGACTTGTGTGCTTCGTAGTACAAACGGTGGTATACATTTTAATATGGCCGCGCTACATGAGATTACAACCGACGTATATGCGCTTATCTTTGCATTATTTTTCACTTTGCTATAAATTCAAAGGGGTGAATCTGCGCTATTTATTATATTGAATTAAAAAGTCTGTGCGAAAGCTGTACAAGAAATAAAGACGGGTTTTGCGAGTGGAAGTTTTAGAGGTCTTTAAGCGGCAATTTGCCAGTGTATCTTTGAAGTATCTCTGGGAAATTTGGGTTTAAGACGAAATTTTATAACAAAATTTTGAAGCATCAGAATAAAAATAGCGCACATTAGAATACAAAAATTGGATAGCACGATATCGTAAAATAGATAAAGTGATTTATGCGTTTCCATTCCCCTAACCAAAATATTATAACGAAAATGCTATTTTGTCGATTTCCATTGGAATTTCCATCTCCCCGTCAAAGATATGGCTTCATATTTGGCTTCGAGTAGGAGAATGCATTTTCTCGTAGGGTAAGAGGTCAATAAGCGTTAGGGGAGGAAAGTTTCCGCGAACCCCTTACAACTGTCAACGCGAGTTATTCACCCCACGTCAACTGGGGTTAAAAAGTTATCGCCACGGCTCAATAGGAGAAAGTAATAGACGTCCATGGAGTTATAGCTAAAGTTAAAAGTTTTACTGGATCTACAAAAATGTTAGGTAGTTTGGTCATCCCCGTGGTATCCCTGGGGTCGCAGCTAAATCTCTGATGTCAACGGATACTTCTGTCAACAGTTGGTGTAATAGGATTCGAAGTTTGAATTAGGTTTTCAAGTTAAGAGTATCGCCACGTTCTTATTGAGTAGCTAGATAAAAAAAAAAAAACTTCGCAGTTAGGAATACGATAACAATGTTTACAATGTTAAAGTAAATTGGGCCCGTCTGGTTGTCATATTGTTATTAGGTCGAAATGAGTTAAAACGGGCTCCAAAACATCAGAAAATCAGCTTTCACAATATTCTATTCTGGTGTTATAATCCTACTTCTTTTTTTTAATTAATATTATACAGTCGTCCTCCGTGGCGCAGCGATCGATACGCCTGCCTGCGACGTGGAGGCCTCGGGTTCGATCCACGGCCAGGTCATGATGGAAAACGATCTTTTCCTGATTGGCCTGGATCTTGGATGTTTATCTATACATGTATCTATTATAAATATAGTATCGTTGAGTTAGTATCCCATAACACCAGTCTCGAACTTACTTTGGGGCTAGCTCAATCTGTGTGATTTGTCCATATATATTTATTTATTTAATATAAGTTTGCGACACTTATTGAGATCTTGAAATAAATTGCGCAATCAAGAAGAGGTATGAGCACCAATTTACAGCCCAAAACATGATTTGATCAACACAACAGTTCAAGAAAAATATGGATAAAGTGGCTTTCGAATCTGGCATACGGTATGCACAAACAATGGAGAACTCAGAGCACATACAATTTCAGTATATCGCTCGCACATAGAAGGTAAAAGTTAAAATGGGTATACATTTCTTTTTCCTCGTAAACTGTTTGCGATAAAACGTTAAAAGGATTATTAAACAGCTGCTAATTACAGTTGCAAGTTATAAAAAGTAATGTATTATCTCGGTTATTTCCATTGGGGGATAGCAGGAGTATTTAATTATTGTTTGCACCGTAATGGACTTTACCTGTATTGATTTTTAGTTGTTCCGGGTGTATCGCGCTAAAGTTGTGAATGTTGGTGAGATTGTAACAGAAAGTTGATGCATTGGGAACACTCATTTCTATGTTTATTTTCGAGTGTTCCAAGTCTAATGGTGGAAGGTATTCATACAAACATGATTGACATACGTCATCATAAATAAATTCTTCGGTGTGTTTTTTAAATGTTGTAACTATAAGTCGTTTTAAGGTATCTATGCTTTCAATAGGTTGACACAATTTATAGTATTTTGAGCCATGCAAGTCTAATTGTGTGTTTCTTTAAACTGTTTTATTTAGTTATATTTAAAGAACTCAATTTCGGCCTATCTTTTAATCTTTGCCAACAGTGCCCCTGGTTAATTTTGGTATATTAAGTTGTATTAGCCGAGTGATTCCGTTATACACTATCAGCAGCAATGGGTTTGATATTGACAGTACAACAACATTCATTGCGTTATTTATGTTGAGCAGACACATTTTGCTAACTTAGGGAGCAATGGATTAGCAATATACTTCAAAATTATTCAAATTAAAACTGAGAATAATACACTATTATTCTCAATTTGAGACTAAAATTCAAATTGAGAGTAATAGGGTGTTATTCAATTAGGGTGCTGATGTCATAAACGGTTCTAGTATCATCGGATACAGTTAGTTTCTGATGTGTAGGTAAACAATGGAATAAACCACTTGGTTTAATCTATACTAACATATAAAGCTGAAGAGTTCGTTTGTTTGAACGTGCTACTCTCATGAACTTGAAAAGTTTTTTTTTGCGTTGGATAGTCCATTAATCCAGGATGTCTTTAGGCTATATAACACCACGCTGTGACCAATAGGAGCGGAGCATAACAAAAATTTAAAATGTATGCTGTATATTTTGGGGTTAAAATAAAATGTTCAAATAACTAACTCCACGCCAACGGTGTCGCGGGCGGCTGCTAGTGGACTATAAAATGCTTGGGAACTTACCAAGCATATGTGTTATTAAAAGAAAAAAATAGACACTATTGGAGTCGTAGAATACCTTTTTGTTAAATCTTATTAATAACATGTTCAAAATGTTTTAACTGTCAGTCCTTTCAGGCTTTATACTCAGCTTCTAAACTTCATTCTTAATATCGTCTAGATTTGGATAAGAACACGGTTTTTTTTGGATTATGTTATAATAGATTTTTTTTGTTGGATTATTATTTTAGAATATTTCATTATTCCAATTTTAATCATATGTATATAGGTACTCACGGGACTTTATTAATCATAGTAAAGGCCCAACTGATGAACCACGCTTTAATATCGTGGATGGCATTACAGTCAGATTTCGAACGAGGAGACGACGAGAATAATGCATTGTCATCTAAACGTGCGGCCATGTCTGTTGCGGTTGATCGTAAGGCAGGCTACTCGCAATAATCTACGACACCGCATTAGACGACTATTGTGACGTTTACCCTACACACTAACATGTATGAAAATCTATACTTGTTCCGACGCAAACAATCCATAATAGCTATAGTGATGTAGCTTTAAATATTTTCATTTGTTATTCTTTGTATGTAGAGACTAAAAGCATTTGGCATGTTTTAAATTAAAGTGTCAGATCCAGACTTGTTATATGCAAAGCTGAACATTCAATGGACCTTGATAGAATAAAACCGATAAAATTGTGTAAATAAATAAATATAAAATATACGGACAAATCACACAGATTGAGCTAGCCCCATAGTAAGTTCGAGACTTGTGTTATGGGATACTAACTCAACGCTGCTCAATGCTATATGTAAACCCAGCTCAATCAGGAGAAGATCTTTTACCAAATAGAATTTTAAACTATAATGATTAACTGTAAGTGTTTATCTATGTATATATGTAAATGTAGGTATAGCACTGGCTTATGACCTTCAGTATCTATTGTCTTTCCTTGTCATGATTTTGTACATTTAAGTACTAAGAAAAATGTATAATTTAGTAGTGATAAATAATATGACAATAATGAAATATCGTTATTAATATTAAATTGCTGCTCCAAAGGTTGTAAAAGATCGCTTTTAACGATAAGACCGCCAATTGTGTTACCCAATCTAACATTTCTACATCTGTAATTTTTATGGTGTCAATAAAGATTATTAGTTAACTATATTCTATTCTACAGTCACATATTTTCACGATATATTTCATTCCAATTTCCGTTAAATTATTACACAGTGCATTCCATTGTCACGATGTCATTTCTATTTACGGTATCTAAATATATTGCAGCATAGATGTGCCTGGATTTCGTTAGTCAGCTATATTTTAGACTGGATATTCAATTGAGTCGGCAGATTATGCGATATGCCTAGTATAAGTTTTCATCACGAGACTCGATCGTCGATATCGAGCGCACTCTCATTGGTTGAGCGTTCTTACAACGCGATCGAATTTCATAATGAAAACTCATAATAGGCCTACAGTTCATGTGCTATATTTCATGACATCAGTTTTGTTACAGTCTTGCCGCCAAGCGATTTGTCGTTTTCCGGCATGATGTCTGGTGAAGCCGTACGGAGGACGGGTCTGAGCAGTTGTGTTGCGATGTGTGCCGGGTACGATGCGCCAAAAGTTGTTGTGTTGGGAGTTTGGTCGTGGAGGGTCTTCAGATCAATCTCCCTTTGGCGCAGCATCGTTGGTCGTATTGTCGGGTTTAACATTGCATCACCTCGCTGAACTGCCGTCTTCCTTCCTATTCGCTCAGTTTTTCTGAGTGAATAGGCCTTAATAAACTAGCGCGCTTGATCGCATCACTGCTTACCATCAGGCGGAATAGGGATGTATCCAAGGTATGAAAATCAAAAAAATAATTAGTCTGTCTTATAGATAATAAAAAAAATTAAGACCCGTATTTTTAATTTTGTCGAAATGACCAAAAACTACTGAGATATAGAGTATTAAAATTACGGAGTGGGGGCTAATTACGTCACGCCGTTGTATATTTTGTAGCACGGCGTGACGTCATGCGACATTTCAAATCAATATATCTTCCTAAGTATATATGAATGAGAGAAAAAATAAAAAATACGTGTTCAATATTTTTTATAAATCTATCTGATGGACATTAAATTATTTTTTAGGATACAACCCAATTGCGGTCAAGCGCTAGTTTATAATTATTAAAAAAGAAAAAGAAAAGTAGGTTTGTTTATATACTTTTACACGATAATAATGTTTTAATAACTAGGTGATGTTGGCGTTATCTATTCTGAGAAGTAAGTAACTAAGTAGACTGAAACAAACTCTAAAGTCACAATCTCATATAAAGTCCAGGTAAAATCTTGACCGATTATGTGAACACCTTGTAGATTAATGTCTGAAATCAACCTCATTTCGGAACACATTATTACTATAGGTTGGAATCATTTCGAAGCATAATGCTAATCCATTGTCCCATATGTTCGAAAACGTGTCTGCTTAACAACGTAAATAGCGCAATGGATGTTGTTGAACTGTCAAAATGAAACCTGTTACGCAATTACCCAGCAGGACAGAACCATAGTGATTGTGAAGTGGACCGTTTCAATTACAGACATGCGCCAGTAAACGTGTGCTCAGTTTAAAATTAAGAAGAAAAAAAAAAAACGATTAAAGTTAACAACCTCTATCTTTATCGGAGGGTTCTAGATAGATTAATGTTTCGGGTATTTGCAACTTTGCGATTCAGACAGTAACGATGAAAATAACCTCAGTAATCGAAACGGAACATAGAACAAATATATTATAAATTAGTCAATTCTGATATCATGCTCTATCGAAATTCAAAGCAAACTGGCTATTGATTTCCAGTTTGCATTGGCAATAGTTGCTCTTAAATTGTTAATGGTTGAGCCCGTCCCTAATTATTGGTGCGCGTTGCAGTCAATAGGCCAAAGCCGAACGGTTCCAGGTTTTGTGGCTAGTTAATTGTAGAACACAGGCTATTGCCGCTCCATAAATCTCCGTCGACTTAACGTCGGCACCGTGAAATATTAACCACACGCCCGTTTTGACGCCCCGCGCACACTACACTAAATAAATAATAAAATATTGCTGGAAGAGTCTGTAAATATTTTTATCCACGCGCAAGTTCATTAAGAAACTCATTGTTTTTGTATCGGTGCACATTAATTTTATCTTTGTGTGTATTCGCCGCAGCACATTACTTACCTACATATGTATACCTTTCCAAGTAATTGGTTGGAAGTGAAATGAACGAGCTTAACATTAATTAATTATATTATAGTATATCTACGATTTAATGGGCGATAAGAGCGTTTATTAAAATTAAAATGCCTATATTTTTTGTGATATTTATTTATTAAAACTTTATGCACAAAGAAAAACATTGCACAATGGCGGACTTAATGCCTTAGGCATTTTCTACCAGTTTACCTTAAGGTGATGCAGAGACAAAACATGGTAGGTGCAAAGATATAAAAGAGAAGTTAAAAAAGAAACACAAAAAAGAAAATTATAATAAATACATACACACAAAATATAAACAGTGGAGAGAGATAAAAAATATAGATAGAGAAAAAGAATAAATTATATGTTTGATGAATCTGCCAATTTCTTGCGTAAGTATTCCCGAGCTTTAATTTTAAAAGTGTACCGATTGGTCAACGTCCTGATATTCTGAGGAAGATGCTGTCACCAATGAAACCAACAAACAAATCAAAGACTGGTAAAGCGGACTGCAGACTCCAAACCTGCTTCGGATGCGACTGGGATTAACGCTGAGATCATAGGCGTACCCAGCTTCTGGCCATGGGAGCAAGTCAGTCCCGTGGGGCAAGTAAAATTTTTTGAGTGATTGCACGCTGTTTTTGGCAATTACATCGTACATTTTGTCAGTGTCTACTGTGTGGTTTATTTAAAATTTAAAGGTAAGTCCTCGTTTATACTTTGTTTAGTAATACTTAAGTTGAGTTCATACATGTTTATTTTATTAATTTTTATTTTATTAAAAATATAAACCAGCGCTTGACCGCAATCCCGCCTGATGGTAAGCAGTGACGCAATCGTTGATGGTAAAGCGCACTAGTTTATTAAGAGCCTATTCACTCTAGCCTTGAAGACACTCAAATTGTAGTCCGACGGAAACACCGCCGCCGGCAGATTGTTCCAGTCCCTCGATGTACGCGGTATAAAGGACGAGGCGAAACGCTTCGTCCGGATCGTTGAGGTGTTAACAACATAAGGGTGGAAACTCGCCGTACGACGGGTCGTCCGATGGTGGAACGGAGATGGGGGAATTAAATCGTGCAATTCCCTCGCACACTCCCCAGAATGTATCCTATAGAACACCGAAAGGCTGGCTACTCTACGCCTGTGCTCTAGGCTTTGGAGACCAACTCGAGTTAAATCAGGGTCCCCCCGCAGCTGCCCCCTTGCTCCCCCCCCTCTCGATACGCCCATGGTTGAGATGATGATGATAACCAATCAATCAATCATCAATCAATCCAGATCCAAGTCCAGACAGTAGAAAATTTTAATTTGGCTCTTATTCTTTTAATAAAAAAAACCCAAATCAGAAACAAAACACATCGTTATATCGCCACCTTTTCGTTTTGTATCGTATCATTTCCAGCATTATTAGCATAACGCTCTGTGAGCTCAAATTATGACTTTACTATGCATACGGCGCTACGTGGGAGGGGTGGTTTAGCATCAATCAAGGAATTAGGACGGTAATCTCATTTGTCCGTTTATACTGCTCGGTCCCTCACGACTATGCGTGAGCATTTGCAATGATAATGACGCGATACACATATTGAATAATAAACTGTGCACATACCTTCATACTAACTTTTTAACGAGTCCTTGAGTCTTATCAAATCTATGTGGTTATGGAATTGTATTCTAAGTCCGGTACCCCGTGTGGTACCGGGTTTAGAATAATACCATCCCATATCCTCCCGTGGGTGTCGTAAGAGCCGACCAAGGGAACTCTCACCAGGGAAGCGGGCAGCAGCGTTTGTCCTGTGGAATATCAAAATACTGCGATCCCCAACCCGCCTGCATGGGGATTATGGCAAACCCCCCAATGTGAAAAGCCTTGGGGGAGGCCTTTGTGCAGCAGTGGGCCTCTATAGGCTGAAGAAGATGGAATAGGGTAGTTGACTAAAAAAAACTAATTAGTCTGTCAGTCAGATTTCCAAAAAAATACTAGACACGTAGTTTTTCTTCACATAAACAAAAAATGAAGACGACACAGTGCGTTGAAAACTCGTGTGACGTCACCAGCCACCACTCCTGATCTTTGTTGCCTTTTATATTTGTCAATTGTTATTAATTTGATAAATAAAATATACGTATACAGTATTTTTCTATAACCTGAATGACGGACTAAATAGAATATTCTTTTTTTGCCCAGTAAACATCCCTGTTATGTGTATTAATTTCGATTTAATATTGAAAGGGGCTCATGGCTAAATAATAAAAGCCGTACAGGTCCACACTTCCCGCGGTTGTTCTGTGGATGGCGGACCATATTTGCACACCAAGAGTTCTCCATGCCTCGGAAAGCACGTCAAGTCGTTGGTCCCGGCTGTCTGATCCTTGACAGTCATCACGGGTCGTCAGAAGTCCGAACGTCTGATCACCAGTCTTACAAAGGGGCATCGTATTACCCAGTAACTGGGTTGTGGAGGTCAGATAGGTTGAATCCGGTTAGACTGGAAGCTGACCCCAACATAGCTGAGAAAAGGCTAAAGCATTTTTTTAAATCCAATATTTTCTATAATCCTATTCATTTCACGTTTTTAACGGAGTATACCTATACGTTTTTATTTGAATACCTGATGTCGGCCTTTTTTTTCATCGATGACACTATAATTTCTTTTAAAATTTGGCCTACGGAAAGAAATACGATGAAAGGTATTCACGGTTTTCGGTAGGATTTAATGACATTTTTAAAGTCACCGTGCACAACCCACAATGAATCCCAGTTTCATCAAAATTACCTACATATTATTAAGTATGATTCAAGTTCCTATAACTTATCTAAAACACATTCCACACACACTGAAATTATTGCAGCAACCAGAAACTATACATTGTTCTTTTAAAAATACCGTTAGTTTCGAGTTTTAGCTCCAAATTTCTTGAGCAGCCATTTTGATTATTATGTCATAGTTGAGGCCGTAAACCGCACATCACATAAAAGGACGAGTGGACGAGTTATATTTGACTGTAGTAACTTTTAAAAATGCATTCCCCACGCCCCGATCTTTACAATAGAATCTAACCATTGTTCTTCTACAATTACGGCTCCCACAGGACCGTTCAGTTTATATCACAGTTCTACTGAATACCGTAAGTTACGTCAATCTCCTGAACTTACATAAATACATTCCCAGACGACGAGCAATTGTCGTTGGTTTTCCATGGGATGAATTAAGCGGCCATTTTGATTACGTTACAGTTCTACTATGGGCCGTAAGTTACGCCAATCTCCTAAATATTTAAGTAGAAACAACACGAAATACAAACTAGATCCTATCCATCCCTTTTCTACAATTGCCGCTGGTTTCCCACGGGATTTATTAAGCGGCCATTTTGATTGCATCACAGTTCCGCTTCAGGCCGTAAGTTACGCCAATCACATAAAAGTGACGAGTGGACGAGTGATATATGAGTGAGGCTTCGGAGCGATCCGATCCATACGTTCAGTTTTTACGAAGCCCCCAGCCAATGATTGATGTTGCTGACATTGACCTGACCCGAATCGATTACCGGTCTCCACTGAATTTTGGTAGGGTAGCTTGTACTTTCTTTCTTTATTTCGCTAATCATTCATTATTGGTTTTGTTGGTACACCTGATAAATATGTTTGTTATTGTTTGATTGTTTGGGAAAACGTTTCATGTGTTCCATAGAAAGCAGTTGTATTTGTATGACAAAAACATTAAACAAAATAAATAAGGTAATTGGTTATATTTAAGGTTATTGATATCGTGGTAAACAGTTATGTTATATGCCAGGAAAGGCAGCCTCAGCATGGGTGCCGCGGATCCTGACGTGGCGCATGTCAGCGCGCCTGGGATTACATCTCGTCCAGGCAGAGATATTGATGCAGGCGTGGTTGCTTTCTTCGCCCCCCCCTGGGCACATTACTTGATGATGACACTTTGCATTTGGTGGTGGCCCTCCGTCTGGTCTGCAAGGTGTGTAAATCCCACAGATGCACCTGTGGTACCATGTTGGATGCCGATAGTCATCACGCTTTGAGTTGTCGAAGTTGCTCGGGGAGGTTCCCGCGTCGCCATGCATTCAATGATATTGTCCGGAGGGACTTGCGTCGGCAGATATTCCTTGTGTGTTGGAGTCTGAGGGTCTGTGCAGGACGGACGGCAAAAGGCTCGATGGCCTGATCCTAGTGCCTTGGAAGAATGGCAAGTGCTTGATATCATGCATCTTGGTCGCACCATCGTCTCACCGTCGGCGGCAGCAGAAGACGCCACTGAAAGGAAGAGGGTGAAGTATGCGCCGTGGATTATATGATTTTACAGGACTGGATTAAGATTTATCTTTAGATTTTATATTTTCATTAGTAAATAAGTATCTACTTACTTTTTTTTTAAGTTAAATCATGAATAGAGAACTAATGTTATTCTTAGTATAAAGCATTTTTCATTATCTGCTCATGGAAGACCTCTAAAATACCTCTTGGTATATCTCTGGAGACGCAGTTAAGGGGTTTTGTCGAAACCTGACTATGTGTGGCAGGACAGACCACTGCGCAGCGGCCGAGAGAGTACCCACTCTAATCAGCCACGTCCCCAAATTTTGAACCTGCGACTGCTATCGGCTATTATCCTGATCACTAGTAAGATTGGATATAAGACTTGCTTCTCACTACAAAACGTCTCGGTATGTAAAGGATGATCTACGAACCGACCGCAGTCAGCGTAGCATAACCTTCGATAGACTCGTACGACTGTTATTATGAAGGCAAGATTTTACACCAAACAAATTGTAAAACTCCTCTCAACAATTTACACTAGGCAACTGACAATTAAAACGAATTGAATAGCTTTGAAGATTTGCGCGATTGTTATTTGAGTTTACTGTAATTGTTAACTTTACAGCTGGCATAAATTGCCGAGTTTATTCATCGTCTTTCCTCAAGCATGAAACAATAAACTTGAAGGCCTTTTCTCCTATGTCATAAATATCGCGTTACTATAAGTGAGAATAATAAAATTTAACGATACAGCCACGTAATGTCAAGATTTTAATAGAAGTGTTTGTATTGGGGCCATTATTTTTACGCCATTATGGGTAATGCAGCAGTTATATGTAAGTTTAACATAATGAGTGTTTTCCTAAAGTATTATATGAAAATACATATATCATTTACACACGATTTTATTTTTATAATAAATTTACATACATATGTATATTTTAAGATCTTTCATTAACTACTTAGAGGTGGGTTATGTCTTGGCCAAAGAATCAGCATCGCCATACAACGTGACAATGCTGCCTGCCTTTTGAGCACATTTCCTGTTGACCGCGATGCGGATGAATTTTTTGATGCTCTATAATTATGGCTTTCCATTTCTACTTTATAGACTTGTACATAATAATATTTTTAAACTTTTAAAATATGTAAACACTATTTATAGTCAGTGAATTGAATAATCTGATGTAAAAAAAGTATACTATTTTTTAATAATTTTAAACTAGTGCTTGACTACAATCCCGCCTGATGATAAGCAGTGATGCAATCGTTGATGGTAAAACGCGCTAGTTTATTACGCCTAATCACTTAAAAAACTTAGTGAATAGGAAGTAAGGCGGCAGTTGAGCGAGGTGATGCCATGTTAAACCCAACAATATGATCAAACTCCCGACACAACAACATTTGACGCATCGTACCCGGCACATATCGCAACACAATTGCTCAGACCCGTCCTCCGTACGGCTTCACCACACATCATGCTGGAACACGATGTATCGCTTGTCGGCAAGACTTTGTCTGGTGGGTGGTAACTTCTACCGGCAGCCGATGTTATGGCCTACCACCGAGATTCAATTATAGTTGGGAAATTCTAAAACACGATATAATATCCTTTAATTCTTTTCGGTAAAACACTACATCCGTTGTAAGTCGCCATGCCAACGTGATGTGACGGTAACCTATGATATGACAAGAAACCGTTGACGGTAACCTATGCCTATAACCTGCGGACCAATATCACGCTTACATGCCTCATGTGTTAAAATTTGACAAGGAGTTTTAGAGTTACGGGAGCAGATAAACTGACTCTACTTAACGAAGTGTACCAATTTTGAAAGGGTGGCCAGGCGAATAAATAAATGACCCTTAGAACTGGTGACATGGAAAATGTGATACATTGGGAACGACTGGATAATTTTTACCGATTTTACATATGACGACCGTTTGAGAAACTGACCGTTATGCATTTGTATGAGCCCTCTAGTGTTTGCAAACTATTAAAGATTTGATGACTGTACTTCGAAAACAAATTCAAGGAGGCTTTTAAGCAATTTGTTTTTAACAAATAAAGTCTTTTACGAATTGTTTATAATACAAAAGTTATTATTGTAGAAAATCAAAATAGGTCGAAGAAATAAATGGTTCTTGAGCGTTAGCTAACGAATTTCAGTGCCATTGTTTTGATAAGTAAAACAGAATATCGAAACGGTTCTTCGATATTGCTCTTTTAGTGTTGAAAGGCGGCGAGTTCTTTAGTGTTATCTTTTAGAAAGCACTTATATAATGAAAGAGAACAAAGCACTTTGGACAAAATGCGGGTAGTTTTGAAGCTCCAGAGCTTACAGCGTAATACTGATTTTATTTTGGTAGGTATGCTGTTTAATTGATTGGAAAATAAAGGAGGCCTCCCTTCTTTTGAATATCATTTGAAGTTTAAGTCAAATGGACCATTATTATGCAACCCACATATTTAGGCAAGAATTTTGAACGAGATTTTTAAAAGGAAAGTGATGTGAAATCTGCCAATTAGGATACTTTTATCCCAATGTTAAGCGCACTACACACCAGGACCAGCGGCACATCCCGCGGACACAACCACAAGGGCTTATGTTGAATGAAGCATGTCGGCAACCTTCGCCTGCGCGTGTTGCTCGGGAAATCCCCGGAATCGGAACCTCTGCGGGTGAAACCGCGTGGCACAGTTAGTTTAACATAAAGCCAATGTTACCTCAACTACAACTCTGGACTGGCTACGAAACTTAACGTCACTTAGAAGTGGCTACAGCAATTACAAACTTATTATCTAAGTCGTAAGTTCCTTTATGTATCATGAGGAATGCTGGGGGAACTTCAGAAGTTCATTAAGACACTACGGTTTCCCTGCACCGGTCAAAGTTGGGCTCTCAGACATGCTCGAGCACCTTTAGATGCCGTCTTAATGTTGCTAAATACAGATATACTAACCCTCCGTTTTCATTATTTTGTCACTGACAAGATTACCTAGTGAGAACTACAACTGTGAGTGACACTTTTACGTTAGTAGCTAAGTGTCGGTTCAGTTCGGTTTTAAAATAACTTTTGTGTTAAAACTAGCTGTCCCGTGCCGTCCCGTGCCGTGGTTGGACGGTAACCATTTTTACTAGTGATGAAATCCAACAACCACGAGAAAATTGTTTATTTTTCGTGTATATAACTTATGATACTCACAAAAAACATAGCTTCGAGAACCTTACAAATTTACTAAGTTTACCATTTTATAATATTAGTACATATATAACTGATGTATTCGTCGTAATTTTTTAAATTTGTCAGAAGAAAATGTGAATTGATTAAAATCTATTTAATAAAATAAAAACAGTCCCCATACAAACAAAGCCGAAGGAAAATTTTAAACAATGGAAAATTTTCCTTCTCCCTTATCTCGTTATAATGAATACCTTCGGAGGATTCTTTTCACATAGTTCTGATAAAGAGGAGCGTCGAAACTTCAAATTAAGATTCTTCGAGTTCCGCACAAGGGAATAAGATTAATGAAGGATGGTACCTGGGGGTCGCCGCCCCACTAACGATAGCACCGGGTCAGAGGGGAAATAACTGTTAAAAATAATAAGCGGAAAAAACTCCTCATAGATACTGAAAGAAAGAATAAACGTTTATAAATCGTGGAAAAACAATATTACATTTAATATATATTCTAAATAGGATATCGCAGTTCGTGGGTTTTCCAGAGGAACTCGTCGAGAAATTAAGAGTTATAATTATGTATCTAAAACGTATATCATATCTAAGTTAATGAGAGTTTTTAGAATTCAGTTGTAATTTATAACTCAACATTTTAGCGGCAACAAACCAAATTGCTAAATAGTTATAGAACAAACCCGGAATAGTTTTCTATTCAACGCCGCTATTCTGGCGCATTAGAGCGTGCGTTAATAAGACAATATGTATGTGTCTCAAACAATGAGAATAATAACAGCGCATAATGGCGAATGGGAAAATTGCTCGTTGACTGCCACTAGCCTGAATATCACAATGAGACGAGACAACAATGGGCTAGGACCTATATTCTCGAGCATAGAGTAGCGAACTTAATGAAACAAAAACCACTTTGAACAGAGGGTGTACGCAAATTGAAGGCGAACGACGCTGTTATAGACTTGCCAAAGTTAATATAAAGAGCTCTACACACCAAAGCCACCGGCGGCGCCCGGCGGCTTTGGTGTGTAATTCTTTACGGGCGGCATGTCGGCGGCTCGACATCAGAAACTTATTTGGCAGTTAAAATACTAGCATGTCACTACAGCTGAAATGTCGCCGGGCAACTGAGCGCTTGCGTACGATAGCAGCCGGCATGCCGCCGGCAGGTCGGCGGGCAACACTCGCGGGCGAAGGTTGCCGACATGCTTCTTTCAACATAAGCCGTTGTGATTGTGTCGGCGGGATGTGCCGACGGCTCTGGTGTGTAGTGCGCTTAACATTCTTTGTCAGACATACGTTTTTATTCCGTCTTCTACAGTTTAGATTGCGTGTACATCAAAGTGCGGCTTAGTGAAAGACCTTTATTGTTAAGAATAGTTTCCACATTGTATGCGGTATTTCATCGAGTTGGCTTTATATTTCAGATATTTTATTGAAAGACTGCGTTGGTAACATTTTGAAACAAGTTTCTCTAGAACGTCGCGGTGTCCACATCACTTTGTGCGATTGACTTACTGGTTAAACGGAAAATTAACCTAAGTTTGTTAGTCTTATATGGTACCTAAGTACAAAATAACACGTTATCAACCTGAGGAAGGCTATTGTGTGTTCTGTAAACCTATTTCTATTCTACTTTTTGTTGAACACAGTTGATATAGATCGCAAATTCACAACAAAAGCTAACAATGCACAAATCAGCTGACAATGTAACTATCGACGCGCAACCGTAGTTTATACGCAGTTCCTACAACTATAGTGCACTAAAGCTGTGCTCGAACGGATTTTTATTACTTTTTGCATGTCAACCGTGAAGTTTATGGATGCAATTAATGTTGAAACACGCGGTGAGATTTATAGCAACAATCATGGTGACGCTTGGATAGTGTTGTGCAGATTGTTTGATCATCATTAAAATATCGCCAAACTTGGTGGGTTTATTTATATGTTTGTTATTCAGTAAGCAACTGAAATTTCACTGAAATCGTATACAGAATAAATATTCTTTAGAGCGCTTCCGTTTGGTGATCAACAAGAAATCTTACATTGTAGGCACTTCAGTTGAGTTTGGCATCAACATCGCTGTTAACCAAGTTCGAATAAACAAAAATAGGTACTTTATCAGACTCAGAAGCATGAGAATGTTGCTCAAAAGACGATACATCTCTTAAACGGAAAACACAAATGTGAGAGAAGTTTCAGCAACTTCAAGGAATCTTGAAAGCCGCTAAGACCCCGACATTGCATTGCGCGGGAAAACAAGACAATGCTTTTAACCGATTCTAATGTGGGAGGGTCCACAGCTCATATATTTACATTTTCTGTAAAGAGTTTTTCCGAAGTTTTCCGGTAACATTCATGAATATGTACCCTAAGTAAAATAACGGAGTACGCAACAAGTCCAGACAGGATTTATGCCGTATCTGACTGGCATATTTATATAATATCTAAATCCTGAAAAATTATTTGACAATGATAGTGATAATGATTATATTTATGAATTATTATTATCGCGGACGTCATACTTAACTATTTGTTTTGGGCTTGTTTTGTCAAAAAATGATAATAACACGGATTCCCTCGTTCTACTAAACTGAATTTAAGTTGAGTGCACCTGTTCCCTTCTATGTCATTAAGAAAACGGCATAAGATAAATATCAGTATAGTCATTACTTGTTATCTAACTGAATTCTGGTAATTCCGGTCAATAAAAGGCTTATTTTACAATCTAATCGAAATCAGAAACGTACATGATACTTGTAATAAATTATAATCATGATCAAGCCTATCAACCAGAATGTTATTTGGCATGTAATGTATCAAGTGATAACAAATGTAATAATTACATGAACTTGCAACTTCAAGAAACCACCCGCGTCATAGTGCCGTCGTCTGATTTGAAAAGTACATAATTATCACCGCGTCGATGTCCCGTAGGCGAACGCAAATTTTTCATCTTATCAATTTGCATGTTTATAGAAATACTTGTAGGCCCTATGTAAATTCACACGTCGACCATAAATGATTTACGTCGTAATGAGGATCATGAATCATTGGCCATCGTGACTCGCCGTAATTGCTTTGCCAATCGAATTAATTCCTTCGCTTAGTATTTTATGGTACAGTTTTTGTAATTGATTCCAGTGGGTTATCAATAAGTTTAAAATGTGTTTATAGTGGCAATATTTTTGAATGTTTATTGTACAGCCTTATGTAATGTTGTCTGGAATTTATTTATAAGTGTTTTGCGATTGCTAGTGTTTGTGTATCATAGTGTTCGAGTTTATTGCGATTTGATAAACGGTTCTATGTTTATTGGTATCTGGATTCGTATTTTCTTTTGTCTTATCGCTCTTACTCTACTTCCTACAGTCAAGGGGGGCAATGCAGTGAGGTAATGTCAGATTATTACGTAGATTGCACACATACTTATAATTGCAGTTTGTGTTTGCTTGTCAGTGTACATTTAGTATATAATTTAGCATGCATGCATAGCGTGATGTGGCTGAATAAATTGGGTTCGATGTTGTCACACAAAACTGGGCTTGCTTTGGCCCGTGAGGTCATGAGACTATTTAAAGAAACTGTAGTGATAGAGTTTTATATATGAGAATTTTAATGAAGGTTAATGGTAATTGGGTGGATTGCTATAATAAATTCGAAGTTTTGTAATTATTTTGACAAGACCATCTTTACTTAGCTCCTGGGGAGCACAAGTTGGTTTCATTTTTGTTAAGTATATAAATAAGCAAATTACACTGAAAGCCTAAGGCTCAGCTGGATATCAACAAAACATTACATAATTTGTGCCAACCAACGCGAAAATACTACTTCTGTCCACAAACCAGATTGTTACCGCATCCCAAAAACATATAAATTTTACAAGCGCTGTTTGCTCCAACATATTTTCTGCGAAACTTTTTAGGTTCAAACAAATTATTCTTTATATTAAGGCGACCCGAGATATTTACTTTTATTACAACAATTTCTTGTATTTGCACGTCAAAAAAGCAAACTCATGTACCTTTGCAGTAATAAAAGGTAATGTTAGCGGAGGCGAGGCGAGTATCGTTTTGTCAAGAGAAGGTTGAATCTCTGAGGTGGAGCCATTTTGTCAGGGATTATGGCCTCATCCCCGAATGTGCATTAAAAACACAAAGCTGGTCATTTTCAGATTGTCTCGGTGTAATTAAGTGTTTATTAAAATAAGGGTGGATACGGACTAAGTCTATTTGAAAGGTGGTGGGGGAAGGGCGCACGGGAATAATGACAGGTGCAGGAGGAGCCCATATCATGATACCCAGCTGTGTGTAGTACTGACCTGAAATAACTATGATGATAATGAAGGACAGAGTTCTGAGGAAGAAATCTATTGAAGGACTGCCTAGAAGTAATTTAGTCGCGTATATGAATGTGACACCCGCGTATCACAGAAAAGTGTTAAAAGAAGGGGGGAATAGATAGGTACATCCAGTATTGAAACAATGCAGGCTGATAATGTTTTTTCTGAGCATTTAAAAGACACGACATAAAATCTTTCTTTAAAATCTTAAATAAGGATTTTAATGTCTTCATACACGATAGCGTATGAAAGTAATTACGTGCGTTTAAATGGAAACTATGTTAGAAACAGAAAGCGACAGAAATTAATATAAGTTAAATATTCCACCAGTTAAAAATTTCACCATAGAAAGTATGTAAACAAAGCAAATAAATTGAAAATATTAACAATTATATACTTTCTATCTACTGCTATTCACAGAATTAACACCTTCGAGCACCTTGCATTTCTTTTACGATAATATAATCGATTGATTTATTAGCTTTGTATATGTCATCATCATCTCAACGTTAACCCCAGTCGCATCCGAAGCCTTTTTCCAGCTCTGGAGTCTGGGGTCCACTTTACTAGTCTAACTGAAGTAGGCCTAGTATGAGTTTTCAATACGAAACTCGTTCGATCGTATCGAGCGCGTTTGACTCAGCGATTGGTCCGCATCAAGGTCGTAAGAACTCTCAACCAATGAGAGCGCCAAACGCGCTCGATATCGACGATTAAGTTTCGTATTGAAAACTCATACTAGGCCTACTGATTTTGGCGAAACTTCGACATTTTCCGTGAAGCGACTGCCGTCTGACCTCCACAACCCGAAGGTGATATCGAAGCATTGCAGCTAGACCAATTGTTGGACTTTTGAGGGCTCCAACAACCCGTAACGACTGCCACTAGATGTTCGTATGGCACCGGGACCAACGGCTTAACGTACTTTCCGAGGCACGACCAGACCAGTGCAAATATTCATATTCATGCATATAATATAAAGCTTTGTTTATGTGATCATATGTAAATATTAACTATTTATCAAACTTGATAATAAATACTTACAGAGTTTACACTATGAGCAGTATACACTAGGCATCAAAACGCAAATTATTCCAAGATTACAGATGCTTAAAAGTGCAGTATCATGTATAGTGTGTTGTATACATGGTCATAATGTAGGAGGCCGCAATTTTTGGAAAGGATTCTTTGCTGGTGGGCGTGGAATTATATTCTTTAGTGACATTTTGCGCATATACCCATGTCCCTTACACCCTGTATTTCGAATATTGTAACAGAATATTTAGTATCATTTTACCAAAGAGCATGCGGGATAATGGTCCCATTAGATTATGTTATCCGTATCCGGTATCTATTGCACCATTTGTAATACACACACTATTTGACACAGATGAAGATTTTATCATAAAATAAAACAATTGATATGACGGTTAGCGTCATTACTTTTTATGATAACTACTGGATTCGCGCGAACCCCTGCTCTCAATAACAGTACTAAAATATACTAGTTTATCGGGAGCGTGTATAGGAAGGTACAACAACAGAAAAATAGGTTTTGTTACAATTTAAGAACTTCATATTGACCTTATATTATACTGGGCGTAATATATTATTATTTCTAAATGAGCATGGTTCTTTTTTATTTATTTTTTTAATAATTTTAATCTGTCGTGGTGGTGGGATGAGTACGGGTTCGATTTCAGGTCAGGCAAATACAAATGTAAGTTTTCTAAGCATGGTGATTACGCTCAATCCTTCTCTGTATCAGAGAAGACCTGTGCCCAGCAGTGGGACGATAAAAAGGTTGATGATGATGATGATGAATTATAAACTAGTGCTAGACTGAAATCCTGCCTAATGGTAAGCAGTGATGCAATCGTTGATGGTAAAGTGTGCTAGTTTATTAAACCTATTCAATTAAAAATCTTAGTGAATAGGAAGGAAGACGGCAGCTGAGCGAGGTGATGCAATGTTAAACTCAACAACACGGCCAACGATGCTGTGCCAGAGGAGATTAATCTCCCTCCACGGCCAAACTCTCGACACAACAACATTTGATGTATCGTACCCGGCACACATCGCAACACAACTACTCAGACTCAGACCTAACTGGTTTTTGTGTGGTAACAAAAATAATCCAATTATCGCTTAGGGTGGGGATCATAACAGGTGAGATAGGATCATTTTGAGGGACCACATTTCATTACGTTGATTTTCGTGAAAATCTACAAAAGAGGCAATTGGTTTGAGATTATACGAAATGCCTATAGGTACATCCAATGTGAGGTGAGCTAAAACTGGAAATGCATAGCCGCGTGGAACTATAGGTAAATAATATACATCTACTCCACAGAGATATTAATTCGACATCAATATTACTTATAATACCCCGTGTGGTACCGGGCTTAGAATAGTACCAACCCATATCCTCCCGTGGGTGTCGTAAGAGGCGACTAAGGGAACTCTCTCACCAGGGAAGCGGGCAGCAGCGCTTCTTCTGTGGAATATCAAATCCTGCGATCCCCAACCCGCTTGCCAAGCGTGGGGATTATGGCAAACCCCCCCCATAATGATGCACACGACTATGCCAAGGCCCCTAGTCCCCGGCAGCTCCGCTATTCCTGGTCATTGTGGTAGCGGCCAAGGTAACGGCGGGGCAAGGGGTGCGAAGAATCTCCGGAAGAGATCCGGCTACCACAATCAACGACGGATCGACCTGGCAACACTGAACGTGCGAACACTGCGGACCGACGAGAGGGTTATTGAACTGGAGGAAGAATTGAGCAGGTTACGATGGGGTGTCCTGGGATTATCTGAAGTCCGAAGAGAGGGTGAGGACTCGATAATCCTTAAATCCGGTAACTTGCTCTATTTCCGGGAGGGCGACCATCAGTCCCAAGGTGGTGTCGGGTTCCTCGTCCACAGGTCCCTTGTGGACAATGTAGTGAAGATCGAGAGTGTGTCGACCAGGGTGGCGTTCCTGGTACTCAGAATAACCAAACGGTATTCGCTGAAGGTCATTCAGGTATACGCCCCGACCTCGACACACTCCGACGATGAAGTAGAGACTATGTATGAGGACATCTCTAAAGCCATACATAGCTCAAAAACTCACTACAGCGTTATCATGGGGGACTTCAACGCTAAACTGGGAAAACGGAGCGGTGGGGAGCTCGGACTGGGAAATTTTGGATTTGGGCGTCGGAACTACCGAGGCCACATGTTGGCTGGCTTCATGGAGAGGGAGGGACTCTTTATGATGAACTCCTTCTTCAAGAAGCGTGAACAGCGGAAGTGGACTTGGATCAGTCCCGACGGGGTCACTAAGAACGAGATAGACTTCATTATGACGACAAAAAGGCACATATTCAATGATGTCTCAGTGATCAACTCGCTCAAATGCGGCAGCGATCACCGTATGGTCAGAGGCACATTGAATCTGAACATAGTGTCCGAAAGATCTCGCCTGATGAAGTCTACGCTCCGGCCAGCACCCATCCAGATCCATAACTCCGAAGGTTTCCAGCTCGAGCTCCAAAATCGCTTCGAATGCCTAAGTGGTGACGTGGACGAATACAATGACGGGTTTGTAGAAGCTGTCCGTACGGTCGGGACCAAGTATTTTAAGACCCGCCGTACAAATAGAACTAAAAAGCTCTCGGACTACACTCTCGAGCTCATGGAGGATAGACGTGAGATGGTTTTGCGTTCGTCAAGTGATGCTTGCAGATACCGGCAGCTCAATAAGCAGATCTCAAAGTCTCTGAAGCGCGACCTACGTCGGTATAATACCGAGCGTATAGCGGAGGCCATAGAGCAAAACAGAGGCTCTAAAGTTTTCGCTAGGGATCTGACTATTGGGCATAGCCGGCTAAGCAAGCTGAAGACTGACGACGGCAGGATCATAACGTCCGGGCCCGAGCTTTTGAGGGAAGTCGAGAATTTCTATGGACAGCTCTACACTTCGACGACAAAACCCGCATTAAATCTTGCTGCAGACCCTAGAGCAAGATTAACCCGACACTACACCGAAGATATCCCGGACGTCAGCCTGCAGGAGATTCAATTGGCTCTGAAACAACTTAAAAACAACAAGGCGCCGGGCGATGACGGAATAACGGCAGAGCTACTGAAGGCGGGTGGTGAACCGATCCTTAGGGCCCTTCAGAAGTTATTTAATTCCGTCATAGTCAAGGGAAAAACGCCACAGGCATGGCACAGAAGTGTGGTGGTACTCTTTTTCAAAAAGGGTGACAACACCCTTTTGAAAAACTACAGACCCATCTCACTTCTGAGTCATGTCTATAAGTTGTTTTCGAGAGTCCTCACGAATCGTCTCGCCTGCAGGTTTGACGACTTCCAGCCACCCGAACAAGCCGGTTTCCGAAAGGGCTTTAGCACAGTAGACCACATACATACGCTACGGCAGGTTATACAGAAGACCGAGGAGTATAACCTACCCCTTTGCTTGGCGTTTGTGGACTACGAAAAAGCCTTTGATTCGATCGAGACCTGGGCTGTACTGCAGTCTCTCCAGCGGTGCCAAGTAGACTATCGGTATATTGAAGCGCTGAAGGGTTTGTACGAAAACGCCACCATGTCAGTCCGAATACAGGACCAGACCTCGAAACCAATACCTCTCCAGCGTGGTGTCAGACAGGGAGATGTTATCTCCCCGAAATTGTTCACCGCTGCATTGGAGGATGTCTTCAAGGTTCTGGACTGGAAAGGACTGGGCATCAACATCAATGGCGAGTACATGACACACCTTCGGTTTGCTGATGATATCGTAGTCATGGCTGAGACCGCGGAGGACCTGAGTACAATGCTCGAAGACCTCAGCAGAGCCTCCGAGCGAGTCGGTCTTAAAATGAACATGGGCAAGACGAAAGTCATGTCTAATGCCCATGTTGTACCGACTCCTATAAAGATTGGAGACTCTGTTCTCGAAGTTGTTGACAGTTACGTGTACCTGGGACAAACTATCCAGTTAGGAAGGTCCAACTTCGAGAAAGAGGTCAATCGTCGAATCCAACTCGGCTGGGCTGCTTTCGGGAAGCTACGAAAAATCTTCTCGTCCGAAATACCGCAGTGTCTCAAGACAAAAGTCTTCGACCAGTGTGTGTTGCCAGTGATGACATATGGAATTGAGACGTGGTCGCTAACAATGGGCCTTATAAGAAGGCTCAAAGTCACTCAAAGGGCAATGGAGAGGGCTATGCTTGGGGTTTCACTGCGCCATCGAATCAGGAATGAGGAGATCCGCAGAAGAACGAGAGTAACCGACATAGCCCGAAGAATTGCAACACTAAAGTGGCAGTGGGCTGGACACATTGCCCGTAGGACCGATGCCCGATGGGGCCGACGGGTTCTCGAGTGGCGACCACGCACCGGAAGACGTAGCGTGGGTAGGCCCCCGACAAGGTGGACCGACGACCTGGTGAAGGTCGCGGGAAACCGCTGGATGCGGGAGGCGCAGGACCGGTCGTCGTGGAGAACCTTGGGGGAGGCCTATGTCCAGCAGTGGACGTCTTTCGGCTGAAATGATGATGATGATGATGATTACTTATAAGGAGGAACGATTTGTTTTTAAGCTAGCCTTGAGCGTGGAGACCGAAGCCAGAAATTTCGTAACGAAAATAACCTAATACCCCCCACTCCGACCGGCACAACGGTCGTTTCAGTTCGGCAGTCTTCGGCACGGTATGCTTCTGTGCGTGCGACTACATAGTACGTGTATCGTACTATGTATGTAGTAGAGTACGCATATTGCAGGGGGCGAACTCAGTTCTACATACTTGACAAGTTAATGATATGCTAAACTTGCAATTAATTTTCAGTCTCAAATAGGTCTTCTAAAAGATATAGAATTATAAAATACAAAATAGTTCGTTACGACGCGGTCGACACCAATTTTATGATATTTTGACTTGGGTGTCGTGACAGGGGTTTGGGGGCTGATCACGAAAATGACGTCATTTTTGAAATCCAAAATGACCGATATCAAATTTCATGATATTGTGACTTGGGTGTCGTGAAAGGGGTTTTCGGGGGTGCTGATCACCAAAATGACATCATTTTTGAAATCCAAGATGACCGACATCAAATTCCATGATATTTTGACTTGGGTGTCGTGACAAGGGTTTTCGGAGGCACTGATGACGAAAATGACGTCATTTTTAAGCTATTGTATAGCTTCTGTCTCTTTATCAAAGTCGAAAATAAAACATTGAATATAGTTTAGTTGCTAAATCGCCACCATTTTACGCACTCTTTTGATGATGTTACTCGAAAAAAAAAATATAAAAACGAAAATAACTTGAATTAATACCAAAGAAAAAAAAAACAAAGGAAAAAAATACTGCATAAATAAATTAAAAAAAGAAATTATAATTGCATAAGTTGATAAAAACTGCTGCAGTCCCCGAGTGCCACAAGTCTTTTTTTTATTTATTTACTAATGTGGAGGCTTGAGGAACAGGCAATAAAGTTCACTCATCCTCCATAGAAAAGGGAGGTTCCTCCGACCAGACGGGTGCTGTGTCTGGCGGGCACTTGCCCAACGGTTGATGTTGGGAAGTTTGTATGCATGCTAGTTGCACGCTAAACTCTGCTTGTGAGATGTAGAATTCGTGTGATATCAGTGGCCTTACCATGAGTTTGAAAAAACGTTCTCGCTATCGAAAACTATAGCTTTGTCTCTTTCACGTGCACCACAATGACAGGGACAAAGCGATAGTTTTCGATAGCGAGAACGTTTTTACAAACTCATGGTAAGGCTACAGTACTTATAACGCGATGTTCGAATATAGCGGTTGTAGATATCACTACAACTAACAACACAGCGAGGTCCAGAAACATGTTCATCGTTTCAGTTTACCCGCCGATGATCCTGCCGTCTTCTGTCAGTATAGACATAGATTACATATCACTACATATCACATATACAGTATGTTAAGAAAACCCTGTCCGACCCATAAGGATAATAAAGGTTAGGTAAACACATGACCAAATATAATATAAAATTTTACGTATTCATCATAGTACCAATACAAATGAATTTTGAAATAATCTTTTTTTCCCGCGAATTAATTCCAATTTCCCCGAAATTTTGTAATTTTTAAAAAGTGACAACTCCGGTATTATTATGAGCGAATAGCGATGCGACCACGCAACGCATATTTATTAAGTTACCTCCTTTTGCGAAATAATATTTATTTTCTAGGGAGATTTTTTTTTTAAGTTTAGCCCGGTTTTGTATGCATTAGTGGAATCAGTTATTGATACCTAACAACACCTTCACGGGTCGGACAGGGTTTTCTTAACATACTGTATATACATATAAGTACATATCACTCGACTGTGACGGTGAAGGAAACCTGATGATTAATGAAAACGAGAATAATCCTATGTGGTTTTGCTTTTATAGTTACAATTTATTAGGCAACCAATGTGTAATATCTTTAACTTAATGTGTTCAGTGTGTTTGGCGACACATTGATACAATATTTGTGTGTTTTGATTTCACAAAGATAGCTATTGAAATATTTTGTGATCGTGTGTATTTTCAGTTTGGAACGCTGACTTTTTCCATTTTGAAATGAAGTTTGCCATTCCGCGCGACATCGTCGACAAGGGTTAGCGCCATGTGTACGCTTGCGATCCGCTTTTTGACGCTCTCATAACTGAATTACTGATACACAAACTTATGTACGTATGTTATTAAATCTTTAATCCTTTGGAATAAAGTCGAAAATTGAGGTCAACAAGTTTTCATTAAAGTTTGTGTTTCACAAGGGAAACTCTCAAACGTACCGTGTGCCCATCCGGCCGGCAGTGTGCAAAACATTGGATTCTCTTCAAATATTAATTGTTCAGGGTGCGTTCATAAGATTTTAACTTAGAAGATCTATTATAATAGTTATATGCAAACTTTTCAATCCAGCTGAATAATTCTGAATAAATGCACATTGACTTGACAGGACGTCAATGACGGATCAGTCACTTTTAGACGTCACTTTTTAACAAATCATTATTTATGGTATTATTTTAATGTATTTAAATATATTTGTATTCTATGAAAATCAGAAAGTATGGGAGATATAGCTTATGATAGAGCCTGTGACCTCGAATGCCAAGGCAAGGGACTTAAATCAGGCAATCGTCATGAATTTGTGGGCCCCGTAAAAATAGTATTAGTTGAGTCAACACCTGTGGACCATAAGCGTAAAGTATGGGGTTCAGCTGTGTTTACATTTGTAATGTTGTTGTTGGGAACTACAGTTTTTACTGTGTTTTTCTTTACGTTGAACTTTCGTCTACCATTTGAAATGAACGTACATGTTCTGCTGTGTACGATGGGAGTAAGTACCTTCTAATAATTTCAAGATATAAAGTAAATGATAATAACAATCGACATTATTACAAATAAATAAATAAAATCTTATTATAAAAGGAAAATGGGCAATGAAGTAATAGTTTCTGCCCTGAAGCGATACCTATAAAATAACATGTTAATGTTATATATAAATAGTGAAGTCGAAATATTCTTAATAATAAGATCTTTCTATCGTAACGCTATTGGATTTAAGGGCAGATTTATCCAATCTCATTTTGCCTGATCACGTTGCAATTGTCGCTCAAACTCTCCTTTAGTGGCTTACAAAAAATAAAAAGACTAGGGAAGAAAGGCGATAGTCCACGTCCAGTTGTGGTATCCTTCTTGAATCTGGGCACAAAGATCAAAATACTAAAAAAAAACATCATTAAAAAACACAAGGTACGGTAAGACTACTCTAAACACGTTAAAGAAAAAAGAAAGCAATTACAAGACCAGTTAAAAACAAAGAGATAAAAAGGAAATACGGCTTTCTTAAAATATAACAAACTGGTCATATTAACACAAACAGCCAAAAGAAAGCTGTCTCATTCACCCAAAAAACCCACTGTGGACATGTCAAAGGAAGGAAACACACATTCAAGCAAAAAGAACAATTCACAACAGCATGACCTCTCGGGGAGAAGATCAAATAGCATCTCAGAAGGAACAACTAAACCGAGCATGCTCAATTTCTTAAAAAATAAAAACGTTGTTAATACTCTAGACGCCTCCAAAAATAATGCATTGCTATGCACTATTTTTGGAGGCGTCTAGAGTATTTTCAACCAGCCCCTCTTCTCAATTCACATACAACAATGAAACATATAAAGCAAACACAACAAATCCTCCAACCCGGTCGGTAACCTTGGGGGATCATGACCATAACCCTCCAAAGAAAATCACAAATTCAAAAAACAACAAGATAGAGGTCTATGGGCCTTTACCCAAAACGGGGTTCTTGTAGACTAATTCTATTGCTATAAAAATAACACGTATTCTTTTTGTAATAAATTAAATATAAAACTAACAAACCTAACTTTTAAGTATTTGCTACAATTAGAGTTCTTATATTTTTCTTTTTCTTCTATTGTTATAGATACTTTAATATTGCATTTAAACTTGTAATTTTCAATATGCAAAAGCAAGAAATAAATGGCTTATTTATTTATCCAACCTCATTTTGCCTGATCACTTTTCAATTTGAAATAGACATGGCTAATAACTCACATTAAAAGGTTATTAGTATATATAGCACTAAATAATTTAATTAATCTGATAATTAAACTTTGTTACAGTTCCAATTGTTTATGACGACAGGGATTATGATGTTCAGCACGTTATTTGGCGGGTCAATGTATCTCAAACCCTCAGAGAAGAAGTTCCAGCATTTTTTCTTAGAAATTTCTGCACTCGTTTTTGGTGTTGTTGGGACAATTTTTGCGCTAGGAAGCATGACGACGAGTATACATGCATTGTCAGGTATTTATAAAACACCCATCTTACGTACTTAGTACTTCTACCAATAAAAAGTATATATCAGTATCATCATCATCATCAACCTTTTTATCGTCCCACTGCTGGGCACAGGTCTCCTCTCATACAGAGAAGGATTGAGCGTAATCACCACGCTTGCTCAATGCGGGTTGGCGATTTCAGACTTATAAAGTCCAGGTTTCCTCAAGATGTTTTCCTTCACCTTCAGTCAATGGTGTCCAAGATATACTTAGAAAATACATATAACTTTAGAAAAGTTACATTGGTACTTGCCTGACCTGGAATCGAACCCGCGCACTCATACTTGAGAGGCTGGTGTTTATATCAGTATAATAGTACTATATTTTACTAATTCTATTTACCTAAGTCATAGGACTTAGCGAGCGAGCCTAGTCCGAGATCGTTCCATTCCGAATTTTGATTTACAGAAATGAATTCCTGTAAAATTATAAATGCATGTAAAAAATGAGGAGCAGTGGTGGCCAAAAGTTAACGACCGCGACATACGGGCTGTAGGTCGTAGGTTTGAAACCGGACAGGTGTTTTACTTTGTAAAAAACATCGGGAGTAATAGCATGTCCTAGAACCAAAACATTTGAAGGCATGTGAGATCCCCAATTGTGGCCCGCTTGTTGGATTACAGCCCACAACATTATATTCTGATCATTCTATGCTCCGTAACAAACTAATGAACAATTAATTGTTACTTAGTAGGTAACCAAGCATCTACGTACTTTAATAATCTTAAACGGGGTTTAAGGTTATTAATTTTTGTCACAGAAGCTTTTCTCAAATACTTCCTAATGAAGGAATAAAAAATTGGCCATAATTTTCGAAACCAAATGAACGAATGATTTGAACTTTATTATATACTTATGGTAGGAACATTGATCGATATTCTTATGGTGTCGATATTAATCTAAATGAACTCTGCCCCAAATTTCGCTACTTATTTACTATTTTTTTCGCTACTTATTTGGGGCATATTGATTTTTGGGGCAAGTTCTTTGCGATGCCTAAGTATGTGCGAGTATATTATCATAAAAATATTTTACATCGTAAGAATTTTGGATATCACCACAAAGCACAAGCCAAGTTAGCGCCAGCCCATTGGCTTCACGATAGGGCAACCATTACTGGGGTGATAAAATCGTAATATCATTCATACCTATTCCAAAGACTGGTAGTAATTAATCAATGATTTAATTTTTATTGATTTTTGGGTATCAATCATTTAGGAATATTTTATTGTAAGTAGATGGAATATAAAAAAAAAAAACATTATCTCACTACTGGACAAAAAAGTTTTCTCTAAAGCGTTCCACTGTTTGTGTGTGTGTTTGTGTGCCTCTTAAGTCATCACGTCAGCTTTTCTTCGGTCATTATTGACTACGACACTCGTCATCTTGTTCTCACTGCGTGACTCTTCTGAATATTATTGGGTATCCAGTTCGGGCCTTTGAATTATATGCCACAGCTCTTATCGCATTTTATCTAAAAAAAGAAAATTGAAATGGACTTCTGATTCCAGGCTTCTTCACTGCACTTCTTACAATAATATCCAGTCTCGTCGGACCAACTGTATATGCCGCAGATACAGAGAAGTTATTCGGGCTATTTAACAAGAAATTACACAGATCTGTCGCAGTGCCCACTTATATTTTGGGTACAATCTGTTTTGTTCTAGGACTGATTAAAGACAGTTTTATTAATTGGGCGCCAGTTAAACATTTACATTATATATTGCTTTTATTTACTTTAATATATTCTGCAACTGCTGTGATGTCCATGGTTATGAGGATATTATACGACTGTTAAAAATTTTAAATAGCGAAAATATACGTTTTCTTTTTAAAAAGACTTTTTAGTTTAGGTCAACTAACTCTCCTAGTTAGGAAATCGGTTGCATTTTCAATGTTGATAAATATTGAAAGCAAGCGCTTGAATAGGTAAATTCCCTTTCTTTTTTTATTTGGACGGGAAATCCTTCTCCCGCTTTGCGCGGAGCAGAAGTGCGTATTAGACTTTTACTGACTAAAACCCACCCGTCTTCCTTCATTTGGCTGTGTGCCAGGGGTTACGGCACCTCTTTCGAAGAACCCGTGGCCCTGGCAGGCATCGATCCTCGTAGACCCCGTCACATAGGGCTGACATCTCAAAGAGGCGCGCGTGGAACACAACGCGCCATAGATCCAGGCCTAGACCATACTGGGCAGCGTGCTGATCTGCTACTTGCCGCCTGCAAGCCCGGCCGCAAGGATGCCGTCTTCTGACGACCAGGGCGTCTTCTTCGGTGACTAGGGGCATGAGGGCGCAGAGATTGCCTATCCCTCACGAGCTTCACTTCCTCCTTTGCCAGCATCACTGCTTTACAGAAAGAGGTGACGGTCTGACATACACACTCGCATGGCCGGATGCTAGAGATCACCGCCGTCGATCGCCGTCACGAAGACAAGGCGGTGCTCCGCCCAAGCCGGGCAGACCTTCAACGTATCGTTAGGGCGTTCCTCACAGTGGTGACATCTTGGCGTTTCCTTCCGGTGAGCGGAGTAGACGACGGCCCTGTCCGTCAGATAGGCGTCGACTACTCGACAGAGATAAAGGTGATATCTAAATGCTTCCCTGATACAACTCCAGGCCAGAAGGCAAATTTCTTTAAATGTGAGTAAAAAACGTAAACAACGCAAACGTAAAAAATGTTTTAATAATTACATTAACTGGATTGTAGAGGTTCTTGCCACTGGGCCCATGTCGGTATTTTGGTACCAGTTGCGCCCCGCGGTTTCCCCCACGTAACCTTAGATCCCGTGGGAATTTCGAGATAAAAAGTATCCTGTGTTATTCCTAGTTATACCTAAGCTATATGTGTGGCAAATTTCATCTAGATCCGTTCACTAGTTTAGGCGTGAAAGCGGAACAAGCAAACTCACTTTCATATTTCTAATACTAGTTTTTCGCCCGCGGCTTCCCCCGCGTTGAATTCTGTTATATCGCGCTTTTTAAATTCCTCATTTTCGGGGATTAATTGGACCACTTTCTGCTAAAATGATACAACCCACAAACTCGACATTTTTTATATTTTGTGACATATGGACTCCAAATAAAGTATATTTTGACATATCAAAGACTAAGAACTCTGTATTAAATGTTTACAAAAATCCTTATGAACCAACCCACAGCTGTTATGGCAAACATCATTCTTTATAATGCATTAGTATTTCAAGCTTTTTGAAATATTTTTGCATTTTCTTGATTGCCCTGATACGTGTCTTTTTTTTTTGCTATAATGATTCAAATTACCTGGAACAGTTATGCTTTTAATACTGTATGCGAAAAATTACGAAAATCATTTTGCTTAAATGTTCCAGTAACCTTGAATAATTTTAACTCTATTCTCAATAACATCCGTCTACAAACAAATAATGAATCAGACCACATGAATATCTACCTAAATAAAGAAAAACCAAAACAAGTAATTCTTAGAAAAAGATCCTACGGTGAAATCTGAAATTATCATTAATATATTTTCTTGAAAGTAAACAGAATATTATTTTTGTAGCCAGAAATCTTAATTAAGTAGGCATTTATTTATTTAAAGCTTCCTTTTATTGCAACATTTTGTATCAATAAAATTTTATATTTTGCATGAAATTTATTCTATTTTTTATAAGATAATAAAATCAATTTGTGGTCATGTAGTCAAACTTATTGAAATCATTTATGCATATTTTTAAATCAACCGTTTTTAATTGACTTCAAAAAGAGGAAGAGGATCTCAATTCGTCGTAATCTTTAATTTTATTTTTGTTTGTCCGTCTATTACTCTAAGACGCCTGGACCGGACCGGACCTGGAATCGGTCTTTCCAGGTGGTTCCATAGTCATCAGGTCAGGATTTCATGATGGAAGAGAAAAATGAATCTCCACCACCGGAGAAATGAACCCACCAAACAAAGCCTTGCCGCCAAGCGATTTGTCGTGTTCCGGCATGATGTCTGGTGAAGCCGTACGGAGGACGGGTCTGTGCAGTTGTGTTGCGATATGTGCCGGGTACGATGCGCCAAACGTTGTTGTGTTGGTAGTTATTTCGTAGAGGGTCTTCAGATCAATCTCCCTTTGGCGCAGCATCGTTGGTCGTGTTGTTGGGTTTAACATTGCATCACCTCGCTCAACTGCCGTCTTCCTTCCTATTCGCCTTATTATATTATATTAGGCTCTTAATAAACTAGCGCACTTTACCATCAACGATCGCATCACTGCTTACCATCAGGCGGGATTGCGGTCAAGCGCTAGAATAAAAATATTAAAAAAAAAAGATCATGAAGTCTTTTAAAGCACTACATTTTAATAAAGGTATGGAGTACATCTGATAATGGAGCCGGGAGATAGTCGAAGGAACTCCTCAACGATTCACAGCAGCTACTTTGTGTTTGTGCTTGATCAAATTACAAATTATTAAATAAAAATCATAACCTACCCTATTCTAAACTATTAATAAATTAGAATACAGCATCAAAATTTTTTTCTGCATCGCTGTCGACTGGTAATGTACCCAAGATACTGGCGGCATTGCCGCGTTAAATGGCAATGCTTAGCCTCTGGCCAAGATAAAAACCAGCCCTTGGGTGATGAGTCAGACAGAGAGACAGAAAGACAGAGAAACAGAGACAGAGAAAGAGAAAGGCATTGAAGTGGCACCGAAGAGGCATGGTTAAGCCACCGAAGTGGCATTGAAGTGGCACTGAAGTGGCACCAAAGTGACACCGACGTATCACCGAAGTGGCACCGAAGCACCCTATTTTTTAATCCGGACTTCTAACTTTACGTCTACAAAATTCCAAAGCAATCGGTTCAGTAGTTACGGCGTGAAAGCGGAACAAACAAACACACTTTCCGATTTAAAATATTAGTAAGGTTTGTTTTCTAGGGTTCCGTAGTCAACTAGGAACCCTTATTGTTTTCCAAGTCTGTCTGTCTGTCCGTCCGTGGATAATCTCAGTGACCGTTAACAAAAGAGAGTTAAAATTAGGTACCAATATGTAGGTAATGAACTACCTTATGGCGGAACTACAGCGCCCTTCACCATGGGATATCCTTTATGCTGACGACATTGTACTCGTCAGCGAAAATCCAAACAACGTACAGCAAATGTTAGAAGAATGGCAAGCACTACTCGAAAGAGCTGGACTGCGAGTTAGTAGTGAAAAGACCGAGTAACTGCACTGCAATTTTAGTGGCACCAACAGCAGCAACACTATCCATCTGCAGGACACCCCACTAAAGGAAGTCGACCACTTTAAATACCTTGGCTCAATCATCTGTAATGAAGGGACAATAGATGCAGATGTAACTCACCATATAAATACCGGGTGGATGAAATGGAGGGAGCTCTCTGAGGTCCTGTGTGGTAGAAGAATGTCTAGTCTAGAGTGAATGATGATGATGATGATGACTAGTCTAGAAAACATGAAAATTCAACAATACGTTCTATAAGAAATTTTAAAAATTGTTTAAATTTGTTTAGTTTGTGTGAAAAACTTCTGTGACAGATGAACAGACGGACCCAAAAGTAATCTCTAAATGGTTTCGTTTTACTTTTAAGGCATGGACCCCTAAAGATGTCAACAATATGTTTGTTATAGAATGGATCAATCCCCCATGTTCTTAGGAAACTAGGTTTTACTTCGCACTGTTAATCTCTTCTCTTTATCTTCTTCTTTTCTTCAGCCTATAGAGGTCCACTGCTGGACAAAGGCCTCCCCCAAGGCTTTCATTTGGGTTGCCAAAGTCCCCATGCTTGGCAGGTGGGTTGAGGATCGCAGTAGTTTGATATTCCACAGGAGAAGCGCTGCTGCTCGCTTCCCTGGTGAGAGTTCCCTTAGTCGCCTCTTACGACACCTACGAGAGGATATGGGATGGTAATATTCTAAGCCCGGCACCACACGGGGGACTGTTATTCTGGTACATATTAATTCGATAATCATTGGGGTAATTACGTAGCACTCTATCTGCAGCTAATGACTTTCCATTTTGATAGTTTAACACATTTCTTGAATATGTTAAGCAATGGATTAGCAATATTCTTTTAAAAGATTGTGATTGAAAGTGTGTTACTCGATTAGGGTGCTAGTATAGATACATAACTCAGGATTGATTAAGCCGTTTGGGCATTTATCCCTTCTAATTATTTAACGGAAGTTAATGACACGTTTCCTCAATTTAAATTTTAGTTTTTAGAATATCTAAATACATAATTTTGATTCCAGGCTTAGCTGCGACAGGACTAGCACTAACCGCTTCTATCATGGGACCTTCAGCATATGTTACTGGCTCAACGAATTGTTTCGGGAGATTCACTAATAATTTGCACAAATTTTTCGCACTGCCCGCTTTTATATGCTGTAACTTGTGTTTTGTTCTGGGATTGATCAAGCCAAGTTTCCAAAGTTGGTCGCCATTCAATAGTTTGCCATATTTTTTAATATTTTTATGTTTGTTATATTCTGCTGGTGCTTTGTACTCTATGAATTTAAGGTCAAATTATGATGTGTAAATATTGTTTTATAATTAAAACATTTTTTATTTCACTGGCATCTTATTTGGGTAGGAAACTAAACTGGGTTAGAGTTGGCTTTTTGTTGTATATATTTGCATTACAAACCAATGGTTCCTAGTTTTTGTTATGGACTATCTCTACGATAGAAGAGAGTAGGTCAAAGTTTGTATTCAGTAGGTAACTCTCGTATATTATACCTCTGAAAAAATTTCATAAAAATTCTGTCTCTGTTAATAATTATGTTTAAAGGTATAATCCTAGTTTACATCAGAGGGTTTCTTTGCTATCGCCAGGCTAGTAGAATCGTCAGGCCATTTATCGCACTCGTCACTAACACTTACATAGTATAAACGGTGCTTGAGCAAATGAGCCCCAATATGGCCAGTTGCGGGCCTCACATAGGAGTCTCGCAAGGACTTTCTCGCCCGCCCTCAGTTCCATGGATTATTTATGATCTGTGTTTGTTACGTACGTCATCGATCGAAAACGTCATGACAAAAATCTGTGATTGTGACTATGAAATAATAAACAGCGTAATACTTAATATTGCTTGTTCAAGTTTGTATATCTTATCGCAGGTCCCTTATAGCAGATTATCGCAATGGCTCATGAATTTGAGTACGATAAAATTAGAATGATGCAGCTCCAGCTCCGTGGAGCGATGAGAAGAGCGAGTCACAATGTTGCCGTTCGTTTGGAAAATTTGGTTGATGAAGAGATCCATGAAGCCTCGTACTACACAACAGTGTGGTTAGCTGCATCAGTTGGACTTGGTCATACACTGATAGGTGCAGTTATTGTATCCATGGTTTTATATTCTTCTATCGCGCCAGATAACCATGCACTTTGGTTTGCTATTGCAGTAAGTCTCGGTTTGCATATCTTTAACCACGATTCTAAAGTTGTTATTGTACACTCCAGATCCACCGTACCTCTGGGGTATGGTATGGTAGACGATACCACCATAGTAGTGTTGGGATTTAAAAACTTTTAAATCTCAACACTACCACCAGACAAAGCCTCGCCGCCAAGCGATTTGTCGTGTTCCGGCATGATGTCTGTTGAAGCCGTACGGAGGACGGGTCTGAGCAGTTGTGTTGCGATGTGTGCCAGGTACGATGCGCCTAATGTTGTTGTGTTGGGAGTTTGGTCGTGGAGGGTCTTCAGATCAATCTCCCTTTGGCGCAGCATCATTGGTCGTTTTGTTGGGTTTAACATTGCATCACCTCGTTCAACTGCCGTCTTCCTTCATATTCGCTCAGTTTTTCTGAGTCAATAGGCTCTTAATAAACTAGCGCGCTTTACCATCAATGATCGCATCACTGCTTACCATCAGGCGGGATTGCGGTCAAGCGCTAGTTTATAATTATTAAAATATTACCGATCCAAATACAAATTAATTATTATTATAAATTTGCCGTCGTAGAGATCCTTGGCCTATGTCCAGCAGTGGACGTTTTTCGGCTGAAATGATGATGATCTTGATTATTGTAAACTTCCAAATATAATAGCCTACGTTCTCATTTGTTTAATGTATGCAAAGGCCCTATAGAGATTCTCATGTTGATATGGAGAGTGCGATTGTCGCTTCCCAGTGCTGGGCACGTTAATCGTGTGGTTCCTGTTTCTGAAAAGGTGATATGATACGCCAGGGTGTAGTATAGGTGGAGCCCTGCCGGTCATGGGCGGAGCGCCACCGTGTCCTAGTGGCTGTCTCGATCCATCTCATATCTCATCTAGCCCGGTCGAGGCTATTATCTCCTTCTGCGAAACAGTAATGCTCGCAAAGGAGGAGGCTAAGCGCATGAGGCAGAGCAGTGGGTTGAAAGAAAAAGTTATCGTGGACCCTGGCGCATAGGCAATAAAAATCTTACGCGCCCTTCCGCTCCGCCCAGAGCGGGAGACTTCATTTGATTAATCCCTATCCACAAAAAAGGCTCTATGGTGATTTCATTTCCCAATTTGTTCCAATAGACATTTAATAGGTGCAACCTTTGTTTGAACGCTAAATACATCAGAAGTAGGTACTATTAGCTTTTTTTTTAAACATATATACAAATTTCCTGGGGACTACAGAAATGAGTAAGAATAGAGAAATCTTTTTGTGTGTATGACATTTGTGTAGCGGTATGATGGGCCCGCACTGGGAAGGTCGACACTAAAAAAGCATGCTAATATAAAAAAAAAAAAACGATTGTAACTAATTACGTAAGTACTTGGAGTTTTCTGTTCGACGAAAATTAGAAGCTTAAATTCCAGCGGTCTTATTACAAAAAAAAAGAAAAGAAAATGAAAAATGAAAGTGAAATTTATTATAAAACATAGTTCAACAATGAATCTATAAAGTGTCTCTTTCTATAATAGGTAATAAAAATCTTAAGGGCCTTAGTCTCATTTAGTAGCGTAAAATGGTCACTTTAGGAAGCTAATTTCTAATTAACGGCTTGGTTTTGAGATTTGAAAAAAATATATCTTGTCTATTGATTCATGTACAACATTTACTAAAGATGATTTTTTCGTAGGATTTTGCCTTTTGCCTTAAAAAAATAGTTACCAAAACGCTATTTTTGGCTAATATTCGTTATTACTTCTAAACGGCATTGATGTGTGGAAATATTTTTACACTGAAAAATTCGCGGTTAGAAGTGCTACAAATTTGCAAGAGCGTATTTAAATCCATCAACATTTGCCAAGAAAATATCCTTATTTTGAAACATAGGTTTAGAGGTGCTCTGCGCGGGCGCGGGCGGCAGTCGTGCGTTAGCATTCAGACGGGAGGGTTGTGTCGCTTGCTGCTCTGCTCCGGCTATCGCCGACTACGCGTGGTTGTCTGTGTGAGTGCAAATATTTACGAGCGAATCGTGTCAGTGTACGTTCATAGATTAGCTCGCAAATGAGAATTGAAGATGCGTCTGGTGGCGTAAGTATCTATCTACCTATACTCTTGTATTTATACCTACATATTACTGTATTTTTCTTTATAATTACTATTAGCTTTTGTAACCATTTTTCTTTTACAATTGAAGTTAAACAATTACGAATTGTTCCAGGAAATCTAGAAAGAAATCTTTAGACTTGAAAGGCAATAATCCGACTAACTACATCCGCTGATTAATATAGAAGACTCTATTCAGGTAAGTAAACACTCGCACTTAGATTATAATTTATAGGTTTGTAAGGAGATTTAAAAATAAAAATCTTATTAGAAATTTACGTAACTTGAAAATGTGATTTTTTGTTTATGGTGATATAAACCAAAAATTAGGACTCAATTAAAGGTTTTGGTGTAAAAACAGTTTTACAAAAAGTTTTGAGTTGATAGGACTTTTAGTTTTTGCGATATTAGCAAAAATGTGTAATAAAAACTCTTACTTGGATTATTTTAAATGATTCTTCCTGTAAATATTTCATTTCTATATGTAATTGTTTAAAGTAGCCGAAGCCGATGGACGCGGGCTGGCGGGCTTGGAATGTCACAGTTATCAGTAAATTTTTTGACGTCCTCCGTGGCGCAGCGGTCAACACGCCTGCCTGCGACGTGGAGGCCGCGGGTTCGATTCCCGGCCAGGTCATGATGGAAAACGATCTTTTCCTGATTGGCCTGGGTCTTGGATGTTTATCTATATATGTATCTATTATAAATATAGTATCGTTGAGTTAGTATCCCATAACACAAGTCTCGAACTTACTTTGGGGCTAGCTCAATCTGTGTGATTTGTCCGTATATATACAGTATGTTAAGAAAACCCTGTCCGACCCGTAAGGATAATAAAGGTTAAGTAAACACATGACCAAATATGATATAAAATTTTACGTAATCATCATAGTACCAATACAAATGAATTTTGAAATAACTTCCCCGAAATTTGCAAATTTTTAAAAAAGTGACAACACCGGTATTATTATGAGCGAATAGCGACAGCGATGCGACCACGTGCCGCGTGCCCTGCCACCCGCCGCCCGCGGAAGGGTGCTTAACGCATATTTATTAAGTTACCTCTTTTTGCGAAATAATATTTATTTTTTTAGGGTGATTTTTTTTTAAGTTAGCCTGGTTTTGTATGCATTAGTAGAATCAGTTATCGATACCTAACAACACCTTCACGGGTCGGACAGGGTTTTCTTAACATACTGTAGGATATATATATATATATATTCTGTTTTTCACAAATAATATTGTAATAACATTTTTCGACTTACAGAAAAGAAGAGAAAGAAACCAATCGACAGAACTTAAAAGTTTAATTTGCTTTTTAGGTCGAACACTAACGCAGTTGATTCTAGGTCAGACATCCATACAGAATGTCGTCAAGAAAATGATAATATTATATATCTCTATGTGCACAAAAAAACGATGCAAGTTCCATCATCATCATTCAGGTAAAATTATGCCTGCATGTCCTACAACCTATATTTTTAGTTTACAAATACATATATCATATACCTGTAAAATTATTTTTTTGTTAATTCTTAATTAATTTTTCTTGATAAATTCTTAATTCCTTGACATAAATCTCTAACAGTATTGCAAGGGTTAATTAAAATGTATGTTATATCTTTTTTTAGCTCAAAATATCACCAAAACCTCAACAAATCTCAAGCTTGTTTCATCGAAGGGCGACGCATAATTAATATTGCTTACTTTTATTCAGAACTAAAGAAAATTGCCAAGCACGGAGAATTATAGACTGTGGTTTAGGATCTGTAGATATTGTTGGAGAACGACAAGTGGGACTACATTCCCTATTTATTTTTAAATGCCGTATGTGTATGGAAACATTTTGCACATCCTACAGAAATCAATATCAGCTGTGCAGTTGTAGGAACAATAGAAATAGACTGTGGCCATTCTCAACTGCAAGAAATTTCTGCAGCTTTAGATATGCCTATAATCTCGCATGTTATTTATTGGATCGAAGAATTAAAATTTACAGATTTTAAAATAACTCGTGTTTTATTTAAAACCTCATTACGACGAAGTACATTCAATCCGACGTCACTGACACAGTATAAATAGGGTACTATCTCTTTATGGAAAACGGCCGAAACTACGCGCTTTGTAATCTCAAGGCATCTATATAAAGCACGGTTAGCGCAGCGGTTAAGCTATTGACTGCTGCGCTGCTTGTCGCGGGTTCAATTCCCGCGCGGAACAAATATTCAGAACATGTCCTACAAGTAGTTGTTCCGGGTCTGGCTGTTTGTGTCTGTGAATTTATATGTTTAAAAATGCACCCACGATAAAAGTAATTTCTAGTGTGGTTCAACGTTTTTTTTTTTTTTAATAAAAATATTACAAAGTGCCTAATGCGAGTTTGGTTTACGTTAACGCGATGAACTCGTTTATGTTATTCGCATTAGTAATTAATTCAAGGACACTGCAAAGACATGATACTCATATACTGAAAAGTAGTGAAAAAAAAAATTCAAATATGTTGAATCGGTAGATATTACCATCTACCATTATTTTTTATGTGAATGTTATGATATATTATAATGTGTGGGTACTTGTTTTCCAGATGTCTGTCAGTCTGCGATCGGCCATTAAACTGTGTAACGAGCACTCCTTGATTTTATTTAAACATTGATCAAGAATACTAAAAATATATTATAGTACGATATTACCATTTATTAATGCAAAATATACATTTATCGTCTTGCATCCATACCCCCGTCTGAAATCGTAGGCACAAATCGCGACCTACACGCGGCTTGTCTGCATCTCTGGATATTCTTTGATTGTCGTTTTAGTTTAGCGCGCCACCGCGCGCATTTTACGAATTCGGGAGTACGGCGTTTAGCTCCGCCCACATGCACAAGGTCATTGAGGCTACTATAACCGTTAATAATAACAATCGTAAAAGTTAATTTACTGTAGACTAATCGATACTAATATATAAAGCTGAAGAGTTTGTTTGTTTGAACGCGCTAATCTCAGGAACTACTGGCCTGATTTGAAAAATTCGTTGCGTTGGATAGCTCATTAATCCTGGAAGGCTTTAGGCTATATAACATCACGCTGCGACCAATAGGAGCGGAGCATAACTAACTCCACGCGAACGAAGTCGCCGGCGGCTGCTAGTAAATAATATAAATCTATAAAGTTACGATCTAAAACTAATGTTGCGACCACCCGAACTAGGTTTATTTAAACTTGTGTTACAGGCTATCATCAACAAGGATATTTGATGGCTATAATAATAATAAACATATGACATAAGTATTTAAGACTAAGGAAGGACAAACTGTCTTAAAACTTATTACCTCTACTTATTTATTAAGTATATAACTTACTAAGCTAATAATTTTATTTTAATACCTCTACCATTTTCCGTATCTGAGTAACTGAGGGTTTGTAGATATTCAGTCATCGTAGATCGACAGCGATCTCTTGCGTCCTATCCTGGTCCAGGCCATGATCCGCAGCGAGAGTGCATGGCAGGCTATCACGTCCTTCTGCAAAGGACTGATGCTGGCAAAGGAGGAGGCGGAGCGCGTGAGGGAGCGGGAATCCCAGCGCCTTTCACGCCACTAGCCGCCCCAGGAGACGCCCTGGTCGGGAGGCAACATCGAACTCCCGGCTACTGTAGGCGCGGGCCTGCGGGCGGTGCCTACTGAGCTTGTCGCCAGTAAGGACTAGACCCGAGTCAACGACTCGTTGTGTTTCACGCGCGCCTCAAAAAGATGTCAGCACATCGTGACGGGGTCCACGAATACCGATGCCTCCTGGGTCAGGGATGCGGGTTGGTTAAAAAAGAAACTGTGGCCCTGACGCACAGGCAAGAGAAGAAACACGGATAGGTTTTAGTCAGTAAAAGTCTGACATGCCCTTCCGGTTCGCCCAGAGCGGGAGAAGTCATTTGATGATTTCCCACCCCAAACAAAAAAAAAAGGATCTGTTAGTACCAAAGAAGGTTCAAATAGTATCCACAGATAAGAAACAACTTATGAGCAAGCCTTCCGTTTCTCTAAATATTGACACACAACATTTGTTCTTTTTAAAAGATTATTAATCTATAAAAAATAGAAAAGAAAGAAAGAAAGAAAGAAAAAAATTATTCTGCACAAACAAAACGCACCTTACACCTAAATACCATAAAATATCAAACAAAATACAGGATAAGGAAAAAAAAAGTAATAATAATAAAAATAACATCAAAAGTCTCTTATCCTAACATGCAAAACAGAGTTAATTTGATGTCAACGCCAGAGTCATAGACCATATAGACGATGGAAGTAATAAGCACTACGTACAACGTAGTACTTACCACCTCCATTCCATAGGCATTAGACAGTACGCATTATTTGACAATTCGAATTCGGTCCGTCTGTCATCCGCAATGCGCTCGCGACACTGGCTCATGTCAACAAACCAAACAACAACTTTAAAATACAAAAATATAATTGAAGAAAGGAGTAAATAATAAACTGTGAAAATAAAATATTTATTATTTATTTAGATTACTTATAATGACACAGAACAACTTGTACTTATGACGCACTGTTTATAATCAAAACCCGCGTCATTTGCAACGAATGTTTGCCGTCTTTTGGAATAAAAAAATTACACAATGCACTTCTAATTTATTCTAAGTTAGTTTTTGTGTGAGTTGTATTATCGGATTATCTACCTACCTGAAGATTCTATACCTGTATCTTTATAATATAGTAAAACAATAATATTACGATGTTATTTGAATTTCGTCTAACGTTATATTGGCATTGAACAAGGGTATTTACTTAATAGCAAACTTAGTTGCATAATGCGCGAACCACTTTCACGTCAAGTCTGGGCATCCTCGAGGGTCATGGAATAAATCTTTACGATAAACATCTACGATTTTTTCCCAAAACCTTTTTGAGTTAATATTTATATGTAAAATCTTTGTCACTAAATTCAAAAGAATTGACATGATGGCGGTGTCTGTAAAATTGCTGAGTAGTCTCAAGCATATTCATCAAGTCAATGATATCAATATCTACGATAATTTACGATTTGTAAATAAAAAAACATAATAACAACAAAACTACCCTCAAATAAATTAGTACCGATTTCAAGTCCAACTTTAAACTAGGGGTTCCATAATTATCGTTCGTTCCTGTGACCCCCGGCGTTGGTAATAGTCCCAACAGACTCCACCACTCACTTTAGGGCGAAGAATAGTCATGAGGATTTTCCACCAAGAATAAAAAGAGGTCTCGGTGGACTATAATAGTCCTAGTTCTAGATTTAGATAGAGTTTTGGAATAAGACAGCTTGTTTTATGTTGACTAGTAGATCAGAATGCATTTTTATCTTAATATTATTAATGTGAATGGATTTTAGAATGATTTATTTATATATTTTTAAGATTTTTTTTATAGTAACAAAGATATTTAGGAGAATTGCTTTGCTTATTCATCATGACAGCAATTAGCAACTACAAAAAAAAAAAAATGAAAAAAAAAATATCAGTAGGTATAGCTACAAAATTATAGTCAGTCCGTGTAGTATCTAGTTGTTCAAAACAAGTGTATAGTCTTACACCACCCACACTTAACTGCATGCGCCTTTAACGGAAAACAGTACTTATAAATAAAAATAAGGAACCTTTTTCCAAATATTTTGTTTGGATTTTTTTGATGTCTTTAAATGAACCTTATGTCATAAAAGTCAATTTGTCATTGTCTTTGGTTATCATTAAAATGGCAGCAACATCATTGGCAAGGATAGCAAGAATGAGTTATAAAATAATGCCGATTTTAGTAAAGATAACTTACGACCGTTTGTTGTAATGCAAGGGCCTGGTGCTGATGCACCGGCTGCTGACGCACCTACTGCTAACACACCTACTGATTATTCACCTGCTACTGATAGTAATGATAGTGTAAATACAGTGCGAAGCCACAGGGTAAGGTTTGCAGGCGCACTTACAAGTCGTGTGATCGAAGATATTGGGATGAATTATTCTAAAACTGTTGGCTGTGCCATCTTGATAGGCATTTCCCATGTCCTCATAGGAGCGATTGCTATGACCACATGTTTTTATTCTTTACATACAGGAGAGTTTCACGGAGCTCTGTTTAATATGGCAGTAAGTTTAAATTCATATACAAGTGAAGGTTTACTTTAGGTAAATAAAATGATAAAGATATATTTTGATTTAATTAATGTTGTCTTATGCATAATTGCTCATAACTGCCATATTTCTTCCTCTTTAAAAACTTCCTTCAAAAATTTATTACGGAATATTGTCTGAATTCTGCGAGAGTTCGGGCAAACCTAATGTGTTGAAAAATAGGTTTTTCTCACAATAACTTAAGACGGTTCTATCTGAGGGAAAATACTATGAACCGGACTTCTTTTCTGTTTTAGAATTAGCTTTCAGAATTATAATAAAGATATTTATTTCCTACAGAATGATAAAATTTAAAGAAAGTGAAATAGAAGCTTAACTTCTTAAATTTGGGTCTTAAATTCGGGCTGAGATGTACAATTATTGTCAAATGCACCCATTTACTGACCTCAAAATAGCAATTCACATATAAACCTATACATGTTGTGACTAAGATTATGCCTTGATCTGAGAAAAGATTGCGATTGATACCTTTGAGTTTATTTCAGCCTTACTTGGAGTAGTCGTATAGGAAAAGCTAAACTGATACAGTTTGAAAATTATGATTAACATGTAATTGTGTTTGTGAAAATCTGCTTATAAAATAAAAACCTGACACATTAAAAATTATAAAGTTTTTACTGAATCTGAAAACAACCTCACCTAATCAATAATTGCTTTCAGTTTAATTTTCTTGCTGCGGAAGCAATTCTAAGCCTGAGTTTCATTAACGGCTGGTCCACACCACTGCGGAGGAAACATCGGAGATATGCTCATGCATTTCTACAAATTTGTGGGATACCTTTCGTTGCATTCGGAGCACTGTCAATATCAGGGCCTTATATAGACATACAAACGAGGACCATGCACGGGTTAACAGGTAACTACTCACACATACGATTGTGCAGTAACTGTTTTCAGATCACTATATATCATCGAGGGTGGGTATAGAAAGCACGGTCATGTATCATTCAGACAATATAGAACTGGTGTACTGAAATGGTAGGTATTCCTATGTAGTTTATTTAGCTTCAGATCAGATTCCCCTGCTCTTTTGGATTCAAGATGGAATTAGAATATAAAGGCTAGATATAAAAATTCCTTAGTTTCACTTGTTCAAGTGATATTAATTAGTTTTCGAATTGTTTCTAACTTTTTTTGGGCGACTTCTAAAAATCTTTGCGCGATATAACTATAGCATTCCTAAAAAAAAAGTGCTACCAAATGCAAATATATTTTTCAAATCCAACTGATTGCTCCAGAGATTACGAGAAGAGTTCAAATAAACTAACTGAAATGTATTTAGAGTATATACAATATGTAAAGAAAACCCTGTCCGATCCATCAAGGTATTGTTAGGTATCGATAACTGATTCTAATAATGGATACAAAGCCGGGCTACACTTAAAAAAAAATCCGCCTAAAAAAATAAATATTATTTCGCAAAAAGAGGTAACGTAATACATTTGCGGTAAACAACCGTTCCGCGGGCGGCGAGGGACAGGGCACGCGTCACGTGGTCGCATCGCTATTCACTCATATTGTCACTTTTTTTAAAATTACCAAATTTCGGGGAAGTTGGAATTAATTCGCGGGAAAAAAAGATTATGTCAAAATTCATTAGTATTGTTTCTATGATGATTACGTAAAATTTTATAATATAATTGGTTAAGTGTTTACCTAACCTTTATTATCCTTACGGGTCGGACAGGGTTTTCTTTACATATTGTATATACACAATGATCATAACAGCCGGGTCTTTTCTGGATTTGTCACCTTCTTATCGAAATATACAATCTCTAAGACAGTCTCTGACGATTATCGAAATTCAAGAAAATCTGCAGGGTAATTGCCTAACACAACAACAGTAGCAATGAGTTTCATATTGATAGTTCATCAACATTCATTGCGTTACTTATGCTGTTGAGACAAATTTTTGAACATGAAGCAATGGATTAGCAATATACTTCAAATTGATTCCAATTGATAGTAATAGTGTGCTACGGAATTAGGGTGTTGAAGGGATCTGAAGCAACTGAGATTAAAATTAATATTACTTTGCAGGAGTGGTTACATTGGTTCTTGCAGCTGTGTGTTGGGTACTTGGCCCCATAGCGCTGAACGATGTCCGCCCGGCAGTGTTTACTCACATTATAGTTGGTATAGTATGTTTTGTAATGTCCACGTTGTGCTTGTGTTTAGGGTTAATGAAGGATAAGTTTAAGAAATGGGCTGGCCATCCACTTGCTGATATTCTGGTGGGGTGTGTAATATTTTATTCATTTTTTATTGTCTATACTACATGTATGAAATGTATACAGCGCTACAAGATTATTTTGGCGCCTTATCGCAAATAATGCCGCTGTCTTGTTATTGTGACATTTTCACAGATGTTTATCAACAATGCCCCACCTTTTTTATAACATACAGGAACCAAAAGAAACTTGTAGCACTTTAAATATGATGTACCTAAGCTTAGATATTTATAAAAATTATATAATATTTACATATAAAAAAATCTAGATATTTTTCTCATTTTTCTTTATTTTTTTTTCAATTTATTTTTTAGATATTTTTCTCTTAAAATCGTTAAACCTTTACCGTTCTTTTATTCTCTGGTGGAGACTAAATAAATTATTCATTATACCTACAGCAAAAGATTCAAAATAACCTCACTATTTAAGCAGTTCGTGGCAGTAATTTAAGTTAAATGATCCAACCCAACCCAACCCGCATTGAGCAAGCGTGGTGATTACGCTCAATCCTTCTCTGTAAGAGAGGAGACCTGTGCCCAGCAGTGGGACGATAAAAAGGTTGATGATGATGATGATAGATTGGATGCCACAATATCAATCTGATTGAATAGTAAGCTATTTTTGAATGTATTGGTTGCAGTCCGGTTTTCATCATGAGTCGATAGACACCTCTTGTATTAAAATACCCTGCCGTCAGGATGCTTCGACGGCTGAACATACAGTTACATATGTATCGTGGTAGACATCGTCGTGTTTCTATCTACATATCTATATACGTCTGTGGAACATAACCTTGTCTGCTGTAGCACAGTCGGGTAAAATGAATCAGAATCTGTTAGTTTATCTATATACGTGCGCTGTTATCAGCTCACGTATGTAGATAAACTAAGTTCTTAAGTTATCTCAAGAACTACTTATCAGGTTTATGCGATTATTCGCTTATCTCACCGACGTGTTAATTGGCTACACAAGTTTTCAAGTATTGTTGTTAAAAATATTATTTAACTACTGTAATAGGTAATTCAGTTCAATCTCCTATGGCAGGAATGATTTTATCATTTCAGACGGCTGGTCATTAGCTTCTCTGATAAACATTTTGTGATGGTGATAAGAGGAAGGTAATTTAACAATAAACACCAATAAATCAAGTTATAATCATTAACAAAAGATAGTAATTAAAGGTGACAAATCATTTTAATTTGCTGACTAAAATGAAAGTTTCTTTTTTTTTGTACGAGTATGTCAGATGTCATCATATTGAACTAGTTAATTCGATATCCGACTTAATATAGTAAGTGTTAGTGATTGTAATATCAATAATGTGATGCAAGTATGACGAAACAGAGATATAATGAATTATTGTCTCGTATTAAGCATTAACATACAACTTTTCTTATGCATTAACATTTTGTGATACTTACTGATCTTATGATCTTATTATGTTATCAATTACCTAATATTCTTTGTCCCAAGCATCACAAAAACTTCATCATCATCATTTCAGCCGAAAGACGTCCACTGCTGGACATAGGCCTCCCCCAAGGTTCTCCACGACGACCGGTCCTGCGCCTCCCGCATCCAGCGGTTTCCCGCGACCTTCACCAGGTCGTCGGTCCACCTTGTCGGGGGCAATGACTAAGAGTGCGAAACGCGAATAAAACGCGTGTAGGCACCTGGGTGGGATATACCTACATATGTATTCCGGGTATATCTTGGCATCTCTTCTATATTCAAAGAACACCATGGAGTGATTTCTTAACAATAATTTATAATCGCCTCTGCATCGGCATTAAGCGAATATTCACACACAATAGAAATTCGTTTCTGTTTTGCAAAATGGTTTTTTTTTAATACACCTTCGAACTTCACAGATCTATAAAAATAGGATATGTCTTAGGTACTTAAGGTAATAAAAATAAAGTTTTGATTACTTGTTCTGATGGGAAACTTTGGCTAGTAGTTGTTCGCAGTTCCAACCTTTTTTGGCCGTGGTGAAAGATCCTCATGATGTCCGCTCTGGAGCAGGCTGTGGGGTATGTCAGATTCTTACTGACTAAAAACCTTAATATAACCCTTTTAAAACTATGTAAATACCATATATTTGGAATGTGATTGTGTGCTGTTCAGCCAAGAAGCCTAAATCCTTATCAATAACCACATTTATTTTTATTTTTTTAAAATTGCCCATATAATATATTGCATAGTATCTAAAGCTGAAGACAAATGGTCTGCTTCATATTTTTATCAGGCAAGTGTCATCTAAGGCATTTGATAATGTAAGATCGGCATACGTCATGTCTTACAGTTTGTGGATCTCGAATCCGCCGATAGAATACGAATAATGTCGCAGTGGGCTCTCGGTCAAAGGTCTACACACTACTGCTCGTAGTGTCGCATTTATCAAAAGATATGGTCGTACATCTCAAACATTAGCAATGGCAACAATACTCTATTCCAGAATGTGCGTATCGAGGGCCATTACTCTTCCCCGAGTTTCCTTTATATGTTTAGATGCCATAAAGATAGGTGGTAGCGCACCCACTAGTTATCTGTTGTGATCGCTTACCTACCTGTTCTCAATCGAATTTAACGATATCGCTTTTAGTATTCATTGTGTGTCCTCCGCTTCATATATGTCTTGTTTTATTTAGTAATTTTCTTTAGAACTTTTGCGGGCATTTCTTAAATCAATGCATTTTTGTGTTTACTTTGAAACGATTAAGAGAGAAACATGGTAACTTTTGTTTACGTATAATTATTTAAATTACTCTTAAAACTAAGAACATATTTTATTTGTACAAATGATAAAAATAAGTGCTTCTATTGGCCTAATTTATTGTATAGTCCTATATACATTAAGTTAGGCCAAATGCTGCATTAGTGCTTAATTTACACTAATAAACCCGTTATCAATGAGGTTTTATAAAAGATCTGGCAAAAGCAGGCATGTCGCTCAACTTTTAATTCAATTAGGCAGTCTTTTCATTGTGTCCACAGCAGAAACCATACAAGTTTCTTCAAGACATAACTTGATCAGAATTAGTTGGTTTTTAATTTCTGGTAAAACGAGATAAACGGGGCGACGACGAGGATGCCAGTTAGGAGAGCGGTGAACGTAATCATGGTGGTGACATTGCCATCAGCAACCACCCAGTTTCTGAAACTGAACTTCTCAAAGCCGTAGCAGAGGCTGACGTTAGCAGCCACGATGGTGACTATCCCAAAGCATATATGGGTGATTTTAGATAGCTTAGAAGGTAGGCACTTTCTGAACTCGTAGGCATAGAGCGATGTTACCCCATTAATGAGACTGGCCACTGTGAATACTAGAGCCACCAATGCTGTAAAACAAAAAGTTAAGTTTAGTAGTAGTAGTAAGAGTTAAATTGAGATACTGCCACAGAATACACACGAACAATCTATAAAATAAACAATAAGGCAAGATATTGATTAGCATTATTATCTTGCACATTTCTAAATACTTTTCTAGGTTACTAGGTTCTACTGTGTAGTTGTCGTGGAAAGTTAATTTTTTTTAATTAAATTTCCACGACAACTACACAGTACGCTTCAGTTACACGATACAAAACTAGCAGACAGGTCCGTACTTTCGGATAGACTGATAATTTTTTTTTCGTTACTGCTGATACACTGAAAAATCCTGGTATCATTAAGGTCAGCTACTACCAGGTTACTGATAACTTTGACATACTATTTAGCTATTTTATGAAGGTAAAGAAGTAATACAAGATTCATAAGTGAAAAATAATATTCTCGGCTTCACTTTAAACCTTAAGAATAAGTAGTAATTTTATAATGTTATTTATTTTTTTATGAAACCAACTCTGAGTGCACCGAATGTAGGTAAAAATAGGTTTCGTCGCTCAATGATAGGATATTGGAAAATGCTACCGTATCTATTGATCACTTATGGATGTTAGAAATATTTTTTACATAAAAAAAAAACTTACCGCTTATGCCGTGGGGGGTGCTCCAATTAGTAGAATTCGGACTATTAGCTTTGGACATAATCATAACGAAACTGCCAGCGATCGCCAATGCTGATCCAAGAATCTGGAGAATCCAGTGCGCTCGTTTTTTGTCCACTAGTTTCAGATGTGTCGACCAGGTATTGTATGGAGACAGACTGAGAATGGCTTCTACCATCAGAAGTTGATACTGAAACAAAATTGGGCTATCATATTTAATACATTCCTGTAGTGGACAGAGTTTAGTAGCTGATACATTTTTGTAAATTATTTTGCATTAAGGAAAAGTAGCAAATTTAATTTTAAAAAATAAAGTCGCTTTTAACCGAAACATTTTACATTTTAGTTAAGTCGAAATCGATTAACGTTTATTTAAATACAGATAAAGAACTAGATTATTTTAAATATTTATATACTTGTTCTTTACCGCAATCCCGCCTTATGGTAAGCAGTGATGCAATTGTTGATGGTAAAGCGCACTAGTGTATTAAGGAATCGTAGGAAATTCTGGTAAAAATTGCATACACTTATTTTTACTGGATAATTTAAATTCGTCTTGTAAAGGATTTGTTATGTATTTCAACATGCACGTTGTGAATACCTGTCTATAGTAGCATGATGCACAATTTAATGGTACGTACAAAGAAACTATTGGCAATTTCGTGGTTATTAATTTTCTAACGCGTCAAGTTCTCTGTTATTATATCAAAACGATACTCGAAATTTCTATTGGCGTAAGAGAAATGTTGGCGAATAATGTATATTATTATACATTATTTATATTCATCCTAAATTCCTTAAAATACATAAAAATTAAAGAAATAAATCGATTTAATTCCTTATGCCAAAAGAAAATATAGGTATAAAGAACTAAAAATCTACTCACCCCGAGTACACATAATACGATATGTAAAGGCGTATCTTGTAGTGGCAACGTATTTCTAAATACGAACATTAAGTTTATACCAACAATTATGCCTACTAATGTATGACACAGCAGATTCAGTGAGACGTGGAATGTCCTTAAATGGTAGCTCATGCCTGTCAAAGGTCCTGGACGAGGCTTCGATTGAATTCCGTTTTCAGTATCCATATTTCACAGTTTATAAATTTGCTATTAGGTATCCGGCTTCCACTTTGGGTTATAGACTTCGAATGAAGGAGTCTGGTGAAATATCGATATTAAATAACTGTTGATAATTCTATCAGAGATATAACTATACTATATAAATACTAAATAGGTATATGACTTGATTCTGCTTGCCTATTTTTTCACATTATCGAATAGGTATAATCAAAACTATATTGTTCCTATTGTTGGGTCTCGAGAGGGAGTGGGCTGTTATCTATTGCTAAGTAGGCCCATTTCTGGTTTGGATTAGTAACGTATCTTCGATTTTTTCTGTCTAGAACACGCTAATTTCTTTATGATGATTTCGTTCATAGTTTTTAGAGTAGTCGTGATGAAATTATTTACACAAAGTGAATCGGGAATCTTCCCTGGGTCCAAACTCACACACACACATACACACAGCTACAACATGTAAGTCTAGATAGATAATGCAGAGCTACCATCGCTGTTTTTCGCAACATGGTTTTACATAAGGTTCCAAACTGATTTGCATACCTACGTCAAACTGGTTCTATGAAGTAGTTTGGTTTTCATAAAAGAAATTTGAATAGGGACTACCTTTATTATTTTAATTCAAGTTACATGTTCAGACAATAATAATATCTTCTGTTTCATTTTACGAACATACGTAAAGTTTTAGAATTCTCATTATTTTCATACGATATCTAAACTAGTTTGCGTAAAGATAATGTGGATGAAAATTGATCTAATGATAAGATATTACATAAATTATGGAAATTCCAAATAGATTTTTTAATCGTCTGCAAGTTAACGATAATTTCAAAACGTCATATTGAGCATGACGTATGACGTATTAAAATTATCGTTTTTCAAGTGTCAGACAAAGATGGTGCTATACAGGATGAATAACGCTATCTCTTTTTACAACGGCACAATGATGGTGTTAACCCGTTAAAGGGGAATTTGAAAAAAAAAAAAATATGCCATTTATTCCATACAAGTCGTGCTGGCCTAGTGGTTAAAACACCAGCCTCTCATGAGAGTACCAATGCAACTTTTCTAAAATTATAGGTACTTTCTAAGTATATCTTGGACACCAATGACTGAAGGTGAAGGAAAACATCTTAAGGAAACCTGGACTTTAAGTCTGAAATCGCCAACCCGCATTGAGCAAGCGTGGTGATTACGATCAATCCTTCTCTGTAGGAGAGGAGACCTGTGCCCAGCATTGGGGCGATAAAAAAGGTTGATGATGATTTCATACACAAACTGTCAAATGTTAATTTTGTTCTTCGAATCAAAATTATCCATAACCAATCGCCAAAAAAAGCCAGTTGTCATGCATATACAGGCAAACATAGTGCCATAGGCAATATATTCTGTAAAAACTCACAATCGAACTTAATTACGTATCTAAACAATGAGCTGCTGAAATGAAATATACAGTCTTCTTAAATGCTACACTAAATATTCTTTTGAGTTCCAATTGCCATTTCTTTTCATAATTTATAAGAAGTGATCTAACACTATAATATATCAATGATCACCGTGATCACCATATCACCATCCTTTAGGTTATATTCCTTCCAATAATTAGTCAGCTTAAGAGTTTTGGATTGCATATGAACAAACATTTTTAACATGTACCTATTTTAAGTTCAGGTGGTCTGAGAAATACAATATTTTTATTTCTATTGAGTACCTCATTCAATACCTCAATCTATATAATACTGCAGACTGAAAAGTTTGCGTTAATTTCTGAAACTGCCAGTTAGATTTTTGCATTTGATGTCCCAATTTTTGAAATTACGCTCACGCGCTTAGTAGCCGAGCAAGGAATGTCTTGCGGAGGAAGTGTCGGATTAAAACTGGCAGATAGATATGCTTACACGAAATTATAATGATAACTTTCTTTATGGTTATCAGTAAAATATGTAATTTATACTCATTGTTAAAATAGTCATTTCCGACTCCGTCCAAAAGCGTGATGTGTAAATTTGTTTTTGCGCTTAGTATTACTTAGGTAATAAGTCGTGGTGGCCTAGTGGTTCAAACACCAGCCTCTCAAGTATGAGTGCGCGGGTTCGATTCCAGGGCAGGCAAGTATCAATGTAACTTTTCTAAAGTTATATGTACTTTCTAAGTATATCTTGGACACTAATGACTGAAGGTGAAGGAAAACACCTTGAGGAAATATGGACTTCAAGTCTGAAATCGCCAACCCGCATTGAGCAAGCGTGGTGATTACGCTCAACCCTTCTCTGTATCAGAGGAGACCTGTGCCCAGCAGTGGGACGATAAAAAGGTTGATAAAGAAGAAAATAAGAAGAATACTTAGGTATTGATCAATTAATACGTCAGTGTTGTGACGAAGGTAGCAAGGTAGAGGTAATGGTAAAATGTGTACTCTATTAACGATCCAATATTATCACTCATATTAGACATAATATAGGGTTCTAGAAAATCATACCTTATTAGGTAATTGTTACGTATTTATGTTGGACAACAAAAAGAATAAAGTTTGTGTGTTTAAATAGCCAGTGAAAGAAATAATTTGACTATGATAGGGAAGCGCCCGAAGCGGACGCACTTTTCATAGTGTCGCCACGTATGTAAGTACACCTAATACTTAAGGAAAATGACACAAAAAATGTATTTTCCTTCTTGCTATCACATTACTACCGAAACGTATATATTCGTTTTGGAAACTAAGTCTTAATATAATACTTTTTATTATTATTTGTGTTATAAAATCTTGTTTTTATTTAAGGCGGTATCTAATAGAATCGAAATTTCCAAGCTTGATTCTAATAATGACCCATGGTGTTGTTAAATTTTGAGAACATTTTAGTATTTTAAAATAACATCCATTATAAACTAGCTTGTTTGATTTAATTTTTTGCTAATTCAATTCTTAAAATTATTTTACTTCATCAGATTTATTAACGAAAAAGCTATTTCTTAAATTGTTTATGTAAAAATTGATTCAACGTTAGACAACATCCGTATTATTATAATGATATTATATAGTATAATATAACCTTTATTATTTCAATTAAAGACTAACTGACATTAAAATAAATAATAATTCAATTTTTATTTTATTGGTCGCTAATAGAGCATTGTTAACCTTCATACTTGATTCTATTAGCGATTCACAGCTGTGACGATATTTTTGGAAACAATACAGAGCAACTTGTACATTTTTGAACAAATTTTCTTATTTCTTGCATACGAGACGTTTTGAAAGATTTCGTCACAGGCCATATTTTTAATATAAAATAATATTTGCTATCCAGCCTCATTTATGGTTTCAAGGCATGGGCTATATTTCATATGTTTTGAAATCAAAAGAAAATGTTGGGACGAAATGGGGGCCATGAACACTGTTTCTTTTTTTTAAATCACGTAAATTATTGTAAACGTTTTCATTTTTAATTTCTGGACTTGAGCAAAGACGAGGATCCCTGAGTTTGTTTCGGCTTTTTCTTCTCAAAGGTATTCTGTTAGGAAATGCCAGCTCCATCTAGTTTTAAAAAATATGACGTGTAAAAGTGATCAGTGATCCTACTTGCTTAATAAACGATTTCATTTCATTTCATGTAACTTATAAAGGTTCTTTCGAAAAATTAAATTCTATATCTCTTTAAAGATTGTGTTTATTTATCGAAGCGTGGAGCAGCGGAAGCGCAAGCAGTATCTCCGCCTCTGCTCAACTAGATGCTGAACTTCTAGCTATAAATGAAGGGACCAGTACATACTTAGCTCCAAAAACCTATGGCATACCAAGGACAAATCTGCGTGACAAGAGAAATAATAAATACCTTTATAAATGAGTATTGTGGAAAACAAACTATTTTAACGAAGGAGGAAGAAAAAAGACTGGGAAACAGGATTTTATATCTCGGGAAGTCAGATTTTCCTGTAACTAAGGACCAATTGTTGGAAACAGTAGCAAAATTGGCGGAAAACTAAAATCGTTCTAATCCTCTCCTCGTATTTTATGATTGTCTTACAGATATAAATATTTTGTTACTGATTTACGACTATAATATATAATTAGTATGTAGGTAATTAAAACTTAAGCATTTAATTATTTGAAGACTGGATTCTGAGACTGATAATATTTTTTATTAATTAAAATAACAAAAAATAAGTACTCTAAGGCAGTGTTTTTCAACCTTTTTTATGACACAGCCCCTTTAGTATAGAAAAATTTTCGCGACCCCCTACTCTGTCACATTTTTGTTTATTTTCATGATGATTTATTCTGTGATGGTGGCAACGTGGGTTCATCATCATCATTATCAACCTTTTTACCGTCCCACTGCTGGGCACAAGTCTCCTCTCATACAGAGAAGGATTGAGCGTAATCAACGTAGGTTATGAAGCGTGATTTGCTTTACGAGCCTCAGTCAACAAACACTATAACTAACTACTCTCACTATTGTTTATCACGCACTAGGCAACGTTTTTAGGTTTTTAAGTATTAATCGCAACTGAAGTACTTAATTGCTAATGATTAAAAAGGGATAAATTTCTAAAAAGGTTAACAGAACTGTCAACTTAAAAAAAATGCCATAGTACAAATGCCCAACGTAAATGAGAAAGCATTGCTAGCTAGTTATCGAGTAGCTTATCGTGTAGCTAAAGCAGGAAAGTGTGAGGTTTTCCTGCTTTAGCTACACGATAAGCTAAAATAGATATTAACAGATATTGCTGAAAATTTAATTTTACTAGCCGCTTTATATGTGGCAGAAATTATATTTGGTAAAGAAGAGGTTGGAAAACTCAAAAGTCAGGATAAGCGACATGGCAACTGAAATTCGTGATCAAGTCATGTTTCATAAATTTAGTCAGTTTGATAAATCTGCGGATATTGCGGATTGTGATTATAGGTTTTGTGCGTTTTGAATCCAAAGAAAATTTAATGGCAGAAATACTATTTTGTTGAGCGCTTTCCACTAATACCACAGGCCAGTGCTTGCATGACATGTTCCTTGAAGCTACGCAAAATATGAATATTGATTGGAAAATTAAATGCGTTGCTATTTGTACTGACAAAGCAAAAGCTATGACTGGGTCAAACAGTGGATTTATTGCTAGACTAAAAGAGCATGCAAACTTTTGTAGCCAATACCTTGCCACAGGATTCAAGTCAAGTACTAAATACTATTATAAAAATTGTAAATTCTATAAAAGAAAAAGTATTGCAGACACGACTGTTCCCAAAAAATTGTGAAAATATGGGAGCACTACACCAAAATTTACTATATCATACAGAGGTTAGGTGATTATCAAGAGTCATAGTATAGGGCAGAGTTTTAGAACTTAGCGCTGAACTATTGTCGTATTTATAGCAGACCAAATCAGACTACCCAAAATTGATTTGACCCGGAATTTATTTTAAAATTAGCTTTTATAACCGACTTATTTGAACATTTTAATATCTTGAATATAAATCGTGTTTTCAAGGGCGGGATGTAAACGTCATCACTGTAAAGATAAAATCCAGGGCTTTACAAACAAAATTGACTTGTGGTCATCGTCTCTAAATCAAAACAACTTCGATTCATTTTCTCCAACACATGCCTTTATCAATGAAGTTGGATGGAAGATAAACATCAATGAATTCGTACTTGGTATGAAAATGAATCGAATAATGGTTAGAAAATTTGAAAGATGAACCGTGTCATTACTTCTCAGTGCAAGTATACCAAAGAACACGCGCAAAGGTGGATCTTAAATCTGTTCTTAAATGCAGATATATATGAGGCAAATTTATTGAGTAATCTCAAAGAAAATCTACTGGATTATCCTCCGATGGGATGCTGTAATTGAAATTTAAGTCTGTCAGTTTGGATACATTTTGATTAAAAAGTAAATCAGAATACCCAGAATTAACAGTAGAGGCTTTGAGTGTTTGATTCCATTTGCCACCTCGTACTTGTGCGAGTGGACATTTTCTTCCATGGCTCTAATAAAAAGTAAAGAAAGAAATCGTTTAAAATTCGAAAATTATTTATTTCTGAAAGTGGCACAAAACTGATCCACGATGGGAGAAATTAATTAATCAAAATAAGCTCAACCATCGCATTAAGGGTTCTCCTAAGTTTTGTTTAATTCTTTATTATCTTGATTGTCAACTCGCACAAGTACGAGGTTTAAGTAGCAATGTTGTACTTAACAATTATTAGTTTAGTTTGTTCTTTTAATTAAGTTAACCAATTTCTTAATAATTATAAATATATTTTATAAATTTTTTGAGTTATCTCGACCTCTTGTAAACCCTAAAAAAGGTTCCGCGACACCCCTGAAAATGCTTTTCGACCCCCCAGGGGGTCGCGACCCATAGGTTGAAAAACATTGCTCTAAGCGTTTCAATAAATAATTATGTTCATCCTAGCCGGAACGCCCTGGGAGTGCCACGGGCAGATCCCGTGGTACTCTCAACGCAGGGCCCGAGGGGAACCGAGTGGTTTTAGTTGGTATTGCCAGCCTCGGCTGGCCGAGTCCCACACACGCCTGCCGCCTAGCTAGCGGTGGGCATTGTGCGTAGAGGCATATCATATAGCAAAAAAAATATTTCATTTATTTATTTTAATAATGTTGACCTCATAACTATTATTATTATTATTTAAAAATAATAATAATATGTACATAAGATAAAATAAAAAGAATAATAATAAAAAAAAAACATTCACGGCAACACACACGTTAACAAATTAAAGCTATATTTTTGGATTTTATTATATTTTTTCCAGCAGTTATTATACATAAGACATTTATAAAAATCAAAGGAATCAATAGAATATACAGACTTTTTTAACGAATATGAACAATAAATGAATTAATCGAGAAAAACTGCCGAACCGCAGGTGGCATGACAGGTGTCACCTAAAAAACTGCAATAATAATATTAAAATAAAATTAAAGAAAAAAAACCTTTTTAAAAACAAGCTTTTATTATTTGTTTCTAAAATGAACTAAAAAGTTAAAAATAAATTAACTCTAAAAATAAATATAACACTTTGTAACTTGATTGTAACCTTTAACGACAAATAAGCGTCTTCGTCTAGGACAAAATAATTCCATATTGTACAAATTTATTTAATTTTAACACTAAAACTTTTCACCATACATAATTATTCAATCCCGTCCCCCCTCTTTATCATAGTCCCCATTTATAAATAAAAGCGTGTTACATTGTGATAGCTTGAGGAAAATGTTGTGTTGTATTTTATTGCTTGACCACGAAATCCGTATTGTCCAAATAAGCCGTCAAACTTTACAATTTTTAAAAACGGTATTATCCGAGAAAGAAGGCGCTTTTCAGTTTGCGACAAATGTTGTATAACGTGAGGTATAGGCCCAGGTTCCAAGCTGTTCCAATATGCCTTAGAAGAAGGTACGGACGTGTTACTTTTACTTATGTGATTGTTACATCGGTAACACAGCATCAATTCTTCTTTATTCTCGCGTAATTCTCGTTGAAGATAAGTAGGAGATGAGGCACTAATTTTATATTTGGTCACTTGATGGGGATAGCATCTCTTCGTGCAAATATTACACACTTTATCACAAAATGTATTTATCGCATTATTAAAGTACTCAATGCTACCACGTTGCACATTCCTCTGGTTAGTCTTTTTCTGCCATTCATTCTGTGCTGTTACAATGCGTTCCTCTGCTGTTTGTGATAACTGTCTTGCTTGCCTGAGCATTCTGTTCCTGTCGAGCCTGACCAAGTGTTCTTCTTGTAATTCATTTTTTCTTCTCTCTTGTGTACGTATTCTGTCGATATCTTGTCTAATTATGCGTTGTTCTAGAGATTCGTTTTTCATTCTCTCTTGTGTATTTATTCTATTGATATCTTGCCTATATGTGCGTTGTTCTAGAGATTCGTTTTTCTTTCTCTCTTGTGTATGTATTCTGTCGGTATTTTGCCTATGTGTGCGTTGTTCTAACGATTCGTTTTCTCTATGTTTAGCAGTAGCTAAACTTATTTTTTCTAAGCGTTGCCGCTTGTGGACATCGCTTTCATTAGCAATCTTCTCCTGTCTCTTCAATTTCGCCTTCTCTAAACGTCGTTTTCTTTGTGTAGTTGTTTCTGTTTTCTTCATGTTATTCCCACGAGTTTAGGACAAATAACGGTCCATCCCCCCAGAGGTCCATTGTGGAGGGATAAGGGCTACAATACAACAGGGTTCGCCCTGGTACCCTGAGGCGCAACATTAGCGGCATGACATGTTTACACACCCTCATACCATTCAGCCCTCAGCACTTGCTCACCTTGGCATTGGGTCATCCATCCAATCAATCATATATAATTAATATGGGACGAAAGCAAGACACTCGTCAAGACGAATCAAACGAGACCAAACTCGATGGGGTTGCGTCGTTTAATTACAGAGTTCCTGCGGCCACCTTCCGGCCCCAACATCAGACCCTGGTTCCATATAGTATCAAAGTACTCGTCAAGACTAATAAAATGAGCTCAAACTCTATAGGGTTGCATCGTTTAATTACGGAGTTCCTATGGCCACCTTCCGGCTCCATCATCAGACCCTGGTTACCATATAGTATCAAAGTACTTGTCAAGACGAATCTAATAAGCTCAAACTCGATAGGGTTGCATCATTTAATTACGGAGTTCCTATGGCCACCTTCCAGCTCCATCATCAGATCGGCTCTGTGTCACAATAACATTGCATTGTCATCCGATTTATACATGCATTCTAAATTTCAGCTCAATCGGAAACCGGGAAGTGGATCAAATTTAAGTTGCAAGATTTGATTACAGAACGACAGACAACGGGACAGGTGAAACTAAATAAAAGACTTTTTAGTTTTCACCTGATAAGTTCCTAAGTCTGTTCATCTCATTCAACGTATCACTATTGCAAGGTCGTTTGCCAGTTAATTTCTTACAGTCCAGCTCTTCAATGAGGAGCCCTTCTAATGATTTCACCCTACTTAAGGCCACATATGCTTGACCAGCGGCAAAGACGTCACATTATTTTTCGAGTTATTCTCAGCAAGCTCTTTCATTTGATACCCATATTGTAGGAACGAATAAAAGAAAATTATCCGCCATTTTTGGTGTTCCGCCGTATTGGATTAAGAGTGACGTAACATTGTTTTTTTCTAGTTATTCTTGGCAAGCCCTTTTATTTGATACCCATATTGTAGGAGTGCATTAAAAATAATTGGTCCGCCATATTGGATACGCCGCCATGTTGGATTTAGAATGACGTCACATTATGTTTTTCTAGTTATTCTTGGCAAGCCCTTTTACTTGATACCCATATTGTAGGAGTGCATTAAAAATAATTGGTCCGCCATATTGGATACGCCGCCATGTTGGATTTAGAATGACGTCACATTATTTTTATAGTTATTCTTGGCAAGCCCTTTTATTTGATACCCATATTGTAGGAGTGCATTAAAAATAATTGGTCCGCCATATTGGATACGCCGCCATGTTGGATTTAGAATGACGTCACATTATGTTTTTCTAGTTATTCTTGGCAAGCCCTTTTATTTGATACCCATATTGTAGGAGTGCATTAAAAATAATTGGTCCGCCATATTGGATACGCCGCCATGTTGGATTTAGAATGACGTCACATTATGTTTTTCTAGTTATTCTTGGCAAGCCCTTTTATTTGATACCAATATTGTAGGAGTGCATTAAAAATAATTGATCCGCCATATTGGATACGCCGCCATGTTGGATTTAGAATGACGTCACATTATTTTTCTAGTTATTCTTGGCAAGCCCTTTTATTTGATACCCATATTGTAGGAGTGCATTAAAAATAATTGGTCCGCCATATTGGATACGCCGCCATGTTGGATTTAGAATGACGTCACATTATTTTTCTAGTTATTCTTGGCAAGCCCTTTTATTTGATACCCATATTGTAGGAGTGCATTAAAAATAATTGGTCCGCCATATTGGATACGCCGCCATGTTGGATTTAGAATGACGTCACACAGTTAATCATGCATTGTCATCCGAACTAAACGTGTGTACCAAATTTCAGCTCAATCGGAAACCGGGAAGTGGATCAAATTTAAGTTGCAAGATTTGATTACAGAACGACAGACAACGGGACAAGTGAAAGTAAATAAAAGCTTGTAATAATTTTGTTGTGGCTAATGTCCAAGAGGGACAAAGCCAAGAAGGAAAAAAAAATTAAAATAATGTTGAACTGTCCTTGGCGATATTCGCCATTGAAAAAAACAATTTCAAATTATTAATTTTATTAGTTCAATAAGTTTATATTTGTATTAAATGGGTGCGAAAGGGAACCCCAAGAAAAGGAAAAAAAAAAGAGGATAACTCATCTTCTCCTCCATCACTGTGCTCTGAAGACGATGGTGAGGATTCAAGTTCTTCAGACGGTTCTGTAGCCGACGAAAAACAAAACAAATATCGTGAATACAGGATACCAGATTATATTCGTTCATATCCTGAAAACGGGGGCAACTTTGAATATGTGGTATTTCTAGAGAGTATAGATGTAATCCCGATTGGTAAAAGAGACATGATGTCTCTATCAACGAACATTAAAAAATACAACAAGGGTGTTAAACAATTACTACGCATGAACCGTTACAAAATTGGTGTAATTTTCGAACGGCCTGGTCTAGCCAATGCAGCTTTAATGAACCGTAAATTTCTAGATAGTTTTAAATTAAAAGCCAGTATTCCTGCAGCCTCCACAGAAAATACAGGTGTTATTATGCATGTCCCCATTGACTTGAGCAACAAACACATTTATAAAGCGATTTCCAGCACAAAAAATATCATCTCTATTAGAAGATTCATGCGTCGCACTGTTTCAGAAGGTGGGGGGGTGTCCTTTCAGCCTACGAAGACGGTGTCCATCACATTCTCGTGTGCAGCTTTACCCGATAGTGTTGACTTGAACAGCTGGCGATTTGAAGTACGTCCATATATTCCGCCAGTAAAACAATGCCTCAAGTGTCTAAGGTATGGCCATATAGCTAAATATTGTAAAAACACTCAGAGATGTTCCATATGTTCTAAGGACCATAATTATAAAGAATGCCTAATACCGTCAACTGAAGCGATATGTTGCCACTGTCAAGGTAAGCATGTAGCTATTTCAGCACTGTGCCCAGTCAAGAAACAAAAAGTAGAAGAAAACAAAAATAAAATTAATAAAAAAGCATATGCAGATTTGTTTAATGAAAAGTCATTTCCACCTCTTTCAAAGTTCAGTCCTGCTAAACAATTACAGTCACTTATTGAAACGGAACCAATTTTAAATATTTTAGTACAGACAATAGTAACATTAATTTCTCAAAATAAAAATAATGAGAAGAGTATTTGCACTCAAAGCATAAAAGAAGTGTTATTATCAAAACTTCAGACTAATACAAGTAAACCTTAATTTTATGGATCAGCTAAATATTGTACAGTGGAATGCACAGAGCATCAATAGTAACAAACTTGCTTTTACTCATTTTCTATATTAGAATAACATACATGTAGCTCTATTGTGTGAGACTTGGCTCAAGCCTCACATGAAATTTAGTATTAAAGGATATAACATAGTTAGATTAGATTCAGGTAATGCACACAATGGTGTAGCCATTTTGATACATAACAGTTTACAATTTAGTAAATTAGATACTTTATTTGATGATGCCATACAAAATATAGCAATTTGTATAAAATATAGCAACAATAAAGAAATTTCATTAGTCGAGTTTTTATAGTCCTGGAAATAGTTCATTTACAAAGTCTAAGTTTGATCATTTAATTCGTAGTATTCCTTCTCCTCTCTTGTTGGGTGGAGACTTCAATGCATATCATTCGGCTTGGGAATGTAACAGCATGAACATCAGAGGTCGTGAGGTGCTTGACATCATTAATGACTATAATTTGGTTTTATTAAATGATGGAGAAATGACTACTGTAGGTTCTGATAGGTGGCAGAGAAATGCGCTTGATTTAACTATAGTATCTCCTTCAATTTCACTATCTTGTAATTGGACTGTTTATGATGATCCTTTAGGTAGTTATCATTTACCTGTAATTACAAGATTACTTATTAATAACAATTACAATAATTCACATAATATAATAACTTCAAATCTACCCCAAAATTTTAATTTTAACTTGGTTGATTGGAAAATATATAAGAAGAGTGTTGATAATTTGTTAATAAATTTTGTAATTAATCTAGAGAACCCATTGCAGTCATATGGTGACTTAATAAAGCTATTAAATTTAGCTGTTAGTAAATAGCTACCATCAACTATAAAACCTGCTACATCATTTGGTACAGTATTAATAAATAATAATCGTAAAAAACGCATCCCTCTACACAGGTGGAATTTAAATTGCACTAAAGCAGTAGAAGACTGTAGGAATGCCTATATAGAATTCAAGCGCAATCCCACACTAGAAAAATATATTGAGTTTAAAAAATTACAAGCTCTTAAAAAGTTAGTGTTAAAAAGAGAAAGATATTTAAGTTGGATTTCACTATGTGAGTCATTCAATAGAACTACTCCATTATCTAGAATTGGGCAAATCTCAAAAAGATTTAATAAAACTTTTACACCTCCTAATAATAATATTTCTTGTTGGGCATTTAATTTTCTTAAAAAATACACTCCAGATACAGTAGAGGGGCCAAATCAATCAATTCCTCATGGAGTACTTACTTCAACACATTATGAATATTTGATTTATCCATTTTCTCTCCAGGAATTAAAATCTGCAATATCTTCTAGGCGTGATTCAGCTTTTGGCCTTGATGGAATACCTTATAAAATGTTGAAAAATGTATCAACTGAGGCACTTTCTATCATACTAACAGTATTTAATCTACTTTGGCAGAAAATGATCATTCCTAATGAATGGAAAACAGATTGCCTCATTCCAGTACTTAAACCTAACAAAGTGAGAAACAAAGCAGAATCATATAGGCCAGTAGCATTAACGTCATGCATGGGAAAAACCTTTGAACAATTAATCAAACAAAGGCTAGAATTTTATATAGAAAGTAATAGTCTATTACCATCCAATCAATTTGGCTTTCGACGTGGTTGCTCACTTCATGACTTTTCCAATTTAATTAGTATTGATGATCAATATCAAATAGAAAAATGTAAAGGTAAATGGCCATGTTATTCTGGTAATTATATAAGCAAATTCTGGCCTATGGATATATACATTAACCGTGACATTAAGAGTAAAGAAGATGTGTACGAGCTGATTGCACAGTTCCCTGGGCACAGGCATATACAAGGTGTCTCAAAAGAAAGTTCACATTTAAATCTTTTTTTAAAAGAAAAGTCTTAGCTTTATTGAAAAAATGTTTATTTTATATTGAAGTACACTGTTTGGGAATTTATTTTTTAAAAATAACATCGTCCAAATGTAAACCGTTGCGCTCTCGGCATTCATTTAGTCGGGCACTAAAATTGCCTATGACAGCTCGGCAGGTAGTCTCCGTGATGGCTGCCATTTCATGACGGATATTTTCTTTTAATTGTGCCAGGGAAGTCGGTTTATTAGCGTAAACTTTTGATTTGACATAACCCCACAGGAAAAAATCCATAGGCGTTAAATCGGGACTCCGTGGAGGCCAATTTATGTCACCTCGCCTGGAGATTAATTTGTTCGGAAAAATTTCTCGAACTCGAGGCAGAGATCTGTTGGACGTGTGTGAAGTTGCTCCATCCTGCTGGAACCATGTTCTTTGGTTGTAACTAGGAAAGTTTTGCAGTTGGGGTACGAAAAATTCGTCTAACATCTCCACATAACGCTCTGAATTCACTGTGAGTGTGCGTCCCCTTCCATCTTCAAAAAAGTAAGGGCCGATAATTCCTCGCGCCGACATCGCTGCCCATACGGTGACTTTGGGTGAATGTAGCGGTTTCTGATGTTTTTGTTTTGGGTTGGTTGCACTCCAGTAACGACAATTTTGCTTGTTTACATGCCCATTCAGGTGAAAATGGGCTTCATCGGAAAACAAGATGTTGGTGAACGTTGGAAAGCGCTCAATCATCTGATATACAAAGGCAAGCCTCTGACCAGCATCTTGAGGCTTCAGTTCTTGCACTAACTGAATTTTGTACGGGTGCAGCTTTAAATCTTTGTGTAAAATGCGGCATAATGAAGATCTGTGCACATTTAAAGCAACAGCACGCTTCCGAATCGAGAGGTTTGGATCATCTCGAATAGACTGAGTAACACTGTCCACGTTTTCGGCTGTTCTTGATGTTCTTGGTCGCCCAGATTTTGGTTTCTCCAGAGTTGACCCAGTCTCTTCAAACTTCTCAACCCATTTTGCAATGAGACGAGTGCTAGGCGCATCATTTAAGTGACGAATATGTCGAATACTGCAGAATTTTCTACGCGCTACAGTCGCCGAATTACCGTTTTTGTAAAACTCACGTACGCACAACGCACGGTCCGCACCAGAGAAACGCTCCATAGCGACTAAATTCCCAAGAGCCAGACTACCGACTGACATACCCCCCGCGCCCCTCAGAATAGTTGCTTTCGCGTAATAAGATAAGCAAATGTGAACTTACTTTTGAGACACCTTGTATTTACTGATGGTTCTAAGAACAACAGAAATGTTTCATTAGCTATATATCTACCTCATCTTACTGTTGGACATGGAGTTCGGTTGCCTGGAGTCATGACTATATTTACAGCAGAATCACTAGCAATTCTGTCAGCTCTGCAGTATATATATGTGAAAAGAATCTTAAGCACACCAGTTGGCTCATAATATCAGACAGCATGAGTGTTCTTATGGCCTCACAAAATCCGAAACTGGACGCCAATACTAGGAATACTATTTACGAGATTCGGACTTTATATGCTGATCTTTGTTCTGGAGGATTTAATATTAGTTTAATTTGGACTCCCTCACACATAGGAGTTGCAGGAAATGAAAACGCAGACTACTTCGCCAAAGTTATTGTTGACATTGACAACGACATTGCTATACCAAAACATGTTGCCATCCCAAGTTCTGACTTACTTGGCAACCTTACTGAAAAATACACCTGTATTTGACATGAGAACTGGCAAGAGACATTGAAAACTAAAGGGAAATGGTATTATAAAATTAATCAAACAGTCGGTTCTGCGGCTTGGTTCACGAAATCTGGTGTTGCGAAGAGCAGGAAATTTTTTACCACTATAAACCGTCTTAGACTTGGTCATGGCAGATTTAATGCACATTTAGCCAGGATGAATATAATAGCATCGCCTACTTGCACTAGTTGTAACTCGGGAAGTGATGAGACCCTTGATCACATAATGCCCTGCATATGCTTTGGAAAGAATTCCCCTAATTGGTGAATTACTGGAAATATATAATACGCCAGCAAGCATCCCGCGCGACACTCAACTCTGGTTTGCTGGAAAATCACAATACGTATACAGCAATCTATAAATTTATTAACAGCATTGGATGGTCCATTTAACAGTTTGGGCCGTCTTGTTACAAGGACATGATTACCCTGACATAACATTACTACACGGATTATGACGGATACACGGATATGACACCTTATTCTTTTGATTTAGAATAATAATTGAATATGAATAGGTAGTCAAGACGTGGCTTTGGCCTTACAAGATGGATGTTACTGAAGACGAGGCTTCTGCCTTACTTATTTTTGGACAAGAACGAAGTAACCGAAGACGTGGCTAAGGCCTTACTTACTTTTGGACAAGAGGGATGAAGACGGCTTTGGCCTTACTTTTATGCAAAAAGATTACTGATGACGAGGCGGTATGGTCTATGATCTTAGCCTGCCCAAAATGGGCTAAAGGAAAAAAAAAAAAAGATATTCGTCATTATTGTGAAATAAAATTTTTAAAGAATTTCTATAATTTGTTACACGTGTTATTGGCAAAATTGTGGTATCTAACCACAGAGGCCATTGAAGAGTTGCAGTAGTATTCACTCTAAAGAAAAGAAAGAAAATAATGTTGACAAGATCGAAACCTAACCTATAAGCCTACTATGACTGTTCTACTTACTTCTTCCTTTTCAGTTCGTGTATCGGGTATTTTTTATTTTTAAATAATATTTTTTTACTTCTATCTTTTTAGTTTTGACAAATTATGTTTATAATGTTGCAAAAAATTGAAACTGACTGACTACTGTGACCCAACTGCGACTGTTCTACTGACTATTTCTAAGTGTACAATACGTATGTAGGTACATAGGTTTGGTACTGTGTCAATTTGTTTCTGGACTTAAGTAGGTACCTAATCATTGTTATTTTTTTAAAAGCCATTGAATTTTCATCTCGTTTCAGTTGATTTTAATTGTAATTATCCATGCGGGTAGGTTTTTTTTTATTGTTGTTTTTTTTATTTTTATTTTATTGTTGTTTTTTTTTTTTAGTTAAGAAAGATTACGTAACCGGATTAATTTCTTAAATGAGTTTATGTCATGTGGTTGATTTAGCAATTGTTAGGGTCAAGAGTACTGATAGCAAGTCCGGAAAGAGTCTTCACTCTGTTCAAAGCAACGTAAGCTTGACCTTTTGCAAATAAGTTTCTACTTAAATCTACAACTGCCGGCCATTTCGAATTAAAATAAATCTGTTTGGCTAATAAATTAAATTTCAAATTTTAAAAACATGGAACTCTTTTTCCAAAAGTAGTCGTTTGTTTATTGATTACTGTTACCTTTCCATCACATTTCAGTCTTTTCGTCATCATGGATTCGTTAAAAAATCGAGTAATTATGGAATATGAGTACCGTCGTGGTAACAACGCGCACAAGCGTCACGCAACATCAACGACGTTTACGGAGCTAACACTACAAATCAACGCACCACCTGTTATTGGTTTGCTCAAAAAAAATCTATACCCGAGAGGCAATACAAGATGCCTTTGAAGAATTTGTTGCCTCCCGTCCAGCTAATTTCTTTAAGAAGGGCCACTGCGATCAATAAACTGCACTGCGTTGGCAAAGATACATTGATTGCATGGGTGATTACTTCGATTAATACAAATAAAAAATACATGAAAAGAATTCCTTTAATTTTTTTCATATTACGAGTAAACGGCAATTTTATGGGTAAAGATCTAACATATAAAATATATATCGAATATATTTATTAGAATCACTCATTAAAATTCTTCATTTCGATACCCTACTCGATATGCTTGGTATAGCTTGTCTATAAAGTCGTGAAAATGGATGTTTCTTGAACTAAACATTTTAAAAGTAGGGCAACACTAAATCTTAGTAAGTACAAGTACATCGAATGTCATCGGCAGTCATCGATTTGTTTTGTGACTTGTTATTTATTGAAATTTGTATTATTTTTCAATTCTATTTGGACAAAACATCGAAGAAATGTGTTAAATATGAGAAAAACAAACAGGAGGTGAGCTCGGGAAATTATTTTTAAAGTTTATCATCAATGTTTGCTAGTACACCAAGCTGGACAAATTTGATCAAATATGGATGATATTTATGCTTGAACAGTTGCTAAAACAGGTATGTAATCATGTTACTGTTTGATTTTATCTACTAGAAGTTTAAAATTTACTAAGTAAACGATTTTAAGACTAAAATAAGGATTGTTTACATTTATAGGTTAGATTGCAAGCATAAGCAGACCATATTGTAGTGCGTTTTGATATTTTAGGTTATTTAATTTACTGCTGATTTTAAAATGAAATATATCATGTTGGGAATTAAAATTAGTGCTATCCATCTTCTGATAGAAATTACATATTATTATTTTTAATCTTTTAGGAAAATGTGAGAGTAAACCCTTTATCACGATATGTTGACAAAAGCACCAACGAGGCCCACCGGTTTCTTCTTCGAGTCCCAGCTGCCGGTGGAAGTGTGCGGCGCATGAAATGGACGCAATCCATGAACGAGAACGTCATGCGCGCATATTTTGGGGCTTCAGAGGGGAAAATAACTTGACTGCGTACCGTGGTCGGATGCTCTCTCTGTTTCAGGTGATTGGGCCAGCAATCAACGTGTCGGCGCAACGACTGTCGGATCAGGTGCGGGTCATCTAGCGTAACCATATAGTGGATGATGTTTCGTCATTGATCGCGGTACAACTTAACAGTATTTCACGGCGACCCAACCACGTTGATGAAGAGGATGATCCGTGAGTCCCCAGAGCGATGAAAAATTGGGGAGCGCTTTGGAAGATGCTTTCCGTGAGTACCGCTCTACTCCGCCTGAACTTAGACCACGTTTACCTCAATTACCCATGCATAAAAAAAAACAAGACGCTGGTGTGTGCTCTACATTCTCAGCTGTCTAATTATTTAAAGAACAGCAAAGATCTGACTGATACACATTCAGTATTGTACTGTGGAGCTGTTGCGATATGTCGTGTGGCTCATGTCAAATTCTCAGACCAGCTTAGCAATGCAGGATTGAGCGTCGTATCGGAGAGACTAGAGCATTCATTGGCAGGGTAATTAGTTTCAGGGAGGGCAATACTCGCCCTAGAGTGATGCGCTTTGTGAGGCGGGCGTTCTCGGGGTCTGATATTAGTACTCGAGACTATTTGTTCCGCGTCACAGAGCGTAGGTATCGACTTTCTTAGGCAGAAACCGTATTCGTTGGTACAAGCGAAGAGTGGAGCGGTATTCTCAGAATCACTAATTCAAAAGCGATGAATGGCGGGTCTATAGAGATTGGAAGCGATCAGATCTAGGTGTCGCTGACACGTGCTTACGGGATGATGATGCCACGTGTTCATTCTGGCGCCATATCTGGTCGGTGCCTGTCAGTCACACTGAAGGTGATTGGACTCGGGATGTTGAGTGAGCCTGCGACCCAGTACCAGAAATGGGGGCTATTACCGTCTACCCCAAGATGTAGCTCGTGCAGTCCGTCCATTGCCTAATTGGAAGTCTCTCGGGCCGGATGGGCTGCATAACTTTTGTATTAAATGGTTTTCCAGGTCGCACCCTCGCTTGGCATCTCAGTTCCAGACGGCTTTAGAGACTGGTTCGCTACCCCAGTTTCTAAAAACGGGAATAACCCACCTGCTCCATAAATCATGTAGCACCGCGGGACCCATAAATTATAATCCGATCACGTGTTTACCCACAGTCTATTGGAAAAGCCGTTCCCGTGCGATGTGACATAAAACGTAGTATAACAAAACGCAACTGACTTGGAATAACAAAACAACTCAGTAAAAATAAGCTAGGCACCTAAGCAATGAACCATTTCAAATGTTAATATTGCTTTGTTTGATAATTATAGGTAGTTTTAGCCTCACAATATGGTAAATTAATAAGAAAATAATCGTTTCATTAGTATTTCATAAAATATTGATACAATTTCATGGGAAATAATGCTAAACCTCGTTAGTAGTGTATGTTCGCTAGTAGTACTATGTTCATGAAGTTAAAATTAAAAAAGTTTTTTGTTTGTTTTTCTTTAATAAAGTAAAAGCAGATAATTTTTTTAGTATCGAGTGTGACCCCCCTCTAGCTAAAATCACAGCTTGAATTCGTCTGGGAATGCTAGCGAGTATATCCCGGATACTTGTTTGCGGGATACGTTCCCACTCCGCAGTAATCACATTCTTCAGCACTCTGATGGTCTGCGGAGCCGGTTGTACTGATCTCATACGCCGTTTGAGAACGTCCCAGACATGCTCAATGGGTCGAGACTTCGGGCTGGCCAATCCAAACGACGAATGCCGACCTCTTGCACATACGCTTCAACATCGCGAGATCGGCGTGCGCGAGTATTGTCGTCCATAAAAATCGAATCAGCCAATGCGGTTTGTGCATGAGGAATCAGAACTCCCGTTATGTATCGATGCCCAGTCAGTGAACCGTTTTCAATGAAGACTAACTCTGTACGATCCATTGAATTTATTCCTGCCCAAAATATAATAGAATCCCACCATAAGGTGTGATTTATTAGAAACATGCCTCTGCAAAGCGTTCTCCTTGTCTTCTTAGCACTTGCCGACGTCGATCTTCACTGAACAGAGATATCCTGGCTTCATCAGAGAACAAAACCCCATTCCAATCTTCTTGAGTCCATGATTCACAATTTCAAGCGAACCTAAGCCTGTGAACATGGTACTCGCGGAGTAATTTGGGGCCGCGGTCGGGGCGGTAACTGCGTATATTGGCAACGAGTAACCTCCTCCTGACCTTCCATATACTAATATGTACATTTCTTACTTCTTGGAGGTTGTTCTTCAGATCCACATAAGAAGATTTGCGATTTTTCAATGAGCGACTCACAAGAAAACGATCATCCCGTGGTTCGGTAGATGGTTTTCTTACAGAACCAGACCTTCTCTCGACGGAACCTGTCCTCCTGATATCTTTGCCAGGTCCTTTGGACCGTCGACCGACTTACATTTAGCCTCCTAGCCATAAAGCATTGGTTGCAAGCTGTTACCCTCTTTAAGCAGCGCGATAATTTTGGTAGCTTTTACCACTTTATCTACCACTTTTGATACAGCCAAACAGCAATAAATAAAGCTTTGACAATCAAGGATATGAAATTAATCGATAAAATTTGAATAACACTTATGAAAGTCGATGTTAACTTCTGGAACTTCGCGCCAAAAATGTAGGATAAAAAGGGGCTTTCTGTAAAAATGAGTATCAAATGAAAATTTTAATTTAGAATGTACTTTTTTAAACACCACGGCATTTTTAAAATCGGCCAGTAACGTGTACAAACGATTGAAACCTTTTTGTATTGTATCTTTTTAAAGATGAATGAAAATCAAAACCGACCGTTTTTTTTTTTTTTGCAAATGAGTGTACAAGTCAGCGGTTCATTTGTTAAAAATGGTATAACAAAACGTAACTGATAGCTGAGCATATTTAAAAAAAAGTCTTACCGGTTGATTGATTTGTTCACAGAGTACATTATACTCATTTGTTTAATACTGTCTGTGGGTTTAAAGTTTGTAATAAAAAGCCACAAAGCAAACTTCAACTTCAGAATTTCTAATATTGTATTGCTGTGTCGTTTATCATCAATAAAAATACCATGCCGCGACCAAGACGATCAAATCTTTCTCGACAAAGCTGTAATGCAAGAGTAAATCGCAACATTGCGATTGAAAGCACTGAAAAAGAGCAAGAAATTGCACGTGAAGAGCACCGCCTTGGTATGGTTCGACTTTGTGCTTCTCACTTACAAGAGCAAAGGGAGGCTGCCCGTGAAACGGCTCGGTTGGCAATGCGAAATCGTCAAGCAAACCTCAGAGATCAACAGCTGGATAATTTACGAAGCACAAGAAGAAATTCATAATTTCCTTCACAAGGTGCTACAATAATTGGCTAATGAAGAATCATGGAATAATTATATTTTTTTATTTACAATTGCCCTAATTTAAAAAGTATTTTGGACAAGAAGATTCTACGTAGCTTCCCGAAAGCAGCCCAGCCGAGTTAGATTCGGCGATTGACCTCTTTCTCGAAGTCGGACCTTCCTGACTGGGTAGTTTGTCCCAGGTACACGTAACTGTGAACAGCTTCGAGAATAGAGTCTCCAATCTTTATAGGAGTCGGTACAACATGGGATTTAGACATGACTTTCGTCTTCTCCATGTTCATTGTAAGACCGACTTGCTCGGAGGCTCTACTGAGGTCTTCGAGCATTGTACTCAGGTCCTCCGTGGTCTCAGCCATGACTATGATATCATCAGCAAACTGAAAGTGTGTAATGTACTCGCCAATGATGTTGATGCCCAGTCCTTTCCAGTCCAGAGCCTTGAAGATATCCTCCAATGCAGAAGTGAACAGTTTCGGGGAGATCACATCTCCCTGTGTGACACCACGCTGCAGAGATATTGGTTTCGAGGTCTGGTCCTCTATTCGGACTGACATGGTGGCGTTTTCATACGAACCCTTCAGCGCTTCAGTATACTGATAGTCTACTTGGCACCGCTGGAGAGACTGCAGTACAGACCAGGTCTCGATCGAATCATAGGCTTTTTCGTAGTCCACAAACGCCAAGCAAAGGGGTAGGTTATACTCCTCGGTTTCTGTATAACCTGCCGCAGCCTATGTAGGTTGTGTACTGTGCTGAAGCCCTGCCCGAAATACCGCAGTGTCTTAAGGCCCCCGATAAGGTGGACCGACGGTGGACGGGAAGCCGCTGGATGCGAGAGGCGCAGGACCGGTCGTCGTGGAGAACCTTGGGGTAGGCCTATGTCCAGCAGTGGACGTCTTTCGGCTAAAATGACGATGAAGATAATTTAAAAAGTAAAAATATGTGATCTTGTGATATTGCCTTTAAGGCGGAATAAAGTTCGCCGAGTCAGCTAGTACTCGTGTCATTTTAATACCATTTTGCAGGAAGATAGATACATATTTGATCATTTAGATTGTAAAGAGTTCGATGATATGCTTTCTGTTTCGTGTCACTCATTGCAAGTAGGTACTCAATTCATTCGCTTAAAGGCTCCCGCAGACAGGCGCAACGCAACAGCGGCAAGTGATTTTAGTAAAAAAGTTATACGGAAAGTGTTGTACTGGAGTCGCATCGCTCCTATCTGCGGAAACCTTTTATAGTTTATGGTGCTCAAAAAAACAATAGAATACGACCGACTTTTATTAATACCTCATCCTAATATTTTCAATAACTTTGTAAATTCTTTTACACATTGTGACCAAGGGATTAATAATCAGAATAAAGATGAAGATGCCAGTGAAGGCAATGACCCCATTAGCCACTTGGTCACCCGTCCAGGATCTGAAGGAATTCATATTGTAGCCGTGGCAGAGGCAGCTGGAGGCAAGGACGAAGGTGGTGATCCCCAAGACAATGTGGGTCAGCTTGGAAACGGAAGTCGGAATGAACCTTTCCAAAGAGTAAGCGAAGAGAGCTGGTAGCCCGGTGCATAGGCTCAGTATCGTGAATATTACGGCAACCAATCCTGGAAATAGAAAAAGTTCAGAAATTAATCTAGGTCATTATAATAAACTCTTCTAACTTCATTTCGAATCGACTCCAATAGAAGACGGTATAATTAAAAATTTAATTTTGTTTGTAAAGGAACTTATCTAACCAGCACCCTAATTGCGCAACATACTATTACCATCAATTTGGGTTATTGTGAAACATATTGCTCCATATGTTCGAAAGTTGTGTATTCCCATCACCATAAATAACGCAATGAATGTTGTTGAACTGTCAACATTAAACCCATTGCTACTGATAGTGTGTTATGTAATTAACCTGCAGTTCGAATTCTGCTTGAATTAAGACAAGGGTTGTTTGAATTAAGACATGTGATATCTGCCAACCCACACTGGGCTAGCGTGGTAGATTACGGCCTACTCCGTGTCACCTAGAGAAGGCCTGTGTTCCAACAATTCCAACATTATAGGTTGATTATACAATATGTAAAGAAAACCCTGTCCGACCCAAAAGGATAATAAAGGTTATGTAAACACTTGACCAAATATAATATAAAATTTTACGTAATCATCATAGAAACAATACTAATGAATTTTGACATATTCTTTTTTTATCACGAATTAATTCCAACTTCCCCGAAATTTGGTAATTTTTAAAAAAGTGACAACACCGGTCTTATTATGAGCGAATAGCGATGCGACCACGTGCCGCGTGTCCTGCCGCCCACCGCCCGTGGAAGGGTTGCTTACCGCACATGTATTAAGTTACCTCTTTTTGCAGAATAATATAAATTTTTTTAGGGGGATTTTTTTTTTTAAGTTAGCCCGGTTTTTTATCCATTAGTAGAATTAGTCATTGATACCTAACAATACCTTTACGGATCGGACAGGGTTTTCTTTACATATTGTATATGTAAGTCTGGCTTGGTCTAACATGTTACTCGTAGAGGAACACGGGGCAAGACGGACATGCGGGGTAATATGAACATCTTAGTTCTTCCCTTCCCTACCCGTCGATTGACGGCGGCAACGCTCGGTTCGACATTCAGTGCCCCCGTGCACGCGGGTCAGGTAGTATTGTCAACGGGAGCTTGCGCCATTTTGAGTCGGACACAAAACAAAGTAAGTGCGTAATCTGATCTATTTTTTATACTTTTTGTCTTCTCCGTAATAAATATAGACTTAGGAAAATGTGTGACTACTCATGTGAATAAGACTGAGCCAACTCCTGCAGCTCGAGCTATGGGTTTTAACAGATAAGCTTTTGGTCGAAATTGTGGAGAAATATAACACAGATAGACTGTTTAACGTTGATGAGACAGGGATGACGATAGTTTCAAAAGTTTGTGGTGTGGTCAAAAGCTACCAAAGACTTATCCGTGTTATTGCTCTTGGATGGTCATTCCAGTCATGTTAAGAGTTTGGAAGTAATCAATATGGCTCGAGAAAATGGTATCCACATACTTTGCTTCCCACCACATTGCACTCATCGACTCCAACCACTCGATGTCAGTTTTATGAAACCTTTGAGCGTGTTTTACGCTAATGAAATAAAAAATTGTCTGTGACATAACTCTGGAAGAGTGGTGACTCACTACCAGGTAGCTGGATTATTTGCTAATGCATATTTAAAAGATGCTACAAGCCTTGTTGCAATAAACGTTTTCCGCAAAACTGGTACCTGCCCTGTCAACCCAGATGTGTTCGGCGATGAAGATTTTATGGCCGCAGACACTACAGATCTACCTTTGCCTATTGAAGCTGTTCAGTCTCCCTAGTATGATTCTCCAAGCACATCTCAACAGATTATTTTACCCACTGCTTCTCCAAGCCACACATAATCTGCGACCCCTACTTCAACAAATGCGACACATGAAAATCAACAAGTTAATTCGCTTCTTACTGCTATGTTTCGACGAATTCCACCAATTTCCAACTCCAACTCCAACCAATTCCAACGAATTTCCATGCAGCTACAACTCAATATCTAAGCTCTTTATTGGACATTCAGTGAACTGAGGTTCCACCTCTGCAGGTGGAGTCTCAGTTCGAAGAGCTTAGATTCGCTGGGTCCATACTCTTCTTTTCATGTTGTGTCACCAACAAATATAATGCCTATTCCTAAGGCTCACCAGCAAAACAGAAGTAAAAGACAACGCGGAAAAACGGCAATAATTACAAATTTACCGTATAAAAAGGAACTAGAGGAGAAAGTACAAAAGAAAGTGAAGTTCAAAAGGGAAAAAAGTTCTTGAAGAAAACTAAAACTAATAAAATAAGTAAGAAACATAAAGAAAATGAGTCTGAAGAAGATAACGTCGAGTGCCTCTATTGCGGTGACTGGTACTCTCAATCTACAAAAGGTTGGGTATCATGTAGAGCCTGTAATAGATGAGCTCATTGTTCCTGTGTGCATGGAAGACGACAATTATGATGAATCCACTCATATTTGCTCATTTTGTGCTAGATTTTAGAAGTTAGTTAGTATTATGCTCATTATGCCCCAACTGTGCCCAACGTGCCCCGGTGCATTATGAGCAGAATCTCATTTTTTATTGAAGTTCGTCAAATGCGTAAACTATAAGTCTGAGTTGATTATTGTTTAAGATGGTTAAAGTTTACTAAAAAGTCTAATAAATGATTACTAATTGAGTCCGATATTTCACTTAAATTCTAAAATATCACATACTGTCCTTAAAGGGCCCATGCTGCCCCGGGTTCCCCTACAATCTTTAGGCTACACCTGGTCGCCAGTTTCCTGTGTGTCGAAATAACAATGATCAAAATCTTTGTAATCGGGGATATTGTAGACCTCTGTATTACACATAGTCGACTAAAGTCATGTTCCAACTTCGAGAAAGAGGTCAATCGTTAAATCCAACTCGGCTGGGCTCCTTTCGGGAGGCTAAGTAGAATCTTCTCGTCCGAAATACCGCAGTGCCTCAAGACAAAAGTCTTCGATCAGTGTTTGTTGCCAGTGATCACTTACGGAACTGAGACGTGGTCGCTAACAATGAGCCTTATAAGAAGGCTTAAAGTCACTCAAACGGCAATGAAGAGGGCCATACTTGGGGTTTCACTGCGCGATCGAATCAGGAATGAGGAGATCCGCAGAAGAACGAGAGTAACCGACATAACCCGAAGAATTGCAACACTAAAGTGGCAGTGGGCACGGCGACGGTTTCTCGAGTGGCGACCACGCACCGGAAGACGCAGCGTGGGTAGCCCCCGACAAGTTCGACTGACGACCTGGTGAAGGTCGCGGGAAACCGCTGGATGCGGGAGGCGCAGGACCGGTCGTCGCGGAGAACCTTGGGGAGGTCTATGTCCAGCAGTGGACGTCTTTCGGCTGATGAAATTACCCATACAGAGTTTTCTAACAATATCCAAAATGTGGATCTCTTTAACCCAGTTAAGCTGCGCTTGCCACGATTGGTTCTTGGATGGGTGATTATTGCATCTCAAAGCCTTCGAAAAGCACATTATGTTGTTGGTCCAGGCTGGTATTCATAGATCTCTGATAGTCGTTACGTGTAGTATGAAACCCGATAGTCTGACAACCTGTCTTAACAACAACAAGGGGTATCGTATTCGATACCCCTTGTTACACCCATTAACTGGTATTAGTAACTGGGTTGTGTGGAAGTTAGATAGGAAGTCGCTCCATGTAAAATGTTAGTGTTCAGCTGTATCTGGATTAGATTGAAAGCTGAACCCAATAGAGTTGGGAAAATTCTAGGCAGATTGTGATTTGTACTTATTAATAATGTATGTATAAATAGAATACTGTCTATTTATGTAACCCATATAAATTACAGAAAATAGATATGAAGATTCTACAAACAGTGATATTATCGCTAAGAGCACTCTTTTGTATATAATCATCAACCTTTTGTCGTTCCACTGCTGGGCACAGGTCTCCTCTCATACAGAGACGGATTTAGCGACTAGACTTGTTTAATGTGGGTCGGTGATTTTAGACTTAAAGTCCAGGTTTCCTCAAGATTTTTTCTTTTGTATATGTATAGTTTAGACTTAAAGTCCAGGTGTCCTCAAGATGTTTTCCTTTTGTATATAATTTATATGAAAAGGTCGCAATTGATATCTTTAACAAAATAATAACAATTTGAAAGTTCAAACTTATTCTAAAGTGCAGTACACAGTAGTGTACAGTTCTTACTCACTAATTGCGTTAATATAAACGATTTCCAACACTAGGAATTACTCCTGTATTGTGAATGCGTTTAGAAACATTCACATACACAAACAATCAGAACCGGAACAACTACCTGGGTCATACAAATATTTATTCCGCGCGGGAATCGAACTCGAGACACGCAGCACAGCAGTCGATTGCTCAGCCACAGCGCCAACCGCGTCATCAAAATGGTTAAGAAATTATAGAAAAATTTAAGAAAATTTTCAAGTCTGTAATCGAAATTCATTTGAAAGGGTTGAGTCATGAATTTGTGGTATAGTTCCATTGAAGGTCATGAAACGTATGATTAATATACTTGTTTTTTTATACGAACAGATAAAATTTATTACATATTATTTTAACTAGATTATATACCTAAGGACGGCATTCATGGTAAGCATTCATGGACGCCTTGTTTGAGCAGTGGCCTACAGGTTTCAGGTCTGGTGGTTTGTGTATGTGAATTTAAAAATGTAAGGGCTGAAAAATATAAACCATAAACAGTACAGTTCTCAGTCTACTCGGTGGTAGGCCATAACATCGGCTGCCGGTAGAAGTTACCACGCACCAGACAAAGTCTTGCCGACAATCGAGTCGTCATATTCCGGCATGATGTCTATTGAAGCCGTACGGAGGTCGGGTCTGAGCAGTAGTGTTGTGATGTGTGCCGGGTACGATGCGCTAAATATTGTTGTGTCGGGAGATTGCTCGTGGAGTGTCTTCAGATCAATCTCTCCCTGACGCAGCATCATTCGTCGTGTCGTTAGGTTTAACATTGCAATCACCTCGCTGAACTGCCATCTTCCTTCCTATTCACTCAGTTTTTTTGGGTGAATAGGCTCTTAATAAAATAGCGCGCTTTATCATCATACGATTAAAAGCACTATTTTATAATTATATAAAAAAAGAGTTACGATAGGACCGATTTTGATGAACTTTGATATAGGGATATTTTGAACCCTGGAATATGACATAGGGACACCTACCAAGTCTTCCATGCGTTGTATCAAAATTGAAATCTTTATGCACCATGATCATGATGCTGCCACTTATGGCCATTGCTGAGGCTAGCAGTTGTAAGATCCAATGCGCTCGTCTTTTGTTGTTCTTTTTGAGATTTGAAGACCATGTGTTGTAGGGGCAGAGACTGAGCAGCGCTAGCGACATCAGCAGTTGGTACTGGAATGAGAAATAAGGATTAAAAAATGCGAGTTTGCTTATGATCACACGACTGAAGTTAAATTTCTTTAAAAGAGAAAGATAGAAACATAATGTGCGCGTAATGAATTTAAAGCGCGTAAAAAAATAATTTTAGCGACTCAAAGAGCAATGTCGGTGACTTTGGCTCCTATGCGGATCTCCTCATTTCTGATTCATGCGCAGAGAAACTCCGAGCATAGCTCTTTCCACTGCCCTTTGTATAATGTATACTTAATGTTCATAACATATACTGTGTATTGTGTAGAATTTAATTATATCATTTATATGGCAAAAATACGCGATTGAAAAATTCCCGAGAAATGTGAAAATTCTTATATCACTTATATCGGAATGGTTACCCATATTGACAGTATTAATAAATCCGAAATTCAACGTGCACTTGATAACACCGGTACTGATTATAAAATAATTTAGGGATGTGTTCATCACTTTTTCTGTATGAAGATACCTAAGGTTGATAAGATGGTTGGGCACGCCACAATAACGGCGGTAAGTCCCCTCTTTGAGGAGTGGCTCCACGGCGCCCTCACCTTCCGCCTGATGCAGGTCCTCACCGGACACGGTTGTATCGGGAGGTTCCTGTTCCGGATAAGGCGGGAGAAAACGCCACCATTGTGTCACCTGAGGACATGGTGGAGCATACGGTGGAGGTCTGCCCGGCTTGGGTAGACACCGCCGTGTCCTTGTGGCGGCGATCAGCGGCGATCTCCATGGCAGGCCGTCACCTCCTTCTGCGAAGCAGTGGTGCTGGCAAAGAAGGAGGCGGAGCGCGTGAGGACGCTGGGATTACCGCTGCCTACTGCCACTAGCCACTGCTGGAGACGCCCTGGTCGGGACACGACATCGAACTCCCAGCCACCGTAGGCGCGGGCTTGCGGGACCAGGACCAGGCCCGAATCGACGGCGCGTTGTATTTCACGCGCGCCTCAAACAGATGTCAACACATCGTGACGGGATCCACAAAGACCGATATCTCAGATTCTCAGATAGGCAACTGAAGTAACAATAAATCAATGTTTCCTTACTTTTTAATTTGTTGTGGCTCTAAGGTTACAATACATATATTAAAATCTGTGTCATTAAAGCTTTCTTAGTACAGTTTATTAAAGCCCGAAATATAACTCACCCCAAGTACACAAAGCAGAATATGAAGCATAACGATATTGTCTGGAGCAGACGTATTATTGAACTCCTTAACAACTGCAAAAAGTAGTGGTATTGCCACCAATATTCCCAGCAGAAGATGGATCAATACATTGTATGACGACAAAATCATTTTAACAAAATTATTATCTTCATAAATGAACATTGATGAAGTCATCTTGACTGTTCACAATTTTTCTAGATAACAAAACTATATAAACCAGTACATATCACAGTTATTACGAAAATATCTCCAAATATCACAGTTGTTTTATCGCGGTCTAAGAGTCGTTTGAATAAAGAGATTTATTATTTTAAATCTTCATTTTTCTGTTTGCGCGCACGTTTCTGTCCACACTAAGGCAGCAATAAAATGAATATTAGATATATTTTTAGATATCGAACATAAAAGATTACATCTTATCTACTTGTTCTGATTAAAAGTTTATGAAAGATATAATAAATTTATGTAGGTACAGCCGTTCCTTGCTTGTCAATAGTTTTTTCTGTTATTGAATCATGATTTCTTTCTGTTTGCATCTACAAGCTGTTAGATAAATAATCTTTGATTCATAGAGTCTGATCTGATAAGTAATCAGATATAACATTTGTGTCACATAGATTATTGCTGATAAGTGCTTGTTGAGTATAGAATAGTACAGACATTCAATAGACAGTTGTCAATTAATTGAACATATAAAAAAGGCGAAAATCTAATCTAACCGAAACTCATAAATGTGTTGATTCTCTTCCATTTCTGACCATTCGTAATGGATACAGGTGGTATCCATTACGAATGGTCAAATGCAATATGTATTGTGTATGTGTTTCACAGGTGGTAAGTATAATATTAGAAACAATAGGGATGTATTCAAGGTATGATATTAAAAAAAAATAATTAGTCCGTCTTATAGATAATTAAAAAAAAAAAAGACGTGTGGCACTCGGGGACTGCCGCGGTAAAGCTATTGCATAGCATTTTGTATAAATTTATGCAATTATAATTATTCATTTATGCAGTATTTCTTTTTCTTTGATATTAATTCAAATTACACTTTTTGAGCGTGGTGACCGATAAGAAAACAATTTTTTCTTTTATTAAATAAATAAATCATATGCCACAAAAACTGGGATTGTTCGGGATCCGTGATTTTAAACACCGTAATCGTATATTTTAGGTCTTTCTGCTTTTTGTTCTTACGCCTCGATACATGTTTTTGTCTTGTCTTCGTAGAAACAAACAATAACTTTTTTGCCTCATCAATGTCTTCCTCAGAAAAAGCCGACGAGCATATTTTTATTAAACTTTCGTTGTTTCGTTTCGGAGATAACAATATTACAACTCGTACACTTAAATGTACTCGTATTAACATTGTTCACCGACATCTTTCTGTAATATTTTATTTAATAAAAACTTCAACTTCAACTCTTGATCTGGTCCCTGTGGATAGATACCACAATTTTGCCAATAACACGTGTAACAAATTATAGAAATTCTTTAAAAAAATATTTCACAATAATGGCGGATATCGCCAATCACAGTTGAAAAAACGGCCGCGTGAGCACTTTTTACTCTATAAAATCACGCGCTTTTATTTAGTAAACAACACTATAAATAATTTAAAAGTCCAATGAAAAATTAGCGTGACATTCATCTTAGCTTTTCCGTTAAAAAAAAGCTATTTTATAAAAACACTACTAAATTAATTTGAATAAAAGTACTTAATAATTAATTATATGAAAAGTTTTTAAGGTAGCCATGACAACGTCGATGACGTCTATGACATATCTCTATAGAAGACCTATTTCAGAGAGAAAATTAATCGCAAGTTTAGCACATCGCGACTATCAGTAACATGGCAAGTGTGTCGAACTGAGTTCGCGCCTTGCAATATGCATGCTCTTTTTGAAAATCTATAAATTGTTTTCAAAAGATGTAGTCGCACGCACACAAACATACCGTGCCGAAGACTGCCGAACTGATACGACGTTAGACGATGTACGGCCTTCAAGCCACACCTCCGTGCCCGTCGGAGTGGGGAGCGTGAGGTTTTTTCGTTACGGAATTTCTGGATTCGGTCCCCGCGCTCAAGGCCCGCGATAGAAGCTATGCAATAGCTTAAAAATTAAGACCCGTATTTTTCATTTCATCGAAATTACCAAAAACTACTGGGATATAGCGTATTAAAGTTACGGAGTGGGGGCTAATTACGTCACGCCGTGGTATATTTTGTAGCACGGCGTGACGTCATGCGACATTTCAAATCAATATATCTTCCTAAGTATTTGAATGAGAGAAAAAATAAAAAATACTTGTTCAATATTTTTTTATAAATCTATCTGATGGACATTAAATTATTTTTTAGGATACAACCCAATTATGGACAATGTTGGGCACAGCTTTAAATAAGTAGAGAGAGGAAGAGCACTTCATTAGTTTTCTTTGTTATTATTAGTTACATTCAATACACATGATTATGTTAATATAATATTTCTCGGTGGTAGGCCATAACATCGGCCGCCGGCAGAAGTTACCACCCACCAGACAAAGCCTTGCCGCCAAGCGATTTGTCGTGTTCCGGCATGATGTCTGGTGAAGCCGTACGGAGGACGGGTCTGAGCAGTTGTGGTGCGATGTGTGCCGGGTACGATGCGCCTAATGTTGTTGTGTTGGGAGTTTGGTCGTGAAGGGTCTTCAGATCAATCTTCCTTTGGCGCAGCATCGTTGGTCGTGTTGTTGGGTTTAACATTGCATCACGTCTCTCAACTGCCGTCTTCCTTCCTATTCGCTCAGTTTTTCTGTTGTGAATAGGCTCTTAATAAACTAGCGCGCTTTACCATCAACGATCGCATTACTGCTTACCATCAGGCAGGATTGCGGTCAAGTGCTTGTTTATTATTATTATTAAAAAAATATATATAAAAGGATTGATTAGATATGTGGTATACAACTCAATTAATGTTTCACATATAGTAAGGTCTGAGAGCTCCATTAAAATGCAGGTCAAGTGTGGTTTGCATATTTAACGCTCAGTGTTTTGGTTCTAACTTTCTAAGTAATGGAGTGTAAGCCTCTTAAGTAGGGACGGAGTAAGTAATAAGAAACAGCGATAATGTGAGAACAGAGGTAGCTCAGTTTTATCTGCCGCGATTTACAAGTAAGGTCGTGAGTTCGAACCCATCAGGCGCTTCACATTGTGTAAATTATTGCATCACCACTGCTCTCGAAACGGAAAACGTCGTGAGTGAACGGGTATCATCATCAACGTTTTTATCGTCCCACTGCTGGGCACAGGTCTCCTCTCATCATCATCAGTCATTCATTCATTTCAGCCGAAAGACGTCCACTGCTGGACATAGGCTTCCCCCAAGGTTCTCCACGACGATCGGTCCTGCGCCTCCCGCATCCAGCGGTTTCCCGCGACCTTCACCAGGTCGTCGGTCCACCTTGTCGGGGGCCTACCCACGCTACGTCTTCCGGTGCGTGGTCGCCACTCGAGAACCCGTCGGCCCCATCGGGCATCGGTCCTACGGGCAATGTGTCCAGCCTATTGCCACTTTAATGTTGCAATTCTTCGGGCTATGTCGGTTACTCTCATTCTTCTCTCATACAGAGAATTATTGATCGTAATCAGCGATCAAGTAGTAGTTATAGAGAGAAATTACCTTCTCAATCATTTGATAATAAAGTAACGCATTGTTTACTCATGTTTTTCACTCCTAACACAAACTCACAAACTTTGATCATAATCATAATAGCGACTCTAAAGAATTCAACCATGATGATGACGATGATGATGACTACTACTCACTCCCCCTTATTCATAAACGTTGCTTAAAGTTAACTAGTGATTAGCGATTCTTTGTTTGACGTTTGCACGTCACTTAATATGGTATTTATTCATAAAGGATGATTAAAGTTAAGTGACGATAACCCTTTATGAATAAGCGGGTTTATAGGTAGTATTGGTTATTGCAAAATAGAACATAATCATCATCATCATCATCATCAACCTTTTTATAGTCCCACTGCTGGGCGCAGGTCTCCTCTCATACAGAGAAGGATTGAGCGTAATCACCACGCTTGCTCAATGCGGGTTGGCGATTTCAGACTTATAAAGTCCAGATTTTCTCAAGATGTTTTCCTTCATTGGTGTCCAAGATATACTTAGAAAGTACATATAACTTTAGAAAAGTTACATTGGTACTTGCCTGACCTGGAATCGAACCCGCGCACTCATACTTGAGAAGCTGGTGTTTCAACCACTAGGCCACGACGACTTCAAAATAGAACAATTTTTAATTTTAATTTTTAATATTTATAAACTAGCGCTTGACCGCAATCCCGCCTGATGGTAAACAGTGATGGATCGTTGATGGTAAAGCGCACTAGTTTATTAAGAACCTATTCACTCAGATTGAGCGAATAGAAAGGAAGACGGCAGTTGAGCGAGGTGATGCAATGTTAAACCCAACAACACGACCAACAATGCTGCGTCAAAGGGAGATTGATCTGAAGACCCTCCACGACCAAACTTCCAACACAACAACATTTGGCGCATCGTACCCGGCACACATCACAACACAACTGCTCAGACCCGTCCTCCGTACGGCTTCAACAGACATAATGCCGGAACACGACAAATCGCTTGGCGGCAAGGCTTTGTCTGGTGGGTGGTAATTTCTGCCAGCGGCCGGTGTTATGGCCTACCACCGCGAATTAAAAAAACCATTGTAATCTAAATCAAGTTATAGTTTTAAGAATAAATGAATCACATATTGTCTCTTGGTTAGTCAGGCTGTCAAGCGCAGCTCGAATAGTCAGACGAATGGCTCCGACATTATAGTGTATAAAATATTGTAAATAAGTAATTTAATAATTATTTCTAACACTATGTACCCGCTGTCGCTTTCTCTTATCTTTTATATCTGCTTAGTACACGAAATTGAGAGTCATTAGAAGGGTAGCTTCTATTGGCAATGTAAATTAATGCTCTGGCCATTGCTGTGAATTTCAGACAAATAAACAGAATTAGGTAATAATTTATTTGACTTAATTTGAGTAAAATAAGTATATTAGGTAGGATACTAATTGACAATTTTATCACAAGCCTAGTGTTTTTTAAGAGGACATTGTTAAGTCCAGGACATACAAATCTTCTTATGTTTTTTTTTCAATGTCCTGGCCAGTTTCTATTTCTATATTTATTTAAATATGATGCATGACTGTAAAAATTATGACTTTTCAGAATAATTTTTATTAAAATTATCAGTATATCCCTCTAAGTTCATATTATTATATTAATTGTACAATGCTTTATATCTGCAACTCATCAATCAATCATCGATATTATCGATACTGATTGAGGATATTGATAACTTAATAAGATGTTAAAGAGACTGATAGATTTCCGAATGTCCGTAGCTCATACACATAAGGAAATTTTTACTTAACATTATGTACGTCACCAAAGAAGTAATGGAAGGAATGTCTTTACAATGATAATGAATAACTTGATGAATAGATGAATCATCATCATCATCAGCAACCTTTTATCGTCCCACTATTGGGCACAGGTCTCCTCTCATACAGATCTCATCACGCTTGCTCAATGCGGGTTGGCGATTTCAGACTTCAAGTCCAGGTTTCCTCAAGATGTTTTCCGTCACCTTCAGTCTTTGGTGTCCAAGACATACTTAGAAAGTACATATAACTTTTGAAAAGTTACTTTGGTACTTGCCTGACCTGGAATCGAACCTGCACATTCATACTTTTGAGGCTGGTGTTTTAACCACTAGGCCACCACGACACAATAGATGGATATCCATCAGTATTCCCAAATAAATTGGGATGTGGGCATGAGAATGATTTTAATAATTATAAACTAGTGCCTGACTGCAATCCCGCCTGATGGTAAGCAGTGATGCAATCGTTAATGGTAAAGCGCACTAGTTTATTAAGCCTATTCACTTAAAAAACTTAGGAATAGGAAGGATGACGGCAGTTGAGCGAGGTGATGCAATGTTAAACCCAAGACCAACACGACCAACGATGCTGCGCCAGAGGGAGACCCGTCCTCCATACGGCTTCACCAGACATTATGCCGGAACACGACGAATCGCTTGGCGGCAAGACCTTGTCTGGTGGGTGGTAACTTCTACCGGCAGCCGATGTTATGGCCTACCACCGAGTAATGTTAAAGTCACCCTAAAATTATACTGCTTCACTCGTTATTAGATCCAAAATATTAGCTTAATACAAAGCTCTTATCAATTAACATGTTATACGCACAAAATAAAGGTGTGCACATATTACAATTTACAGCAAGCGTAATACCAGCCAATATTCATGCTTGCAAATGTTTTTCATAATGAAATGACGCACGTTCTACGGCAAGGTCCAGGTAGGGCTGTATAATAAACCGGCATCGGTCAGCACAATTAAGGGGTCCCATTTGGACCTTTGCTAATGGAATTAAATCCAATTAGATTTTAGGGTTACGAGGTGAAGTTTGCCGACGGTAAACAAATGGCTTTCTATTAGGGTCTACACCTGCTGTTTGGGCTATTTGTCCACAGACAAATGGTGCTGTTCGGTTTGACGTTTTTGTCATTAATTAGTTTCATCTTAATCGGTGCTCCTCTGCTGCTTATTGTTTTGGATATTTGCTTATATTAATTTGGTTCAATATTCCAATTTACAATTACTGAATATTTTCCTCGGTTAATTAGAGCAAAGATAATCGATCACTGGACGCCTGGGGAAGAACACTGCTTTCGAGGTAGACCGCTGCGAAGGTGGTGCGATGATGTGCCAACATTTGCAGGGCCAACATGTCCAGAGGTCGCACAACACAGGGAGATTTGAATGACACAAAGGAGGTCTTTGCCTAGAAGTAGGACACAATGTAGCCTAACAATACAATAGAGCTCATGAGGTTACAAAGACTTTCTGACCAAATTCTCAATTTTCTTCTAAAATTTTAGCGACAGTTTCATGTTCAATAATGAACTATGAACTTGGTAACGCAGAGTTTTCAAACGTTAATAAAACTTATTTGGACTTATAGACTGAATCCAAACTTCAACTAAAGTTACAATCTAGTTTCCCAAGTTTCCCACTATTCCCTTGTTGGATTAAGACAGAGGTCCGAAAGGAGTAGTTAGATATACAAATAAAGCACATACGTGTTACACATGCTAACTTTTTCCTTCATTTAATGAGTTGGTAGCAGTGGCGCTGACGACTGTAGACATATCGTTACGTAGTTGGCGAACATCGCAAAGATATCGCAATGACGCTCGCAACTTTTTCTCAACACAAACATGACTGGATAAAATCAATCAGAATCCATCTCACGGTGTTTCGGAGATCAAACACGCCAAGTGTTCCGAACTTGTTTGGCTTAGAGCGTGCTGGTTGCAACATATTCGATAAAATCCATGAAAGTTCCCCTAGCGAGAACATTTTCTCTTGCTACAGGGTTTCTTGCTACGTGCGGTTTTCGATCAAAGTTTTCCGTTTCATCGTCTACAGACAAGTGGGAGTTTACGAGCGTAGGCATCTCTCCGCAAAATGCCATGTCTAGGAATACGACAATTTGTGATTTACGAACATTTTTATGGTAAATTTTGCAGAGATTTTCAGATTGTAATAAAACAGTAGACCGTTCTGAAAGTTTAATTTCGAATTCTGATTTGTTGTTTTCTCTTTGGGACTGATTTTGAATCATAACGAAGAGCATTTTTAAAGTTATAATTTAATTTTGAACCATATTTTTGAATTATAGTACTTTCTGATTTCGGAAATTTAAAAAAAATGAGGTATAAGGTATGGGGTATTTTATTTTTAGCGAGTTTGTGCCTTAATTATGTGCATGTTTTTAGGGCACCTTTTGGAAGAATAATTCATGAGTAATTTAGTCTAGAATGCTTCATGTGGTCTTTTGATAAACGCACTGTAAACACTGAGTAATTAACATTGTACATCTGTAAATCTCTTGATCCCTCGCTGCACTATTAGCTATATATACAGCATACGGCATCAACAATGTTTGCCTACTTCCGGCCATTACACGAGCAAACAATTGTAAGTAATTTACGATCAGCATTCCCCTGATCCAAGGCGAAAAATTCAATAACATAGAGACATTTGTTAGCGCAACCGGGCTGGCTTTCATTTGGTGTCTCCCCTAGGCACTTAAGTTTACATTAAACTTGTCCAAGCGCGAAATTGATCTTTTAGTGAGGGGATCCCTCAACGAAAATATAAATTGCCACGCGATCCTATTGATATTAGGAGCGCTCCAATGTTGAATTTTGGACGCGAAAGTATTTGTATTTCGCTTAACGATTGTCCTAAGTGTGGGGGGCTGACAATGGTCACTGTCGTCTATGGTAAAGGAAAATATTTTGTCAAGCGAGAGTTAACACTGAACCGAGGGAAATTGGTTTTTCGTGGTCATTGGACTGATAATCCTGCAGAAGTAAATATTATTTTTTGCCACCGTTAACCTTAAATAAATGTTTAGCTTTGGTTCTCTTCGAACTCATTTATCTTCCATGTAAAATCTGATCTGGAAACATGTAATTAAAGTTTTATAAATTCGATGATCATTTCATGGTCATTTACCTTTGTCTTTGTATTTTGTCGTAATAAATGCCACTACTAATAAGTAAAATAGTTTTATACTCCACCCTGAGTACTGCCTCTTGTTTCTTTCTTAATCTATCCAAAGGCTGTCTTTGGATAGATTATTATTTTTTACTATTGTTGTACATGTATATTATATACAACAATAGTAACGATCAGCAACAACATTCCATTAACACGAAATTATACGATAAAGTACTTTTTGATACCTTGTAATAAAAGCTAAGAGTTAAAGAAGAAAGACAGAAAACTAGAGCGCTATTCTTTAATTAAATGACACTTCGGTTCCGATGTTAATAAAATATCTCGCTCTGTGATTACGATTTCTAAAACTGAAGTGTTAATCGACTTTTTTGCTGACAGTACCTACTTATTCTATCTACATGTCATATCATCTATGGAAAATAAATGAGTTTTGGTCTGACAATTCAATGTTCATAAAGTAACCACTTGCGATACTCATTAGATACTATACAATGGGCAATGTTCCTCCCACCTTATAACCAAGAAGCATATATTTGATACCTACTTAATTAATAACAAAGGTAGGCACACGCGTAGGTAGGTAAGCCGCAGAATAATGAGGTTTTTAATTAACAGCCTACATCGATATAAATAGCAGGCATAAAGTATCCATCGCAGGATTACGCATGAAAATTTTAAAGTATATCCCCCAGTAGGGAGAAGTAGGTAAGAGGTGAAATATTTCGATTTCCTTAAATATATGCAGGTAGAGAGCTTTAATCGCCTCTGATGCTGAATTAGGTACAGGAAGCGCGAAAGTGTGGAGCGCACGAAACTTACGTATGTATGTGAGAATTATTAGGGTGTTGTAAGGTGTGAGCGAACTTTTGATGTAGTATGTACTTATATTTTATGAGAATTTTCTTATTTATGTTTTCAGCTATGAGGGCGGCTATTTTTACTAGCTAAGAGGACTTTGTGTCATTGTTTTATTTAGTTATTATAAGGCATAATTTTAAAAATATATTCATTAGACAAGCAAATAATAAATTAAAACAACTTCAATAAATTATTAAGAAACATTGCAGGCCAAACATAATAAATATAATTAACACATTCATATTTTCTTTTTTGTTGCTCTTACACACTGTTGTCTACATTTCTGTTGTACTTCTCCTTTCGCACTTCTGATGGAAGAATTAAGCAGCATCGTTGTACTCAGTTCTTAATTTTAACATATCTTTATGTCTTTTATTTTGTGTACATCAATATAATAAAATAAATAAATATATGAATTTGTTCAACAGTAAACCACAAATACAAAATATCAAGTAATATTATAATAGAAACTCATCCATTTTCATCTAACATCTTTAACATGCCCCTCAAATCTGAGCAAGAGTGGGACGTAATCAAGGATTAATTTTCTACTTGGATTATTTTCAATCCACCTTCGTATGTGAGCTTTAGATGTGTCTTCAATTTAAAGGGGCTCCTCAGCTCCCTTTATAATTTGAAACGTCATGTATCTAGGTCGTGAACTCCAAAAGTGAATTACAACATGTCTCCGACTTTAAAGTCACCGAGGGACATAGAAAGAACGTATAAGTACCTAGTAATTTTCTTTTCAATCTTACATACACTTATCATTTTTCAATACATTTTTTTTTGCATACATTCAAAACCATAAAATATTTACATTATATAATAACACAAAACATATAACAGTGTAATATTTTCTATATTTTAATTAATCTATGTAACCTACTTTCTTGTAATATAAAATGGCTCTGAAATTACACTGTAATGATGTTCATACCTACTGAAAATGCGGAATTTATATTCTCTTCGCACATAGGAATGTTTAGATGATGAAGGTTCTTTCATTTCTAAGCGTGTATGAGGAGATTTATGATTGCGTTCAAATAAAATACAATTTCGGCATCGCGAAGAGGAGAATTATAAAAATCTACATAATAATATAATACCAGTTCTCATATTCAATGGGCATACATTACCGGCGTGATGACACTTATTACGTCTGTAAAGAGATCTAAATCGTGGCTAGACGTGTTATGAATTTTTTTGATAAAATGCCTACACCTTCGCTGTGCGTTACCTACTCTTTAGTAAGTACCGAATCCTGTTATTTACGACCTATTTTATAAATGAAAGCCCGCCTCTCTGATTTTTTTATTAGCTTTAGAGGTTTAAAAGATGATTTATTTCAAGAAAGTTGATCGTGGGTCAAGTAAACTGAAAATAATTACTAATTGACCTAATTTAATTTGTTAAAACAAGAGACCTGTGGGTTACAATTCAAACGGCAGTATTCTTTACGAAATGTGGAATATTATTCGAGAATATGTTTTTCGAATATCACTCAATCGACTTGGTTGTTTAACGGATTTTAATTTATAAACTCGAGTTAAGTGAAGCTACGCTAACCAGAAGCGGATATTATGAAATTTATTGCCAGTGGAAAATAAACGGTGTTTTATCGTGTCCCGACAATTTCCCATTTCCCCACAATCCCAAACATTTAATTTAGTTCGGATTTTAGCAACAATTCGTTCAATTGTAATTGCTTCGAATTAGAGACTCTGTATTATTATAAATGTCTTAGTAAAATTTGGATATTTTGGAATATTTGGTTAACACAGTATTTCATAAAAAATAAACGGAATATATTAAGCAAAGAAGCCGTAATTATCTGGATGAAATCAGTAATATCGGTAACTATAATCTTTATATCCCTTTCAAAGCTAAGCAATAAGTTATGCCGCTTGTCAAACAAGTAATGTATAACATAGGTACATATCAGTAAAATGCGATCTATCACTAGAAAAGCGAGATGCATTGCCGGCGGACATCCGAAAAGTATTTCCGGATCCTGTGTACTACATCGAGCTATAAATGTTAATGAACGGGCCACATTCGAATGTCGAACCATTACAAAAGGATTTTTGAATTCTAAGCTTTTCAGCCATTGTGTTTTGGTGAGGACGTCATTTTCGTAATGGTTAAGGTGATCATTTGAATTTAGAAAAGGGTCTTTCTGATCCGTATTCTAGAAAAATGTTCAAACATGAATTTCGAGGCTTTTTTTTCTTTATATTATATTTTTTAAAATTCCCTTATACTAGGAATTTCTCCTGTATCGTGGGTGGGTTTACAAACATATAAATTCACATACCCAAACAGCTAGACCCGGAACAGCTACTTACTTGTAGGTCATACAAATATTAGTTCCCTTCGGGAATCGAACCCGCGACACGCAGCAGCGCAGCAGTCAATAGCTTAACCACTGCGCTAACAATGTAGTTGTTTTTATACTAGATTTATTTAAAGATGACGATATTTGTGCATCGGATTTGGTAGGTACAGACGACAACACATCAAGCTACTCCAATCTGTCAGATTTCCTTATTAGATTTTCAACTTTATCTCTGAAGCATTAAGGCTCAAGGTTGATTGGGTATATCTGACAGTTTCGGGTAGCTTGACCTGCTGTCGTCCGAATATACGAAAACGTATTTTAAACCACACTTATTATAATACTTATCTATACTAATATATAAAGCTGAAGAGTTTGTTTGAACGCGCTAATCTCGGCAACCACTGGTCCAATTTGAAAAATTCTTTTTGCGTTGGATTGCCCATTAATCCAAGAAGGCTTTAGGCTATATAACATCACGCTGCGACCAACAGGAGCGGAGCATAACTAACTCTACGCGAACGTAGTCGCTGGCGGCCGCTAGTACTTTAATAAACAACACTATACCAGTATTTACAATACCACATGTGCACTACGCGTCGTTCTGGTATCACGCATAATCGTGTAGAATAGAATACACTTTATTATGTAGGCACACCATACAGATTACAGAACATAAATATCAAGATTTTACAAAGGTTCTTAATAAACTAGCGCGCTTTACCATCAACGATCGCATCACTGCTTACCATCAGGCGGGATTGTGGTCAAGCGCTAGTTTATAATATTAAAAAAAAAAATAAGGGTGACACAATGGGCGGTCTTGTCGCTAAGAGCGATCTTTTACAGACAACCTTTATTACCGTGTATCGCGCAAGCAGAGTTTTTAGAAAAGCAAAGATCTTAAAAATCGTCCCCAGGGCTGCCCAGGAGACAGATTTTAAGGCCTTTGCTTTTTGGGCGGTTACAACCCGGCGCTGTACCATATCTGATGCACTGGATCATAATACAGTACCTCTTCTGCTCACTGGGGCAAGTCCTTATGCGTCCGTAATACAAAAATAAATTATACTAAAGACTTAAAGATACAATCAAAAAACCTTTTACTGTATAAAATCATGTTGGAGGTGCCATGTTTTTAGATTTTTCTTGTAGAAATAAAATTGTAATTCTGTCATGTGTCTGATTATATGAAATCTCCTTTTAAGTTAAGTATCTATTTACTAGAATATCTAGTAATAAATAACGACAGTCTCCGTGGCGTAGTGGTAGCGAACGCGGCCGCTGCGCAAGGAGGCGCGGGTTCAATCCCCGCGCAGTGCAAATATTTGTATGCATGGTCTGGTCGTGCCTCGGAAAGCACGTTAAGCCGTTGGTCCCGGTGGCTAAAGGAACTTCTAATGGCAGTCATTACGGGTTGTTAAAGCCCTCAAAAATCCAACAATTGGTCTAATTTAAATACTTCGATATTGCCTTCGGATCGTGGAGGTCAGACGGCAGTCGCTTCATGGAAAATATCCAAGTTTAGTCAAAATCAGCAGTTAGACTGGTAAAACCGACCCCAGATTCCAAAGCTGAAAAAAGCTGCGGATGCGACTGGGATTAACATTAAACGCTGAGATGAAAAAGAACTAGTTATAAATAAAGATTCATTATTAAGAACACACGAGTGTTAGTTTTAACCATTAGCGGTCAGAAAGTCATTAGCATCGGGCATAATAATGATCGAATGCAATTTGCGATGGATATCGCCTACTCTCCACTCCTTCCTACTTCAGCTCCAATTGGAAAGATGGCGCTTGTCGGCCGCTCTAGGAAACACTTAATACTGAGCTTGAATTAATGGTGATACCGTTGATTTCCTATCGTATTTGTACTTAGGATATTAATAAATTTATATCACATAGATAATTAAAGTGAACTGGATAAAGTAACGGAAGTTTGTCTTTTTAAGGCCTCGTGTGTCATTCCATAGATACTTATTTAGCAGTTTATTATTTTTTATAGTTATACATTTTAGGATTCAGTTCTTGAGAATTCTATTGCTGTATTTTTAATCAGATTGTGCTTACGTAGATTAAATATTAATATAATAAGACTAAGAATGATATTACAATAAAATAACATGGAGTCCTTATACTCCTTATAATATAAGTGGTTCTTTTTCAAATATTGTTTCTTTTATTTGAATTTCGCAAAGATTTTTCTTTGTTGTTTTTCATAAGATTTACATAACTATCTTTCCCTTTGCTTACCGAATTTAATTAAGTTAATTGCTTACAGAACATTTAAGGAATAGTTCGAGTTTTATCTTTGAAGATTTATGCATAGTGGGTGAGTATTTACTCTCAAACAGAAAGCATTTCATGATTATTAATGTATTTTTTACGTTGAATGATGCAGCCTCTTAATGTTATGCTATCATCAGTGGGCGGTGAATAACTGTTCGTGTTCATTAAAGTTCGCGAGGATTGAATGGACTATAGTCAGTTTAAAAATTATCTGGTGATAATGTAAACAAATCGATGCCCTTGCTTGCAATCTAGAAAGCAGTCAGCAATCCTTATAGTTAATATTTACTAGTGAGTGCTTTAACTTGAAGTTAAGTAAATGAGTTTTCAGTTTTTAGGGTTCCGTAACCAAATGGCAAAAAAACGGAACCGGTTCGTAATGTCCGTATGTCACAGCCATTTTTTTCCGAAACTATAAGAGCTATACTGTTGAAACATGGTAGGTAGATGTATCCTATGAACCGCATTAAGATTTTGATGCAAAAATAATAAAAAAAAATAATAATAAATATTGGGGGCTCCCCATACTTAGAACTTAAACTCATTTTTTTTCATCAAATACATACGTGTCACATCTATGGATAGATCATCAAAAATGATATTGTGGTTTCTAAAATATTTTTTCTTCTAAACCGAATAGTTTGCGTGACAGACGCTTCCAAAGTGGAAAAAAGTTGGTCCCCTCCCCCCCCCCCCCCCCCCCTCTAACTTCTAAAATAAGAAAATGAAAAATCTAAAAAAACATATGATGTACATTACTATAGAAACTACAAACGAAAATTGTTTTGAAAGAGATCTAGTACGTAGTTTTTTTTTAATATCTCGTAAATGGTAAACCGCTTATTCCCGCGTAATCTTTCATACAAATAACTTAAATCCTTTAATTTCAGAAATCAATGGTACGGAACCCTTTGTGCGTGAGTCTGACACTCACTTGGCCGGTTTTTTTACTTCTGAAGGCTTTGTTTACTCATCAAATACTTTTTATAACCGAATACGAGTAGTTTATTTGTGAAAGTAAAAATTGAAGTTATATAATATTCATGAATCATTTCTTTTATGATTCACAAGTATTGGATGCAAGTGTGAAAGCAAAAATCTTGCATGTACTAATTTCTGATGACACTAAGAATCATACTATGTAGTTGAATACTTACGACTCTTGACTATTTTTTGTAATTATTTTATGACAAAAATGATGATAACAGTGCAAGATGAAGGCGTGTTTCCAAAGAGGCATAACTTTTCTTTTGGGGGAAGTAAATTGTTTAAACTTAGGTAGTAGAAAATAACTCTTGGCTCCAATTTTTGTCACGATAATATCTGGCTTCCTAAAGGACTATAAACATTCAAAATCAAGTCGAGATTTCATTTTAGCGATACTGAATTTTAAAAATTCATTGATATGCTATTTATATAGGTTGAGACTGAGCTTAGAATGCATACGTTTTAAAAATACGGGAATTGCTTATTTATTATATTAAATAGTATATTATTAATTTAGGTTTTCTTAGGTGTTTGTGGTATATTCGTTCAGGTTGTATTTCTTGGTGTCCCTTGGTGATGGAGGCACACACAAGAGTGTGCACAAACACAGGTGCATTTTGCCCTCAGAGAGATCCGTCGTGATTTTCAAGCCCCAAGGGTATCACATAGTCAATTTCCTAAATTCCTAATAGAACATATAACACTATGGCTGATCCGGGAATCAAATCCGGGATAAAGCTCAGCAGCCAAGCTTTTAACCACGAGTCACGAGTGTCATCGAAAAAAGGATTCATATATTTTGTAAAAATCCAAAAAATAGGGTAATTTAACTAAAAAAAAACTAATTAGTCCGTCAGTCAGATTTCCAAAAAATATTAGACACGTATTTTTTCTTTTTTCATATAAACAAAAAATGAAGACGACACAGTGCGTTGAAAACTCGTGTGACGTCACTGCACGCTACACTTTTTAGCGACCAGTGACGTCACCAGCCACCATTCCTGATCTTTGATGCCTTTTATATTTGTCAATTTTTATTGATTTGATAAAACAAAATATCCGTATCCAATATTTTTGTATAATCTGAATGACGGACTAAATACAATCATTTTTTTTAACCCTGGAAACATCCCTATTTTGGTTAAAATAAGACTCCACTCTTGACTATTCAACTATACGATAACTCAATTTAGTAAGGGAGAACAGTTAATAGTTTTGTTGCTTAAAAGCAGATATTGGCAATATTTAGATAACCAGGTTATACTGCAGCCGATGGCAAACTGAATTAACAAGTAAATGGCAATTTAAAAGGGATAGTAGGAGTTGGTTTATACCACAAATAGGCGATTCATTTGGTTTGGTTCCAAGAGAAGAAATGGCATACACCTCTTGAAAATCGTGGGAAGGTCGTGCATTTTGAAGGACGATCTTAGAGAGAGATAGAGATACATAGTTATCTCTATTTCTGAAAGTAATTACCTAGGTAGTAATTGTCAACTAAATTTGAAGAAATACTCAATGGGCACTTGACCTCAATCACGCTTGTTGGAAAGCATTGTAAGAGGTCTATGATGAAAGGGACGAGCCAAAAAAATGACTGTTTTTTTGATTTGAAGGTAGATGGATGGTATATGTGAAAATAGAATACAGACACTGGCAGAGAATCTACATTTTGGCTGGGTGCACCCGAAGAATCAAATCAATCAAAACAAAGCATTTATTTCAAATAAACCAGTTACAGGCACTTTTGAATTGTCAGAAGGTCGGTCAGTCAGTAAGGTGAAGCTAGTCGCCCATTCCAATGAGTAGGTACCTATGGAGAAGCACGGGCAAAAACTCCATGGACACTCTTTTAAATTATCAAGCTATTGATACAAATATTTGATTACATCATTCATTTTGAAATCAATCGTGTGAGAACGATGCAGAAATATATTGTACGCTAAGAGCGTCCATTATGGAAAACACACAAAAAAAAAAAAACAACAACAAAAAAGACTAACCCAACATTTAGCTGCTTTACAGCAAGTACATTGTGCTCACACGTGTGCCATGCAATTATACAATACTAAGAAATTGAATCTACACAGTGCAAAGATAGTTTTGTCCAAGGTTTAGCAAGAACAACACCAGTTTCTAAGTTGACTATTGACTATTTTTAAATTGACTATTTGGATAAGAAAATATTTTGGTTTTTGTTAATAAATTTGGAGAAGCGCTGAATATAACTTATTTTAATAAACTGTTTTATATTTTATTTCTAAGAGCATTCTTCATAGCATTAATTAAAAAAGATTATGGGATTATTGATAGGAAATTTCAAGCACATCTTTCTTTAAAACCATATACCTATTTTCTCAGCGAGGTGATCTTGACAAATTTCTGCATAAGCATACATTATACATATTTAGTAGTATTTTTCTTTCAGCCAAGGGGATGCTTTCACAATAATGATGAAACTATAACCATAAGCTTCTATTGAATATCAAGACGAAAGTTAGTATTCATGTATTCCCTCCATTACAATATTTTATTCTGCCCTTACGATCTACAGTTAGTTTTTAATAGTTTATTTAGCACATACGAAAACTAAGTAAAATGTATTCATGACTTCGAGTACAACCTTCTATCCGTTATATCAATATTGGAGACACGCGTCTCCCAAGCGAGGGAATTTAAATTGCAAATGGTCCCGCTGAAACATTGAATTGAGAATATTATAAAAATATATGGTTTTGAATTTGTTTCATATACTGTGTAACGTCCATTTATAATTACGTTTGATTTATTGGGAATTTTCGTATCTTCGTGAAGGCGAAAAGGCAATCCTGTATAGTTCTGAATTGGGAAAACTCTTCTTCTTGTATATAAAAATAAGCCAGCTGGGCTTTTGAACTAAATGACGTATTTAGTAAAATAGAAGTGTATGTAAAATATTTCGCTAAACCATGTAATAGGGGGTGAACCTATTGCCACCAGCTCAGTAAAAACCAGATTCCTGCTGCTACCAAATTTCTTATAGAAGAACTCAATAACACCAGCCTATCGGTGCCCTCTGCGGCTTGCGCAGAATGGCGAGTGTTCCGGCCGTCAGGACCATCGCATCCACCCCTATGTGGGCCATGGACCGCACTATTCCTACGTACAACTGCCTACAGGCGGCGCTCGGGTCCCCCATGTTGGGAAGCAATGTTGACAGCGCGCCTGCTGTACCCGCTTGGGCGCCAGCCGCCGGAAGTGGGACCCGAATTCCCATAGGCTGTAGAGCACCAATCCCAGCTACTTCATGGTGAACTCGACAGCTATCCGGGCGAACTGTAAATCAACTTGGTTTAGGTTTTAAACACAGAGCCGCAGAGGGCGATGACCGTCAGGGTCGTCCGCAGGTATCGCACGATTTCCTACGAGGCGGCTTGCATCCTGGCCGGATCCCCGCCCTGGGACCTAGAGGCGAAAGCGTCGCGTCATTCTACCGATGGCGCGAGGAAGAGCGGACATGGGGCTCCAGTCCCGCGCAGCAGCAGATCGAGCTGCGTCGAGAGGAGCTCCGTCAGGTGGCGGACTGGCGGCAGAGGCTTATGCGTCCTACCGCCGGCCTCGCTACCGTCGAGGCGATCCGGCCGGTACTCGACGACTGGCTCGGGAGAAGGCACGGTTCCCTGTCGTTCAAGGTGACGCAGGTACTATCTGGGCACGGCTGCTTCGGTAAATACCTGCGTCGCTTAGGCAGGGAGCCGGACGCTCGGTGCCACCACTGCGCCCAATGCGGGGAGGACACAGCGCAGTCTCCGAGTGTGTAGCTTCAAAGGAGCAGCGCTGTGTCCTCACAAATGAAGTAAGAGGCGACCTGACGCTGCCGGCAGTAGTGCGGAGGATGGTCGGTAGCGCAGAGTCGTGGAACGCAGTGGTGTCCTTCTGCGAGGACGTGTTGTCAAAGACGGAAGCTGCGGAACTTGAGAGGGAGATCTCAACTCCCTTCCCGGGCCGCAGAAGACGCACCGGGCGTCGAAGAAGGGCGGATAACGCCTTCTTCCGCCCCGCATGAATGGGTCCAGGGGCGAGGGACATAGGGAAGTCCCCGCTCCCTATTCGATGGACCCCGAGGCGGAGGCGCTGCATGGGGTAGTTTAACACTCCACTACCCCGTGCAGGAGAGTAGGCCCGGGCAGACCGGGCCAGCACGAGGGTGTGGGGCCGTGGAAGAATTTAGCCTCCCGCGGCCCCACGCGCTCTCATGATAGAAGAGACACCGGGGTGGTTTTAGTCAGTAAAAGTCTGACAGACCTCGTCGCCCACCCCAGGGCGGCGGACGTCCTATGAGGATTTCCACTCCGCAAAAAAAAAAGGTTTTAAACACAGTGGTCCAGTCAGCTGCTAGCAATTCTAAAAAAATAGCGAAACGTGATAGATAGGAAACCTGCAAATATAGATAGTATGTAATTGAATTAATGAATATAAAATCATTAGAGATACAAATAACGCATATAAAATCATCATCATCATCAACCTTTTTATCGTCCCCCTGCTGGGCACAGGCCTCCTCTCATACAGAGAAGGATTGAGCGTAATCACCACACCACCATATAAAATACAACACATATAAAATACATAGAATATTTGAGAGATCAATTTGTCTGTCACTACCATTTACCTACTCTGTAACTACCTATACTCTGAAACTGTATAAGCTTAGTTGCGCTAGAAGTTAGTCTTTGTATTTTTGTAACATTCAACTTGGCTATAAAATTATAACTTGCAGACGGGTCGACAGTTGGGACTGGCTCTTGGATCTAGCTGAACGCTGGTCAGACGGAAACTTCAAAATTAATTTCGAAGTTTGATCGAAAAATGTTTTGCTCTGTCGTCAAAGTGAGTCGGCGATGTGGACCTATACTACTGGGAAACGGGGATCGAGTGAGGAAATGTTAAAAAACTTCCTCTGATGAGTTTTTGTTTTAAATTGTGTTAAACGAGTTTTAGATTTACCCTTTGATACATGCTGCTCTGATAGAGAAATGACGTAATCTAAAAAAACAAAAATTATAAACGATTCTTAATCATGTTCAACTCGAAATTTGACAATGAATAATGACTTCTTATCACCTTCAAATCTTTCCCAAATCCGAGACATTAAAAATTACTGCTGTCATATTCCGCAAAGTTCATAAGTTGTCTGTCGGAAATACCGCTAGATACACGTCATCGAAATATAATCAAACAATACCCACTCACCTCGTCTGGAGCCATGTCATTGATGGACGGTGTAGTTTTAATAGATGATTTTTCTAACATTTCAAACAATGAATCTCATATCATTAATCTCTGGACTACCGGTAACGGGCCGAACCGCGGACAATGATAGCTAACTACCTACCGATGCTATCGGATTAGATGGAACTAATCGATTTACTGGTCCCCGGTTGACTTTCATTAAAACTATTCGGTCACGATGTGGTGATGATGATAAGTGTTTTGCGCCAGTTAACCCATTACTGTTATGTTGGGGAGCCAAAACAAATAGTACCTAACTAATACTCTATCAATTAATCCGACGAGATAGCATCTCTTATATTGTAAGATGCAGTTCAATTACGGCTTGTAAGTAAACTTGTTAGCGGCGGATTGGTGTTTGATTTTCACATGGTGTAAAACATAAGATCGAGATTCTGTTAGTGAATTAACAGAAGATATGTTTATTTATATTACTTTTAAATATAATGAATGCTAACGGAAACTATAAGGCTGGATCAGGGTTAAAAAAGATACCGTAGGCCAGGCCCACAGGCAAGTGAAGGAAGACGGGTGGTTTTTTGTCAGTAAAAGTCTGACAAACCCTTCCACTCCGCCTAGAGTGGGAGAGGTCATTTGATGATTTCCCACCCCAAACAAAAAAAAAACCTATAAGACTGTTGGTAGACTGTTTATGATCGCATAAAAATGCATTTTTATAGGATAAAGTGCCGGAAGCATGTTTAATAGAACAGAAAATGTAAATCTTCTGATGAATTGATCGCTAGACGGAGCCGGTAGCTTCTTATAATACTAGATTATTATCCTCTGTCTAAATAGAATAAACTAACAGAATTTATCGCGAGCGAAAACCGTATAAAAGCAAACACGGTTACTTAACGCGTTGCATATAAATAAAACTAAGATATTTAATTGGTAGTGCCGTCCGCTCAAAGCTGTATTGTTGCTATCAAATTGTAAATACGAGCATTTGCTAAATAGCTACCGAACTGAAGTTTGCGGACACGCGTGTGTGATGGAATTTTCGTGTCAACATTGTATTTTAGTTTCAATTTGTTGTGGTATCATTTGCATCGTAGAATGTTAGACTGAAAATTATAGTCGATTACTCCTGTTGGCATAAGGTTAATAGAGTATTAACATAGTCATGGAAAATAGATAATAATAATAATTAAAAAAAAACAATTATTTATTAGACTGGCCTACACTTGGTTAAAATACAAGGCAAATAGCATGCAGTTAAAAACAGCAGAAGAGCTTTCCATTTAGTTCGAATTCACAGCGGGTCCCAATCTATTCACAGCCTGTATCTTGGTGACCCCTACACATTGTTACTGAGTAAGTTCTGCTAGCGTAGTAAAATTTTCAACTGGATACATAACTATTATTTTTAAATACTAATAATTTTTGGTTTGTTACTTGACAGTTTTATACTTGACAATTTGGTAACATAAAAGTTGAAAAAAGGAACTATATAAAATAACACACAATAAATAGATAATACCAAAATAATAGGCGTTACTTGAGTTGGTTCAGGGCATTTATGGGCGTATTGTGGTAAGTCAGATCGGGCAGTACGCCTGTGACATATAGATACGCGAGTTTACAACCGGTTTTACCGTGGCTCTTGAGATGCTCGCACCATGATATCTTTGCAAGAGCCGGAATGGCTCCAAGGAATTCTTTCCGATATTTAGAGGTACCACTAACAGAGGAGATAGTGACACGCAAGCTAATGTAGGCATCGATGTGTAAGTACCGGATTGAATTTTAAACATGAACAATATTTGCGTTTCGCAAATGGCTTAAAAACCAATAGATAGGTATGTATTTTATTGAAATAATTCCTTGTTTCAAACTTCGTTGTGGAATTTGGTTAAAGTTGTATTTAACGACTAGATACCGCCTGCGACTTTGCCCGCGTAAAATTTTTTTGTTATCCGGCTATTACTTCATTTTCGCTTACCCATCTAATTAAGTTTCATTTTCACTCGGCTCCTAAGAGTTCTAGCGTGATATTAGATTGGGAAATCAAATTCCATAATAACTATTCAATGGCGACATCGATCCAAAGGTTAGCGTGTGCTATCAAACAAGATTTATTACTAGACTAGCGGCCGCCAGCGAATTCGTTCGCGTGGAGTTAGTTATGCTCCGCTTCTATTGGTCGCAGCGTGATGTTATATAGCCTAAAGCCTTTCTGGATTAATGGGTTATCCAACGCAAAAATAATTTTTCAAATCGGACCAGTAGTTCCTGAGATTAGCGCGTTCAAACAAACAAACTCTTCAGCTTTATATATTAGTATAGATAGATAGATTTTTAAAACATTTCAGCATCGCTAATTTATAAAATAAACAATGTTTATTTGAGTTGCCCTCATGAAAATTCCTTTACACGCTACCCTCACATTCGGAATTAGAACATACAAACAAACTGTTAAATACCTTATACAAAGTTATACGTTAGGCAGCAGTTTCGCGACCTGGTTGCACAGGAGATTATAAACTACATACAATATTGTACACATGTACTGTATCTAGATATTAAGGATGCACCTATATGAAACTGCATAGTGCCTCCTCGTTAATCGTAGGAATACGATCTGCGGCCGTCATGCGGAAGCACATCTTTGATCTCGGCACTAATCAATTGCTATCGATATCTCGATGTTCGACAATCGAGTCAAATCGAAAGCGATTCAACCCACACGCTGCCTGTCTTATTCTATTAACGAAGGATTGTGATTAAAGTTCTTTATGAAGCGCCCACACTATGTTGTGTTTATTGTTTGTTTACGAAGTGAATCGGGTCCAATGGATGTCCGTTTATTAATTAGACGCATAAAATAAGATCTGACTGAACTGAATTTGTTTTGCACATAATTTGCAAGTTTATTTGATATTGCCGCTGTAATTATTCATTTTATATTGAGTTGACTGCAGCTTTATACAACCAAAACTTTAAAACATCGAAGCCTTGCAAGTACAGCCGAGATGCGCTATCACAAACATGAAATATGTACTTTGTATCATTCGCAAAGCGTCCTCAATTAACACAAAATATCCTACCGCCTCTCCCCGAATCACGAAACTCATAAATAAACCACGTATAGTGAATATCGATGCAAAGTCAATTCGTGACCATTAATGTGAATTTGAAAGTCGAACATAACTCGAACGGTTAACCGGGGACCATTAAACACTGATATAATAATGTCGAAATTATAAAATATTGCTTTCAGTGCGCCTTGGGACTATCGGGGCATCGAGCTTACAAATTAACAATAAATATTCATGCGGCCAACGATTACATACACTCAATCGATACCTACACGTTGCTTGTATCAATGTTATATACGGCGACACATCCAGCTATTTTCCCACTGCTAGCCGACCTCGCACTCTATAGGTATTTCATACAATCAGAAGTCAGCTTATACTGATTATGTTTAGCTTGATGTGTAACTGTGGGTTCCAGACACGATTTTTATAAATGTACACGTCAGTTTTGAGTAATGATTTCCAATATCTATTCGGACATACTATTGTAGTTTTTATAGAACTTTGTTCAGATTCAAGCTTTTAACTTATAATGGGATCTCACTATAAACGTTGATAGCCCGGGATGTTTTGAACGAAGCTGCAAATGAAAGAAAAACGACGAAGGATTATTGCCCGTCATCCTTTTGTGGGACTTCTTTGAGATTGACTTGTTAATGGTCTCTTTAGATTGGCTTTCTGTGGGCTAAATAAGTAGCACTTGACCCCACTTGTACATAATATTCTTACAATAACATAAAAGGTACAAGAAGAAAAAAGATTTTTGAAAGATTTATGCACTAAGTATATCCATTCATTCCACCAAGTAATACTAGCATTAAGGAATATTGTGATCCACATTGGGTACGGGAGCCAAGAGATTTATGACCACATGTCACTTAACATAGGTATTATAAATCTCTATACATATTGGAATATCTGCAGGATGAACGCGTAACATACTTATTGCGGCAATGCCATTCATTTTGACTCTTCAACAACATCCATGAATTCATACTTACGTTATTGAGCAGCAAATATTTAACAAATAAAAAAAATAAGATAGTGATTGAAAGTGAAGTGAAGTGTGTTAAGCAATGATGGTGAATCATTTCGTAACACACTAGGGATGTTTCCTGGTTAAAAAAAAAATGATTCTATTTAGTCCGTCATTCAGATTATACAAAAATATTGGATACGTATATTTTGTTTTATCAAATCAATAAAAAATTACAAATATAAAAGGCATCAAAGACCAGAAGTGGTGGCTAGTGACGTCACTGGTCGCTAAAAAGTGTAGCGTGCAGTGACGTCACTGGTCGCTAAAAAGTGTAGCGTGCAGTGACGTCACACGAGTTTTCAACGCAGTGTCGTCTTCATTTTTAGGGTTCCGCAGCCACCTGGCAAAAAAACGGAACCCTTATAGATTTGTCTTGTCTGTCTGTACGTCTGTCCGTCCGTCTGGCCGTCCGTATGTCACAGCCATTTTTTTCCGAAACTGTAAGAGCTATACTGTTGAAACTTGGTAGGTAGGTGTATTCTGTGAACCGCATTAAGATTTTGATGCAAAAATAAAATAATAATAATAAATATTGGGGGCTCCCCATAATTAGAACTGAAACTCATTTTTTTTTTTCATCCAACACATACGTGTGGGGTATCTATCTTCAAAAATGATAACGAGGTTTCTAAAATATTATTATCTAAACCGAATACTTTACGTGACTGACGCTTCCAAAGTGGATAAAAGTTGGTCCCAAAATCTAAAAAAAAACATATGATGTACATTACTATAAAAACTACCAACGAAAATAGTTTTGAACGAGATCTAATAAGTAGTTTTTTTTAATACCTCGTAAATCGTAAACCGTTATTACCGCGTAATCTTTCATACAAATAACTTAAATCCTTTAATTTCATAAATCAATAGTACGGAACCCTTTGTGCGTGAGTCCGACACGCACTTGGCCGGTTTTTTGTTTATATGAAAAAAGAAAAAATACGTGTCTAATATTTTTTGGAAATCTGACTGACGGATTAATTAGTTTTTTTAGTCAAATACTCTATTGTCGCATTTTGAAGTTTTGCCGTTGAAATAAGATGAGGTCAACCTTTTTATAGTCCCACTGCTGGGCACAGGTCTCCTCTCATACAGAGAAGGATTGATCGTAATCACCACGCTTGCTTAATGCGGGTTGGCGACTTCAGACTTAAAATCCAGGTTTCCTCAAGATATTTTCCTTAACTTTGTAATCATTCATCAGTCGTTGGTGTCCAAGTATACTAAGAGAGTACATATAACTTAGAAAAGTTACATTGGTACTTGCCTGACCTGGAATCGAACCCGCACACTCATACTTGAGTTGAGAGGCTAGTGTTTTAATTAGTGATCACCACGACTTCATCCACCACGACTTCAAAGAGAGGTAGTCAGGCCTTCAAGACGAATTATTGTTATTAAATTGAGGTACGTTATTCTTTTATCTCTGTAAATACCTTTGTAAGAATGTTTTTACGCGTCAATCATATTTTAAACTCTGAGAAGAAAAGCTGAAACAAACACAGAGGTCACAGTGCCTTTAAAGGTTCAGAAATAGTCTTGGTGTGGTCATTAAATGACATCAATCTGATTATAATATGTATAAGTGTTTTTAAACCTAGAATGATTAGGCTCATTATAAACTAGTGCGCTTTAGCATCAAAGATTGCATCACTGCTTACCATCAGGCGTGACCGCGATCAAGCACTTGTTCATAATGTTAAAAAAAAACTATGAGGATTGTTGGATATAGATCTATCATATAAAGGGTGTCTCTGACATCGACGCACAAACGAGTACCAGGGTTCCAGTACATGATTCTGAACCCCCCACAGGTGGAATTTTTCGTCGGTTTTTTGATTTTTGTCTGATTAAAAAAAAATATGCAGTTTTTTTTACTTTAAACCGTTCATAATTGCTATACTTTTATAACCCAATAAGATTTTAAAGTAAAAAATAATTAATTCGCTAATTACACAATAAAGCGCAATGTGAACAACACTCGAAAAACTATCAGCTGATATAATAGAGTTCATATCAGGGATCAACGTCATACCCACAAACACGCGCGGCGGCACGCTTGCAACGTTCAAAGGCCGAGCCGACACATTTTTTAAACACTGTTATTTCTGTAACCGCTCATTAATCATATAAATGACTATCATAATTTTATTAGTGGCATGCGGCGTAACCTTCTCGCGAAGTTTGCGTTACGATGTCAGATTCACCCTGTACATTGACTAGGCGTATAGATTGACTAATCTAAAATAAAAAGTTTGAATTTGACTTAAATATCTGAGATGAACTACAAAACAAACCAATTGGCAATTCTGTCTCCCAAAAGCTAGTAAAAATACCTCAGCATAAATTACAATAGCAACTCAACTCCTCCAAGGGATTGGTAGTAAACTCTCTTCACAAATATAATAACTAAGTGAAAGTATCCCACACTCGTCTTTATGGATTTTAAGTCAATAAACACTGAATGTATGACTGATGAGAAACACTAATGATTAATGGCGCTGAGAGCTTTACCGTTGCTTTAACTGTTTGTTAAAGATGAGTGTTCACTGGCTATTAAATGTGTTGAATGAGGGATTTGTAACTTATCGTGTAATATTACGTGTCATCGCAGCTTGTGAGGCGACCAAGAATTCGAATTATAGAACAAACCAGCTGTGCTGCTGGGAGTTTGTTCCGTCATTTCTTCTTCCTAGTGAAAGCACTAGGATGTGTTGATTGACGGGCGTTTTAGGGGATTGTTTTTTGTAATTTTGACGTTCAAAAAATGCTGATTCTCAGTCTAATTTGAATGAATGAATGATTTGAATAAATTATGAGCTGCTGGGGTGTAAGCCTTCTGTCGGTGAGTGAGAGGTGAGTGGGTCGTAAACCATCACGGGGGCTTTGTATGCGTCAGTAGATATCACATGTCTTCAAATTGTATTTAAGTTTTGCCGTCTTAAGGACATCATTTCATCATTTCAGCCGAAAGACGTCCACTGCTGGACATAGGCCTCCCCCAAGTTTCTCCACAACGATCGATCCTGCGCCTCCCGCATCCAGCGGTTTCCCCCGACCTTCAGCAGGTCGTCGGTCCACCTTGTCGGGGGCCTACCCACGCTACGTCGAGAACCCGTCGGCCCCATCGGGCATCGGTTCTACGGGCAATGTGTCCAGCCCACTGCCACTGTAGTGTTGCAGTTCTTCGGGCTATGTCGGTTACTCTTGTTTTTTCTTCTGCGGATCTCCTAATTCCTGATGCCCCAAGCATAGCCTCTCCATTCTATATATCTATTTTTCTATATATTCTATCATTCTATATATTCTATCGCCATTGATAGCGACCACGTCTCAATTCCATAAGTTATCACTGGCAACACATACTGGTCGAAGACTTTAGTCTTGAGACACTGCGGTACTTCGAACGAGAAGATTTTACGTAGCTTCCCGAAAGTAGCCCAGCCGAGTTGGATTCGACGATTTACCTCTTTCTCGAAGTGGGACCTTCCTAACTGAATAGTTTGTCCCAGGTACACGTAGCTCAACGACTTCTGTCAACAACTTCGAGAACAGAGTCTCCAATCTTTATAGGAGTTGTCATCTTGTCCATGTTCATTTTAAGAGCGACTCGCTCGGAGGCTCTACTGAGGTCTTCGAGCATTGTACTCAGGTTCTCCGCGGTCTCAGCCATGACTACGATATCATCAGCAAACCGAAGGTGTGTCATGTACTCGCCATTGATGTTGATGCCCAGTCCTTTCGAGTCCAGAGCCTTGAAGACATCCTCCAATGCATCGGTGAACAGTTTCGGGGAGATGTTCTCCCTGTCTGACGAATCACTAATTCTTAAGGACAGTACTGATGAAATCATTTTGACAAAGTAATGTGCTTGTTTAGTTTCGAACATACGGCCTCATAACTCGAGGCTGTTACCACTTTGTTCTTATAGGGATAATGGTACATGCAGTTAGGGCAATTAATTTGGTAGCATATTGACACAGTACTTGAGTTATCATACCACAACAATACATCAGAGACTGATTAGAATATACCAACAATATAAATTGGTAGTCAATTGTTAAAATTGTTTTCCCTGACTACCTTTAGTTTATCAATCAAGCACTAATCAACAAATATAAGAGGTTTAAACAGTCAAAACAAGCAAGATTTTAATAGATCAATGCGATTTTTGAAAGTTTGGAAAGTGAAATAATCTCAATTAGACTGAACGCAAGTCATTATATTGATTTTATTTTGAGATTATTTTTGTACAAAAACTTTTATAGGTCTATCATATTTTTAAAAATTCTACGAGGATTTAGTTCATTATCGCTGGCGTTCAATGTTACGCAACATTATAGCCAGCTAAAATGTACAAAATAATGTTGCATAACATTGATCGCCCAGTGCGCAAGCGCCTTTAATGATGATGCATTGTATAATCAGACACTTGGATCAAGCGCCGAATAAAACTGTTTGCTTATAGTTGCGTATCGCACAGAGATGGGATTGGTGAATAGATGAATTATAAAATAGCTGCATGTTATTATAAATCAGTTAGAGAGATGTTGGTGAATGAACTATTTATACAGAAATGGTTTTTTTTATTGAGTTATTTTAAGCATTCTATGTTTATGTGGTTATTCAGACTCTAGTATTTAAGTCTCTCTATTTGTTAAACATCTATTCATCATCTTAATTAAGGCTTTCTGCTACTGCTTTGGAAGCCGCCAGAAACTTGTTCAGGCACGTGAACATTGGCATTCACCGCAGTGGCTGTGTAATAGTTATGTAAAGTCGAATTGTAACAATGATGCGATGTTGTTGATGAGGATGGCTTACACTGTAAAGGTTAAAGCTCTCTTTATCTGCACTAATATTATAAAGAGGAAAGATTTGTATTTTTTGTTTTTGTATGTAACGAATAAACTCAAAAGTACTGGAACGATTTTAATAATTCTTTTTTCATTAGAATGCTACATTATCACTGAGTAATATAGGCTATATTCAGTACTAGATTACTATATAAATCTTTAGAAATTCTTATTAAAACCAACCGAAGATGTAAAAAATTTGCCATAAAATGTCTTTCATAGCATAGGCTGCGAAGAGTATTAATGATAGGATAAAAAATGTTAGAGAATATTATAGAATACTAGCTGACCCGGCAAACGTTGTTTTGCCATATAAATAATAAAAAAAAAATAGGGATGGACTACCCCTAACATTTAGGGGGATGAAAAATAGATGTTGGCCGATTCTCATAGATACCGGATAAGCACAAAAAATTTCATCAAAATCGGTCTAGCCGTTTCGGAGGAGTTTAAGTTCGAACACCGTGACACGAGAATATTATATATTAGATATCAATATCTACAAAAAACTTTACGAGACCATATGTCTAACTATTGTAGTTACGTCACTATAACTACTTTTTATATTTAACAAATTGATAGAAATGCCGATCAAAATCAGACCGTGTTATCCATATTTTTTATAACTTTTTATCCAAATAAATAATTTAATATTCAAAACTGTCTCAATACCCGATGATTACGCATTGCGGGGTAAAAAATTGCTGGGTGTCGCATTTGCGTCGGTACACGGTGTGGCGTTCGCGGCGGTTTTTTTATACAACGTTCACAGTGTTTTTGAAGTGTATTTAGTATCAGCATTGAACCCGTGCGAAGCCGGGGCGGGTCGCTAGTGGCATATCATCATATCAAACTCTTGAGCTAAGTTATTATATACCTATGTGATAACTGAAAGGATGTGGCAAACAGGAGGTTCTCCATTCGTCTATATTTTCATAACTCATCATATGCCTAGTTTTTTCCCAACTATCTATAGATATACAGTATGTTACGAAAACCCTGTCCGACCCATAAGGATAATAGAGGTTAGGTAAACACATGACCAAATATAATATAAAATTTTACGTATTCATCATAGTACCAATACAAATAAATTTTGAAATAATCTTTTTTTCCAACGAATTAATTCCAATTTCCCCGAAATTTGGTAATTTGTAAAAAGTGACAACACCGGTATTATTATGAGCGAATAGCGATGCGACCACGTGCCGCGTGTCCTGCCGCCCGCCCCCCGCGGTCGGCAGGCGGAGGGTGGTCAACGCACATTTAATAAGTTACCTCCTTTTGCGAAATAATATTTATTTTTTTAGGGGGATTTTTTTTTAAGTAAAGCCCGGTTTTGTATGCATTAGTAGAATCAGTTATCGATACCTAACAACACCTTCACGGGTCGGACAGGGTTTTCGTAACATACTGTACATAGGTCGACTTCAGTCTGGCCGGACTATAACTAAGGACTATTACTTTACAAGGATCAATTCTATTTGTGACCCAAAAAGAAGTATTTTACAAAAAAAAAAAAAAACACTACAAAGTGAAAAATAACAAATTTCAGAATCAGTGGCAAAAAACGAAAAATAGAAAAGCCGAAGATATTTTAGGTTTCGAATAGACGCCAATACATTTTATAATCGAACTATTTGTCTACAACCAAAATAAAACTCGTACACGCCAAAATTAAATTTACACGAATCATAAGTAGCATCATGTGGGTTTCTAAATAAAATGCATACACATTCTCACACTATGTACACAAACGCCGTGAAAGGCAGCCGGACAGTGACCATAGATAGATGTTGTGTGTTCCCTGAATGATTCGGTGTCATCGGCTCTTAGTTAGAGGATTATTGTAGCCCAAGATTGATGATAGCCTAATAGTCAACCGACAAACCCGCGGTGGCCATACTCTTGGCCTAATGAATAGACTCTGTATGAAGCCGCTTTGGCACTTGAAAAGATGTTTTTTGGTAGTATAATAGAACCTGGGAAGCAACAAGTGAGGTATTTAGGAAGTTAAATACTCGTTTGTGAGCTCTTGTTATAAACCTTGTAGAATTTTGTGTGATTAATTTTATTAAGGCTTTTATAATTTAATAACTTATACATTGAACAGGGAACTTTATACAAGTATTTAGGATTTTTTGTTGATGAATCTGATGTATCTGTGAGATACCAAAAAAAGTAAAAATAGTAGTTCGATTTGGCAATGTGTTGTAAAATATATTTTTTGTTGACAGACATAACCTCTACAAAGCTAAAACAGCCTCCAAAAATGAAGCATATTTCTTACATCTTTTGTATTCCTTTGTGTGATACTAAGAAACGCTTAAAGAATTTAAATAACAAACATACAGAGGTCGCTAGTGTGTCCACGGCTATTTCGGGGAGGGCTTAGCAAACATTTAAATTGGGCTTATGCAAACAATAAACAAATGATAACAAGCTCTCTGAGGGACAAAATAAACTTTATTAAGGTTGTTATGATTTATTTACTTTAGAATTCTGTCCTTTGCTCCAGTTTGATTGTGGTTTGTGGTTGGTTATCTGTAAAAAAGGGTTGAATTAACAATCGCGAGATCAAAGTTTGGACTCGCAATTTTATGTGCATGCTTAATGAACCCTTTGACTCAATTTTAAGTCAAATCGACTAAAGTGATTACTTGTGTTTTGAATTGCAAAACGAGGCGCCTTGATTTTCATGTTGTTTCTTTCTACTGCTAGAAAGAAAGCAATTTTGCTATAAAACACTTGTTTTAAATGACAATTTTTGTGCTAAAAAATCAAAAATGGTACACAATTTTTAGTTGAACACTGGAAATTATCACAGTTGCCAAGCGAGTTAATTACCGAGATTTGCATACATAAGACTAAAGCAACGAAAGACAAGACTGAAAGTATCACTTGTAAGCAATTTAGTATTCAATTTGCTAAGGTTAATCGCCACTGAACCAAACACGGCACAAATAACTTTGTGTTACTTTGCTCCGTTAACGGTTACAGTTTCAGTAATATTCTCACACTCGGGTGGTCCTCATAAACGCGGCAGTTAACGTACTCTATAAGGAAATAATGAAACAACACCCTCCATTTAAAACCAACTCTAGGAAATTGAAGAAAAATCGATTTGCCATCCGCAGTTTATAGTGAAAATGAACGCATGAAAGTTAATTAACTCACTCGTTAGCTCTGTTACGATTTTTCATTAAATATTTTATCAAAAAAAAAATTGAGAAACATTCGAGTTTTGTTTATATTTCACGTTTTTTAATAATTATAAACTAGTGCTTGACTGCAATCCCGCCTGATGATAAGCAGTGATGCAATCATTGATGGTAAAGCGCACTAGTTTATTAAGCCTATTCCCTTAAAAAACTTATTTGAGCGAGGTGATGCCATGTTAAACCCAAGACCAACACGACCAACGATGTTGCGCTAGAGGGAGATTAATCTGGAGACTCTCCACGACCAAACTCCCGACACAACAACATTTGGCGCATCGTACCCGGCACACATCGCAACACAACTGCTCAGAGCCGTCCTCCGTACGGCTTCACCAGACATCATGCCGGAACACGACGAATCGCTTGGCGGCAAGACCTTATCTGGTGGGTGATAACTTCTGCCGGCAGCCGATGTTATGAGCTCAAAAGGCAAAGTTGGCCGTATCGTTTTTCTACCACCTGTCTGGTATGAATTGCAATCACATTTAGCAGAGTGCATAAATCTGGACTCATTTCATTGAAACCCTACTAAATGCCAATTAGTAATTTATTACTCTTCAACGCCTCAGGATTATTCAAACATTTAATGTATCAAACTCGACAACTAGCAGGATTATACTGACTTTATGGAAATGTGATCTGTAAAGTTGTTGTTTTTTTTTTTGTGTTTTTTCACAACTTTTCTTTCCTTTCTATTTCACTCACCTCCTCTTGGTGAGAGGGATTAACAGAGGTGGCGTAGTGGTATCGGCGGTGACTTACAAGTTGTAGATCGTAGGTCCGTAGCTTCGAAACTCATCAGGCGCTTTGTACGCGATGAAGGAAAACATTGTGAGGGAACCGACATATCCTCGAGGCAAAACTTCGAATATATGTGACATCTATCAACCGTACTGGGCCCGCGTGATAGATTACGGCTCATTATAACTTGATCTGTATATGTTTTATCCACGTTTTGCATACCTACTATTAGGAAAGTATTATTTACCTTTATTTACTCTTCTTTGAAGTGCTATCACCTATATTAACAAAGGATCGTCATGATGATATAAACCCACAAGATATTTCTATTAAAAATAGATAAGAGTATCATTTTCTAATACCTGCTTTTTACAAAACTTATGTTTTTTTTACGGACAAATCACACAGATTGAGCTAGCCCCAAAGTAAGTTCGAGACTTGTGTTATGTTAACTCAACGATACTATATTTATAATAGATACACATATATATATATTGATAAACATCCAAGACCCAGGCCAATCAGGAAAAGATCGTTTTCCATCACGACCTGGCCGGGGATCGAACCCGGGGCCTCCACGTCGCAGGCAGGCGTGTTGACCGCTGCGCCACGGATTTTGGGATAAGGCACAACTTTCTTGCGTCATATTGTGTCTTAAACTAATTTTCTAAATTTTTAATCGTTTTTTGGCAGACGATTTACCATTACCATTACATTACCAGTAAAAAAATCTTATTCAATATTTTATGTAAACTAGTGTGCTTTATCATTAAATATTGTATCAATCACTGTTTACCATCAGGCGGCAGTCAAGCACTAATTTATAACATTAAAAAAGTTGGTTTGATATTTGCAAAAAGACAAAAAAGAAGTAACTAATAGCTATAATGGACTAGAAGTTTCATAAGGGTACAAATTTTGATTTCATTCAGACTGTTTCAATTTCTTTTTCATAGATTTTGAAGACGGCGGATTGGCGCAGATTTCACAAAGCTAAATTTAAATTTAGTTAATATTTTTCTTTCTAAATATTCTCAATATTATCATTCATAGTGGGTGTATACATGGGAGAACGATGTAGAAAAGCAGGTAGGTACATTAAAAACACCCATATTAAACAATTAAAAATTAAAATAACCCGTGGTAGCCAAGAGATGACGCGGCGGACTTTCTACCTTTTAGAAGGGAACTATATCAGGGAGATATTTGAGTGAATATGAATAGCCTCAGTTCTTTCTTCAAAACATCTTCATACGCTTCGAACCACGCATGATCAGAGCTAATACAAACATACACGCATCAAGTAACATGCAACCATTTTAAAGTGATTTTAGGCAAATAGTTGAGTCGGTCCCACAGTCGGGTGGGCTGTAATCGCCGTCATTACACAGTACCCGAGGGTTCTCGTGCGGGTTAGGGATGTCACGCTCATGATACAGGTGAGTGTTTCAGGGTTATATATGCAGTTTTTATGAACCAAAATAACCGTGGAAAATATTTTAGAAATAATAAACAGAAATTAAAACCGGTCTTTTGTTTTTTTTTAAAAAAAAAATATATAAACTAGTGCTTGACCGCAATCCCGCCTGATTGTAAGCAGTGATGCAATTGTTGATGGTAAAGCGCGATAGTTTCTTAAGAACCTATTCACTCTCGCCTTAAAGACACTTAAATTGAAGTCCGACGGAAACACCGTCGCTGGCAAATTGTGCCAGTCCCTCGAAGTACGTGGTATAAAATAGGACTTTCCGATGTAGACATTTTTTTCTAAAACCAAACCGAATAATTTATTATGAGAACTCGATGGCTCCATAGGATACTCAAAATTATAAATCAAAATCAAAGCATTTATTTCAAATAAACCAGTTACAGGCACTTTTGAATTGTCAGAAGGTCGGTCAGTCAGTAAGATGAAGCTAGTCGCCCATTCCAAAGAGTAGGTAGGTACTTATGGAGAAGAACGGGCAAGAAACTCCATGGACAATCTTTTAAATAAGCTATTGATACAAATATTTGATTACATCATTCATGTTGAAATCAACCATGTGAGAACGATGCAGAAATGTATTGTACGCTGAGAGCGTCCATTACGGAAAATACAAAAAAAAAAAAAACAATTCAGAAATTAAAATAACCTAACAAATAGATGCTTTATAGCAAGTACATTATGCTCACACGTGTGCCATGCAATTATACAATACTAAGAAATTGAATCTATACAATGCAATCTATACAATCTATTTTTTCTTATAAAATGCCACTTAAACGAACACCACCAGTGTCGCCAGCTATTTTAAATGAAACCTCACCTGTTCGCCATCGTTCTGAGCCGAATTTAAATTTCCCAAAGGATTTTTTTGAGGATTGCCCGCCTTCTAATATCACCTGTCGCTTTAAGAGGAAACGCCCGGATCAGGGAAACCTAGGCCACGTAGAAGACTTTCAACATGAAATAACTATTATGATAAAAGATCTTAGAAGAGAGCAAACATCATTTTTGTCTTCTATGCAAACCTCACTTCAAGAAATTAAATCTCAGTACAGCAAACTGCAACAATCTGTAGATTTCACTGCTAAGAAATATGACGAGGTAATAAATAAAATGTCACAATATGAGGCTGAAAGAAAGGAAAGTAGGTTGTACATTAAGAGGCTCGAAGAACGCGTCGATCAACTGGAAAAGCAAACAAAAAACACGTGCCTTGAAATTAAAAACATCCCAAAAAAACTGAACGAATCTAAACTGGATCTTGTAAATGTTATTAAAAATATCAGTACAACTCTTGGACCTCAGATAGCAGAAAACGAAATTAAGGATGTTTTTAGGATCCATTCGTCCACATCCTTGAATAACACCATCATGTTAGACCTCACAACAGTTATAAAAAAAGACATTATAATGCAAGCTGCCAGGATGTACAATAAGGAAAACCGGAATAATAAACTAAACACCGCCACCCTGCAGATTGATGGTCCAAAACTCCCGGTATACATCTCAGATAATCTGCCTACGAAAACTAGGAAACTGTTCTTCTTGGCTAGAGAATTTTCTACCCTTCACCAATTCAAACACTGTTGGACAGCCCATGGTAAGGTGTACATTCGCAAGGAAGACGGATCGAAACGGTTTTGCATTAGCTCGGAAGGAGATTTATCTAAAATTGCTGAAAAATGACTAGATGTACGATATATGTCTTCCCTAAAACGCTATGTAGACCCTTATTATGTAATTTGTAATTTCACCATTGATATCATCTTCTTTTTCTGCTTTGTTAGTTATACTTTTATGCATTTTGATGTTTTTACTTTTTTACTTGTTTTACCTATCTCGTATGCGATTATGATTACACATTTACACTTACTGAAAATCACTAATCACCTAACACAAATATACACATACATACACCTTTCAGCCACAAATAAACTAATAAATTACACCTTACATTGCACACAAAACCGCTTTCATAATTGTTTAAACCACACCATTGTCTTGTCCTTTTTATATGTTTTGCATTCCATGTTTATGAAAATCCGTACGCACTACCTTAGTTCGATCCAATGTTGTACCGTCCGTAACTGTTCGATAATCTAACTAATATTCAAGATGAGCTGGATAAAGTATCAGTGGCCGAATCTGCAACATGTGATATAGAAGAGTGCATCAAAATTGCTAGGTCTCATAGCAATGCGCTAAAGCTTCTATGTCAAAACATAAGAAGTGTAAATAAGAACTTTATTGAACTTACAGCCTTACTTGAAAGAAGTGGAACATCTTTTGACATAATAATACTCACTGAATGCTGGTTATATAATTCCCCCCCATTGCCTATACTGGATGACTATACTTCCGCGGCTACTAGCAAACATAGCACACAAAATGAGGGTGTGGTGGTTTATTTTAGGAACCACCACCCCGTCTCTGTCACGGAACACATTCTTCAGGATGCAAACTGTCTCGTGATGAAATTTAACAAAGACACAGTAATTGTAGCTATATATCGCCCTCCTTCTTACCGAAATGTCTCACCATTCATCCAATCTTTGAACGAGCTTATTACATCCATCTCCTCTTATAGTAATATTATTGTCACGGGTGACATGAATATTGACATTTCTAACAGTAGTACCGACTCTCGTGCTACTGAGTATCTCACTATGTTCGCATTTCACGGTTTGTTGCCGGCCCATACGTTTCCCACTCGTTACAATAGCTCGTGCCTTGATCATGTAATGCTGAAATCAAAAGTTCCAGCTTTCTCGTATGTCGCTTGCACCGCAATCACTGACCATGATACTGTTCTCTTGTTCGTTCAATATGCTAAATCTTCCAAAGTCCTTCCATTAAAAACTAAAACGACAAAAGTGCTCGACTACGATAACATTGAACTTATGCTTAACGAATTTGATTTTAGTCCGCTATATGGTATAGATAATGTTAATGAAGCAACTAACTACTTTATCAATACACTAAATGTAATTATGCTACAAAACACAATTCACAAAGTTGTGCCATATCGGAAACGGCTGAGAAAGCCGTGGATGACCCCAGGGCTCTTAAGATGTCTTCGAAACCGTGACAAGTTGCATCAAAAAATACACAAATCTCCAGATAACGAGATTCTTAAAATTACATTTAAAAGATACAGGAATTACTGTTCCATGCTGCTTAAAAGTGCTAAACGAAACTTTGATAAAAAACTTATTAATAACTCACAAAACAATAGTAAAAAATTATGGGAAGCTATAAAAACAATTACTAACACGGCTAAACAAAAAACACTTGCAACTGATCTTTTGTCATCATCTGATCCCAAGTGTTCTGTTAATGAAGTCAATACATATTTCGCGAATATTGGACGCACACTTGCTGAAAACATACTCGTTCCAGATACACCCTTGCGACGGGATGACATCCAGAATCATAAAACCTTTGTCCTCCTACATACTGACGATACTGAATTGGAACAATTAATTAACGCGCTTAAAACCGATTGTGCAGTAGGCTCCGATAACGTGTCTGGTACGCTGCTCAAAAAAGTAAAACAGTTACTAATTCCCCACCTCACATATTTGTTCAACTTGGCTTTCACCACAGGAGTCTTTCCTGATGCATTCAAGCTAGCAATCGTTCATCCTGTGCATAAGAGCGGTGACAGAGATAAACCTAATAACTACAGACCCATTTCAATCCTACCTACATTATCCAAACTGCTAGAAAGGCTCATGAACAATAGGCTCATCAAATACCTTGAGCAGGGTAATTTTTTGTCCTCTAGCCAATATGGTTTTCGTTCGGGGGTGTCTACCAGTAATGCGGTTTTAGATCTCACAACTAACATTACATCTCATCTCGATAATAAACAGTGTGTTATCGGTATCTTCCTAGATCTGGCAAAGGCCTTTGATACGATCTCAATTCCCGCTCTCATTGCTAAGCTTGAGAAGATTGGTATCAGAGGTGTTCAGCTCTCACTCTTCGCGAGTTATCTTACGGGTAGACGTCAGTGTGTTAAGATAGGAGACTGGTTAAGTGATGAACTCCCTATAACTTACGGTGTGCCACAGGGTAGTATCATTGGACCGACCCTGTTTCTCATCTATATTAATGACCTCTGTCGTCACGTACTTTGTAATGGTTCCATCTTTACCTACGCAGACGACACCGCTTTGATATTCCACGGTTGTTCCTGGAATTCGACATTTACATGTGCACAGCTTGGACTCAACATTGTTACGGACTGGTTGTCTCACAACCTACTTACTCTTAATGTGGATAAATCAAAGTATCTTGCCTTTTCTCTGTCAAAAGTTGGAAAACCTACAACATCCCAGTTTTCATTAATTGCACATTCTTGTAATAAATCTCCTCAAACAGCATGTGGCTGTCCTCTCCTGGGTCGTACCGATGTTGTGAAATATTTGGGGGTTCAAATAGATGACTCTTTATCATTCTATAACCATATAGACGTACTTACCTCTAGACTGCGCAAGCTGATATTTATTTTTAAGAATCTCCGCCATGTGGCTGACACTCAAGTACTTAGACAAGTTTATCTAGCTCTGTGTCAATCAATTGCACAGTACTGTATAGTTGTCTGGGGCGGAGCAGCAAAAACGCATTTGTTGAAATTGGAACTATTGTATATAGGGGTTTTGGAGAAATAGTACGACTTCCTTGAATGCAGTATATGGTCGACTGGCGAACCGTTTATTAAGAGGACAGCGATCGATACACACATAATGTTGAGGGTACAATGTTGAAACATTTTGTAACACTACCTACTTACAACATACATTACAGGAACGAGCCCAAAGAGCAATCCTTAAAGTGGGTTGGTCCCTTCCTTATCGGTTCCCTACCACAGAACTTTATAATACTTGTAAGGTCCTCTCTATCCGGAAATTGTTTATTCTAGATTTAATTCTCGCTACCCACTCCCGCAATTCCTATAATCCCGAAAAGTTCCAATCCTTGAGGCGGAAACATACAGTATGTTCATCCATCCCTGTCCATTCAAAGCTAGCTCAGCGATCTTTTTACTTCCTTGGTCCTTACGTGTACAACAAACTTAATGAAATCTTAAATTTGTACTCTATGGTTAAGCATAAATGCAAAACTACTGTAAGGAACTGGCTACTGGACATTGACTATGAAAGTACAGAAAGCATTATCCAAACCACTCAATATTAATCACAATTTCTCACACTGAGTCCACATGCATTTACACATAACACCCTTACACCTTCACACACTATACACTTTCTTACAATTACATCACCTTACATTACACTTCTCAAGTGCACCCTTTATCTTTAGATTTACCTCTCTGCTGAAAATGTTTTTCAAACTGATAGTGATACATGTAAAAAAAAATTATTCTCGATGCCGTTTCAAATGATTAATGTTTCAAGGGGTGTGAGCCTGGAGATCTGTATCACAGGTTCCGAACCTAGTTCAGACTCCAGCTCTCACAAAGGTTCGAGAATACGGCAAAATTGTATTTACGCACTATTTATTGTAAAAATGTTCCTTGGTGAGAGAAATAAACCATATTATTATTATTATTATTATTATTATTATAATGCAAGGATAGTTTTGTCCAAGGTTCAGCAGCTCCAACAGTGTTCCCGAATAGTAAGTTTAGTTCCTGTGTAGCTGTACCAGTGCCGAACACCCCTGTCACCGATGCAATTCTGTAACGTACAATATGCTTGGCTCCATAGTGTGTAATACTGGCTTTGAGTAAAAAACATAAACAATTACATATTAAAACTACAAGAGGAAACATCAAAGAACAATAGAAATCGGACGCATCTCAAGCCCAAGCCTTTTTTTCCTCAATATAATCCTTAACACTATAAAATGCTTTCTGACAACTTACGTTTGATGATGGATTTGAATTTATTCAGGCTCAGATCTTGAACCACTTCTGGAAGTCTATTGTAAAAATGTATACATCGACATCTGAAAGAGCCACCTGTTCTGTTGAGCCTTGTTGTAGGTACAATAAATTTGTGCCTGTTTCTAGTATTTATATTATGGACATCACTGTGTTTTTTAACAATTTTATATCTTATGAGCATCCAAAAGATTTTCATAAATATATTGAGACGGCACGGTCAGTACATTAATCTCTTTAAATTTTTCTCTGAGAGAGTGTCTCGGACTTAATTTATAAATTGCACGAACAGCTCGTTTCTAAAAAAACAAATATTGTTTGAATATCAGCGGCATTTGCCCTCAACAGAATACCGTACGACATTACGCTATAGAAATAGCCAAAGTATACTAAACGGGCCGTCTCAATATCAGTCAAATTACGAATTGTTCTAACTGCGTATGCAGCAGAACTTAGTTTTTTTTGTCAATTTTTCTATATGTGGACCCTATTGAAGCTTAGCATCCAGAGTTATACCCAAGAACACTGTTCTGTCTTTAGATTTCAATTCTTCGCCCTTTGCGCCCTTCACTTTAGTTTTCGCCCTTTCACTTTAGTTTTCACCTGCCAAACGTGAGGTAGAGTAAACTTAATGCATGCACATTTCATTTCTCGTTTAAGAGTAAATTATTAACATTAAACCAAGTAGTCCAAGTAGTCTGCTGACGTTTAAGTCAAAGTTTAAATAAAAGTGAAGTGTCATCTGCATAAAACACGTGATTATCCTTTATGAGGTACGGCGGTACATTGATGTAAATGAGAAACAAAAAAGGACCAAGAATTGACCCCTGTGGGACTCCCATTGTTACTAAAGATCCGGAAGATATTTTTCCATTAACGTCAACGCTTTGAATCCTATCACTCGGATCCCGTAGTGGCGGAGTTTCCTGATTAACGTATCGTGAAGAACGCAATCGAATTACTAAACCCACACCCTAATTGCGTAACACACTATTACTATAAATTGTAATTATTTTGAAGCATATTGCTGGTCCATTGCTTCATAAGTTCAAAAAATGTGTTCGCGCAACGACGTAAACAACGCAATGAATGTTGTTGAACTGTCAAAATGAAATCCCATGCTACTGTTAGCTCAATACACAATTACTTTGCTGGCTGGCTCTGTAGTTAATTATTATTGCAACCACTAGTAATGTCAGATTTCTGTTTTCGCGGTACATATGCATAAATTATTTAGACCTCTTCGTGTTTCGGAAAACACGTTGAGCCATTGGTCCTGTGTGTCATTCGTGGATCTTGTCCTGTGCTGACATCTCTTTGAGGCGCGCGTGGTACACAATGCACCGTAAACCCAATCCCAACTTATGTAGTCAAAGACTAAGCAGATGATGCCTAAGCAAAGAATAACAATACTGACCAAAGTCTGTAGTTTTAAAAGGTATCACGATATAGATGCAGTATATACTTTTTATCAGTTACCAAATGTAATAAAATCAACCGCGACGTCTCTATATCCAGCCCTCTATGTGATTGTTGAACCCTATGAACGAATTCCCGCTAATATCCTAATCCGCGTATTGCATGTCTTAGTGATTTAAGTTGTTAGTACTTTTTAATTGTTACCAAATTGAAAGTGTAGCCGACTAACGAGCAGTTATGCTTAATTGTAGGTTATTATGTGCTAATGGACGGCGAAAATTCAGTTTTGTGCTTTTTATGGTACTGTATAATTGAATTTAGGTTTTATACATAAACTTGCTATAGATTGGCATATCTAATTTTTTGTCTAAATTTAAATTCCATCTATTTGAGGGGTTTTTGTAAAATTGTAAAAGCAATTGAAATAGTCAAAGTATTATGTACCGTGGTGTTTTTATCTATAGGAAATCAATTGGACGCTGCTTCTAGCTTCTAAAGTGTCTATATAAAGTTATTTAAAATAAAATATTTTAATTTTGAAAGGATACAGTTGAAATGATATACTTTACAACCATTTGGATAACTATCGTAGTCCAGAAAGTTTCTGTGTATATAAAATTCATATATAACTTATAAAAATATATATGAAAACCTTAAAATATTATCAAGATGTAAAACCATTAGAAACAAGGGCGGGTCGCTAGTAATATATTATAATGAAAACAATGTCCTATGTAGGATGTCCTTTCTACATTAGTCACTTCTAAGTGGGCCAAACAATGTGTAGATAATTCCATTAAATGAGACAGAACACTATTTTGTTATCTCAGTATTAGTAGTGTGTTAATTTATTAAACTAAACCAGTAAAGGCTTGGACACATGAAACGCTATAAACGAGTGACCGCGAGTATTTAGGCACATGTAAGGATAAAGACTATACGGCTACTTTCCACCCTTACGTTGTTAACACCACTACTGTCCGGACGAAGCGTTTCGCTTCCTCTTTTAAACTGCGTACATGGAGGGACTGGAACAATTTGCCAGCGGCGGTGTTTCCGTCACACTACAATTTGAGTGTCATCAAGGCTACAGTAAATAGGCTCTTAATATACTAGCGCGCTTTACTATCAACGATGGCATCACTGCTTACCATCAGGCGGGATTTCGGTCAAGCTAGTTTATAATTTGTAAAAAAGCAAATAAGACTGATAACTAGTAGCAGGGACTGGGTTGTGGGGGTCTGATCGGCAGTCACTTCATGTAATATACCTACTGGTTTTTGCGACATGTAGTTAGACTGGAAGCTGAACCCAACATAGTTGCGGTAAATCTAGGCAGATGATATGAATGTATTTATAACAAAACAGAATATGCAAACTCTCGGTGGTAGGCCATAACATCGTCTGCCGGCAGAAGTTACCCATAGTCTTGCCGCTAAGTGATTCGTCGTGTTCCGGCATGATGTCTGGTGAAGCCGTACGGAGGACCGGTCTGAACAGTTGTGTAGCGATGTGTGCAGGGTACGATGTGCCAAATGTTGTTGTGTCGGGAGTTTGGTCGTGGAGGGTCTCCATATCAATCATCCTCTAGCGCAGCATCGTTGGTCGTGTTTTTGTTTTTAACATTGAATCAGCTCGTTCAACTGCCGTCTTCCTTGCTATTCTTGCTTAAACTAGCGCCATCAACGATTGCATCACTGCTTACCATCAGGCGGGATTGCGGTCAAGCACTAGTTCAAAAATACAAAAAAAAAAAAAATATATATCTTATTAATTTTAATTTCACTACGCACATGTTATTCTATTGAAATACTTCGTTAATAACACATGACATTCCTCCTGTAATCCCCGAAGTCGCTTTTAGTCAGTTAAGTATGTTCATGTAATGTGAGTTTATGCATGAGTATTAATTATGGAGCACGATTGCTACAAAGCATGGAAAACCCAAAGAGGTTTAAACCTGTTAGCTGTACATTACTTAGCATTCTTCTGCCCTTATACCAATTTACTTAGGGTGGCCCAATATGTCGTTTTCTCTCACCTACTTTTCTTCTTCTTCTTCATGAGCCCATAGAGGTCCACTGCTGCTGTGCTGCTGGACAAAGGCCTCTCCCAAGGCTTTCAACATTGGGGGGGTTTGCCATAATCCTTATCTTGACAGGCAGGTTGGTGATAGCAGTAATTTGTTATTCCACAGGAGAATGCCCGCTGCCCGCTTCCCTGATGGGATTTCCCTTAGTCGCGTCTAACGACACCCACGGGAAGATATGGGATGGTACAATCCGAAGTTCGGTAGCACACGGGTCCGGTCCGGTACCATACTTCTCTATTAGATGTCATCTCCTTAGTCACCCCCTTCTTAACTATATCATCATTCACACATTCCTTCCATCGTTTCTTTGGTCTTCCCACACTCTTATAGTCATAGACATTCATACTCAAAGCGCACACAATAACAAGTCTCCTCAAATGTCAACCTCATCTGCATGCGGCCGGCACACCCTGCTGCCTATCAACGAGGCGCTGCCGACCAACAAATGGCAGGATATCTATCAAACTCCGCGCAGTGGTAGGTAAACCACAAACAATAGCTTTCCCAAGGAGGTTTGCTACCAGGCTGGCGGCCGACGGTAAAATATGCCAAAATCTAATGCAATATGAACGGAAACGAAAATTAGCTGTATAGTACTCGAGGAGCTTAATTTCACGTAATCAACGACGTTTAAAATCTAGTTGTAATCTTATCTTAGTGTTCGCAATCTAATCTCAGTTAGAAAAGTATTCAAAATTGTAGGGAAATTAGAAGTATTTTTGTCAGATTTAAATTGAAATCAGACTGTCCTAAAATTATAGAAATTACCTCTCGGTATACACTTTTGATGCAGACTGCCAACATCGAACTCCTGGCCACCGTAGGTGCCGGCTTGCGGGTGGTGAGCAATGGGCAGCTCGCCTCCCGGTAAGGACCAGGCCTGGGTCGACGACGTGCCGTGTTTCACGCGCGCCTCAAAGAGATGTTAGCACATCGTGACGGGGTCCACGAAGACGATGCCTCCTGGGTCAGGGTTGCGGGTTGGTTAAAAAAGAAACCATGGCCCTAGTGCATAGGCAAGTGAAGAAACACGGGTGGGTTTTAGTCACTAAAAGTCTGACACGTCCTTCCGCTCCGCCAAGAGCGGGAAAGGTCAAAAAAAAAATCCAGACTGCCGCGTCTGTGTGATCACGTTGAAATAACCTTTCTCGCTTTAGCTTCTCCCGTCACCCGTGATGTACGCGCCCCTTTACCACAACAGTAGGTTTTGTTTACAATGAAAGCACTGAAGCCCGTAATTTGAGTGGATATCCGCTATTCACAACCGATCCTCTAGTTATGCTAACCTTCAGATTAGATTGATTAATCCATAGGCCGATTGAATAAGAATGAAGCTGAGATATATTCTAAGTTACTGAATTCGTATCGATATTGATTCAAGCAAATTGGAATATATTGCATGTACTTTCCTATCACATTTATTTCATGGTACAATAAAAATAGCTTTTTATGAATATTGTTTTAATAGGCTTAATTTACGCGTATAATATATATGTTGATTATTGAATTTGTGAAACACTGGTTTAATTTTGATCGTGGTAGCTACCAAACATTCTAGTTTGATAACTATCATTACTTGCAATTGCTTGAAAAATTTAATACTATTGGCTAAATGAAACCTTTTTGAAAATGTTTTCTTTTTATTTTAATCAAAAGTGCCTACATTTACTAAAAGCTACGCTGATAGACTTACATATATGCGCAATTACAGTATAAGTTAAAATACTGATGACTTACCTTACTGATCTTAAATCTTACTCATGGCTTTGTTAGCTTGTGAAATAGTCGCTAATTATTTGACATACCTATCACATTTTTTGCAACAGCATTTTCATGCTTACTTAGTTTGAATTATTACATCCAACTTTCATATATCTTTATTGCCTACCTTCTAATAGTTGACATTTATCCATTACACAATTTACGGCGTTACAAACAGCTCGGGTGATATATTAGACGTCTAACATTAAGTGCGTAATTCAGCTGAGATTTCTCGTCATATTTTAGGCTGTACGCAGTCAGGCAGGCGTCGACCGCACGATAAAACGGCGTAGATTGGCCTTAAAAACACTTTATGACGCCGTGAACACACTTCAATCCGACCTGCCTTATGTCTTTATTCCCTTTATTAGTTCATTCAACAGCTCTTGGTTAATTTCTAAAGAATCTAGGTTATACGTGCACAAAGAACCTGTTTTGCTGTTAAGCGTGGGGAGTTGATTAGGATTCTTAAGAACTTTGCTGCGTGCGGCTTCGATTAGAAACATGTTGTGGAGGCATTGAAGGTATATTTTTGTTTCCTTTTTGATGTTTTGCCTTTAGCTGCAATGCTACCCGTTATTAGCTAATAATGCTCGGTTTCTATAAACAAAAACATAACGCTTTGCTTAACAATAGTAGGATCTTAAAAACAGTAGTACAGATTGCAGCAATATTATGAAAATTACTTGGAATTAGAATATTATTAATAGGGAAACGGAAGGTCATATAACTGAAGTAGTGACTATAACCTTGCTAATGACGATAATATAACTAAATAAATTTCTCAGGTGTCCGTAGTCTTTAAAAACATCAACTACTAAAGATCCAAAATCATCATCGCTGCTGGGTCTATACTAAATAAAATTTGTTTGTATCGGCATTTAAACACCGATTTGTGGTTCGAATTCACAGCTATTTCGTGGTTATGTGTAAAACTTGAGTCTGTAGCCTAAACAAACTAAACCTAAACCTATAAAGGTTTTAGATTCCATTAGTTTCGTTTTGTGTTTTGGTTAAATAACTGTTTGCTTAACATTGCTTAGCTATTTGAATACTAAGGCTCTGTGGTAACGTTATGGTAAAGTTAAAGGAACATTTTGAAATATTCATCGGAATGTTTGTACTGGTTTCAGTTTGAAAATTTTAGCGGCGTTCGTTATCAAACCTCCAGAGTTTTTAATCACTCGGAATTTTATAAAACGACACAAATTTCGTTACACGTTAACTGTGGTGAAGTTAAGCGGCGCGAAGCGTTCAGTACGGATAGAATTTATAATAACATTCGCGGAATACTTCTCTGGTTGAAATTTTTAATGAGTTATGGCTGTACACTCCGAGCTCGAGATTTAAAATGAATAGAGTCTCCGAGAATTACAACCAAGAATTAATTAGAGGACGGCCCCCATTCAAAAGTTTGGAATTGTCGCCACCTGGCAATCGTGATACAAAACAAAGCAAACACAAAAGCGCCGAAACGTCTTCACTCCAAAATTATTTTATTTTATTTACCATAAGCACATCAAATATTAATTCTTGTTTTCAGAATGATGCGTATATTATTTATTAATGAAGGCCATTTTAATATTCGTTTATAATTCTGTAGGCATTATAAAATAGGCAGTCTGATTCCAACAAGAGTTCATTAATTCGCGTTGTATTTCAGATTAATAAACTTATCTCTCTTATGAAATTAAATCTTGACATAGTTTTCTGGTATCTCTAAGTAATTACTTTATCTAATTTTCTTTGCTTCATTGTCTAGCTCAGAAAATTACTCTGCTCAAATTTCGCTACCATTAAATTAGTACAGATAATACGGTTTCAATGGAGCCGTGGTGAAACTAACAACATGATAATATGATCTAAAGTAAACTGCCGTTGAGGAATTTAAGACTTTAATTTAAGAGGTAATTACTGTTTGGTCACTTTATCGGTACCATTCATTTTATTGGGGAACCCTTTTGAGTGAACATAATTCCTAAGGTGGCGTCGACGCGTTGAGCTAAGTAATAGCTTCACTAAACACATGAATATTCATTGTCTTATAGAGATTTAGTGAAATTCGATCACTGCTTAAAACGATATCACAGGATAATGGTGTTACAGCCTGTAACAATTCAGCTGGCGATGTAATTAGTCTTTTGATTGCCTTGTAATGTGTTTATCATGGCGGTGACAGTTCGGCCCCACTTGGGAATATAATTGATGGTTTCATAGTATTTATATCAAAATATATTACGTTTTCTCAGCGTTGTTATGAAACAACTCAATAAAACTAAAGGAAAGCTATGATAGAGTAATATCTCTATTCGGGTAATACGGGTAGGGCAGAATGTAGCCGTATATTGATTCGACGATGTAAAGGTCTGGCAATAAAAATATATAGATATAAAAACAATTTTCTCTCATATACTTGAAATAATATATGGGCGAATAAAAGTAACGGTATAAAATCAACCTCTTTCGTAAACATTGGATTTAGTGAAGAAAGCCGGTTGGGATATCTAAGCCGAATTTTCGTCTGTTTATCTCAAGCTAAGTATTTGAGTGAATTGTTAGGGAAGCCGGCGCCTCGAGCGGCGTTCATAATAATGGAGTAGGTACCTCGAGTACTGATCATCAAAGGGAGGTAAGAATGAGTGTTTTTGACGGTCATTTCTCAATGCTCTTTGATCTAAATGCCTGTGGAGAAATGTGCTAAATATTTGAGGTGGAATCATGGATCCCTTAGGTCAAGCGAGCAAAGGATTTATGTGGGCGCCGACATCTTTACATTTCAAGCACCCTACACTGTGCTGCGATGAGGGGACTTTAACAATTTTATATTTTCTGTCCACGCAAGCTTAATTTGACGTGGTGACGTTACGAAGCCAAAAGCCATGAAAATTACTCGCCTAACAACTTTCTATTATTATTTATCAAATTCTAATAATAATAATTCTGCAAATTAGTGGGCGTTCTAATTTGCTTTTAATTAATTTGGAACATTCATCATAATGCATCAATTTCCACTCGTATTAACCCTACAAACTCGTACGTGCAAATAAGCACAGAACAATACGCATTGCGTGCGTTAATGACCCCTAAACTGTTTAAATCCGTTTCATGCTCGGTTTGTTTCATTCACGATATTTTGATAATGGCGTAAATTTATGCAGCCGTACTTCGAAATCCGAGACTGCATAATGACTTGGTGTCGGACTTGTTTTATGCTAAGTACGAGGATGAAAGAGCCTGCAAATGTATGCAGATCGCTTGCGTGGGAAGTGGCAACAAGTGGCCGAGACGTTGGTTCCGAAGCGAAAAAAAAAAAAAAAGATTTTGGGTCTTTTTGGCAGTCGAGATTAACCGCGGGTTAATTAAAACATTAAGCGGCGGTACAAGAATTCGCGGAATCATGACAACATCCGACCTTTGGAATTGCACGGGACATTATAAACCTTAGAGGTTGTATTGAAGTTAAGTTTTCTATAAATGAAGATCTCAACAGGTTATCGCAGAATATAAAGAAAATGCATGAGAGATAGCAGCAGAGTATTATCTATTAGGTACTTCATATTTACAGAGTCATGGCATATATTATCTGTTGATCTTTTAACCAACACATAAATTATATAAAAATATATATTTATGTTGAATATTTATAATAATTACTGTTATTTACGATCTTTGCTTACTGACAACGATCAGAAAATTATTTAAACATTTTTATGTCTTTAGAGGATTCCGATAAATATCTTCTACATTAAAGAGTATACCTACTGGGCTTTAAGAAATAATCAGAAATACTTTGAAAATAATTAAAATAATATTAACATACAAACTGTCTGCGCTTTAAAGTTTATTCTTTGATATAGTTAATAAAAAAATCTCATTACAATCTTCTTGCATTCTTACAGTAAAATTGTTGATAATAAAATGCATTTTTTGCATATAAGCTAGATTTGTATTAGACAGCCGTAGGGTTGTAAGTGTATTGAAACAGAAGGGACACGCGACATTCTGCGACGTGCGGCGGCGATGTGGACACGATGCTGGTGATTCATTCATGTTTAACATAAATTTGAAAAACCTGATGGAATCTTGCTGCGCTAAGTGATCTCATTTTGCGCCATGTTCTCTGTCAGTGATGAGTGTAAATTTAGAAGCAGGACTTTTTTAGACGCTTTTTATTAGCTTCACTTGTATCTTTGCTTGCTTGCTTGTTTGTTGGTCGGTCTCTAACTCTTTGGACTACGAGTGAGCGGCTCATTACTGTAAAATGTCCCACCGTTTTCAATACGTTCGTTGGCCGAGCGGTCTAAGGCGCGCGTCTTCAGTGACGTCAGTGTTCGGATTCAGCGATCGTGGGTTCTACTCCCGGCAACGACGCAAAAAAAAAAAATGTTTTATTTCGGCAAATGTTAAGATTTTATTCGTACATCTAACTGTAAGTGATTCTGAAAAACTTTACCATGTCTTTGTGACGCTGCAACTCCAAATATTTATCACAGATGGTAACAGAAGCGTCGGTAACTCGTTTCCCTATGATAAGTAAGAATGTTAATTTCTGAGTCGGGTTTGAGACAAACAGAGCCTTAGATTTTGATATGTTGGAATATCAGTATCAACAACTAGAACGGAATTGATTATTTGAAAGCGAGCCAGACAATCAAATTTTTAAAATTTTTTCAACCTTACCTCACATTAATTTGTTCAGGCAAAGTATTTAGTTTAAGTTTTAGATTTAGTTACTTGGGTAACGCATCATTACTAATTATAGCACTTGCTATTCTGTCTGTTGGAGATCAAGAAAAGTTTGGTAAAAACAAATGAGCACCACTTAAGCGTTCGTGTTATCCGTATATTATTTAAAAAAAGAATATCGAACTAAAAAGTTGAAAATAAATATTAAACTATATTTTTGTAGTTTTGTTTAATATTTTGGGTGTGATCAATCGCGATCTGTGATAAAAATTATTAAAAAAAAAAATAGTCAATGGCGCTGCATTGACTATTTTTTTTTAAATAATTTTTGACCATTTTATTAAATATTTTTTTTTTTTGTTAATAACAAATAATCTATGATGGACTAAATAAGCAAGAAGAAAAAGAAATCAGAAAGAAAAATATACCTTGTTTGGCTTGAAAAACATATATAGAAACCTGTAGGTTTCTATCTGTGTTTTTCTGTGTAGTTTATCTATTAGTCTCCTGGGTTTGGTTCCTGAATCAGGAGCAAATTGTTATTGGGTTTTTTATCATTTGAAATTTCTCAGCAGTAGCCCGAAATCTGGATTCGTACTCAGCTGATGGTGGTGGTTGCACCCTTTGCAATATGTGACTTACATATAACTGCTGGTGTCTTTGAAAAACTCGCCAACATATCACCAGTTTAATTGTACAGCACATCAAGCTACTACAATCTGTCAGATTTATTTATCAGATTTTCAACTTTATCTTTAAAGCATTAAGGCTCAAGGTTGATTGGGAATATCTAAGAGTTTCGGGTAGCTTGAACTGCTCTCGTTAGTACATCACCAGGTTAACTTTGGGTACAACTCTGTTTAACCCTTCGGGCATTAAAAGTTAACACTGGGTAAGTAAGCTGTGAAGCTACGACACATCTTCTCGTCGTCCAAGATACCACGGTGTCACATGACTAAAGTGTGACTTTGACCAGTGTGTGTTGCCAGTGATGACTTACTGAAACGTGGTCGCTCACAATGGGCCTCATATGAAGATATGAGGCCCATTGTGAGCGACCACGTTTCAGTTCCGCGAGCCTTCGCGCAGAGTCACACAAAGGGCAATGGAAAGAGCTATGCTCGGAGTTTCTCTGCGTGATCGAATCAGAAATGAGGAGATCCACAGAAGAACCTAAGTCACCGACATAGCTCTACGAGTCGCTAAACTTAAGTGGCAGTGGGCAAGGCACATTGCTCGTAGAACCGATGGCCAATGCGGCAGTAAGGTTCTGGAGTGGCGGCCACGTACTGGAAGATGCAGCGTAGGGAGGCCTCTAACAAGGTGGACCGATGACCTGGTGAAGATCGCGGGAAGCCGATGGATGTGGGCACCACAAGACCGATCAGCGTGGAAAGCCTTGGGGGAGGGTTTTGTCCAGCAGTGGACATCCATAGGCTGAAGAAGAAGAAGAAGTTATCATTACGTGAAATGTATTTTGTTTTTTTTTTTATTCAAGATTTGTGTATTTATTTGAACTCATACTGACCTAAAACCTCCTTTGTGCATCTGCATACGCACTGGCATTCATGTAAAGGCGCGCGGTGGGGCGTGTCGTCGAGATTGTATCGCCGATCCAGTAATTACCAGGCATGCACTAAATTTTCCCAAACGCTCCTTATCAGATATTCAGTCAGTATGTTAATAGCACATATTCTGAATGCCGGCAGCTCGTAATCTTTTTCTTCCGTAGCGTTTATAAGCCTTCGAGGGTGAAACCACCAATTATAGGCAACAGTAATGCGTTTTTAAGTGTTTTTTTTTTATGTAAAAGGTATTGTATTCGAATAATTAATATGTGTATTTTCTAGCAACGACACGACAGTTCCACGTTTATTTAAAAAAATCTATGATTGTTTGTTGTTATTAACACTTCTATCACTTTGAACTCCCCTCTAGTTCAGTTAAAACAATTTTTAGAATGGTATGAAAGTGAGCAAATACTTTCCATCCTTAATTTTATAACCGGTCTGTCCTAGCAGAATTCTAGGAAAATTTTATTTTATCGTTTATCGAGCACTAGTTCTATCGTTACTCATTTCCGTAATTTATGTTCATAAAAGTTTTATTTTACGACGTAAGGATCACAGTAGTTGGTGGGTATTTATTTTTACTGATGGGCGAGAAGGTAGCAAAATCTAATGATGTTACTTGTCAACCTTGTGAACTACATTGTTTTCTATTTGGTCCCCAGTCGAACGGAATGTATCTGAACATATTTTACATCTAGCGGCCACAAAAATCCCAGTAACTAGGTAACACGATATCCATTAGTTTGGTAGACTGATTGTCAGACTTTCAAGCTTCTGATTATCCGTAACAACTGTTAAAGATATACCTACCAACATAGGTACATGATAACTGGAACCAATGGATTAACGTGTTTTCAGGGACATTTAAGCAGGAGCAGAACGGACCGCGGCAAGCATAGCGTAACCGTGATCGATCGAGCTGTGTCAGTAAAATTATTGCTAATAAAAATATGACCCATTATAGTTACTTGCGGTACGAAAACTGGGGCTTCCATCCCGCTCTAGTAGGCAGATTTAATTGCATTGCGTGAATTCATATTGTGTGCTTACTTTATGCATTAAGCTAAAAATATTATAGTTTTATGTGAGTTGTAAAGGAGCATGACGTGCCAGCTATTTTACTTCCTCATAAAATTGAATTATTGAAGTTATTTTCTATTTTCTACCATCGTTTTAAAGCTTGGATGAAGGATTGTGGTTGAACAAAATTAACCTCCTTAGTTATTTTAGTATTTCCAAACATACACCTATTATCAAATTGAAACTTGAATCCATTTAGAAAGATGCATATTCTTACAAATTTATGAATACAAAACACAAAGATAGAAAAATAAATTCTTACAGATCGGGTTAGGAATACGACTATCCATTCCATAACAAAAATAACTGATTTTACATAGAAAGTTGTTATGTTAAAATGGAATAGGGTTGGATACCCATTGGTCGTCTTCCGCATGTCAGGCAACCAATGGGTCAAACTTGCGACGCAATGGCTCTTCATGAAGTGGCAGGCCCAGACGCAGATGGCGGGATGAGCTGGAGAACAAGAACAGGTCCTTAACGGGTTTAAACAGACAGAAGTGGAAAGAGGATAGGGAGGTTTCCCTGATTCATTTTTTCGGAGGATTTCACAAGATTTTAATAATAAAAACACAAATTCGGAGTCAGGAATGCAGCATTATAAACCGTGGCCCTGGCCTACAGGCAAGTGAAGGAACAAGGGTGGGTTTTAGTTAGTAAAATTCTGACACGCCCTTTCTCTCCACCCAGAGCGGGAGAAGTCATTTAATGATTTTCCATCCCAAACAAAAAAAAAAAAAGACGAATGCAATCCATTATTTGAAGAAAATAGAAAAGTGAAAACATAAGTGATCACATTTTATGAATGTTGTATTATGAACATTTTTATTTAGAACACAAGAATCTATAAAAATATTTTACAAAAAGGCATCCCCATACAAACACACTCTTAAACCTGCATCTGCTTTACTTTTAAACGCGAAAATGTCAACTCTTCCTTACCAAATGGAAGTAGTAGAAAAGTTGGCATTTCGTCGGGTGATTCATGAGGGGAACCGACGACGAGGTAGATTTATAGTGGCTCAACCTGACGGGTGACGTTTATTGCACAGAATAGCCCTCGATCTGCACACAGCAACAATTTTGTTTCGGTACCGAATGTATTATTTGTCACTTTTCGTGTACAATTTGGAGACTATATTTGCCATTCTAAGGAACGATTTCTGCTTTTACTTTTAAAATTAATCTGCCTTATCGACTACTAGGAATCAGCTGAATAATTGCATAATACACTAACGGAATGGGAAATCCATTCCATTTGTGCGTTACGCAAATTCCCCAAAATTTCGACAGATCAACAGCATTCACTGTGGTATACAACGTTATTATTTGTTTATGCGACGCAATGCCTCTTCTTCTTCTGTTTGTTCAGAATTCCCAAATACATTTAGAAATTGATGCAGTGTGGTTACCGAACGCGCAACACAGCTGACGGGAGATCATAGTACTAGGCGCGTCAGACAGACCTCCCCCTGGGCGGGCGATCGGTGCATTAACCATATTTTTGTTGGGCTAACCAGGTTTGATGACAAGCTCATAACTGGTTTTTCATGATAACTTTTTGGAATTTTGTATATAGTTTTTTTTACTTAAAAATAATGGACACGTGTTTCGAGTTTCTCATATACAAAAAATACAACATCATTTGTTGTTTGTGAGTTATTAAAACATATGAAGTAATGTATTATTTCCTTCAAAATGATTCACATTATGATCAAAAGTGTGTTGCACAATTAGGTTGCAATAGTTACCGTAAATGTTCGTACGAAATGTTACTTTTAGTATTGATGGTGAAAATATTACAAAAGTCGTTTACTATTAATGAAGGAGCTAATAAATTTCTCATCTTAATTAACAAGATCCTTTTATAAATGAACTCGAATATCAATAAATTATTGTTATACTTGTAACGTTATCTGCATCGCTACTGTATCAATTTATATTCAAAACAAGAGAGTGCAGAAATATTTATTTTAAATGTAACATGTCTTTAAGCATCTGCTCCAATAAAAAGCTTTAGCATTCAGCACGCATGACTATGACCACTTTATTTTGCAGAAGGAGACAAAAAAATTACACCCGTATCAGCTATCAGGTGCACTTATCACGTAATGTCATTACTTGCCTTTAATGGCAAGGTGTAAAACCAGTTAAAATGTCTCGCGCAGGATTTGCTTAGTAAATTGCATCGCATCCATTGCACCCAGAGAGAGGCGTAAGTCAGCGAGCGCCCGGGGCAATGCAGTTATGACGTCATTAGCACGTTATGTGACGTCATAACTCTCCAGCTATCTTCCGCCTGTCAGCAATTACCGCGATGGATGGAGCTACACGTGGTCTGAAATGTGCGTTATTATTTTATTCTATAGTTTATTTGGCAGCCAGTTTCTGTTGTTGTCATTTAGTTAAAAGCTCCATGAAATACAGAAATTTTTAGTGCATTTTTCACTGCAAATCATCTCAAATTTACCTTTTAACGCATAATGTTTTACGCTGCGATAACCATCTAAATTGCATTCAATTACGCAGAACTTTACGAAGTTGTAAACAAAGAAATATAAACAGTTCACAATTGAAAGCAAAAGGTCGAATAAAAATAAAAATCATCCATATATTCAGGTGCATCGCCCAACTTGTAGACGTAAATGAGAATAGTTGGTTCAGACAATGGATTCATAAATCGCGTGATCCTATCTACTTGTAAAACTGCTAGGGGACGTTCATTATGCGTATTTAGTTCCATTGTAATGAATGTTCTACCAAAAGAGGAGGACATGAATATTACAATATAGAATATCTAGTTAAGCTCTTGAAGTTGCTAAGTGGTGCTGTAGATAAGCTGACAAAAGTTCAGTACTTCGTTTAGGTTTCTGAAGGGCAAAGGGATTATTTTCACGTACATTTATGTCCTTACCTAGTCTATAAGGATATTTTTGTCATTTAGACGAGTGAAAAATGATAGTGGCGCTCCATGCCTTGGTTGTGGAAAAATATTATACATTCGATTTGGTGGACTATATTTCTGTATATAACTGCCTAAATGTTATACTATAGATCCAGGACGAAGAATTATCACGGGACAAAAGGTCAAGGATAGGTCACAAGGACATGTGCAGTTACATTCGCTCATACTCGTCACTTATACTCGTCACGTATATCGTGGTGGTGGTATCGTATCGTATGTCGTGGTAGCCTAGTGCTTAAAAGACCAGCCTCTCAAGTATGAGTGCGCGGGTTCGATTCCAGTTCAAGCAAGTACCAATGTAACTTTTCTAAAGTTATATGTACTTTCTAAGTATATCTTTGACACCAATGACTGAAGGAAACCTGGACTTAATGTCTGAAATCGCCAACCTGCATTGAGCAAGCGTGGTGATTACGCTCAATCCTTCTCTGTATGGGAGGAGACCTGTGAACAGTAGTGAGACGATTAAAAGGTTGATGATGATGATACTCGTCACTGGTCATCGTCACCGGGATTCCCTAGCTAGATATGGATGGCACTTCTCACGCAGAGGTTTCTCAGTGGATAGTGTGTATTATTTAGCAATATTTTTCCAAAGCAGTACAAAAAGAACGGGCTGATTCATTTAATTGTTCACATTTATTAGTAGAGAAATGAGTTGACACCAGGGTTTTGTCAGGGTTTGTTTTGTACGTGTTCCCATGACAGCGTCATCAGGGAATGGCGTTTGTCATAGTAATTAGAGGTATAACCATAGATTTAGGATTTCATTGCTACGTCTATGGGTATAACACATACATATAACATTATGTCTGCAATCCTCAAAGGGCTAAACGGAAGAGTGCCTAGTAGGTACTTACGCCCATTTCTAACCAGCTGTTATGCTTAAGTAGTAAAGACGAATTTTACCCATTTCTATCAACTATGTACAAATTTAGACTCCACATTACTACTGAGATATTTCACATCAGATATTTCTTTGTTCGACCAGAGAATCGAATCCGGGGCCTCATACTCAGCAGTAGCGCTTGCAACCACTAGACCAATGAGGCAGGTAAATCCAGGTGTTTGTTTTAGTGTTTAGATTAATCACTGTATTCGTAAGCATGAATGTCAATATTGCCATGATATTAATATAATATATTTATATTGTTCTGTACGAATAAAAGACACGTTGGTTGCTAAAATGATGAGATATTTCCTACTTCTTCTGCTTCTTCTTCAGCCTATAGAAGTCCACTGCTGGATAAAATCCTCGCCCAAGGTTTTTATTACTTTGGGGGGGTTTGCCATAATCCCCACACTTGGCAGCCGGGTTAGAGATCGCAGTAATTTGATATTCCACAGAAGAACCGCTGCTGCCTGCTTCCCTGGTGAGAGGTACTATTAAGCTCGGTACAACACGGGCGATATTTCCGCCAGCCGCTAGTAAACTTACTTTTTCGACAACCGCTTTCTTGACTACCGGTAGACTCCATTCCAATTCAATTAAGTTCCACATAAGGATGTCAAAAATCGGTATTATTCTGGTTTTCGCTTTGCACTTGATATATATTTTGTTAATTATACCTTCGGTAGCTATCAACATGTCCCTATAAATATATGGTATAAATAAGTAGTTTTCCTTTTATCATAATGAGCCTCAGAGGATTTGTATTTATTTTCGTTATTTCGTCTATATATTTAGAGAGAACCCCTGTAGCCATATATTCAGGCACGTGTTAGCCCCCGTAGAATTCTTTGTATCATCTGTTTTACGTTGTCTCCCCTGCGGCGAGGACCTTGCCATTTGCTGTATATTTATCCTAAACATCGCTAATAGAGTTGAACGTTTTTCTCTTAAATTGGGATTCAAAGCATTTGGTTTTGTTTTTATATCTTTCCAAGTTTCGTTTTTGTTGGATCTATTGCTTTACTATTTTCTATTTCATTTTTGGTCTTGAATTCCAGTTTAGTGAGTGCTTCGAGCGAATTAACAATTCAATCAATTTCGAAATGTCTTCAATTATAAATGTTTTATCTTTATTTGAGCTTAACATCTTGTTTACTGATCTGTTTATTCAATAAATTAAGTCGTAAATGTTCAGATAATCGTCCAAAATCTTAAAACATTTCAAATTTAATTCAATTTAAATGTAGCTTTGAAGGTCAAAAAGATCAGAACATATTTCAAACATTAGCGACTTGAACGCGGCATTCGTTTTTCCTATGAACCTCGAAAAGTTCCACATTGATCTAAGAAACACTCATACCAGTATACATATAAATACACACAGATGACTAGGAATGCGTAATCATTCCATTAAAAGTCACGTTCCTAAGGATTTGTTGGTACCCTTTATCCTACGGGAATCCAAAGGAAAAAAGGTCGAGTCATTTGTCTTTACTTGGAGGATTTATGTTGGGATCACCAGTATAGAGCAGTCGCCTGAGACTAGATGCTCTCAGAATGAATTGTTGATTATAATCGCCCTGTAAGGACATATCACGTAACTGATATCCTACGTCTAAGTATCTTCGTGGGCAGTTAAAGTATTGGATCACGTTGTGGCACTGTATTGTTTGTTATCTGATATTGTATCTAATCATAGGAATTTATTTTAGACTGTATTATAATATTGCCGCCTGTGCCAACAAACTCATTATCCAAATCCGATTGACACGCATCTTTGCGCTCACCAGCATGTTATGAGTGATTTCTTGTTTAATTGGTCAATTATAACATAGTGCTGGGGAATAACGCCTGCCTAATTCTACAATAGCAGTAAAATGGTATCAGCGGATACCTCATTCTCTAAGAGAAATCCTCATCTAATAGGCTGAGAAAGAAAATCTTCTGTATAGGAATAATGCAATAATGAAAATAGAAATGTTATTTGAAAAGTATATTTTCAACAGTATTAATCTAGTGAGTTGTTTAAGTAAATGTGACTTAAAATTTTTTTTACGTAAGTCTGTAAAAACTTATTGTCGCTGAGACGAATTAGGTGCTGGGTTTAGATGTTAGATCATTCAGGTCAACATCAAAGAAACCTGTTTTCTATGTCCTGTTTTCAATCAGTTAGTCACTAAATCATCAGCTTCAGACACTGTTTCAGTATGCCCAATTACTGAAAGGAAATAATTAACTTTTGTTGAAATTATCCCAGTTCATTTGTGATGGCCTAGCTATATTCGGTGTTCTATATCTTACTTATAATGATTCACCTGTTCTGGGACGTTTCTTCTATCAATACCGTACATTCTAACCCTAAATTTTTGAAGTTGTAAAATCCATGGTAGGACTTATGCATATCTGGCATAGCTGGGTATAGTCTTATAAATAAGGAGTTACAAGACCATATCCAGCGATGCTAATTTAACAGTATAGATAGTATGATGAAGACAGACATGAAGTCTGGATTGAAAACTAGAATATTCTATCCAGTTTCAAGTTCCAATCACATACTGATATTATTCATTCATTGAAGTACCGGCTGTACTAGTTTCTGAATGCAAAGGACATTGCCATTTTAGATATCAACCACGTGGCATGAATTTATATAGAGTTGAAGAAAAAGTTAGCAAATTCTATAGTGTCGACTTTTTAATCATAACGACTTGAATTACTGCAAAAAGTCCCATGATAAATTGAATACTTTCCATTAAATGTGGTGAAGTATGAGTACTGTAGGTAAGTGCCTTGTTTTATATATTTTTACTACCATCGTATCGCGTAATCGCTGACTGCGTTTGTAAAGCTGACGTTTCAGAGAACTATCGTCTGAAACATTCATCATCATCAAACTTTTTATCGTCCCACTGCTGGGCATAGGTCTCCTCTCATACAGAGAAGGATTGAGCGTAATCACCACGCTTGCTCAATGCGGTTGGCGATTTCAGACTTAAAGTCCAGGTTTCCTCAAGATGTTTTCCGTCATCTTCAGTCATTAGTGTCCAAGATATACTTAGAAAGTACATCTTTAGGAAAGTTACATTGGTACTTGCCTGACCTGAAATCGAACCCGTGCACTCATACTTGAGAGGCTTACTCTGGTCTACTTATACTTGTCTGAAACATTAAGGTGCTTCAATTTATAAACAAAGGTTAAAGTTAAGTGACGTTAAAATGTCAAAAAAGGAGTCACAGGTTTAAGAATAAAAACTGAAAATGACAGCTCTTCCACCCGAAGTGATGTACATTGCAATTCTCATTCAAACATTCCAATTTAATTTACAATTATACAAGCATCCAGTTTCTGCATGTTGAGTATAGTTATGTTATATACATGACATTTAGTATAAATACATAAAGCCATAGATATATCGCACTGGCACTATGTAATAATATTGTAAGGAAATGACCCGGCTGTGTATACACTGGCTAGTGGCAACTGATGCGTTCGATACATCGCCTCATTACGACGCACGTGTGTATCAAGCCGCAGGCGCATAATCAAACGGATTTCAATAAAGTATTGTTAATTATTCACCGAAGGGGATCGTGTGATATGATTTGAGTGGAACTGTCTCCTCATTATTTCTTGCCTTTATGAGATGCTTGTACTGTTGTATATTTATTGTAAGTTGTAGATAAATTCAAAGTCACTTTTCAGTGGGTTTAAAAGCAAAATTCTCTCTTAGTTATGTGTCATCACCTCACATTATAACTGAGAGCAGCGTGCCGCAGTGGTAATGGGCGCGATTTAAAAGTTGTAGGTCGCTTTAACTTGTGTAAATCATTTCATTACCATTGCTCTCAAAACGGTTAAGGAAAACATCGTGAGGAGACCAGCATATCCTAGGGCCAAAAACTTTGGAAAACATGTGACATCTACCAACGCGCACTGTGGCCCAAGCGCGGGTGGCAACGTGGTAGATTATGGCCCACTCCCTCTCACCGAGAGGAGGCCGGTGTCCCAATTGTGCATACATTATACGCTGATTATGTATCTCATAGAATAAGGACAAATAAAGAAAAAAGCAAAATGCAACTAAAGTTACCTCAGCTATTAACATAAAGTCTTGCCGCCAAACGATTCGCCGTGTTCCGGCATGATGTCTGGTGGACGGGTTTGAGCAGTTGTGTTGCAATGTGTGCCGATTATGATCCGCCAAATGTTGTTGTTGTTGTGTCGGGAGTTTGGTCGTGGAGGATCTCCAGATCAATCTCCCTGTGGTGCAGCATCGTTGGTCGTGTTGTTGAGTTTAACATTGCATCACCTCGCTCAACTGCCCTCTCCCTTCCTATTCACTAAGTTTTTTTTAGTGAAGAGGCTAAATAAACTAGTGCGCTTTACCATCAACGATTGCATCACTGCTTACCATCAGGCGGGATTGGGGTCAAGCACTAATTTATAATTATAAAAAAAAACATATTTGCAATCATCAATTGCAAATTACACCACATAAAAATTACTAAGGGCGTGAACGCACAACAATACTCGCCGGGCAATGCGTCTTTGCGTCACCTCATTACATTACACGTCGCGATTTACGTTGTCGCTGCACGCACATTCTCGCTGTGATCGCGTGTCTGGTATATGCAGCCGAGGCGTTATCCCTTTCATATTTCTTTTAGCGAGTACTTGATACTAAGATATGAATCTAATATGGTATTGAAGGCACCCGATAGTGTGGGCGGCTGTTGACTGATACTTCATCAGTATTCAACTCGGTTCAACTAGTCATAAATATTCTGTCATATATGGACGTATGAGGAACAGGGTGTAAAGTAGACTCGTCTTTCATAAAAAAGGGAGGATCCTCCGATCAGGCCAGTGTTATCTCTGGTGGGCACTTGGTCAGCTGTTGATGTTGGGAAGTTTTATACATATATGCTATTTACACAGTAAACTCCTCTTGCGAGATGTAGAATCTGTGTTTTGGCGTTTGTAGGCACCGCTACACAGTGTCAAAATGGTGATACATATTCTATTTTCCCTTATCTTTGCTGTAGGATGTATTGGTACAGGAAATCTTTATATTTATGAGAAGCTTAGCCCATCAAAAAACTTATGATACGTAGTTAGGATTGATGCTATTGCTTTGTGTTTATCATTTCCAGATAATAAAACGAGCAACAGATAGATCCATACGCGTGGGTAGAGCTTTTGTTTTGAGCTAGAAGTTTAGCTTTAGGAAGTCTTCAGTGTAATTTGCATGCCATTATTACATTTTATTATATAAGTAGGTACCCTTATCATCGAACAAGCCTGTACATAAAAAATGTATAAAAAACATTCAGATTCCACACACAGACCCGAGAAACGCCTTCCCATTCACGTTACCACCCATTGTCTTCGTAATATCCAAAAAGCCTCAGGTTTTACGAGTAATAGGGACACAGAATAGTCGAAAGAATATTAATTCCACCCAAGCGACTTTTGCTCGGAAAATATTATGAGTGGCTTCCAACAACTCTCACATATGAATTGTTCAGTGTAACGAAAACGATGCTATCCCAAAGGATACCGCAAAAATTGTTGAGCAACTTTCTTTCTGAACTTTTGTTTTAGAATTTTTTTATTAGAGAAAAATAACGAGCGCGATTATCATTACTTTATGCAGTGATAAAAAGCGACTTTTACATCTTGTCAACAGAGAATGAAGTTTTTACAAAACGTAAGACTCGTATTTTGATAACGATATAGATATAGCTCTTCGAGTCGCTAAACTTCAAGTGGCAGTGGGCAGGGCACATTGCTCGTAGAACCGATGGCCGATGGGGCAGTAAGGTTCTGGAGTGGCGGCCACGTACCGGAAGATGCAGCGTAGGGAGGCCCCCAACAAGGTGGACCGATGATCTGGTGCGGGCAGCACAAGACCGGTCATCGTGGAAAGCTTTGGGGGAGGCCTTTGTCCAGTAGTGTGACAGAGACAGGCTGAAGATGACGACGACGATGTAAATTAAAAGTGGAGCTTATGTTATCGCTGATACATTCATAATATGTTTCAGTATGTTTTTTTAAAGTATTCATTTAGAATCAGAATTATCTTAAAGCATTCATTTAGTTAGTGAACTACTGATTGATTGTTGATTGGACGCTATCAAGAAGATAGATAGTAGAATATCCCTGTACACTATCTACAACGAACACTAACCAGTCAAGTTTGGTGATTGTGACATCATAATTATTTGCATTATACGGCATTCAATCTAGTAATAACAACGGAAGAGAAAACACATATCTAAGATCAAACTCGAAGGTAAGAAGAATAAAGGCTTTTCGGTGGTAGGCCAGAACATCGGCTGCCGGTAGAAGTTACCAATTACCACCTATTCCAGCATGATGTCTGGTGAAGCCATAGCACAACTGCTCAGACCCGTCCCCCGGGTCTGAGCAGTTGTGTTGCGATGTATGCCGGGTCGTCATCATCAACCCTTTTATCGTCCCACTGCTGGGCACAGGTCTCCTCTCATACAGAGAAGGATTGAGCGTAATCACCACGCTTGTTCAAAGCGGATTGGCGATTTCAGACTTACAAGTCCAGGTCTCCTCAAGATGTTTTTCTTCACCTTTTAATCAGTCATTGATGTCTTAGAAAGTACATATTACTTAGAAAAGTTACACTGGTACTTGCCTGACCTGGAATCGAACCTGCACACTCATCCTTAAGAGGTTGGTGTTTTAGCCACTAGGCCACCACGACTCGTACGATGTGCTAAATGTTGTTGTGTCGGGAGTTTGGTCGTGGAGGGTCTCCAGATCAGTCTCCTTCCTGCGCAGTATCGTTGGTCGTGTTGTTGGGTTTAACAGTTCATCACCTCGCTTAACTGCCGTCTTCCTTTCCATTTGGTCAGTTTTTTGCGTGAATAGGCTCTTAATAATACTAGCGCGCTTTACGAACAATTGCATCACTACTTACCATCGGGTGGGATTGCGGTCAAACACTAGTATTTATGTAACTAGAAATATAAAACAAAATGAGTTAAGTATTCCTAATTTTTAACAACACCATATAAATAGCAGTATATACATGGCGGTGATCCATTTAAGCTACACTAAAGCAGCGGGCACACGGCATTTATTAGCGACGTGTGTGAACAGTGTTTACCTCATACAGTACACCACAACACGAAGTTGAACCCTGCCCTATGCTTTATTTGTTATCAAGTTCAAATGTTAGGAAAATATCGTGAGAAAATAACGAACAATTAGTTACAAGTTTTCAAGTAGTAGACTAGGTTGAACTGGGGTTTAATTTATTAGGTACGTCTGTAAAACTGTAAAACAATGTCCACTTTACATTAAGCAGCATAATGCTAAGCGACAGCAGTTTTACGTGGATGTGACGCATGTTTCCCTCAAATATATCTTATTTTTTGTGTTTTTGTGAACTTTTGCGTCATGTTTACTGCAAATAAACGTTTCTTCTTTCTTTCTTTCTTCCTTTATGACTACCACAATTGGCTTGTATCCTAAAAAATTATTTAATGTCCGTCAGATAGCTTTATAAAAAATATTGAACACGTATTTTTTATTTTTTCTATTATTCAAATACTTAGGAAGATATATTGATTTGAAATGTCGCATGACGTCACGCCATGGTGCAAAATATAGAACGGCGTGACGTAATTAGCCCCACTCTGAAACTTTAATACGCTATATCTCAGTAATTTTTGGTAATTACGACAAAATAAAAAATACGGGGCTTAATTTTTTTTATTATCTGTAAGACGGACTAATTATTTTTTTGATTTTCATACCTTGGATACATCCCTATTGGCAGGGAAATTAGTAGGTATTTATTAGTAGTCTAGCATAGCTTAGTTAGAATTTAGGAAATGGCGAAGGGCGGGCGTTTTGGGAGACTGTCTTATTTAATATTCACGTTCAAAAAGTGCTTATTCCTAATCTAATTTGAACAAATTACTTTTGATTTTGTTGTCATATAATTTTCCTAAATTATAGTTCCTTGTACTCTCAGGTAATTAGAAGACCAATGCTCGTAACTAAAAGCGTGAAATATCTAGTCGCTGATCTCATCTCAGGAAACAATCAACGTCAGAAATTTATCAAAAATAAAGAGAAATTGCTAGTACCTATTGCCCCTCATTAGCATCATCATCAGCATTTCAGCCTAAAGACGTCCACTGCTGGACATAGGCTTCCCCCAAAGTTTGGTTTTTTTAACTTTGGTCGGAGAACCCGTCGGCCCCATCGGGCATCGTTTCTACGGGCAATGTGCCCGGCCCACTGCCACTTTAGTGTTGCAATTCTTCGGGCTATGTCAGTTACTCTCGTTCTTCTGCGGATCTCCTCATTCTTAATTCGATCGCACAGTGAAACCCCAAGCATAGCCCTCTCCATTGCCCTTTGAGTGACCTTGAGCCTTTTTATAAGGCCCATTGTCAGCGACCACGTCTCAATTCCATAAGCCATCACTGGTAACACACACTGGTCGAAGGCTTTTGTCTTGAGACACTGCGGTATTTCGGACGAGAAGATTCTACGTAGCTTCCCGAACGCAGCCCAGTCGAGTTGGATTCGACAATTGACCTCTTTCTCGAAGTTGGACCTTCCTAACTGGATAGTTTGTCCCAGGTATACGTAGCTGTCAACAACTTCGAGAAAAGAACCTCCAATCTTTATAGGAGTGGGTACAACATGGGCATTAGACATGACTTTCGGCTTGTCTATGTTCATTTTAAGACTGATTAGCTCGGAGGCTCTACTGAGGTCTTAGAGCATTGTACTCAGGTCCTCCGCGGTCTCAGCAGCAGCAGGAGAGTCTCGGGAGCAGTGTTTATGTAATTCCTGACTTTCATCAATGCTATTGATGATACTGATGATCTATACACATATTGACATCATTATTTTGTGAAGCTTTCCGCTCTAGCCCGATGTGGTTCACTGTTATTGTTAAGAGCTCATAAGTTGTAAACAGACCTTGGAGCTCATACTAATATATAGGTAAACATTCATACTGTTGTTAACATTAACCCCTTTATTCATAGGGGTTGTATAAAGTGAAATTGTGATTAGCGACTATTTATCCATACATTTTAACGTTTGAACGTGACTTTAATATTTTTTTACATCTCTAATAATACTTAGTATTAATATTATTAAGTAAAGCTGAAGAGTCTGTTTGTTTGAACTAGCTAATCTCACGAACTATTGGCTCGAATTGAAATTATCTTTTGTGTTGTATAGTGCACTTATTTAGGAAGGCTATATAACATCATGCTGTGATCAAAAAGAGCGAAGATATAGTGAAAAATGAGGCAAAAAGACTTCCGTTGCGTGCACCGTATAAACGGTCAAGTTAACCAAAAATATGATATGAAACTTCTTAATTGCGATCATAATAACAGAAAACCGCGTCCGCGTCAGGACGAAGCCGTGCGTAGTAATATTATAAAGAATATAATTTCTTTGTTTGTGTGTAGGTGGAAGGTATTCTTTGGAATAACAGTCAGTTGTTTTTTTTGCAATTGATAGCCTTATTCTTGAGGAATGCTAGTTAATATCAGGCCTTTGGGAGCCGGGCAAAAATAATCAAAAGCCAGGAAACGTTAAACCTCGGAAAAAGTCACGGGTAGGAGCTAAAAATAAATCCTTAAATTGTTAGGGCTTAGTTATTAGGTAAATTGGTATAGCCGTATGAGTACTTAGATCGTAAAGTTTTTGTAAGCTAGGTTGTGCCATTAAAAGGATTACAATGTGAATGGCTGGGTTCCACTGCTAATAACTTGCTTGTAAAATAAGTTATGCCTACTCTTATCGTAGGAAAGCTTTATGGGTCGCGGTGTAAACCTGAACGAAGATACGCTTTTACAATACGTTTGATGGTTTACTATTTAGCTTTATAGATCTATGAAACCCAAGGAATCTTGGTTTGCTTTTATAAATTTAAGGGTTTGTAAATCATTTTGCGATACAATATGTTTCTACGACCTTCTTTGTTTTTATAAGTTATTTATTAATGTTCTTCAGAACTTGAACTTGGTAAGTGAAGAGCGGGACGTCCGTAAATTTCTACTACTACTGTAGATGGATCGATGATCATAAAAATGTGGCCGGGAAAGACTCGATGCGGAAGATGGAGAACAGGGTATTGTAGTACAGTCTGGCCTATAGCCACCACCTGGAGGATACCTGGTACCAGGCATCCGCGATAGGCGGAGTTGATTGGTTGATAGATATCTCTCTTTAATCCAACAGCACTAAGCAACTTTTTGAAGTGAAACTTCTTTACGCACGCTTGACTTGGGGAGTAAGCTGGCGAACGCGTGACGTAAGCGTTACGAAAAGTGATCGGGCAAGGCGAACGGAAGTTAAGTGGGGGATATACCTAAGCACAGAGGCGCCCGTGGCGCGAGCTTGGTACTACAAGGTCTACAACGAGTTTTTTTTTTCATTAAAAATAGAAGATCCATGCAAAAATATTAATTTACCAATGAAACCATGAAATAAATTTAAATATTTATAGAAAATTAATATATGTATATGTGTATACATGTATATATTGTACACACATATATATATATATACATACAGATGGAGCGAAAGAAGTTTCACTTCAGTCGTGTGGTCATAAGCACACTCGTATTTTTTTTATTGATTGCTAATGTCGTAAGGTAGTATGGTGACATGTAAAATCTACCAACCCACACTGGGCCAGCGTGGTAGATTATGGCCTCCTCGATCTCATCGAGAGGGGGCCTGTGTCCCAAGAGTGGGTACAACATAGGTTGGTTATGTATGTCCTAAGGTAGATCACTTACTCTAGGAAATATTAATTTAGTTTTGTATATGATTTAGGCATTAGGTATCAACACAAAAAAAAAACAACTAAATAAAAACTTTTCCTTTTCAAAAAAAACCTATAAATACTTACCTATTTCACATTCCTTTCACTAGAAAGAGTAGGTATTCCGTTAGTGATACGGGACACGCTTATTATATGGGTAAATTGGATTTCTGATCTTCGAACATCTTAGATTTAAGCTGATCGGATTTCTGTCAACAACATTACTTTTGATGTACTAGCGAATACATTACGTTATGTGATATGTTTGAGTTATTTATCTCTTGAAGTTGGATTTGTAATATTGATCGTAATGAAGTCTAACAGTGATGAAGAAATGTAGCAGCAGTGTGAGCCTGACGCAGGTCCTCAACGGACACAGCTGTTTCGAGAGGTTTCTGTTCCGTATAAGGTGGGAAACGCCATTGTGTCATCGTCGGTGGAACATACGGTGGAGGTCTGCATGGTTCAGGTAGATCACCGTGTCCTTGTGGTGGCGATCGGCGGCGATCTCTCGCGTCCGACCCTGGTTCAGGCCATGGTCCGTAGCCGGAGTGCATGGCAGGCAGGGGCGTGCACAGAGATTTCGGATGGGGTAAGCATGCATTCACTACCGAAATCTCTGTGCTTATACATCGTTATTTTTTCTTTATATGAACCCTGAATATAGTTTGTTCAGAATAAGCAACTGAATCGATTGCAATCATTTTTACACCATGTATGTTATATTTATTCACAAATACATTTAGCCATTGTTGCATCGTGGCAACAGCTGACGGAGGTCAACGCCCCACGTGCCCATCGGCTGAGCGTGGACCATATTTTTCGTTTATTAAGCGATTCGTCGTGACCACGGAACGCAAAATTTTGTTTACCTAAAAAGCAGACGATATCGATTAACCTTTTGAATTTTTTTCTATTGGGCCTCTCGATGTTTAATTTTAAATGTCTATTCAAACTAGACACTATTCTACCTTTTCCAAAAAAACTGGTACTTTAAACAAAAAAGAGAAGGGGGCTTTGTAAAAATTGTTTAAATCTGAATATCCATAACCCCAAACATTATACTATCATGTTTTGAAAATAATATACACGGGAAACAAAATAATTTGTGTGTACACAGCCTGCTAACCAATTATAATTATCATAATACTTTTTATTAAAACAATGTGTGATATTACCTTTTTTGAGTAACATCGAAATCGCGAACACAACGCCCTTTAATTTATATTTTTGCTCAAAACTTTACATTGAAACAGGGACCGTTTTAAGTTCATCTAAATACAAATCTCACAGGTATAATTTTGCATATTTTAGAAAGAAATACGTATTAAAGTAAATAAACTTAATTCAATTCATTTGCACTTAAAACGAAAACAATCATCACAAATCACTACAACAAAAAAATGGAGTAATTTATCATTGCAAAGTTGGTAAAATAAATAGGTATTTTAACGAAAAACAATTATGCTACTTGTCATAGCCTCTAAACTTGGTCGGTTTGTGAAATAGGCACTGCCTTTTCGGCCTTAAAACTGAATGAACTTCTGCGGCCACACACGACAACTTTACGCACACCATCAAATAATTTTATTCACATACACTACACGACCGTTCTCGCTAAAAAATAAGCAAATTTAGTTCGTGCCTACGTCGCTCTACGCTCCGTAGCGCTGGTGATGCACCCGCGGTACGGGCGCATTATAAATTTCTCATGGGCAATAGGCTCGTCCCTTGTATATATCGGACTTGGATATAATAGGCAAAATGACAGTTTAATTAAAGCAGACTTCTTTTCTTCTTGAGGAGATCCGCCGAAGAACGAGAGTAACTGACATAGCCCGAAGAATTGAAACACTAAAGTGGCAGTGGGCTGGACACATTGCCCGTAGGACCGATGCCCGATGGGGCCGATGGGTTCTCGAGTGGCAACCACGCACCGGAAGACGTAGCGTGGGTAGACCCCCGACGAGGTGGACCGACGACCTGGTGAAGGTCGCGGGAAACCGCTGGATGCGGGAGGCTCAGGACCGGTCGTCGTGGAGAACCTTGGGGAGGCCTATGTCCAGCAGTGGACGTCTTTCGGCTGAAATGATGATGATGATGATGAGACTTCTTTTCTACCTTCTGGTGAATTGTTTCTGTTTTAGTTTTCATTATGAGACTTTTTGTGTATTATTTGTTTGTTTTATTATTTTTATTTAATATTATGTTCTTATTTAGGATACTTTGAAATTTTGTTGTATGAGTGACAATAGATACATTTTCTTTCTTAAACTTATGTGTAATTCTTAGAAGACCTAATAGTTTTAGATACGAGTATTTTTTTTTTTTCATAAAACATATGTATACTAGGATATTACAATATAGGATTATTAAAGCTCTAGTTTGCAAATATCTACAGGACAATAAGGCACAATTCTCCTACTTTAAAGCATTCAAAATCTAATCGCAGTCTCCTCTCAGAAACAATAAAATGTCAAACATTTGTCAAAATGCGCAGAAATTAGAGGTATTTTTGACTGTAAGAGACCAAGATCTGAAGGCAAATTCTACTAATTTTAAGCATTCATGATGTATTCACAGTCTCATTTTCATATCTCGTATTCAGCCTATTATATAATGTTCCCACTCCTGGGATACAGGCCTCCGTGGGCCGTAATCTACCTCGCGGCCCAGTGCTGGTTGCTAGATATTACATGCCTTCGAAATTTTGACGACAAATAATAAAAAATACCTTTCCCAAAATCAGGGGTGTTTTTGACACGTTGAGGCTGAGATCAGATTACGAAAATTGCCCCTCAATATGAACAATATTAAAACTACAGGAATTGCCCCTCTGGATCTAAGAATTTTATTTAAACTAGATTAGGCTAACTGCTCTCAAAACGGTGAAGGGATACATTTTTTTTTAATAATTATAAACTAGCGCTTGACCGCAATCCCGCCTGATGGTAAGCAGTGATGCGATCGTTGATGGTAAAGCGCGCTAGTTTATTAAGAGCCTTTTCACTCAGAAAAACTGAGCGAATAGGAAGGAAGACTACAGTTGAGCAAGGTGATGCAATGTTAAACCCAACAAACACAACCAACGATGCTGCGCCAAAGGGAGATTGATCTGAAGACCCTCCACGACCAAACTCTCAACACAACAACATTAGGCGCATCGTACCCGGCACACATCGCAACTCAACTGCTCAGACCCCTCCTCCGTACGGCTTCACCAGACATCATGCCGGAACACGACAAATCGCTTGGCGGCAAGGCTTTGTCTGGTGGGTGGTAACTTCTGCCGGCGGCCGATGTTATGACCTACCACCGAGAGAAAACGTGAGGAAGCGGCATGTTCTAGAGCCAAAAACTTCGAAAACATGTGACATCCACTAAGTCGCACTGCGCCTGAGTGGTGGATTAAGGCCCACTTCCTCTCATCGAGACGAGGCCGTTGTCCCAACATTGCAAACAATATAGGCTGAATATGTATGTATGTAGGTAGTTAAAACATAAAGCATGTTGTCAAAAACATAAAATAAGAACATTTCAAAACAAAATTAATGATAATTTATTCGCAGATCAGGAGTCTAGTCGCTCTTAGCCTGGCGACAAATTAACATCTGACAAGATTAAAATTAATGCAAATGCACTTAAGTTAATTAAATCAAAGTCGAATGAAGCTCTAGCAGTTCGTCACAATTGTAGGATTACTTAAACATTTGATTGTGAGTATTACTCTGCCTAATGACGTCTGCACCCTCGAAGATAGGGGTGAAGAATGTGACTACTTTCATGTTGTTCGAAAGTATTTTTGACAAAGTTTTGTAATTTATTTTAAGTAAAAAAAAAAAAATGCCTAATTACTTATTTCATATATGTACGTTCCTATACGAGCGGCAACGACAATCTTCACCATAAACTTCATATGATTTCTTGCACCGTATTTTTTCTCTTTCGAAAGTAAAACTTTGATGTTTCTCATGACAATGCTAACATCTTCAACTTAATTTTTAGTGAACTACTAATGACACTCAATTGTAGATAAAATAAAATCTAAAGTCTTATCTATAAAACAGTATAAAATAATATAGGCCACGCAATCACTACTAGATGAAATATCTAGTTCACGCAATCTGTGAGAAAAAGGCACATTAATTAACTATCGAACAACCTTAACAGTTGGCGTCAGCCATATACATACTGGTACATGTCGACAGCTGCCGTCCACCGAGGTAACTGCAGCAGTTCACAACGTGCTGGTGTACTAGAGTATCATAGTAGTATATACGAGTACGGAGCTGCACGTTCTCGACTGCAGTTGCACCTATCGACGACAGTTTACAGTTAATCCGTAAAACATTTTAATAATTACATACTATGAAACCTATGCACGATATCCAGTCGATACAAAGGCATAGCTTGTTCTTATATAAGTGAAACATGCAAATCTATTCTTAAATTCATACACGTATCAACATAATATTATGCACTACATTGTTTGATTAACATTTATATTGTGTATTGTAAGGTTTGGCACATATAGCTAGCAGGTAAATAATCCAAACATTAAATTCACTGAACAAAGCTGATCCCGAAATCACAGAATGCCAAACTAGTTCATCGTTGTTATTAGCGAATGGAATACATCCTCTAATCATAGTAGACTTAGCAATCACTTTGCTATCAAGTCATACATAGGTAGTGCCTAAGTAACAGGACCGATGCGATACAAAAGTGCTGAAGAAAAGTGTTGTAAAGCCCAAAAAAAAAAAAAGATTTTTCCTTTTGTCGCAAAACCCTTTCTCTGTATATGTATTTTCGTTATTGTTCAATCACCTGCATATTGTTCATTTCATTGGTTGATTTGCCCACGATTGCATGTATAGAATGACTGCCGAAGAAAACAAATGAATTACAGAATTACAGGTTATAGAAAGATTAAGAGTACGGCGCCATGTTAATAATGAAAAAAAGGAAATGTTACGAGTGCTTTGCGTACAAATCGAGAAATGTATACTTCGTGGTGTAGAAATAGAAGCGGTCACACTTCGTGTCCTAAATATAGTCCTGAACTATCCCCTCTCCGTACTCAATGATTTTTTAAATATAATACATGCATTATTCAGAAATTAATCGAATGTACGATTGTTCCTGATCCCAACATATTGCCAACAGACCGAGGAGCGAACATATAATTCCATATATGATATAGTTACAATACGATACATATCCCTTTGTGAGAGAAGATTGATAATTGTATATCCCATAGCTGAAGTTAATTGCAATCAACCGGGCTACGTAATACGATATAAATATTTAACAATCACAACGTTGTCATGCAAATACGTCAGCTCAGACGAATCTTTTTGGTCACTATTTAAATATTAAATTATTCGACTTTTCAGTATTGATGAAAAATTAAAAATGTGTTTTTAAAGCGGTATAAAATAAATCATAAACGTACAGTCTGCAATACAAAGGAATGTAAAGATTGATAATTTAGTTTATGAAAGTAAAACAAATAAAATAAATATTCACATGGCCAGGAGCTGGCCTATTTTTTCACGAAAGAGCATTACAATGTAACGTGGCAATGTTGACAGCTTTTTGAACGCTTTTCCTGTTGATAGAGTCGTGGATGATTTTTGTGACTCTTTTCCCTCTTTTTTTAAACCCTTGTTCTCAATAAATAAATATTTTTTTGGTGTTTTTCAAAGAATAGGCGTATATTTTAAAGTGAATTCTTATTTACCTATATTCATCTTTCTTTTTTTCTTTTGGAAGCGACCCAGCTGATTAGCAACATCGCATGGATTTACTTCTTTTTTTCTTTCTACATTACAAAAACAAACCCTGAATTAGCTGATACAGACCATGCTAGTAATGTAGGTCAGGGAATAAAGAAATCGATCAGGCGTTTTCTGATCTCCACAAACAGTTGAAAGGAGATTTTATTTAACGAGTATTACGGTCAGCACAAACGTTGAGCTTAAATATAAGCTGCTAAGAGAGAACAAACAAAATCTAGTTAACATAGTAAACGAGTTATAACAAACTAAGTTTTCTATGCATTCACAATGCAAACACCTAGCTGAACGTACCAAGGAGGTTCTAGACGAGTTGAAAGGAATTTCTGCAAGGAACATGCAAGTATGCAGATGTTAATGAAATTATTTCTGGGAAAGTAAGATCTGAGACGGGTGCAATGCCCTGAGTGCTGCCAGCAATTTGCATTTTGAATACTAATGACGGGGAGCACTCACCACGGCGACATCGCCGTGAACACTATAGAATAATAATAAAATTGCACGAAATGTAATTATTGGTTAAAATGTTCCAGGCTTTAAAATGTAGCGAAGTGGAAATTATTTGCCGGCTTTGTTAACATTAAACGCAATTTTATATAAATGTTTTGCCAGCGGAAACAGACTGAAACACTTTTTATGGAAATACAACAATAATACGCCAAGAAGATTCCACAAAACCGAGAGGGAGAGAATCTGCCCAAACACTTAATCGACTTTAAAGCAATTCTATTCGACTTCAAAAACCCGGACTAATGTCAGAAGAATAAAAAGTAATTCAGTGGCTGTTAGCTGTTCAACAAATTGTCCATTTTGAAATTTTCGAGCGACTCACAGCCTGCAAAAACTGTTCTCAGTAGCGGACAGGGCGACTGGGCGATAAGGAGTGCTTTTATTAAATTTTCTCGCATCGCCTGACTAATGCTGCCCAGCTGACGCGTATCCGACACACTTACTTTCTCTTTTTCGCTCGCTTGCGAAATTTATACGGATTGCTAAACACTGCCGTCATATTTTCCACGAATTTACTGCCTGGGGACCATTCTGACACGACATTATTATGAAATAATAACGTCTCAGTTAACATTAGATTTCTAACAATAAATAAGTCGTAAAATAACAATTGAGTCGCTCTAAAATACTCTAAATTAATACGGTAATAGTTTCTAACTGAATCAATCTAAATGAACAACGGATTAAATGGGGCGATTTAAAATTGGCTAACATTATTGAACATCTACAATAGCGAAACGTTTGTTCTGTTCACATTAATTAAGAATGTTCGTTTTGCGAACACTACAGTCGATGGGAGAGAGCGCTCAGCCCATTCGATTCCACGAAATTCATTAATTAATTTAAACATTCATGCTTAATTATCGAACTCTTCAATTAAAAATGCCTTTTCATTTGTTGCTTTATTTGTTAACACTATTACACTCGTTAAGTTAAATGCAAATATTGGAATTTTCGCATGTAAATCTATGTATATCGTCGGACCTTTGGCGGTTGTAATGGACGAGTAATGAATGGAGTAATTATGTTTAACGGTGCTAATTACTTATGGGGTGATTTAATGGCGATCAAATACGTCCCCGAGGTTTAATTCAATTTGACCTTCAAGTGAACCATTGAGTGGTGTTCATGATCGGTAATTTCTGATTCAATTTGGAGACAAGCTTTTCACGTGTTTTGGACGACAGAAAACCTTTCCGAAAACAACGAATTCTCATATAGACATCTGACATGCTGTTTACGCAATATTGTTTTAAAAATACCGCTTTATCCATAAACTCCAACAATGGGTGACCTGGTTTACGCTTGGAAACCAGAATTTTGAGATCGTCTCAAAGAGAATGAATTCCTTATCCTTACGTAGTCCGGTACGTATCACTGAATCAGAAACTTTTAATGGTGCGACTCGTCAGCAATCTGTCTGTGGGACTCTAAAGAAGGTATTCTATCAGACCGTAGCGTAATACGGACGAAGAAATTGTCCTCCCGTCGTAAAACTTCTCGGCATTTGGTTTTTGGACAACAAGCTGAAAACGAATGACACAGCTCAAATAGATTTGATTTTTGCGGTATAAATCCAGTCTGAAATCTAGACACGAAAAATTTTAGAACAAAGAATTGTCAGCGAGAAAGTATCACCTTTAAAGCTTTGTACTGTTTGATTTTTATGCTTTATTTGATATCGTTGATATGCAGAGTATTGACCGACTGTTTATATTTAAGAGTAAGAAGGAAATATTTCGCTTGAACTATTTATCATACTTAAAATTCCACAGACATCACAGGAATTCCAGGGGAAATCCGTTATAATTAACAACATAACCACATTGTACTTATGTCTATATGTATACCACCTCTAGTTGTGTATTGTAGTAACCTTCCTAAGGCATGAGTAAAATAAAATTTATTTATTTTGAAACAGTCTCCCTACTCTAGGAATTACTCCTGTATAGTGGTTGCGTTTACAAACATTTAAACTTACAATAAACAGCCAGACCCGGAACGACTACCTGTAGGCTAAACATACAACTTTATTTTTTGTTTATGCGAATCTATGTAAAAAAAATTAAAAAGATGATACCACAAAGTTATGAGCGATAACAAGCTCATAACTTTGTGGTATCATCTTTTTCTTCATCTTTACTTGGTTGTCCCAACAAAAATATGGTCAATGCACCATTCACCCGTCCGCGCCTGAAGCGGCGCGGCACGGGGTGTCTTGTCTCACTCCGTTCCTAGTACTATGATCTACCGTCAGCTGTGTACACTCGCTAACCACACTGCAACAATTTCTAAATGTATTTGGGAAAAAAATATAACATGATGTAAAAATTATTGGAATCGATTCAGTTGTGTTTTCTGAACAAACTACATATATTCAGGTTTCGTATAAAGGAAAAATAATGTTGTATACAGGGTATATCTGACATTCTAACGCAAACTTCGCGAGAAGGCTACACCGCATGCCACTAATAAAATTATGATAGTCATTTATGTCGTTAATAAGCGGTTACAGAAATAACAGTGTTTAAAAAAATGTGTCGGCAAGCGTGCCGCCGCGGGTGTTTGTGGGTATGACTTTGACCCCTGACGTCTTCTTCATCTTAACGTTAATCCCAGTCCGCTTTACCAGTCTAACTTTTCTTTTTGGCTAAACTTCGATATTTTCCATGAAGCGACTGCCGTCTGACCTCCACAACCCGAAGGCGATATCGAAGCATTGCAGTTAGACCAATTGTTGGACTTTTGAGGGCTCCAACAACCAAAAATCGACTGCCATTAGATGTTCGTATGGCAACCGGGACCAACGGCTTAACGTGCTTTCCGAGGCACGACCAGACCAGTGCAAATATTCATATTCATACATACAAATATTTGCACTGCGCGGGGATCGAACCCGCGCCTCCTTGCGCAGCGGCCGCGTTGGCTACCGCTAGGCCACGGAGGCTGTCAACGTTGACCCCTGATGTGAACTCTATTAAATCAGCTGATAGGGTAGTTTTTCGAGTTCTGTTCACATTGCGCTTTTTTGTGTAATTAGCAAATTAATAATTTTTTACTCATAAATCTTATTGGGTTATAAATGTATAGGAATTATGAACGGTTTAAAGTGAAAAAAACTGCATATTACTTTTTTTAAATCAGGAAAAAACCAACAAAAATTCCACCACTGGGGGATTCAGAATCATGTACTGGATCCATGGTACTCGTTTGTGCGTCGATGTCAGATACACCCTTTATTTGTTACGTGCGGCTATCGAACCCGCGATACGCACCCAGCACTCGATCGTTCCACGACTGCGCCAACCGTGTTGACAGAAACTTAAAATTAATCTGAACACTATTCATACTGTGCAACTTAAGTTGTTAGAAAGCCACAGGAAATTAATGACACCGTACACTTCAGGCTTAAGATAGACTGTGGATGGTATACAAACAATATGACGACGGTGTGACCGTCGGACAACTCACGTGCACGTCTTCTAGAGCTTGTTATGGGACAAACTTTACACGTGACCACTTCCAATACTGCTTAGTCATATTTTCTCGAAGAAATATATACTTGCAGTGTACAGAATTTTCTTGTTTTTGAGTTTAGTTGTTTTTTATTTTTTTTAAATCTAGACGAATCATATCTATCAGAAGGGATTACATGTTTTACTGGCATACAGTTTTTTGATATTTCCGCCATGTTGGTGGTTAACGGTCTACAAACATTGTCGTTACCATGATACTAAAGGCAACAAAAGGATTATAAGTAAGATAAAAATATGACTGATTCTTTTGATTATCTTAGCGCAGGATATAGTGATTAAGCTCCATACTGAGCAGTGCTCGTCTCTTTACTTACTGAAAGTAGATTTTCTTTCTGGCTGAAAAAGCAACATGGTAAAAAATACATACGATCAGTGCCCTGAAATATTGACAAGCATTTTCGCTCTCCAAAGACGATACAAACACAATACAACTTACCTTTTTTATCTCCAACAATGTAGTACAATCGATCCAATACTTCTTTTGAAGTTTTATCATCGTATTATTCACATAATCTGGGATCCTTTTACCATTTTGTAGGACCTTTCCAAGGAATGACACCGTTTGTTCCGATACTGCAGCATCTGCGAGGTTATTTTGATCTGATTTTTATTCAAACACAGTTTATGCCAAGGACGGACCCGAGATATTGTTTACAAAGCATAAAGAAGAGAAATGAAGACTAGTGGAGCCCTGGCGTACGTTGGCCTGCCTGCGGTTGTTGTGTGGTGCATATTATAAGTTGTAGAGAGACGTAGCAAACTATAACTCGCGCGAGTTAACTATGCACCTCGCTTTGTGACGTCATTCGGACGGTACCATTTGCAAAAATGAGATTATTATGTTAAAAAAATATAAATTTCATTTTTTTTTCATGGTAATAAAGGGTCGTATTGATGATAAAGCGTCTTAATACTCATTTTACTCATGACGTTTTGTAATTGAATTGATACATATGAACTGAAATATAATGTTGGTGCAACCAACAGGCTTCACTAACGCGTCGTATATGTAAAAAACAAAAACAAACCTAATAAAAAAACTTAACAAAGCAAAAACTCCACAGAAACGGTAATAAAAACAGGGGATTTAAACTGAATTTAGAGAATTGTAACAAAGGTGCTATCATTACGAAGCGCTTACGGCGAATGGGGAGCGCTGCGCGGGGAAGCCGGAGAGGGTCGCATTCCAGGGAGGTGCACAGTTAACTCGCGCGAGTAGTACGTTGATAATGGTTAAGGTGCCCTATTACCATTATTTCCACTCAGCATTTTATTCCCGTGGGCGTTATTGGATTTTTCCATTAGACATTTCTCAGTAACAGTGAGTTTGGATGTCGGCGGTGTAATACGACCCTACGCCTGATCTTGCTCCGGTCTTATCAGATTGCCATGTTATCGAACTAAGAGAGTGAGAGAAAAGTGCATACGCTTGTGCACTGTGATGTCTCCCCCTTTATTGGAGATTGGCGGCTATAGTCGAAATTCTGTCTGGAGGACTATGAATATCATTACCGTGTGATGATTTGACCATACTTTTTGATTGAATCATTTCAATGTGCAATGAAGGTCCAACTTCGAGAAAGAGGTCAATCGTCGAATCCAACTCGGCTGGGCTGCTTTCGGGTAGCTACGTAAAATCTTCTCGTCTGAAATACCGCAGTGTCTTAACACAAAAGTCTTCGACCAGTGTGTGTTGCCAGTGATAACTTTTGGAATTGAGACATGGTCGCTAACAATGGGCCTTATAAGAAGGCTCAAAGTCACTCAAAGGGCAATGGAGAGGGCTATGCTTGGGGTTTCACTGCACGATCGAATCAGGAATGAGGAGATCCGCAGACGAACGAGAGTAGCCGACATAGCCCGAAGAATTGCAACACTAAAGTGGCAGTGGGCTGGACACATTGCCCGTAGGACCGATGCCCGATGGGACCGACGGGTTCTCGAGTGGCGACCACGCACCGGAAGACGTAGCGTGGGTAGGCCCCCGACAAGGTGGACCGATGACCTGGTGAAAGTCGCGGGAAACCGCTGGATGCGGGAGGCGTAGGACCGGTCGTCGTGGAGAGCCTTGGGGGAGGCCTATGTCCAGCAGTGGACGTCTTTCGGCTGAAATGATGATTTCAATGTGCCACGTTAATTCTTATCATCATGCAGCGTTGCCTCTTTTTATTACATCAGTTTCTAAATCTTACCATCAGTTACCATCTTAGTCTTTGCTTGCCTTTAACGTTGTGGTCAATCTCGATGTTTTAACCAGTTCTCTTTCGCTTCCGCTTATAATTTAAATACTCCATCGGAATTTGCATTCGGGGCGGCGCTGCCGGGACTATCCCGGGAAACTCTCCCGTCGGGACACTATCTGAATAGGTATGTATTTCTAAGTGGCCTAACTGCCACGTAAAGATATATGTACACGTGTTTCTGCTTCACTCAAATCACTTCAGAAATTTCGAAACTGTTCTAATTGTTTCCACTTTCCAGTTATATCGAAACTATTTATCCTGATTGTTAACTATATTAATTTTAGTTCCTATGTTCTCTAAATGTCAGAGTGAGGTCCAAGGTAAGCATACTCATTCTGAAAATTACGCCTCGATTATTTCTATTATGCGGTGGTAACTAGCTTGTAGTTCACTTCTAAGCCATAGATGGCAGCACGTGTATCATTGGCAATGCTGTTTTTAGAAACAATGTTACTTCGGTTGATGGTAAATTTCTCAGTGGTTTCGATAATTTTATGTTGAATGTAATCAATATAGAATACGATACCATCGAACTATAGAATTGCTATTATGCCATAGAATAACCTAAAAGTAATTAGATACTTTTGAAGAGTCATATGGTTTGAAAAATAAAACTAACAATTTCTATTGTATATATTACTCGTGAGTCTTTTGCAAAGTATTTTCTACTATCTTTCTACTTATACTTTCAGAGTATATATTTTGTTGTTTTGGTACGGGATGTGCTCCACTTACAATATTGTGAAAAATCGTCTGTTTACCGGGGTTCTAGCCAAGAAACTAACAAAAGCCACTGTTTTATATCTACAAAAATTCAGTTAATAGTATTTGGCAGAGGGAACTCTTCCAAGCGAGTGGCTGGATTATAAAAATTACTGGAATAACGAGCGGCTTTCTGTGGAAATTGTTTACGTAGGTACTTGGTAAACGGTGGCGTTTGAGGATTTTTTTTTTTGGTTTTGCGGTGGAAATCTTTATGGATTCTTCCGTTGTGGGGATGATAGAGAGTTAGGTATGGCCTTTTACCAGCTAAAACTTGGTGTTTCATCTTTACCTATGGCCGGGCATAGCATTAACAGCATCCCGACAGCCCTCAGCCCGCTGTTTCTCAGTGGTTCCCATCTCCCCATGCGACCATTCGCGTAATTTTAGCACCCACGATTCAGAGTCAGGCCTACCCCGTAGCGGGTTGCGCAGGTTGCATCTCCCTTTTCGCTCACAGGGCCTGGTGGAGCTCAGACAATGGGCCTTAATAACTCAAGGCAGGGGTCTTTCACCACGCACCAGCTCCTCTCCGCGCCACCAATATAGTGACGTGACGCTTATGGGTTAGGATTATAATAATTTTAATCAAGCTTAGTTATAGACGCGTATATACATATGTATTTAAGTATAGACCTAGCTAGAGGCGTCAATTGTATTGTTAATATTGTATACTGTTCTTTTCTTATGATTATTTTTCGCTTTTCTGGGTTTTCTATCTAAACGGTGTCAACGGAACTCTATTATTAAGTCTCCGATGTTCATTCGTCAGTCTGTGAATCGTAATAAATAGAGAGTTGAAATTTTCACAGACTGTGAATTTCTACTGTTACCATAATAAATAAAAGTAAGTTAAAAATAAAGGGATTGCTATAAAAAAAGTTTTTAGTCAAATATATATTGTTAAATATTGTATGTTCATTTCGTACTTGCGCGGTTTAGCTTTTTCTCGCTTAGACTCGGAAAATTAGAGTCTATAGGCGAATAGATACAGCTTTATTTACGCACTTTTATTAACAGTAATTTCCTACCGGGTATACTTACGTGCCATAGACTATTAGATGTTTACTACTTACTAGTATTTCATATACGTACGGAGGACGGGTCTGAGCAGTTGTGTTGCGATGTGTGTCGGGTATGATGCGCCAAATGTTGTTGTGTCGGGACTTTGGTCGTGGAGGATCTTCAGATTAATCTCCCTGTGGCGCAGCATTGTTGGTCGTGTTGTTGATTTTAACAATGCATCACCTCGCTCAACTGCCGTCTTCCTTCCTATTCACTAAGTTTTTTTTAGTGAATAGGCTAAATAAACTAGCGCGCTATACCATCAACGATTGTATCACTGCTTACCATCAGGCGGGATTGCGGTCAAGCACTAGTTTATAATTATTAAAATACGCAGTATACATATATATTCCCCGACTAACAATAAGACCAGTAGGATAAAAAATACCAAGGAAGTAAAAGATGTTATGTCAAACGTATGAATAGATATAGAGCATTGACACAACTGACAAAACTGACAACACACAACACTAAATGACAAAACTGTATTAGTTTTTGGGTCTAATTATAACTCCTATCCACATAAAATTACGCAAATTGAATAAACCAGTTCCGCTGAAGCGATAAATAGAATATCTCATTCACAAACGATACATTTACTATACATCTAATCCATTCAATAGAAGTTAATATACATACGTACGTCACAACTCATTTGCCTTCGATTCATCTACCACCCATCACGGCACTACCACATCGTTCCGAATTTGGTAGTGAAGAGATTTGCATTTAAAGCGAGTTCCTACCACGACGTTATCGCGACTCCGCGGCCCCGGCTCAATGTCTCCCCACTCTCCTCGACAAAATGGTCCCATAGAAAAACGAGCGAAAGCATTTTTTGGAAAAAGCTTGGCAACCCTTTTAGACGGTGTATTAAAAAAGAATGACGTATCTACACTGTCTTTGTGAACCATCGTCTCTTCTGACACCGTTGAAATAAGTGTAACCTACCTGTATTGTTCAAGATATAGGTCAATGCGGGCAGTTGCTGAAGTCATAATAAAAGAACACTATATTTTAAAATTCGTTTGATGTTACTACTGGCGTACTTTATTCAAAAATCTATCAATAAAATTTTAGAGTAACGGATTGACGATTCCTATTCGTCGAAGAATGAAGGCTGCCAACTGAATGATAAGAAAATGTACGTTTTTTTTATTTTTTCAAATATTTAGTGCCAAAATTCTATTTCGCTCTTTGTGCCGACTTATTTATATTTCACTAACGGCTCGCGACTTCGTTCGCCTTTTTTGATATGCTCTGCTCCTATTGGTCGCAGCGATGTTATATAGTAGGCTATATAACATCGAAGCCTTCCTGGATTAATGGAAGTTTCCAACGCAAAAAGAATTATTCAAATCGGACCAGTAGTTCCTGAGATTAGCGCGTTCAAACAAATTCTTCAGCTTTATATGTTAGTATAGATTAGTTTACCTAGAAATAACCCATAACATCACAAAGCCACATAAAATTGTGTCTAAATTCAATTTCATAAAATCTCATGAAACAACGCAGATTATCTTTTGATGTTCAAGCTTACATGAAACGCTAGGTAATAAGCGTGCTCATGGTAAAATTAGCGTGTTGCACTTTTCTCGCACGTTTGCGTTCGCGGGCCTTTATTACCGTGTTATATTTTTCTCGCAAGTTTTCGCTCGCGGACCCTTACGGGGTGGAATCAAAATAAAATGCTTTACGCTTTGGCACATTTCAACGAAGTTCCCTGGTTCCCTGCAGGTAGTCCTAACTTCAAAGCGGCTTACAAACGGACGCCCCTAGACAACATTCGCTAATTCACTTTGATGTCACCCCTCGCGTCCCTTCCTTCACCCCATCCAGTAACGAGAAAACGCGCCTTAAAACTTTAAACTCAGCGCGATGTAAAATATTATTAAACGCGCAACAAATTTCTAATATTTTTACAAACGAGAAATTGTTTTCAAACTTCTTTGAATGGGAATTTTCCCGACGCCCCGTTGAAACAACAAAAGAATATTCAAGCGATTTTTTTATTAATTTAAAAAAGCAAAATTAGAAACATCGCTTTGAAGTTTCAATTCTATTTAGTAAAATAATAAAATTGTTTTTTCGCTGTGTTATTTTACGGCATTTGTGTTATTTTAATCCTTCTTTATTTATTTTTTCAATAACTTTATATTAAGTTAGATTACTGCAATACAAACAATACCACATTCTGTATGCTTGCTTGTGTGTATGCTAACACACATGGTAAACTTCACACTATGGACATGATTCTGGAGTCTTTGTAGTTTCCGTACATACTCCCATTGTTAGCCGATAAAGGTATTAGGTAGACAACAGTGTTATTCGTGAATACTAAACCTAACCTCTACAAGGCCTTCCAAATCGGTAGTACTAGTTAAACTGAATTGGAAACATTTACAGCGAAGGAAAATTTAGTGGCACTAATAACAATTTTAACTTCACTCAAACGCTAATTTTCAGGTTTTTGTTGGATAATAATGCGTAAAGGTAATTATTATAAGTAATACTATACTACTTTGATTATATCCCTATGTTTGTTACTGTGTTTACAAAAATAATAATATAAAAAACCCTGTAAAATATTTCGTAGAAATAAAATATTTGATAGGCATCAACTGCAGAACTAGTGTTATTTTCGTAGACATTCGATTTAACGCTTAATTATTTTGAACCTTATTTGATGCCATGATGCGTTAATATATGATGCTGCGTCAAAACGTATGCAATCTCTTTCTCGGTGGTAGGCCATAACAACGGCCGCCGGCAGAAGTTATCACCCACCAGACAAAGCCTTGCCGCCAAGCGATTTGTCGTGTTCCGGCACGATGTCTGGTGAAGCCGTACGGAGGACGGATCTGAGCAGTTGTGTTGCGATATGTGCCGGTTACGATGCGCCTAGTGTTGTTGTGTTGGGAGTTTGGTCGTGGAGGGTTTTCAGATCAATCTCCCTTTGGCGCAGCATCGTTGGTCGTGTTGTTGGGTTTAACATTGCATCACCTCGCTCAACTGTCGTCTTCCTTCCTATTCGCTCAGTTTTTCTGACTGAATAGGCTCTTAATAAACTAGTGCGCTTTACCATCAACGATCGCATCACTGCTTACCATCAGGCGGGATTACCGTCAAGCGCTAGTTTATAATTACTAAAAAAAAAAAAAAACAAATCTCGTCGTAGTTTTTGCGTAGCAGCAATAAAACACACCGAAATATTTTTCACTCATACTCAATACATTATCCTTACAATAGTCAATCAATCATCCACATTAAAGATAAACCTGTTCAGATACACTCCCAAAAACGAATAAAACGATATAGATATTAGCATATGAAGCCCTGGTCGCAGTTAATACATATTAAGCTTTCAGCCATATTGCTTTGTGAAAGGCCAGCGGTTACAACGAGCTTTCATAACGTAGATTGAAAACGATACAAAGCAACCACAAGAACGCTTTGTGGTATATTTCGCGTCTCTTTTGTTTACAACTAAACTGGCCAACAAACTCGAGGTCGGTTGTTCATCTAGCAACGGGCATACCTGTGGGATGAGCTTAGCTACTTTAGGTAAATGCTATAAACATATAGGTATGCCTCGTTTTAATGCGACGTTTTTAGAAGCGAAAGTGTGTCCGGTTTTATTGATAAAAAGTGTTTTGAGAATGTGTTTTTGTCTTTGTTATTTAATAAGCTTATACTAAGTTAAAGTAAAAAGTCAGTCCAAGGGTTGGTTATCATAATGAATTTCAGCTCACATGACAGCGGTTTTGTAGATATATTTTATTAATTAAAAACTAATCTATTTCTCCATTGTGCAATCTTTGATGAAGAAATAAAACGTTGAATACAGAAGCGATCACAAATAGCCGGTTTTAGCAGCCTGAATAGTTTTAGTGATCGGGCTGAAATTGTATTTGTAAAGGCCAGTTTAATCGGTAAATGTTCGCACTGCCATAAATCCTTTTATCTATCCCTATCAAACTAAACTATCCAAGTAAAAAAACCTAAAATGCTGCAAACTGCAATGTTAGACGAACACCCAGCCATTATTTGGATTAGCAGTTTACACCGTTTATTTTTTCCACCTATCAGTAAACATACGTTTTGCTAGAATATATATTATACTAGCTCACCACACGACTTCACCTGCATAAGTTACGATTCCGCAGGAATATCTGGATAAATTCTATTCGTAAATTCTGGTTATAAACTATCTGTGTGGCAAATTTTATCCAAATCTGTTCAGAAGTTTTGTGCGGAAGACTTACATATAATATTAAAAACAGATTAATATATTTGTATAATACCTATTGTATAGATAATGGTCTGGAACCCTTCATGCGCAAACGAAGTCACACTTGGCCGGTTTTTACTTACTAAACTTAAATAAAAAATTCCCACAATGCATATTTACAATACAATTACACAATATTGAATAAAAATGTTCATATATTTAGTAATCAAACATAAATACAATTGCCCAACACTGAATTGGAACTAAAAGATAAAAGCACAATTAACATTCCCGATTGTCTGCAAAGGTAACAGACATTCGCGCCTGATCACAACTAGATAAATCAACGTAGGCTAATCAAATCAAAGATTAAATAACTACCATTAAGTAACCAACGTTACTAATAACATTCACAATAGACTAGTGAACATGTGTTTAGCTTGTCGCTATTTTAATGGGTCTGTAGAACACGTAATTACCAAGGAATCTACCCGCCGTTTGTGAGTTAAAAGGGCTGTATATGCAAATGTTAGGTGCGCAATGTGCGACTATGTTGCCAGCTATTCGCATTGTCTAGCATCCTAGTTACGACTCAATTATCTTCAGAAAGTTAGGAACACCAATTAACATCCTTTTATGCTGTCCCTACTTCAGTCGGTAAAAAACGAGTTTCGCAATACTCGACAACTTTCATTTACCGCTCGCGAATTCTTCTCTCAACGAGAATCCACCTTTTATTTTGGTACACGAAGGCTAAACTTTATTTGTTGAATGGCAAAATTATTTTTGTAAGTGGGCAAGGAGTGATGCACACTCATTTGCAAGTGTCCGCGGCTAGATTACGTTTTGACATGTCTTAACAAACGTAACCAGTCGAACAGGAGTCGATTCGATTTGTTTTATTAATTTAAAGATTACTTTGTGAATAACGACAGTGCTCTCTAGCTTAGTTAGTTACAGAAATAACTAGAAATTGAATCATGATAAATGGTTATTTTAAAAGGAGTGTGTGTCATTGTACAAGTTTGTGTTTACGAAATGTTTTGTGGTGTTTCTCTATTGTGAAATACTTGGGAGGTAGTATGGAATATTTGCAACTAAAATATATTTATGTAAGCATTAAAAGCAAATAAGTCTGTGACAGCATAAACGCGCAAACATTTCTACGGGGACCATAGAATGGGAACCGCAGCAAAAGCGTACAGACGCAACTAAAATTGTTATCACAATTCCTTCTTCGAGCTGCTTTACAAGTACGATAGTTGCAGTCTACAAGGAATGCTTGTACGAATATGCTGTTGAATCTCGATAATTTAACAACAATTTTCTATTACTCTTTATAATTCCTCTGATTTAAACAATATTTTGTTAGAAATTGATAAAAATATGCATTAATTTAGTGAAGAAAATCTACTTTAAAAGAATATTTTTGGACATCGAAAAAATAAGATCCAATATCTGAAATTTTCGATCAAAAATCATATTATGAAGATAACTTCATCTTCAACATTTTCAGAATCAGCCCTCACTATATTCGTAATAGAAATCTTTCTATAACATTACACGAATCATGTAACAGAACGAACCTAAATTCCCTTAAACAAACCCATTGTTAGCGGAGGTACGCAAGCAAGGCGGTGTTAGCGGCAAAGCAGGTGCCAACTCGAGTTCCATTCAATATGGCCCTATTGTACCATTATGGGTAATCGAGATACATTTAGAACGAGATGAGGTGTCGAATTTATTACTAATATTGCCTTGTACGTGGGCTATTTGCTATTATTATTTTGCAAGCAGTTTTGGTATTGGAAAAGTATGATAAGCTCAGGTGCGTGGTATACCAGATGTGATATCGAGTTAACGAGATAATACGAGAATTATCAACAGCCTATGCTTTTCCCAACTATCTTGGGGTCAGCTTGCAGTCTGACCATCAGTATTTTACATGGAGCGACTGCCTATCTGATCTCCACAACCTTCTTCAGACTATAGATGGAGGCAGAGTGAAAGGCCTCCCCCAAGGCTGCCGGCTCGCATTCCCCAGGTCATCGGTCCACTTTTTGGGGGCCTCCCTACGTTGCATTTTCCGGTACGTGGCCGCCACACCAGAACCTTACTGCCCTATCGGCCATCGGTTCTACGAGTAATGTGTCCTGCCCACTGCCACTTAATTTTAGCGACTCGAAGAGCTATGTCGGTGACTTTGGTCCTTCTGCGGATCTCCTCATTTCTGATTCTCTCCACAACCTGGTTACTTGGTATTATAATACTTGTTTATAAGACTAGTGGTAAGACTGAGTGGAAGGCTATAACATCGGCCGCCGGCAGAAGTTACCACCCACTAGACAAACTCTTGCCGCCAAGCGGTTTGTCGTGTTCCGGCATGATGTCTGGTGAAGCCATACGGAGGACGGGTCTGAGCAGTTGTGTTGCGATGTGTGCCGGATACGATGCGCCTAATGTTGTTGTATCGGGTGTTTGGTCGTGGAAGTTCTCCAGATCAATCTCCCTCTGGCGCAGCATCGTTGATCGTGTTATTGGGTTTAACATTGAATCACCTCGCTCAACTGCCGTCTTCCTTCAGTTTTTCTGAGTGAATAGACCCTTAATAAACTAGCGCGCTTTACCATCAACGACCGCATCACTACTTACCATCAGGCGGGATTGCGGTCAAGCGCTAGTTTATAATTAATAAAAAAAAAGAGTAGAGCTAACAATTATGGTTATCGTAGTAGAGAAAAGACCGAGTTACAATATACACTAATATTAGGGTTCATCTTTCCTCTGTTATAAGTTTATAACAGATATTGTAGCTGTTTATTGTCCCTGAATAAATAAAATAAAACAAAGTTTAATGAAGGAAGAGAGTTTTATATAAGTATTTATTAAAGGATTAGGATCTTAAACGCTATTCATTGTGTTTTCCAAACTCTTATATTTATCTTTTTTAACAATAACTCTCGTGACGGTCTTTTTGGTAGACTTAACATATTTATTTTCTCATAGCCTTTACATTTAGCTTTTCTCGTAAACTTCTATCGTTAACCAAAAGTCTCATTATATAATAAATACCCTTTTATATGTATATTTATGTACTAAGTTTATGATCCCAAATTCTGTGGGCCATGTCTATAAAACTGAAAGCACTTTAGGTCATAAAATGTCCCCTAGCCGTTCGTAGGGGATGTTTAGTGGGGTGAGCTTACCTTTCATATCTCCATGTTTCGTAAAGACCTAGCATTTTTGTGGACGTCGTCAATGCTTTACCACGTCATGCTTGTTAAAAAAGTTAAAGTTAAAGTTTAGTTAAAGTTTAGTTTTTGAACTAGAAAATCGGACTTAATGTCTTAACATTGAGTCCGATTTTCTAGTTCAAAAACTAAACTTTATTTAAGTTCAATGTATCTTTTTCTTTCTATTTTAATAAGAAAAGGACAGAATATAAATATCAGATTAGTCTTGTCAAATTATTCCGTGACCAAAGTACCGACAAATGCAGGTCAAGATACCTTAATACTTTAGGGATAGAGTTGGAAGTCTAATAAAGAAACCTTACAGATAGTAGTAATTTGTTGTTTTTAATCACGTTTAAGCTGACTATAGAGTATCTTGATTTGACAGGTTTAAACTAATGTGTTCTCTTCTATTCTTTTCTTAATGAAAAAGAAAAAAAAAACCCGGCCAAATGCGTGTCGGATTCACGCACAAAGGGTTCCGTACCATTGATTTATGAAATTAAAGGATTTAAGTTATTTGTATGAAAAATTACGCGGTAATAACGGTTTTTATTTGCGAGGTATTAAAAAAAACTACGTACTAGATCTCCTTCAAAATAATTTTGGTGGGTAGTTTTTATAGTAATGTACATCATATGTTTTTTTTTAGATTTTTCATTTTCTTATTTTAGAAGTTAGAGGGAGGGGGGGGGGGGGGACCAACTCTTTTCCTCTTTGGAAGCGTCTGTCACGCAAGCTACTCGGTTTAGAAAAAAAATATTTTAGAAACCTCAACATCATTTTTGAAGACCTATCCAGAGATACCCCACAGGTATGTGTTTTTCGAAAAAAAAAAAATTTACTTTCAGTTCTAAGTATGGAGAGCCCCCAATATTTATTATTATTTTTTTATTTTTGCATCAAAATCTTAATGCGGTTCATAGAATACATCTATCTACCAAGTTTCAACAGTATAGCTCTTATAGTTTCGGAAAAAAATGGCTGTGACATACGGACGGATAGACGGACAGACAGACATGACGAATCTATAAGGGTTCCGTTTTATGCCATTTGGCTACGGAACCCTAAAAAACGATGCATTAAACCTACAGTTAATTTAGATTGTGAACAAGAGAATCCGAACTATTATTTGGTTTTTAGGGTAACAATACTTTTTGGTGAACTTTGGACCTCATCTTCATTCTTTCTTTCTTTCTTTTATGGCTTCGCACGGTTTGTGCATTTAGCCAATGTCACGTAATGAATTGTTCATGTCGAAAAAGACGGCGTGATCCGTCTTACGATGGAGGTTTGAGACAAAGTCATGATGTGGCCACTATGCTGCGATATTTCACTGTTCTTTATGAATTATTTACTATATGCACTTTTTACTATATAAATCACGCACTTTTATTTAGTAAACAACACTATAAATAATTTTAAAAGTCCGATGAAAAAGAGCGTGACACTCAGCTTGACTTTCCCGCCAAAAACTCTCCTCATCTTCATTATTTATCAATTTATATTATATTTAGAGTTTTAAGAGAGCAGTTTTGCAGCATCTTACGTTGATGAACGCCCCATTGATGCCACGTTACATATGTACGTATAATACATACATAATCAGCCTAATGTTTCCACAGGCTGATTGGTGACCCTGATTTAACTCGAGTTGGTCTCCAAAGCCTAGAGCACAGGCGTAGAGTAGCCAGCCTTTCGGTGTTCTATAGGATACATTCTGGGGAGTGTGCGAGGGAATTGCACGATTTAATTCCCCCATCTCCGTTCCACCATCGGACGACCCGTCGTACGGCGAGTTTCCACCCTTATGTTGTTAACACCTCTACGATCCGGACGAAGCGTTTCGCCTCCTCCTTTATATCGCGTACATCGAGGGACTGGAACAATCTGCCGGCGGCGGTGTTTCCGTCGGACTACAATTTGAGTGTCTTCAAGGCTAGAGTGAATAGGCTCTTAATAAACTAGTGCGCTTTACCATCAACGATTGCGTCACTGCTTACCATCAGGCAGGATTGCGGTCAAGCGCTGGTTTATACTTTAATAAAAAATAATAAAAAAAACTTCAGGGAGTCAGGCCTCCTCGGTGAGAGTGAGTAGATAGTAATCTACCACACGGGCCAAGTGCGGATTGGTAGATTCCTCTGCCGATTTCCTCACGATGTTTTCCTTCACCGTTTTGAGAGCAGTCATCATCATCTCAGCGTTAATCCCAGTCGCATCCGAAGCTTTCTCAGCTTTGGAGTCTGGGGTCCGCTTTACCAGTCTAATTGCTGATTTTGGCGAAACTTCGACATTTTCCGTGAAGCGACTGCCGTCTGACCTCCACGATCCGAAGGCGATATCGAAGCATTGCAATTAGACCAATCGTTGGACTTTTGAGGGCTCCAACAACTCGTAACTACTGATACTAGATGTTCGTATGGCAACTGGGACCAACGGCTTAACGTGCTTTCCGAGGCACGACCAGACCAGTGCAAATATTTATATTCATGCATACAAATATTTGCACGGCGCGGGGATCGCGGCCGCGTTCGCTACCGCAACGCCACGGAGGCTGTCCATCCACCGTTTTGAGAGCAGTGGTAATGAATTTACATAAAGTAAAGCGTTTGATGGCGTTCGAAACTACGATCTACAATTTGTAAACCGCGGCCAATACTATTACGTTGGTCACCTCTGCTCTCATGCCGCATTAATGCAGCACTAACCACTAGACATATGCACTGCTATGAAGCGACGATATTACAGCGTCGACGTTGCGTATTCGTAATTCTATCGTCGTCTATTAGGCCTCTGCCTCGAATTTTGCGGGCAGCGGGGCGGCGGCGGCGGCGGCGAGTTAGCGGCAGGATGTTATGCGTAAAATCAAACAGACCGGTTCTCGAAAACAGCGGCGCGGCAGCGGGGCGGTGGCGAGCAGCGAGCGGTGTACTTCTCGCGCTCGAATCTTCTAGCGAATCGAGCGGTGATTGAGCGTTAGGAATAAATTTGAATCAAAAAGATGTTGTCGCCATTGTTCAGATATTTCTTTCGCGAATAAAAACAAACATCTCGTCGACACAATCATGAACACAACACTAAGCGGCCATAGTGACGCGCGATCTGCCCGCTAGTTTCGAGAACGGGTCTTCGATGCCCGCCCGGCTCCCGCACCGCTGCCGCCGCCGCCCCGCTGCCCCCAAGATTCGAGGCAGCGGCCTTATAGCGTTGCTTGATAGCAGCGTATATCTATACTTATATATAAAGCTGAAGAGTTTGTTGTTGTCTCAGGAACTACTGGTCGATTTGAAAAATTATTTTTGCGTTGGATAGCCCATTAATCTAGGAAGGCTTTAGGCTATATAATATCACGCTGTGACCAATAGGACCGGGGCGTATAAAAGGAACTCGTGTAAAACCGGCACAGGTAGGTTCTGATAAACACCTACGGCCTTGGCGCGCTGGCAAGTGAAGGAACACGGTTGGGTTTTAGTCCAGTACCAGGATTGCGTTGGTCAGAAACTCAGTCGCCTTATACATCAGACCCGAGTCGACGGCGCGTTTTGTTTCACGCGCGCCTCAAAGAGATGTCAGCACATCGTGACGGGGTCCACGAGGATCGATGCCTCCTGGGCCAGGGTTGCGGGTTGGTTAAAAAAGAAACTGTGGCCCTGGCGGGCAGGCAAATGAAGGAACACGGTTGGGTTTTAGTCAGTAAAAGTCTGACATGCCTTCCGCTCAGACCAGAGCGGTAGAGGTCATTTGATGAGTTCCCATCGACACCAAAAAAGGCAAAGGTGCAAAAAGTACCTGACTTTACTTTTTTACTTACCCTATCATATTCACAAATGCATCATCATCATCATTATCAACCTTTTATCATTCCACTGCTGGGCACAGGCACTCATACAGAGAAGGATTGAGCGTAATCACGACGCTTGCTCATTTCAGACTTAAAAGTCCAGGTTTCCTTAAGACGTTTTCCTTCACCTTCAGTCATTGGTGTCCAAGATATACTAAGAGAGTACATATAACTTAGAAAAGTTACATTGCTACTTGCCTGACCTGGAATCGAACCCGCACACTCATACTTGAGAGGCTGGTGTTTTAACTACTAGGCCACCACGACTTATTTTAAGTACACAAATGCATATTTTGTTTTAATTTTTTTTAAAACGTTGTTGTTTATTACGTTTCACGCACACATTAAATTTCAGTTTTACATTTGTGGTCAAAGAAGACTGGCTCGCAACCGAGGCTGTTGAAATGTTCACTTTTATTGCAATGTCGGAAAGTTAACACTTTTTGTTTATTTAATCTTTGTTTTGTGTTGTGTCTATCTTTGTACGTAGATAAATAGGTATACGTATGGAGTCATAAGCTACCCACGCCAGTCGTAAAAGTTGATTGGCTTAAGGATTAGGTTCTCTTCAATGTACAAGGTCGACTTCCCACAAGGTCGTATATGTACCTACCTACTTACATATTATTTCATTACCAACTGCCTAATACTATTCACATTAACAATGTCTGGAGATATTACAAAAAAGACTTCTTAAAAACTATTTACAGAATAAAAAAAAGTTTTTACAATGTTATTTTTTGTATGCGAAAACATGTGTCCAGTCTTTTGAAGTATGTTTCTGTCTATGTACAAAATTTCAAATAGATATCATTAAAAACACACAAAGTTAAGAGCTTGATATGTTACCTGGTTGTCCCAACAAAAATATGGTCAATGCACTGCTCGCCCGCGCCTGCAGCGGCGCGGCGTCGACTTGCGTTTATTGATAATAATTTCTGATTGTTTGTTAGTGATAACATTTTCCATCACACTTCCAGACTGGACTGTCGTAACGGTCAAGTGTAGGTAGATATTATTATGTATTTGTAATTTCAGTTGTAAGTGATAATATAAAATGTAGTATAATTTACTTAAAACATGTTAAGTTTACTTATAACTTATTGCACCACTGCACAGAGGGGTGTGAAGTCCTGTCCCGCTGTGCGCAAGTGGCTAGTACCACTATAATCTGCCGTGCAGTGTGTTGTGTGCTCGGTATCCACACTGCAACAATTTCTAAATGTATTTGGGATAAAATATAACATTGCTTATTCTGCACAAACTATATTTAGATTTCGTACAAAGAAAAACCTTGTCCTTCACTTTGTCGACCATCTCTTTCGAAAATCAAAAAATAAAAATCAAATACTCATTTCAAAACAAAAGAATATCGAATATTCGAATTTGGCGGTCGAAAAGTTAGTTCATTTTTTTTTTTTTTTTTTTTTTTTTTATTAAAATATAAACCAGCGCTTGACCGCAATCCCGCCTGATGGTAAGCAGTGACGCAATCGTTGATGGTAAAGCGCACTAGTTTATTAAGAGCCTATTCACTCTAGCCTTGAAGACACTCAAATTGTAGTCCGACGGAAACACCGCCGCCGGCAGATTGTTCCAGTCCCTCGATGTACGCGGTATAAAGTAGGAGGCGAAACGCTTCGTCCGGATCGTAGAGGTGTTAACAACATAAGGGTGGAAACTCGCCGTACGACGGGTCGTCCGATGGTGGAACGGAGATGGGAGAATTAAATCGTGCAATTCCCTCGCACACTCCCCAGAATGTATCCTATAGAACACCGAAAGGCTGGCTACTCTACGCCTGTGCTCTAGGCTTTGGAGACCAACTCGAGTTAAACCAGGGTCACCAATCAGCCTCTTCGCACGCCTCTCCATTGAATCCAAAGTGACCAGGTGACACTTAGCAGCACCAGCCCAAATGTGGCTGCAGTACTCCACACACGAACGGACCTGTGCTTTATACATTAGAAGCTGCCCTGGTGTGAAGTACTGCCGGACCTTTGCGATAACGCCAAGTTTTCTGGCAGCCACCTTGGCCTTGGACTCAATGAACCGCCCAAAGTTTAGGTTCGAGGAAATCTCAACACCCAAAAGCTGAAGGCGGTCGGTACACTCCAAGGATACATTCCGAAAAGTAGGAGCCAAGGTGAACGGGCTCCTTTTGGCGGTGAAAAGACACGCCTGCGTTTTACAATATAACAGACAATTTTTGGAAAATTAAAAATGTTCACGTACTTTTTTTATTCTAATTTAAACGTGTGTTATATTTATTGTTATGTCAGGTCGACATTTGACAAGAGAAGATTAGATTAGAGATAAATGTTGTATGTCGGAAGCTGGCGGTATACAAAGCGTGGTGCTGAAACTGGTCTGAACTGCTTAAAATGTAATCTCCAGGTTATGGTTACGTTATCGTGCTACAGACGATGTTGCTGAACGGCATTCAGTAAGAAATTACATTACCACTCCTAGACAAGACAGTTTTCATTAAAATATCTCTAGGAGACAACCCAATATTACGGCTTTGCAAATGGTCTAAAGGCTACAATCTAACCATCCATTGTTAGTTAGTGACCAAACTGTAAGAAGAAGATTACAGGAAGCGGGTCTTCATTCTCGCAGATCACTTGTAAAAATTATTGATGCATCTTTTTTTATATATTGCAAGCCTAAATAATAAAATAAACTTTAATTTCATATATAATTGTTTTAGTAAAATATAAATATGTATATACAGAATTTTGTAAATTAAGGTATAAATAAAAATGTAATATCCCTACGCACTGTTGATGTGTGTATTATGTTCCCTCATGGTACGTTTACACGCTTGCCAAGCCTTAGCAAGGATCGACAATCGCAAGCATGTAAAAAGGGCGTTTGGCTTGGCTTGCGTGGGCTTGTGCCTGCTTGCATCCAGTCGAGTGTTAGTTTTCAAACGCCAAACGAGATTTGTGGAGGCTTGGGACTGTTTGCAGTTTGCCAAGGCTTGGCAAGCGTGTAAACGTACCATCACCAGTGCAGAAGTTTTCAAAACAGCCTTTCAATCGGTGTGACAGAACCTCACAGATACATTGCTGGTTGGTACATGTCACATGTTTTCGATTTATTGTTTCTGGCCTAATGTTGTTGACACCGCTAAAATCTGGACGGAGCGTTTCGCCCCTCGTCTTTTATATCGCGTACGTCGAAGAACTGGAACAAATTGCTTGGGGTGTTCTTCCCTTGTCTGATTACACCTTAAGTGTCTTGAAGGCTAGCGTAAATAAGCTCATAACAAACTAGTGCATTTTACCATCAAGGTTACATTAGGTACTGTTAACATTCGTAGTACCCGAGTAGATGCCTTATTTGCTGTCAAAGGCTGTCGAAGTAATTCTGGGTTGCGCTGCCCCATCCGTCGTATGGTTGAATCTTTTAATTGTAATCTTGTAACAATTGATATCTTTGTATGCTCAAAATCTAAATTTAAATGTAATGTTATGAAGATTATTACTGATAATTATGATAAGAATGTTATTAGGAATGTAAACTAGGCTAGACTTTACTTATAATTTTATTTGTTATTAATGTTTAATTATTTTTATTATTTTCTAATTGCCAAGTAATCGAGTTGGATTTTCTATTTTGCATGATATTGCTAATATTTTTGATTATTTATTTATTTAATGATTGTTATTTGTTTTTTTTTTATATATATTTTTAATCATTAATGTGATATAATTATTTAGATACTTATTACCTAACTAGTGGCACTCATTATCATATTTTTTTGTTAATATGTGGATAATGTAGTGGGCTACAATATTGCTAATATTTTTAATTATCCTTTCTGTGTGTGTATTTATATTGTTGCTGTTTATTGTCCCTAATTAAATAAAATAAAATGAAATAAAATTACCATCAGGTGGTCAAGCATTAGTTTGTAACACTAAAATTTTTTTTCCTTAGCGGTTTTGAGACCAGTGCAGTGTATAAATTATCGTCATCATCTACTCGATAATCACAGTCGCATCCGAAGCTTTTTCAGCTTTGGAGTCTGGGGTCCGCTTTACTATCTAACCACTGAATCTTGGTTAAACTTCGATATTCTCTGTGAAGCGACTGCGGTCTGACCTCCACAACACGAAGGCGATATCGAAGCATTGCAGTTAGACCAAATGTTGGACTTTTGAGGGCTCCAACAACCCGTAACGACTGCCATTAGATGTTCGTATGGCAACTGAGACCAACGGCTTAACGTGCTTTCCGAGGCACGACTAGACCAGTGCAGTGTATACATAATTAACATAAAGTTGTAAACTGCTTGATTGGGTTCGAACGCACGGGCTACAACTCGAGGCCATTATCAAGTGATAAAGGAAAAGCCCCTATTTCTTCCAAATACTCGTATCTCATAAACCCACTAATTGTAAATTTACTATCAGGGATCATACATGTACATATGTATCGCACATATGTAGCAGAGTACACAGAGCGATTTAGTTTCGCAGTATTAGCAAGTAACTTAGCATAGAGAGTTACATTGGGATATGTGTGGCGTGGTGTACCACTGATGTATTTACGACACACTCGAGCCGACGTGTCGCTCATCCGCGTAATTAAATTGGCATTATAATGCTGGCTTTGTAATTAATTAACTCTCTATCCACTTTATATTTCGGAATGGACGAGACTATTGCAATATTGAAATACGCAAACTGAATGTAGAAGTTTCCGCATGCGTTATTTTAAGCTGAAATGAGTTCAGCATTTGTATAGAGTTAATTTAAATTTCAAACTGCTCTGAAAACGGACTGAGTGCATTTGATCTCAAATACCTGTTGCTTTACTCATTGCTAGATAAAACACCTAAAATTGTAAGACGTCTTCCCATAAATGATTAGTCATTTGCCTAGTCTTTTCCCAACTCTGTTGGGGTCGAGTTTTTATCTCACTGGATGCAACAGAATATCAGTACTTTATATGTACCAGGTCACTCAGAAAGTAATGTGATAATAAGTTTTTATGTACGAGAAACTGGCCAGTTATAATGTATTTAAAAAAAAAATGTGTGCATGTACGAATTTTGTCAGAATTTTGAAATTCCCAGCCGTTTCCGAGATATCCGGGATTTTAGGTAGGGATATGGGGAAGGACTTCGAGGTGGGTAAATATAGTAAAAAATTTAATAAAAAGATGGCGCGTAACGGAAAAATGTGACGGTAATTTTTTTTCCAACGCCGATAAAGAAAAAAGTAAAAAATACATTGAAAAATATGATTATTTATATCTAATAATAAGTACGTTCCAAATTCAAAACTTCCCTCCACATTTTTTACGAGCTAATTAAAATTATATGCGTCGAGACATTTTCGCGCTATAATTTTTTACGATTTCAAATGTCGCCTGAAACCAGATAAATCGTACGATAGACTTCAAATGGCATTCATGGATGAAAGCCTTTCTAAGGCAAGCGTGTATCGGTGGTATAATGAATCTTCGGTTGCAGAGGATAGTTTCAAGCTGGGTGCCGCACAATCTCACTGATACTCAGAAGCAGGCACGGGTGGAATGGTGCCATGATATTTTAGACAAATTTGAAGCAATTATTATTTTAACAATTTTGTCGCGGCGTGTTTACGACATCATTACAGATGAGGCATCTTGGATTTATCAATACGATCTAGAAACGAAGCACCAGTTTGGGTGTTTCAAAACGAATCAACACCTATCAAAGTGAAGCGATCTACATAGAAGCGGGGGTAAGATTTTGATCGCGAACTTTTAGTTTAACTGGCTACTTGGTGTCAATTCCTTTACGAAACCAAAGAAGCATTAATGCTGAATGATATACTACCAAGACTTCTCGACAGAAGTTTTCTCTGTTGTGAGCAACAAGCGATAAAACACTGCCCCGGGTAGACCGCAGATCGATGACCCTACATATGTAAAGCATATCAAGATTCCTCCATGCCTTGGAAAGCACGTTAGCTGTTGGTGCCGTCAGTCATTTGTGGAACTTTTACAGGCAATTATTACCAACGGCCATTCTATTACCCTGTACCAGGATGGCGTTGGTCAGAAACTCAGTCGCTTTATACATCAGATCCGAGTCGACGGCGCGTTGTGTTTCACGCGCGCCTCAAAGAGATGTGACGGGGTCCACGAGGGCCGATGCCTCCTGGGTCAGGGTTGCGGGTTGGTTAAAAAAGAATCCGTGGCCTTGGCGCACAGGCAAGTAAAGGAATACGGGTGAGTTTTAGTCAGTAAAAGTCCGCTGCTATTAGAGCGGCAAAGGTCATTTGATGATTTCTCATGCAAAACAAAATAAAGGAGACATTAGAAGAACTCTGACTCTTCAGAAGCGGGTATTATTATTACCGTCTTTACGTAATTTTGCGCGATCTCCCTATGCAAATATTATGTTCGTTCTTTGCAATATTACTTTCATAATTTACGACCCCATGCAATGATAAAATAAGTATTTGATGTATCCAAAACGTCTCATAACTCATAGATGAATTTGCCATAAAATTGTTTCACTAATACTTGGTCGATAAACAGTAAAACGTTTATACCTGCTAATCATGATGTCTGCTGTAATGTTTATTATACCTTGTTCTATGAATATTTTGTACCTTTTTGGCCTGGTTAGAATGGTTACTAACTGTGACTAGATGCACATGATCGACTAGACATTGCTATTGATGAGCGACTGGCCTCTGGATTCTAATCGTGGCGTGTAAGTTCGAAACCAGTAATAAATCAAGACACTTCACCACCGCCCGCCTCAACAGATATGTGAGAGGTTGATCAAAATTTTCACTAAAAATGACGTCAGTAAAAATCGAGCTCATTAAATGATGTCCAGTGAATAGGCTCTTAATATATATAGCAGTGCGCTTTACTATTAACGATTGCATCACTGCTTACCTTCAGGCAGGGTCGCGGTCAAGCACTAGTTTATAAAGTTAAAAAAAAGTACGCCAAGTATTAAATATCTCGTCTGTTTTTTGTGTTTATCGGCGGTAAACGCTGCCGAGAACTTGAAGTAAATGGAACGCGACTGTAGTGTGTGCGTGCTTCCGCTGACCACCGCACGGCGTTGCGAACGCATAGCCACGATCTTTTAACGATCACAAAAATGTTAATAGTTTTAAGTATTTAAAGTAACCCCCGGGGAGATTTAAGCCTCAAATTTCAAAATTAATAAAGTAGGGAGTGAAGGGAGTTTGCCAGTGAATTGTTCGATGTGCGCCTTCGTGATCTGGTCCTGTGGTCTACGAACTTCGCATCTGAAGGTTAGAGGTTTGCCGCTTTGGCACCCTAATCAGAGAGATATACTCCGAAGGCATCATTCTATTGCATATTTGCTTATGGTCTCTAATGTATTGTTATCCTAAATACAGTCCACTTGAATCTTGTTTAAAATCTTTCGTGGCAGGCACGTTGCCGCCGCACCAAGTGTGAACCAGAAAATAAGTTTTTTTAATGTTTCCTACATTAAAATTATCTTATTTTCTGATGTGTAAGTACGCGATATAGCTGTAATATATTCGATGCAGCTGAAAGTATCATATGTGCGCACAGCCTAAACTATAAAAGCGTTTATGACCGGATCATTGTGGGGTATTCATTCGTATAGGAAGCTATTTAGTTGATACTACAGCCGCTAAATGTTTATGCGTTTAGGCCGAGTTGATATCGTTATCTCCCAACGTTCATGTTTTGTTTTTAACGACTTTTGAGGCGGGAGCGAAAATTCACACTGTATATTTGAATTTCATGTTAGGATGCGGTTTTAAAACTGTTATGGGAATGTTACAGGCTAAACATTCCACTTGGTATTTGAATAGAACAGTTTCATTTACATACAGCGTCATGTACATAATGTAACACCTTTTCTCATGGAACTAGGTGAAACGTGCTAAGGTATATATATACTACTACTGTGCTTTTCACAATCATTCTTAGTAAGTATACTAAATGTAAAGTAAAGTATGTTGGGCTACCATATTTTCATGACATGGTTAGTTCAAGCAAATATATGTGTTTGTGTGTTATTAAAATGTGTGTGCAACCCACACATTTTGATAAAATAATATAGAGGATATCTTCAACCAGAAAATTAAAACATTTTTTTTTTTTTAATAATTATACACTAGCGCTTGACCGCAATCCCGCCTGATGGTAAGCAGTGATGCGCTCGTTGATGGTAAAGCGCGCTAGTTTATTAAGAGCCTATTCACTCAGAAAAACTGAGCGAATAGGAAGGAAGACGGCATTTGAGCGAGGTGATGCAATGTTAAACCCAACAACACGACCAACGATGCTGCGCCATAGGGAGATTGATCTGAAGACCCTCCACGACCAAACTCCCAACACAACAACATTAGGCGCATCGTACCCGGCACACATCGCAACACAACTGCTCAGACCCGTCCTCCGTACGGCTTCACCAGACATCATGCCGGAACACGACAAATCGCTTGGCGGCAAAGCTTTGTCTGGTGGGTGGTAACTTCTGCCGGCGGCCGATGTTATAGCCTACCACCGAGAAAATTGGCTCTGGGGTGAAACTGATCGGTTATTGTAGGTATTACATTCATTTTACATATTTTGTTGAGCAGGCTGCTCTTGTCCTTGATAATAACAGATGGAAAGCGATGGATAAGGTCTATCATGGATCAAGCGTGCCCAGGAGAATCCTGTTCGCGTCTCATTTATTCATCAAACATTCGTCGTTAAGATATATTATCTTTTCATTTAAAAGATAAAGATATACGCACATATCTAAGCATGTTAATGTAACGTTGTATTAATGCAAATATTCATAAATAAACAGTTTGCACCCTTAAAACTTGGAGATCGTACTGAAATGCCAGCAGGTGTCGCCCAGAGCTTTGCGTCGTTGTGGACTGAGACATGGTGACAAGTAATGAGCTGACAGCCAGGTAAGTAGTTTAGTTGATTTATGAGAATCATGTTTATTTTGAACATGACGAAAACATGCTAGGTCAAGTGAACTGGAATTAGAAAAAATTAGAGTTCACGAGAGTTCACATAATTTTAGTAAGTTTAATAATTATATTCGACAAAACCTGAAAAATTGCTCTTTTAGATAAAACCATTTTTATTCAAAGTGATTTTTTGGAAAAATGTGGAAAGGGATCATGAGGCCTTTGTCCTGCAGAGGCACAATACAGGTTAGTTGCTAAATTACACCATAGATTAAAAAACAAGAAACAACAATTGTAAGTTACTGTTCTGCAAACTACGAAAACTTCTTTCATCTTAGCGCTCAAGTATTTTCATGTGTCTGTAAAAACATCTTCTCTTGATTTGTATGTACCTACTTTACAAACTTAAAATTGGACACTGCTGTAATCTCTAGGGTCACAGCACAGTCCCAGTACAAAACCTGACTTCAACATAACTGACAATTGAAACTCTCATATCTTTTTACTTAAACCACACACATGTTCCCTTGTGGTCCAGTTTACAGTAGTCCTTTGTTTTGAGGCGTCGCCCGCGGCCTGTCATCAACCGTTAAACGCTGTCGACCATTCCCGTGTTGCTTTGTTAATTTCATGCCAGTCTGAATTCGTCCTTGGGCGTAGCGGTCTAACAAATTTATTTTACAGCTGTGGGGTAAATTAAGTTTCAACGTGTCTATGTATCTAATTACTGGAGAATTTGTGTGAGTTCTATTAAAGATGTTGAGTTGGAGCGTAAATGAGGAGGCTATTGTTTCTAGAGCTGTCTATATGCCGTTAAAAGTTGGAATGAAATGTAGGTATTCCATTTTGACACATTTGTTGTTATTTACTACGTCAAATTCAGCCAGTGAAAGCAAGCTGAAAGCATTTAATTCAAATAGGAATATAAAAGGCAGTTTTGGACGTCAAAATGTTCAGACATCAAGCTACTACAGTCCGTCAGACTTCTTTAATTGATTTTCAACTTTATCTCGAAAACATTAAGGCTCAAGGTTGATTGGAAATACTTGACATTTTCAGGTAGCTTGACCTGCTGTCGTCCGTACCTATAATAAACGGACTACCTTTTGCAAAAGGCGACTAAAATGGGTAAAAACTCCTATGTTATTCTTTCAAAAGGTTTTACTTTATTTGTATACGATACTTAACTATTTGGTACATAATAGGTACATAACATCACATCTATTTGGGTGTGTTTGTGTCTGTTATGTAGAAAAGTTGTTTAAGTAATATGGATTGATTGATGTACTAAATGTACTAAGTCATGGCTGACCGAGATGAGATAGCGGGAGAAGCTTGACTCCTAAAAGACAGTATAATGTGGTAAATGGAGCGGGAGAACTTTTGCCCTGCAGTGGAACAAAATAAGCTAGTTAGAAGGTAAAAGAGTAATTAGCTTAAAAGCTATAGAAACTACAAAAGTCGTCCATTCTTTTGTTCTCGATGGTTCAAATGCGTTTGCGATTAAGTGCTGCAAGTAACAAAGATATTTACCGTGCGAACTAATTAATTATCGAGATTGTACTTTAGCTTTAGATAGAGAGTTTATATAGAACATTTTCCGGCATTACCGATCAAGAGTACTACGCTGGGTATACACTGAATTATTAGTATTATAGTAGTAGTTCTGTTGTGTGTTATCCCCCATCTCCGTTCCATCATCGGACGACCCGTCGTACGGCGAGTTTCCACCCTTACGTTGTTGACACCACTGCGATCCGGACGAAGCGTTTTGCTTCCTCCTTTATACCGCGTACATCGAGGGATTGGAACAATTTGCCGGCGTCGGTGTTTCCGTCACATTACGATTTGAGTGTCTTCAAGGCTAGAGTGAATAGGCTCTTAATAAACTAGCGCGCTTTACCATCAACGATCGCGTCACTGCTTACCATCAGGCGGGATTGCGGTCAAGCGCTGGTTTATAATCTATAAAAAAAAAAAAAAAAAATATAGCATTGTTTATTTATTGAATTAGTTATACTGTTTTTGGGTGAAAACTATGGTCACGTTACAAATATACGCACGTACGCGTGTAATGGTCTGATGTGTTACAATAGTACAATAGCTATTTTGGTTTGTTTTTACTGCGGTATGTTTGAAATTTACATAGTTTTCATTATGTTTAGAATAACAAATTACCGATATTAAAAATAGCAAAAATCAAATCAGAAAAGGACTCTTGGACCAACTATTTTTGTAATGTGCATTTATTCAGTTATGTAACTGAATATAGTGCTATATGGTATGCCAACCGAACCAACTAAAATACAAAAGAAATTAATCCCGAGGTAGTAATCAAGTCTTAAAAAAGTTAAATAAGTGGAATAAAAACTCTTTTTAAAACCCAATTACCAGCTAATAAATCCATTTGGCATCGGAAGTCGGTAGTAGTATATACTTAGCTACATTAATTTTAGGGGAGAAGTCAGCAATTGAAAAATTGAACAATTTGTCCGAATTTTCATTTAAAATGGCGGCCACTGTATGGAAACTCGCAAGAACCGGACTCATCTTGAGATTGCAATTCTGTTTTAGGGTAGGGTTGTCTCCAACTACTTACAAAACAGTTTGTGTTCTGACAAAAAAAAAATTCTTACTTTTACTTAACTTTTTTCCTACATAAATTATTATTTACTATACTTATTTAGGAGAGTTTATTTTTAATTAATTATAAGTTAAATTCTTATTGGCGTATTGTACCGTTTGCACTATTGACCTGTATTGATGGTGCAAGGCAACTGGCGCGTATCGATGGGCAAAAAATTAAACATGATGACAAAATTCAACTACCTACATAAACATCGCTCACTGATGCAGAGCGCACTTAAATAAAATACAAAGGTGGCCACAGAAGCAAAAACTGAGATCTGGTGGACCTCATCAAGGGACTGCAGGCAGACCATGGAAGTCAAGCTATCATTAGACGGCAAGCCAACCGAATGGTTACTACGCTTGAACAGAAAAGGATGCCTGTGTACCAGCAGTGGAAACATTATAGGCTGATTCTGAATTTGTTTCTCTGGAAACAGTACTAAAATAAAAAAATAAAAAGTAGGTAATTGTAAATTTTAAATGGAAATTCTAATGTTAGATGAGTGGTAACCCTAGCTTTCTTGCAGTACTTTATTGCTCGCTTCATTAAGCAAAAAGTATGCTGATGTTACGATCCAGGAAAACAACCAATTAATTAGTTTAAATAATTGGTAGTATCTGGGCACCGTAACTTTGCCCATTCCAAATAAATCCTTTAACTACTTGAATAATGTATGATGGATTTTCTTTTCGATAAAAATCTCGTGATTTTTGTTGTCGTGTTTATTTTGTTGACTCGTGATTCAATATATTTAGGTATGTACACCAATTGAAATTGAATTATGGCAATAAATAATAATTTATGTTTGCCTGAAGTAGAGCTTGTTGGGGAAAATTAATATAATTTGGCAGGCATTTACTTAATGGATAAAGTAATATTTTCAGATAACGTAAATACGAGGATAATAGGGATATTTCCTGGGTAAAAAAAATTGATTTAGTCCGTCATTCAGATTATAGAAAAATATTGGATACGTATATTTTGCTTTATCAAATCAATAAAAATTTACCAATATAAAAGGCATCAAAGATCAGGAGTGGCGGCTGGTGACGTCACTCCTCCCTAAAAAGTGTAGCGTGCAGTGACGTCACATGAGTTTTCAACGCACTGTGTCGTCTTCATTTTTTGTTTATATGAAAAAAGAAAAAATACGTGTCTAGTATTTTTTCGTATTTTATTTAGTATGATGGACTAATTAGTTTTTTTTAGTCAACTACCCCATTATAATTTGCATACAGTTTATAAATTAGTCCAAATAAAACTTAGAAGCAATTACCTCTAATGTAAGTAGTTATGAAAGTAAAATAGAAGTACTTAAAAGTCAAGAGAGTATTTTTGAAAAACAGGTTTCTCATACAAACTGGCATGATAACTTTTCTTTGAAGTTTTCCTTGTAAAAAAAAAAAAAACAACGAAGTAACCTTGCTACCGTTCGAAAAGTTTTAACGACGTCTCTGATCCACCGTGGTGGAACAAAAACTAGTCATCGTTTGCTGAAAAGCGATTTGGCGTAAGTAATTTTTAACAATTTTTTTTTAATTGTATATGTATGTTTTTTTTTGTTTTTACTTGCTGTACTCTAGCTATTTTACATTTTTTTTTGTAATATACTAGCAGGTCAATGTACCTAAAACTCTTCAGTTTTCATATCAACCTTGAATGTCCTTTAGCGAATAAAGTTGAAAATCTATCAAATAATTTGACAGCCCGTAGTAGCTTGATGTGCTTGCGTCTGTACATCGTTCTTACATATTATACAATTATGAGTGTAACATTGTTAATTAAAGTAGCGTTCTTGTAACAATATGATTTAAAAGTGTTTCCATGCATGTTCTTAGCCATAGTGTGCCTTTTAGAATTGACAATTTGCTATATATTTTCTTAACATGAAATTAACTCCACTTCACGGTTTTTACTTGTATCAGTCTCTTAAAATATCGTGATTAAAAGTATATGAAATTTACTAATACTCATTATCATCATCATCATCATTTCAGCCGAAAGACGTCCACTGCTGGACATAGGCCTCCCCTAAGGTTCTCCACGACGACCGGTCCTGTGCCTCCCGCATCCAGCGGTTTCCCACGACCCTCACCTGTAGGCCTAGTATGAGTTTTCAATACGAAACTCGTTCGATCGTATCGAGCGCTTTTGGCGCTCTCATTGGTTGAGAGTTCTTACGACCTTGAAGCGGGCCAATCGCGGAGTCAAACGCGCTCGTTACGATCGAACGAGTTTCGTAATGAAAACTCATACTAGGCCTACAGGTCGTCGGTCCACCTTGTCCGGGGCCTACCCACACTACGTCTTCCGGTGCGTGGTCGCCACTCGAGAACCCGTCGGTCCCATCGGGCATCGGTCCTACGGGCAATGTGTCCAGCCCACTGCCACTTTAGTGTTGCAATTCTTCGGGCTATGTCGGTTACTCTCGTTCTTCTGAGGATCTCCTCATTCCTGATTCGATCGCGCAGTGAAACCCCAAGCATAGCCTCTCCATTGCCCTTTGAGTGACTTTGAGCCTTCTTATAAGGCCCATTGTTAGCGACCACGTCTCAATTCTATAAGTCATCACTGGTAACACACACTGGTCGAAGATTTTTGTCTTGAGATACTGCGGTATTTCGGACGAGAAGATTCTACGTAACTTCCCGAAAGCAGCCCAGCCGAGTTGGATTCGACAATATCTAATACTATTATTAATACTAATTACTAATACTAATTTAATAAAACTAATCTGTTCAGTCTTTTTAACGTGAAAGAGTAACAAAAAAAAAAACATCCAAAAAGTTAAATCTTTTCTTTTTATTCATAATATTCGTTTAGATATCATTTCGCCCATAAGATGATGTAATGGTCATAAAATGGAAATCATACGTGTGCATGAAGTGGTGGGTTCTTAATTATACTTATGAACCTTTCGGCCTTACCAACTGGGTTTGTTTTACAAACAGAAGCCAGTTAACGAAATTTTCAGAAAAAAAGTTAAAAAAGCATTCTTTGAATCGTCGTGACGCCGACGTCGCGGAACATAATTAAAATTTATTATGAATTAAGAAATTAAGACTGTCGAAACTTAAATTAGAAGCGAAAACAGCCAAATTAAATTACGGCCACATTGAAATTCGCGAGCGAATTCAAACTGCACACGCGTCTCGAAGCACGACCTCCGCTCGTCGACGATTTCACGCTACAACTATTTTCACTCCTACGTCGACTTTTAACGCACGTTTGTTGCTAAGAAATTTCGCTTTAAATTCTCATTCCGTTAACAAAATGTAAACAGAAACTTTGGCTGAAGGCGCCAGGGGGCGGAGGAAGCGCGGCCCGTTTACACTCCTCCACTGATATAATTGAAATTTTGCTCAACGCCGTTTCCCCGCTATCTGTCCCCTCATTTAAGTCGTAATGGGAGTATGCTAATAAATTTTCCTACTTGGCTATTTTGTTTATTATGACAGCTATTTTTGTGGCGTTCATTTGTCCCGGTTTATGAATTGGATTGTCGATATGGCAAAATGTTGTTTTAATGAAATTTTTGTGTTTTTTTTTTATGTGGGGGACATTTATCTTATTTATGGGGGAAATTGTTACGTTATGTTCCAATATGCTTATGTTTTTAAAGAGTATTCTTATTTCTCGTATTTTTTAATTAATTTTAAACAATTATTGTTTGACAATATTATCTAATATTTTGTTTATCTTAAACAATATTTTGTATAACAATATTTAATATTTTAAAAACACAGAATTAGTTAAAGAAGTCAAATTAATCAATTGCCTTAACTTTAATCTTTGTTCCGGGTCTGGTTTGTTTATCCGAGTTTGAATGTTTGTTAACGCTTCCACGATACTCCTGTTTCGTGAAAAATACGTTGCGTTGTTAATCCTAGGATTAACAAGAGATATCCTAGTGAGACTCCAGGAGATATCGTAGTGTAGGGCAAGGTAAACGTTTTCTCGGTGGTAGGCCATAACATCGGCCGCCGGCAGAAGTTACCACCCACCAGACAAAGCCTTGCCGCCAAGCGATTTGCCGTGTTCCGCCATGATGCCTGGTGAAGCCGTACGGAGGACGGGTTTGAGCAGTTGTGTGGCGATGTGTGCCGGGTACGGGTGGAGGGTCTTCAGATCAATCTCCCTTTGGCGCAGCATCGTTGGTCGTGTTGTTGGGTTTAACATTGCATCACCTCGCTCAACTGCCGTCTTCCTTCCTATTCGCTCAGTTTTTCTGAGTGAATAGGCTCTTAATAAACTAGCGCGCTATACTATCAACGATCGCATCACTGCTTACCATTAGGCGGTCAAGCGCTAGTTTATAATTATTAAAAAAAAAAAAAACGTAAGCGTGTTAAAAAAAAACATTACTCCACCAGGTTTTTTTAAGAAGAAATGAATTAAGTACTTACAAAAACCTTCTCTTTCCCATCAACACAAAGTTAAATTAGCCAAATTAAATATGATTGTCAATATTGACCATTGGTGTTAGATTGTTGATTATATTAATTTAAACTTAGAATTAGGGTTGTTTAACAAAAACCGTTTGATTTGGGATTCTCTAACTTTGGTGATAAGGGTTTGAATGATCCAGAGTGCTTTTAATTCCTGACGAAGCGTTTATTTGCTTTATTCCATCTATGCGCTCCGTTTTTGTTATTTCATTGAATGGCTCGATTTAATAAAAACATGTCTATCAATCTATTCATAATAATGATAAAGCTTGAATTTTTGTTTGTTTGAGTACTAATTTTCTGTTAACAACACGACCAACGATACTGCGCCAAAGGGAGATTGATCTGAAGACCCTCCACGGCCAAACTCCCAACACAACAACATTAGGCGCATCGTACCCGACACACATCGCAACACAACTGCTCAGACCCGTCCTTCGTACGGCTTCTCCAGACATCATGCCGGAACACGACAAATCGCTTGGCGGCAAGGCTTATATAGTTATAGGTATATAATTTGTAATTCACCATGTTATATTTTTCCCAAATACATTAGGAAATTGTTGCAGTGTGGTTACTGCGCGCACAATACAGTTCACGGCTGATCAGCGGCACTAGCGCTACTATAGTGTGTGCGCACTGCGGGACAGCCACCCGTATTAGTCTGGTATTTTTAAGTGAAGAATCTATTTATGCAGGATGTATCTGACATCGTAACGTAAACTTCGCGAAAAGGCCAGACCGCATGCCACTAATAAAATTATGATAGTCATTTATGTCGTTAATAAACGGTTACAGAAATAATAATGTTTAAAAAAAAAAGTGTCGGCTCGGCCTTTGAACATTGCAAGCGTGCAGCCGTGCGAGTTTGTAGGTATGACGTTGATCCCTGATGTGAACTCTACTTAATCAGCTGATAAGATAGTTTTTCGAGTTTTGTTTTCGTTGCGCTTTTTTTTTGTGTAATTAGCGAATTAATTAGTTTTTACTTTAAAATCTTATTGGGTTATAAAAGTATAGCAATTATGAACGGTCTAGAGTGAAAAAAACTACATACATTTTTTTTTATCATGAAAAAGCCGACGAAAAATTCCACCACTGGGGAGTTCAGAATCATGTACTGGATTCAGAGTACTCGTTTGTGCGTCGATGTCAGATACACCCTTTATAGATTTTTTACTAAAAGATAGTGGATACGTGTTTCAGGTTTCGCATATACATAAAATAACGTTGTAGACCTAGGGGATCGATATTACTCAATAAAATTTTGCGAAGTTTGTTGTAGTCCAAATAGCGGAACCATCTAGCAAGGCAACATACAAGCAAGCATTCCTAGTCAGCGGAAATATATATCTTCACTGATTTATTAGCTTCTGGTAGGTACCCGAAATTCGAAAGATCGCTTTCAGGGTCGTACATTTCCGATCAAAAATATGGTTTTAGTTAATTTTTTTTTCTATTTCAAATCTGTAAGTCATTCAGGGCGGCGCACTATGGGAAAGCCTGATACAAGGCCGTTTCATGAGAAAGTCGTTGTTATGGAGTAAAACTAATTAATTAATTTAGTCTTATAATTAAGCTATCTTTTCTATATATTTTAAATTATTTTTTGCTAACCATAATGTGTATAAAAAGGCATCAAAGCTAACTCTTGTTCAATGATGTGATTTTGGCACAATACATTACTACAATTCAACGCCACATTACTCGAAAGTTTTTGATATAAATGTATAAGTATTATACATTTTTGAAATGCTTTTAATCTCCTCATAACGTTACTAAAATAATATTATGTATAATAAATAAATAAATTAAAATCAACCAACCACTTTTTTTTAACGAGACTTACCCTCTTGCCGCTGTTTGCCGTTGTCGAGATATTTATTGTATTAGTATACATTAGTTTACACAAGCTAAAATTTTTATTATTTTTCCAATATCTTTTTACTTTTCACATAATCATCTGTTATCTATTAAAATGATATGATGATATGGTGATAAAATGGTCATTACAGCGATGAGTAGATATTATTAATAGTTATTTATAGTTTTGATATAGTTTTGTCCACCTTTTCTGATAAAATATGGTCAATTTATCGATTAGGGTCAAATTAAAAACAGGTTGGTTATGGGACGAGTGCAAATATTAGTTTATTATCTTTTTGCATATGGCACTATTTCATTGGCCTATAAAAGAAAGGCGAACCCTGAAACATCCACAGTGTTTCGTCAGAAGTTCAGTTGACTTAAAAAATCAGTTAATATCTATTTTCAAATAATCACAGAAGTTATCTGATTTGAAAATAATGGGTGAATTTGTTTGTAGTCAACGAGAGTTGTGCAATTTGTTGATAAATGGAAATAATAATATAGACTACTTGCAAGTAAAAAAAAAAACAAGCGACTTCCAAAAAACACTACAAAGTGAATAATAACTAATTTCGGAAGTCGGTGTCTTTGGTTTTTGTATATTAGTTTTTGACACCGACTTCCGAAATTAGTTATTTTTACTTTGTAGCGTTTCTTGAAGGTCGGTTGTTTTTTTTGTAAAAAAGTTTTTTTTTTACACTTTTTTGTTGTGAAAAGTACTGTTCAGCTGCATCCGGTTAGACAGGATGCTGACGCTAAAATACTTAATGAAAAAACTTACAAACGCACTGGTTGCCCCTACGATTTTTGAAAGTTCCCCTTGATTTCTCTGGTCTTCCACCATTAAACCCTGATGTCCTTTTCATGGGACTACCTTGGGAATGTCTTCTTTCCAACAGAAAAAGAATTATATATATAAAAGAATTATATATAAAATCGGTTCATAAACGACGAAGTTATCCGCGAACAAACATACAATTAAAAGCATATATTATTATACCGGTCGAATTGAGTAACCTCCTCCTTTTTGAAGTCGGTTAAAAAATTTCAATTTGTCACCAGAGGACATGGCTATTGTGGTCTCTCTCCTACATTCAAAGAAACTTGGTATCTAAATGTAACGAACGCTGGAGAAATGCATCCCGGAAAATAGAAGAACGCTTTGAAAGTAAGAACGTCGACTGGATGGTGAATTTCGTGTTCCACTGGAGTGTTGAGTCACTGTTAATGACCCTAATACGCTTGGAAGCAGTGCAGGTGGCAGCCCATCGAAACCATACGAAGCTTCTTCAGAAAAAACAAAGAAACGAAAAAACATGGAATTAATACAAGAGTACGAATTGGACTGTGTGCTCAATGCATATGCTCAGGAGTTGCGGTCTACGGGTGAGACGGAGGAGGCCACAATTGTTAATATTATACGAACTGCATCAAAAAATTATAAGAAAAAGTTTCTTAAATTCATAACTGAGAATCCTGAAGACGTTACACCTTTTACAAAGGAAGAAGTACTACAGACATTTATTGACTTAGACCTTAACAAAGAACAGTATGGAAAACTTCGAATTTGTTTGGCGGACAAAAACTACTTAGTGTTTCCTTCTTATCCAACTTTAGCCTAAGCGAAGAAGACCAGATTCGAGCATACCCATTACTAACATAAGTGCAAAAGTCAATCTTCAGGACTTATTGAATCATACGGTGACCCGTATATTACTAATTGATTCAGTTTACAAAAACTGTTTAAGACAGTTGAAACTATTCTGCAAATGGGGTTATGACGGTTCATCAGGGCAAAGTGAATACAAGCAAGTTTTTTCCGAAGAAAGCGATTTCATATCAGATGCGAACCTTTTTATTGCTTCACTTGTACCCATTAAACTCATAGATGAGACAACTAATATTGTTCTTTAGAAAAATGAAACTTGCTCACCCATAAGATAATGCAGACCTATCATCATCATCATCTCAGCGTTAATCCCAGTCGCACCCGTAGCTTTTTCAGCTTTGGAGTCTGGGGTCCGCTTTACCAGTCTTAACTGCTGATATTGGCTAAACTTCGATATTTTCCGTGGAGCGACTGCCGTCTGACCTCCACAACCCGAAGGCGATATCTAAGCATTGCAGCTAGACCAATTGTTAGACTTTTGAGGGCTCCAACAACCCGTAACGACTGCCACTAGATGTTCGTATGGCAACCGGGACCAACGGCTTAACGTGCTTTCCGAGGCACGACCAGACCAGTGCAAATATTCATATTCATGCATACAAATATTTGCACTGTGCGGGGATCGAACCCGCGCCTCCTTGCGCATCGGCCGCAGACCTATATTGATAGAAATTGCCAAAGAAACTCTTGAAAAAACCGCGTCTGTTGTGGCTGATATCAAAAATCAAATTAAAAACCTGTATCCTTCTGTGTTAAATAAGAATGGTGAAGTCATTGAAATTACTCATAACTTATTTTTAACCATGATTGATGATAAGTATCACAAGTTTTAACTGAAACTCCTTCGAGCGTTTCTTGTACAATTTGTGGCGCTACTCCTCGGCAAATGAATAACTTAGAGGCAGTTAGGACACGAGATGTGAATGAAAGTTCATTTCAATATGAACTGTCAACACTACAGGCTTGGATTAGAAGTATGGAGATGATTTTATACATTTCCTATAACTTGTCTTTCCAAAAGTGGTCAGCCACTACACCAAAAAAAAAAAAAAAAAAACAAAGATGAAAAGGAAAAACTGGTACAAAAGCAGTTTAGGGAGGAAATGGGATTGCTTATCGATAAACCTCGACAAGGCACTGGAAATAATCATGACGGAACACAGCTCGGAGATTTTTCAGAATTACTCTTGCTCTGCAGACATTACAGGTGTAGACGTAGAACTTATAAAACGAATGTACATTATACTACAAACTATGTCATCTGGAACTGCTATTGATTCAAAAAAGTTCGGTGAATACGCATATAGTACCGCCCAACTGTACGTAAATATTTATAATTGGTATTATATGCCTTCATCCGTTCATAAAATGCTTATTCACGGAGAAAAAATCATTGAGTACTATGCTATTTAACCTATCGGACAATAGTCCGAAGACGCTCAAGAATCCCGCAACAAGGATTACAAAATGTTTAGACTTTATCATTCTAGAAAGTGTTCAAGAGCGGCTACCAATACAGACGTGTTCCATACCTTATTGTACACTTCTGATCCATATATGTATATCAAGTTTCAGAAATACCTGAGAAACAATATCGAAAGAACTTTTCGATGAAGCCAAGTCCCTTCTTGCTCCAACAAAAATCTGTAGGAGCTTGTTGAATTTTGTACATTATTTTTTTCTCGTTAGACACTGTTTATACAATGATATTTAACTCTATTTTAAGTAGTTAAATTACAAAAAAAGTATTTGTCCTTATAAATGCATGTATTTTTTAAGTTTTACTTTTTAAATAAATTAATATACATAATTTTCAAAATAATTATTTTTTCTATTAAACCTTATACTTTCACGTATATGTGTGCAAAATTACAGATCATTTAGTTTTGAAATAACTGAGATGTGGAGTTTTGAGACGAAAAATACGCGATTTTCCCATAGTGCGGCGCTACCCAAGCGCATACAAAAAATTCATTCAAATCTGTTCAGATGTTCAGTTGGAATTCAATGACAAACACGTACAGCAGAATCATATATTGTGTATGTATAAAGATTAACTGTTTTCTTGAACATTTACATAGTTCAATCAACGCGCGCACGCTACATAATGCCAAAATTGCTCAATTTCCTACCCAAGGCTCAACTAACTCCGTTTAACGTCTTTATAAAAACTAACTTTACGAAACTTTATTTGCGCTGTGCCTTCAAAGAAAGTACCTAATTAGTTTTTAAATTATTCTTTGTTGTGTACAAGTATAGTATGATATAACGACTTATAAAACCAGAGTTATCTAAATTTGAAGTCAGTCTTAGGAGAAAAGTTATTTAAAACATTCTGTACATTAGAGACTCCAACATAATTGGACTGCAGACTACCATAATTTTCGTAAGAAGACACACTAAGATTGTCATAGTGTTGTGTCATAGTCGTGTGACACACTGCGACATAGTCGTGCGATACACTGCGACTTAGTTGTGCGACACGCAGGAACATACTCATACCACACAGTAATATGTAGTTGCACGACACACCATGACACAGTTTTGCATATTGTGTTTTGAAAAAGTTGTTTAAAATATTTTGCAGACTAGAGACCCCAATATAATTGGATTGTAGACTACTATAGTTTTCGTAAGAAGACACACTGCAACATGGTCATGCAACACACTGCGACATAGTCGTGCAACACACTGAGGCATATTCGTGCGACATAGACGTGCGATACACTACGATTAATACCTCTATTCATAAACGTTGCTTAAAGTTAACTAGTGATTAGCGACTGTTTAACCACTGTTTAAACTTTAAAAATGTATGGTTAGACAGTCGCTAATCACTAGTCACCTTTGAGCAACGTTTATGAATAAAAGGGATAGTCTTGCGACATACTGTGGCATAGTTATACTGGAATACACTGAATATACTGAATTCGTTGAGTAGTTTATACGTGAAAGATTAACAAACATCCATCTACATTTAGGAGGGTTAGAATGGAGTTGAAAAATTCCTCCGCATCGTGGTCGACTAGTAAAGTACTCAAGAGGCTGGCGCCATTATTACTTTGTATGGTTGCATAGCCTCTCGCTCTTGCTTTAAAGTTTTAAAGCAAGACCTTCAATATATATATATATATATTTTTAATAATTATAAACTAGCGCCTGACCGCAATCTCGCCTGATGGTAAGCAGTGATGCGATCGTTGATGGTAAAGCGCGCTAGTTTATTAAGAGCCTATTCAATCAGAAAAAGTGAGCGAATAGGAAGGAAGACGGCTGTTGAGCGAGGTAATGCAGTATTAAACCCAACAACACGACCAACGATGCTGTGCCAAAGGGATATTGATTTGTATGCCTAGTATGAGTTTTCATTACGAGACTCGATCGTCGATATCGAGTGCGTTTGGCGCTCTTATTGGTTGAGAGTTCTTACAACCTTGAAGCGGGCAATTGACGAGTGAAACGCATTCGATATCGACGATCGAATTTCGTAATGAAAACTCATACTAGGCCTACATAAGACCCTCCACGACCAAACTCCCAACACAACAATATTAAGCGCATCGTATCCAGCACACATCGCAACACAACTGCTCAGACCCGTCCTCCGTACGGTTTCACCAGACATCATGCCGGAACACGACAAATCGCTTGGCGGCAAGGCTTTGTCTGGTAGATGGTAACTGCTGCCGGCGGCCCATGTAATGGCTTATCACCGACTAATTCTTTCTTAATTACTTTAAAAAATAGGATTTCGGAATTACTTTTACACATCATAATTACATATTAATAATTAATCAGTTACACGGAGTCGACATTTCCTGAGAAAAAAAAAAGAATTCAAATTTAAGGCTCAAAGTCTCTTTTGCAGTCGTTTGAATTGCAAAAGGGACTTTGTCCACTAAGTTTGTTATACCTGGTTGTTGTTGATCACGATTCAAGCCTCTATAATTAAAACTAAAAAAATCCGACTTTATTTTAAAAAAAAGATGACACCGTCTTCATGTTTAAATTATTTTATTGCAATACGCCGTATCCGCTAATGGAACTTCACGGCACTGGGCCCGCGTGGAGGAATACGGCCCACTACCTATCAACAAGAGTATCCCAGCAGAGGGAACATTACAAAGTTCCAACCATTGCTTTAAAAAGCGTCAATTTTATGTAAGTCTAGATGAAAAATAAAGTTAATCCAGGTCGATCTCCAGTCTAGATTAAAAGTAGCTTATTGAGATTTAACTAGGCTGAGCCAGCACCAGGGATTAATTCCATCGTGTTTTTTTAGTTACAGTTGTCGCCTCTTTGCCTCAGTTAGTTGAATTACTAAGCCTATTAACAGTTGTTAACGACGGAAATAGTTGTTACTTGACTTTTCGAGCTAAGTACGTAGATTTACTGTGTTGTTTCATTTATCTTTCATTAGAAGTTGAGTTTTGTTTGAATTTTATTTAGTCTTTGTTTTGATATTATCCTATGTTTTGATATTTTCAATATCATTTGTTGATTGTAATCATTCATTTTGGAACAATGAGGATTTATTCTACTCATCAATCTTTTTGTTATCATCATCATTCAGGCGAAATATATCATTTGCTGGACAGGCTAGCATAGCCACACAGACTAAATCGTAAATGCCTGTCTGAAATAAAAGTTTTAAAAGATACTAACCGCATCTGTAATGGATGTACGCAGTATGCACATAGTTAATTATCATGTAGAAATTGATAGATTTATGGCAACGTTGCGTTCCCCAAAACTTCATCCAAAACCCACCCTCTAACCTAAATCCTAACACGATCCAATTAACCAGGACACAGCTGATCTAAACAATTCTCTGCTTCACTCTAAAACGGGTAATTTAATGTTTCACCCAGCACAAGATATAGGAAGTCTATTCTACGTGTTTTGGCATGTGCATTGCTCGGGACCTCGTTAGCGCGCCACTCACCATCGCCCAATTATGGACCAAGTTCAGGTGACGTAGGCCATCAATTAAATCTGTACGGGAATTTGTCACGAATGAAATGATGTAAGCCTTTTGTTAGTTATTGTTCAACAGCTTGTTGTTTGCTCTGTGGCCTGTGACATTTTTGTTTAGTATAGCTTCGTGGTCTGCTGTTGTTTGTTATGTCTGCTTAGTTCGGGTGACGGATTTTGTAGCGATTGGATTAGTGGTTATGACAATGTCGGTGTTGGGATTTATGTTTTTATTTACGGGAAAGGAAATTAGTCTAGCTTTTTGCTACATATATAGCGAAGATTTTTATTTATTGACAAAAAGCTTATTTGAGACGTCAAGGTGACTCAAACAAGGCTTTAGCGAAACACACACGCGTAAGAGGACCTAAGCAAACAAAAATAAAGCCGTTATCCTCAGTGATTATCCGAAAAACAAATATAAACTCTCCCGTGAACTTAGGTCTGTGAAATGTGACCACCGTTGTAGTTTGTACCTCTGCTTACGAGGGCTGCCGTCTAAAAAATGCAAAACAAGCACATGTTTGGCCTCGTTTGTCTAACAAGCTAGCGGTGAACTAGGACTGGCTCGTTACAGCCTGACTACAAGTGCCTAACTGCTAAGGTCGCGACCGGACCCGACCGCATCGCTTTTTGTTGTATTCCTATTTATATATTATAATGCAAGTCAATATGGCGGGTAGTGCTTGTTTTTAGTTATACTGTTTGCTAAACATAGGCTTGAGTATCTAGGCTAGATGGAAGGATAGTAAGTTAACTTATACAATATTAAAGTGAAAACTTCCTAAGCGACGTTGAGTATTTTTGTTGGAGGGGGAAAATAAATAAATAAATATATACGGACACATCACACAGATTGAGCTAGCCCCAAAGTAAGTTCGAGATTTGTGTTATGGGATAATAACTCAACGATACTATATTTATGATAGATACATATACAGATAAACATCCAAGACCCAGGCCAATCAGAAAAAGATCGTTTTCCATCATGACCTGGCCGGGGATCGAACCCGGGGCCTCCACGTCGCAGGCAGGCGTATTGCCCGCTGCGTCACGTCACGGAGGCCGACAAACAATTAAAAAAAAAAAAAACAAAAGGATTGAAATCGCGTGACAATTTTTTGTTTTTTACATTTTGTGCACTCTGTGTTTTTTAAATGATTTCAGTTTTCACTTCTGTCGGTCAGCTCCACGTTTGTTAATTTTTTTTTTCTAACAAAAGGGGTAAGTAAGTCATTCTGCAGTAGAAGAATTAAATCGAACTAATTTAATTTAAAAGTAACCTAGTAAAGCAATGCTAGCCTAGTGGTATCAGCCGCGACTTACAAATAAGTTCGAACCCTATCAGGCGCTTTACCTTATGTAAATTATTTCATCACCACTGCTCTCAAAACGATGAATAAAAACATCGTGAGGAAATCGGCATGTCCTAGAACTAAAAACTTCGAAGCATAAGAATAATATTTTTTTTTAAGCTATTGCATAGCTTCTATCGCGGGTCTTGAGCGCGGGGACCGAATCCAGAAATTCCGTAACGAAAAAACCTCACGCTCCCCACTCCGACGGGCACGGAGGTGTGGCTTGAAGGCCGTACATCGTCTAACGTCGTTTCAGTTCGGTAGTCTTCGGCACGGTATGTTTGTGTGCGTGCGACTACATCTTTTGAAAACAATTTATAGATTTTCAAAAAGAGCATGCATATTGCAGGGCGCGAACTCAGTTCTACACACTTGCCATGTTACTGACAGTCGCGATGTGCTAAACTTGCGATTAATTTTCTCTCTGAAATAGGTCTTCTATAGAGATATGTCATAGACGTCATCGACGTTGTCATGGCTACCTTAAAAACTTTTCATATAATTAATTATTAAGTACTTTTATAGTGTTTTTATAACATAGGTTTTTTTTTAACGGAAAAGCTAAGATGAATGTCACGCTAATTTTTCATTGGACTTTTAAATTATTTATAGTGTTGTTTACTAAATAAAAGCGCGTGATTTTATAGAGTAAAAAGTGCTCACGCGGCCGTTTTTTCAACTGTGATTGGCGATATCCGCCATTATTGTGAAATACTTTTTTAAAGAATTTCTATAATTTGTTACACGTGTTATTGGCAAAATTGTGGTATCTATCCACAGGGACCAGATCAAGAGTTGAAGTTGAAGTTTTTATTAAATAAAATATTACAGAAAGATGTCGGTGAACAATGCTAATACGAGTACATTTAAGTGTACGAGTTGTAATAAGTATTGTTATCTCCGAAACGAAACAACGAAAGTTTAATAAAAATATGCTCGTCGGCTTTTTCTGAGGAAGAAATTGATGAGGCAAAAAAGTTATTGTTTGTTTCTACGAAGACAAGACAAAAGCATGTATCGAGGCGTAAGAACAAAAAGCAGAAAGACCTAAAATATTCGATTACGGTGTTTAAAATCACGGATCCCGAACAATCCCAGTTTTTGTGGCATATGACCTTCACAAATTGCCACCAGTTTGCTTTGACTACGTAGAACGTACTTACGTAAAGAAGTTGATGAAGGATTTATTAATTCTACGGTCAGATGTTAACGCAATCAGAAGTGATTATGTTACTAAAGATCAGCTCGAAAATATTAAATTGATAACAAATAATTCGTTTACGACGCCTTTTTATTTCAGTTATCATAAACCTATAGTTTCAATGATAAATATTCCTGAATAACCAACAGCTACTGTAAGGTAATAAAACCCACATGTATTGTAAAATAATAAAAATATTTTAAATAATATTAACTTTTTATTTATTTAATAAAAGAAAAATTTGTTTTCTTATCGGTCACCACGCTCAAAAAGTGTAACTTGAATTAATATCAAAGAAAAAGAAATACTGCATAAATAAAATAAATAAATAATTATAATTGCATAAATTGATACAAAATGCTATGCAATAGCTTTACCGCGGCAGTCCCCGAGTGCCACACGTCTTTTTTTTTTAATAATTGAACTAGCGCTTGACCGCAATCCCGCCTGATGGTAAGCAGTGATGCGATCGTTGATGGTAAAGCGCGCTAGTTTATTAAGAGCCTATTCACTCAGAAAAACTGAGCAAATAGGAAGGAAGACGGCAGTTGAGCGAGGTGATGCAATGTTAAACCCAACAACACGACCAACGATGTTGCGCCAAAGGGAGATTGATCTGAAGACCCTCCACGACCAAACTCCCAACACAACAACATTTGGCGGATCGTACCCGGCACACATCGCAACGCAACTGCTCAGACCCGTCCTCCGTATTTGCCAAAACATGTGTATACATACAGAATAAAAAAAACTCATGCATGTAGGATCTTGAGAAAGAGTGGCTCACGACATGTCTACCATTTCTCATGGCGTGCAAATATTTTAGGTACATACATAATTATTATAATAGAATGGATGACTTATATTCAATTTTATATTTATATAAAATTTCCACATATATTCTGGACACGGCTCGCATTGTCAGGAAGTTCCTCTCTCTGGAGCCCTGACCGCCGGTAGCTTGGACCCTGTTCCCGATACCCGTGGGCTTATGGTTATATACGGTTATATACCAGCTATGAAACTGGTACGTTGGCTGATCCTAATGTTAGCAACTATAATAGATATCGATCGCAACTCAAACAATTTAATGAAATGAAATTGAAATATTTACATTAATTACACAATTACTAGAATATTTAACAAAAAATATTATTTATTTAGCATATACAGTATGTTAAGAAAACCCTGTCCGACCCATGAAGGTGTTGTTAGGTATCGATAACTGATTGTACTAATGGATACAAAACCGGGCTAAACTTAAAAAAAAATCCCCCTAAAAAAATAAATATTATTTCGCAAAAAGAGGTAACTTAATAAATGTGCGTAAGCAACCTTCCGCGGGCGGCGGGAATTTGGAATTAATTCGCGGGAAAAAAAGATTATTTCAAAATTCATTTGTATTGGTACTATGATGATTACGTAAAATTTTATATTATATTATTAACCTTTTTTTTTTTTTTTAACCTAACCTTTATTATCCTTATGGGTCGGACAGGGTTTTCTTAACATACTGTATATATACAATACCATGTCAATATTTCATATTATAATTATCACAATTAAGACTTACAAGAAGACATGTGAAATTTACCGACCCGCACTGGGTCAGCGTGATAGATTACCGCCAACTCCCTCTCATAGAGAGGCCTGTGTCCCAACAGTGGGAACGATAAAGGCTGATTATGTTATGTTGTTCGTAAAATGTTATGAACTTCACAACGATTGCACTATGATTGAATGAGCTACTGAAACATTTCCAATAACCTACGGTGTGGTACATCCTGACCTGGATTTCTATTGACGATCCTGTAGCCATTCAAATTCCCGTCAGTCAGGCTTGCCAGTACTATTTCAACGCCAGATTTCAGTTCCTGGAAAACTGATGTTAGGACGCAACATTGATTGACTGATGGATACATGAAGTTCTGGTGTGGAAGGCCTTTGGATGGAAATGTTTCGAGGTATTGTATCAATCTGAAAATTGGCGTTGTGTTCCATTTACACAATGAACATGATGCCTACTAGTATATGGCTTTGAGTTCATTTTTTATGAGCATTTTTATTCTTTGTGATAATATTTTTTGGGTCATTTCCAAGTTTACAGTAAATTATAGACAAGAATTTTATGCTTGTTTTTTTTTTTATAAATTATAAACTAGTGCTTGACTGTAATCCCGCCTGATGGTAAGCAGTGATGCAACATCGATGGCAAAGCGCACTAGTTTATTAAGAGCCTATTCACTCTAGCCTTTAAGACACTCAAATTAAATAAATAAATAAATATATACGGACATATCACACAGATTGAGCTAGCCCCAAAGTAAGTTCGAGACTTGTGTTATGGGATACTAACTCAACGATACTATATTTATAATAGATCCATATATAGATAAACATCCAAGACTCAGGCCAATCAGGAAAATATCGTTTTCTATCATTACCTGGCCGGGGATCGAACCCGGGGCCTTCACGTCGCAGGCAGGCGTATTTGCCGCTGCGCCACGGAGTCCGACAAAAAATTGTAGTTTGATGGAAACACCGCCGCTGGAAAATTGTTCCAGTCTCTCGAAGTATGCGGTAGATGAGAGGAGGCGAAACGCTTCGTCCGGATCGTAGTGGTGTTAACAACGTAAGGAAACTCGCCGTACGACGGGTTGTCTGATGGTGGAACGAAGATGGGGGATTTAAATCATGCATTTCCCTCTCACACTCACTAAAATGCATTCTATAGAACACCTAGTTGGCTACGCTACGCCTGTCCCCCAGGCTTTGGAGACCGTTTTGAGTTAAATCTGGGTCGCCAATGAGACTCTTCGCACGTCTCTCCGCTGAATCCAAAGTAGTCAGGTGACATTTTGCAGCACCAGCCCAAATGTGGCTGCAGCACTCCACACACGAACGGATCTGTGCTTTGTACAACATTAGAAGCTGCCCTGGTGTGAAGTACCGCCGGACCTTTGCGATAAAGCCAAGTTTCCTGACAGCCAACCAGACAAAGCCTTGGTGCCAAGCGATTTGTCGTGTTCCGGCATGATGTCTGGTGAAGCCGTACGGAGGACGGGTCTGAGCAGTTGTGTTGCGATGTGTGCCGGGTACGATGCGCCTAATGTTGTTGTGCTGAGAGTTTGATCGTGGAGGGTCTTCAGATCAATCTCCCTTTGGCACAGCATCGTTGGTCGTGTTGTTGGGTTTAACATTGCATCATCTCGCTCAACTGCCGTCTTACTTCCTATTCGCTCAGTTTTTCTGAGTGAATGGGCTCTTAATAAACTAGCGCGCTTTACCATCAACGATTGCATCACTGCTCTTACCATCAGGCGGGATTGCGGTCAAGCGCTAGTTTATAATTATTAAAAAAAAAGAAACAGCTACCTTGGCTTTGGACCCAATGAACCACTCAAAGTTTAGGTTCGGTGAAATTTCAAATCCCACAAGCTGAATACTAAAAATTCAACTATTTAACAGGTAACTGAATATTTGGTTGATAAAACCACCAAAGGTATGATGTAGTCTAACTATATATCTATAAATACACATGCTTTGTGTTAATTTAATATTATATTTAGTCAGAATTCGCTGCGTTTATGAATTCTATTAGTAGCGATGAGTTCAGTACAATGAACGTTGGTTAAGCTGGTTTTAAGCTGAATATTCTTTAGCGTTCGGTACAAGGAACAAGCTGTAGAAGCTGATTTCTTCATGTAATAGTGGACTTCTTTTAAGAACTTACATCAGCTTTAAATTATTGCACGCTTTTTTATATTCGAACACATGAATGTACATTACGGCCTATTCCATATTGCAGATAGGAAGCTTATGTGCTTGTGTGAAAACATTATAAACTATACTCTGACTCTTTTGTTTTAGTAAAGATTGGAGCATTGAGTATAAAGTTCTAGTCTATGTGTTCCACCTACAAACTCCCGCTTCTCTCATAGCATCACACCAAGCAGTATAGGTTGCGATCCTCTTCGCAAGAGATACGTGTCGCAAACAAGCACGTGTCGAGGATTAAGTTCTTGTGCATAATAACTACCCACTTTATGTACTCACCCTATTTTGATTACAAGGCTTAAATACAATAGTGATATTATGTAGGTATAACTGAGGGCTTAAGTCTATTTAGGTAGCTTTGGTTGGACTTTTAAGTGGAGAATGTGTTGTTGTATTGCTTAATGAGTATTTGGGATTGTTTTTGGTTGATTACTTTCATTATTATTGTTTATTCGAGTTAGAAAAACTCGGTCAATATATCACAAATACATCAAACAATCTAACAATTGGTTTAACTGCAATGCTTCGAAATCGCATTCACGGAAAATATCGAAGTTTAGACAAAAATCAGCAAGTAGTTTGGTAAAAGCGGACCCCAGACTCCAAAGCTGAAAAAGCTTCGGATGCGACTCGGATTAATGCTGAGATGATGATGATTATCAAACAATGCTATAGACGGTGGTAGGCCATAACATCGGCCGCCGGCAGAAGTTACCACCCACCAGACAAAGCCTTGCCGCCAAGCGATTTGTCGTGTTCCGGCATGATGTCTGGTGAAGCCGTTCGGAGGACGGGTCTGAGCAGTTGTGTTGCGATGTGTGCCGGGTACGATGCGCCTAATGTTGTGTTGGGAGTTTGGTCGTGGAGGGTCTTCAGATCGTTGGTCGTGTTGTTGGGTTTAACATTGCATCACCTCGCTCAACTGCCGTCTTCCTTCCTATTCGCTCAGTTTTTCTGAGTGAATAGGCTCTTAATAAACTAGCGCGCTTTACCATCAACGATCGCATCACTGCTTACCATCAGGCGGGAATGCGGTCAAGTGCTAGTTTATAACTATTAAAAAAAAAAAAAAAAACAGAATCCACAGTACTTTCAACCCTTACAAAAATGTCTGACGACTGTAGGTCACTGCAGCATTGAATATACAATATGTAAAGAAAACCCTGTCCGATCCGTGAAGATATTGTTAGGTATCGTTAACTTATTCTAATAATGTCAACAAAGCCGGGCTCAACTTAAAAAAAAATCCCCCTAAAAAAAATTAATATTATTTCGAAAAAGCGAGGTAACTTAGTACATGTGCGGTAGGCAACACGTTAGGCGTACATGCGCGGGTGTAGGGGGGCAGAGCACGCGGCACGTGGTCGCATCGCTATTCGCTCCGTCACAAATGGTGTTGTCACTTTTTAAAATAATACCAAATTTTGGGGAAGTTGGAATTAATTTGCGGAAAAAAAGATTACTTCAAAATTCATTAATATTGTCACTATGTAAAATTTTATATTGTATTTGGTTTGTGTATACCTAACATTTATTATCCTTTTGGGTCGGACGGGGTTTTCTTTAAACATTGTATAATATTGTAAGGTTGACATAACAAAGGATTATTGAAATGAAGGTACTAATTCTCTTGACTGTCATTTACCGCGTCGTTTACAAATATTTTTTTTTTTTTTTTATTAAAGTATAAACCAGCGCTTGACCGCAATCCTGCCTGATGGTAAGCGGTGACGCAATCGTTGATGGTAAAGCGCACTAGTTTATTAAGAGCCTACTCCCTCTAGCCTTGAAGACACTCAAATTGTAGTCCGACGGAAACACCGCCGCCGGCAGATTGTTCCAGTCCCTCGATGTACGCGGTATAAAGGAGGAGGCGAAACGCTTCGTCCGGATCGTAGAGGTGTTAACAACATAAGGGTGGAAACTCGCCGTACGACGGGTCGTCCGATGGTGGAACGGAGATGGGGGAATTAAATCGTGCAATTCCCTCGCACACTCCCCAGAATGTATCCTATAGAACACCGAAAGGCTGGCTACTCTACGCCTGTGCTCTAGGCTTTGGAGACCAACTCGAGTTAAATCAGGGTCACCAATCAGCCTCTTCGCACGCCTCTCCACTGAATCCAAAATGGCCAGGTGACACTTAGCAGCACCAGCCCAAATGTGGCTGCAGTACTCCACACACGAACGGACCTGTGCTTTGTACAACATTAGAAGCTGCCCTGGTGTGAAGTACTGCCGGACCTTTGCGATTACACCAAGTTTTCTGGCAGCCACCTTGGCCTTGGACTCAATGAACCGCCCAAAGTTTAGGTTCGAGGAAATCTCAATACCCAAAAGCTGAAGGCGGTCGGTACACTCCAAGGATACTTTCCGAAAAGTAGGAGCCAAGGTGAACGGACTCCTTTTGGCGGTGAAAAGACACGCCTGCGTTTTGGCGGCGTTGAATGCTACAAGATTGGCATTGCCCCATTCGGAGACTGCCTGAAGTGCAACACTCGTTCGCTCTACCATGGCCTCTCTTTCGGACCGGATTGATTCCCTACTAGCCCGAGCATCCGGCAGGCATACAAAAGTATTGCTGTAGGCTTTGTAAGTGTGTGAGTTTAAATCTTAAACGCACCCACGATACAAGAGTAATTCCTAATGCAGAGAAACTTTTTTTTTATAAAAAATAGTATATTAGCCATCAATTTGCCACTGCTGGGAAAATACCCCTCTGAATTCGTTTTCACATCTTTCTGTCTAAAGCTGCCAAGGATAGACGCGGAAAGAGAGCAGAGAGGGTCTTTATAGTCCTTGTCAGCTCTGGACAGAGAGATGTAGAAAGCGAGCAGAGAGGGTTTTTATGGTCCTTGTCAGTTCTGGACAGAAAGATGTGGAAAGTGAGTAGAGAGGGTATTTTTCGAAAGAGTTCGGCTAATTAAGAATGTTTACAAGGGTGGATGACTATAAATTAAAGGATAAGGTCTTTACTATAGAATCAATATTTTAACTTCAAATCATCATCATCATCATCATCATCATCTGTTCTCTTTTGAACAGATGATGACGATGATTTATTCTGTCTTCAGTTTAACCGGCTGACTACCGGTATTTCACATTGAGCGACTGACTACCTATCTGTGCTCCACAACCTACTTATCCGTAATATGATATCACTTGGTAAGTATATTTTAACTTCGAATATAGTAACGAAAATATTATTTTAATACTTTGTCCTTCATAGCACTGGCACACTTAATCCGATGTCAATCAACGTGATGAATGCTTCGGGATCCTTGTAAGGGTTGGAACTAATGACGCGTCACTGTCCAGTACCCCTAATCACTGGAATATTGCGACGCCCTGATTGGTGGGAAATGGTTTATCAGCATCTTGTTACATCTTTGTCATATTCTGAAAGTAATTTTGTCATTGTTTGGAAATCACTGTTTGAGCATGGGCTGCAGAGAATCGGTATGATTTTCTGAAAATCTTTTTACAAAAAAAAAAACAACCGGCTTCCAAAAAAAAAACACCATACAAAGTGAAAAATAACCAACCAAAGTCTTTGACACCGTCAGAATGGTCGTGGTCATCATTTTTAATCACGATGAGTGATGATTTTAGTTATGCGGTGCCATTCAACACGGACTGCAGCCTTCCGGGTCATTTAAAAACTGAACACTTAGTCGCATCCTTGATCTGGTCCATCAATCTCATTGATGATCTGACACAACCTTTCTCTGCACCACTGACAAGACGTTCCGACGTGACTGACGTTCAATGGAGTCACTACATGTAGACATATGACCGAAGAAGGTCAACTAAAATTGAATCTCTTAATTTTAGTTGATTGTTGCGTGACGAGTAGGTAGTGGTTATGCTATAGCAAATTTCAATGCTGTGAATAGTTGAAGAGTTCCCTTGACTGTCTCTCGGTGCCAGCATCAGATCTACTGCAGACCTTCATTATAACCTATATGGGTGCCAAGGTTTCATCAACAAATGAATTAAGTCCAAACACAAGATAACTAATGAAAACCGTTGTGGAGCTCCCTGAACTGACCATTGTCTTCATCATCAGAGCCCTAATGATACTCACAACCCATCTAGGTGTAAAGTTCTTATCAATACAAATTAATCAAGCACATACACAAAGTAGCTTCTGCGAATCGCTGAGGATTTCCCTCGACTGTCTCCCGGCCCCATCATCAGATCTACTTCAGACCTTTATTAAATTGTAGTTAACTTTACAGTACTTAATGATAAAACTTAGAAATGCTTTAGTCGCACCTGCGATTTTTGAAAGTGCCCTTTGATTTCTCTGGTCTTTCATCATCAGATTCTGACCTGATGACTATGGTACCACCTGGGGAGTATACCCTATCAAATAAAAAACTTTTGTAAGTCGGTCCATGCGTCCTAGAATAATTTTTTTAAGTGGTTTAAAAATTGAGTCATTATAGACCAGCAATTAGTAGCAATTACATATTAGTGTTCGCATTGTAATTTCAGTCTTAATCTATTAAAAATAAAACCATTTTCCCAATCCAATCCAAACAATAAGTTATTTGAATGAGAACGATTTTTTAAGTGATAGAATTGACCTTCAGCTTTTAAACTAAACTAAAGCGACTTAATAATTATTTGCAAATACATTGAGCAGCAGTCCCAGTAATTAACAACAAATAGAGCCAACACAAATAATAAAATTAATCCATTATTTGTCAAATTCTACACCAATTTGAATATTCTAATCTCGCAGCCCAAAACAAATAACTCACCGAATTTAAATATAAATTAATACCATTAATTCGCTAACAGAATCGGAATCTGCCATCGAATATATTATTACCCAATAGAATGTTCTCCAAAGGGCCGTGCGGGGACCCAGGCCGATCAGAGGGACTGGGCCCAGCCAGGCCCCGGTCGATTATTTGCCGATACAGACGACAATCAACACAAATTTGCATGTGAGCCGTATTGAATTGAGACAAGCGAGCATCACGAGCCACCCCTGATGGGTCACGACTAACTGTGGCGAGTTTGCTGGATGAGTCATTATTTCGATTGGTTCAATTTTATTATGGGAAATGAATAATTATTTTCGCAGATTTTATTTGAGCAGATCAGTTTGCTCAACACATTTGATTACGCACCGGAAGACGCAGCGTGGGTGGGCCCCCGACAAGGTGGATCGAGGATCTTGTGAAGCTCGCGGGAAATCGCTGGATGCGGGAGGCGCAGGGCCGGTCATCGTGGAGATCCTTGGGGGAGGCCTATGTCCAGCAGTGGACGTCTTTCGGCTGAAATGATGATGATGAACACATTTGTGCTGTGATTAAGTAATGACAGCTGCATGGGTCGATCAATCAGGTTAATCTGCGCTTGCCATGGTTGATACGTGGATAGATGATCAGATTTCCAGACCCGTCCGTAGCACAGAAAGCACATTCGCTATACGTGGATGACAATCGTGACCAACGGCATCTATGAGTCTTTACGGCTCGTCAGAAATCAAAATCAAAATCAAAAGTCATTTATTCAAATTAGGCTGAGAATCAGCACTTTTTGAACGTCAATATTACATAAGACAGTCCCCCAAAAGCGCCCACCCATCGACACTTCCTAGTGCTTTCGCTGGGAAGAAGAAGTGGCGGAACAAACTCCCCAGCAGCACAGCTGTCTGTTCATTTTTAAAAAAACATGTCTTTATACAATACTATGTAAACAAACGATACGATAAAATACAACAATGAAATTATTTACCATATGCCAGCTACCACGCCAAAATACCAGCAAAGCAAAACAATATATTTATATTCAAATGAAAATGTAATTAACTAAAACTGAAGAAGAGAAAGTTTGACATCTAGTCTTACCCAGTAACTGGATTGTGGATGTCAGATAGGCAGTCGCTCCAAGTGAAATATTGGTACTCAACTGCATCTGGTACGTCTGGAAGCCGATGAAGTAATACTTAGTTGGGAAAAGGCTGGGTCAAGTCTTTTCCATTATCAATGTTCTAGTATTTCTAGTTGTTCTAAATCTGGATTCTCGAAACAAGCGCCTCTGTAGATTATGCAAACTCTTGTTGGAACAGATGGACTGTCCAAATCAAATCATTTATTTCAAACAAACCAATTTTGAATTGTCAAAGGGTAGGTCAGTAAGACAAGTTTGGCAACCATAAGTTAGGACTGGTAGCACGCAGATGTTGTACAGTTATACAAATTGAAACCTGTCAAACAGCAATGGAGAGGAGCATGCTGAACATTAAAAAATCTGACAGAGTACGTAACACCATCATCAGAAAACGCACAAAAATAGAAAATGTCACAGCGAAAATAACGAAACTTAAGTGGTAATGGACAGGTCATATAATTAGGGGTATCCAGAAATGGATCAAGAACATAGTGTTCTGGTACCCTTGAAATCGAAAAAGAAAACGAGGCAGTCAGGTCCGAAAATGGGGAAACGAACTAAAAGCAACTGCAGGGAAAACATGGACTAGAAAAGCTTTAAACAGAATAGAATGGAAATAAATGGAGGAGGCCTTTGCCAAAGGGCAAACAGACTAAGTTGTCGGTGACTCAGTGTCAATGACTTATGAAAGTCACTACCATAGGTTACTTTTCTTTGTAAATATTATGTCTGAATTAAGGCGTATATGTAAAGGTCAGTAAGATGAAGTTAGTCGCCTATTTTATAGCGTAGGTTCCTATAAATTAGAATGGGCAAGAAAATTTACTGACATGCTTTTAAAATCATTTCACCTCTTTTACTGATTTTTTTTTATTACGCACAAGATGAAATGATACTGTCATGACGTGAACACCATTAAGAATTCCCTTGGAGAATCTCGCACTGATAGCTCTCTCGTTTGCAGAATAAAAACTCGAAGACTATGCAAGTAACTGAAATAGACTAGGTTCGCAGTATATACATAGGTACATTAGTTCAACGAATTATTCTTACAGCATAAGTTACTGACCTTAGCCGTCCTGCAAGAGATGATAAATGGGGATTCCATTGCAGCCTTAAGTCGATCGTGTTCCCCTGGGAAATCAACATTCGGTAAAGCAATTCTAATTCATTTAGTTTTTTCACATTTAAAACAGATCAATTATTAGTGGCCTGTAGTAGGGCACTATTCATGTCGTCATGATTTGATGCACGTCTATTTTCTTTAAAAAATAAGGAGGTATCATTGCAAATAACACTATTTGTGGTTAGTTTTTGTTGATATTGTGTTTAAAAAATTGCAATCAAATATCTGGTACTAAAAGATTTAGTACATGGATGGTTTAAACAGTATGATTGAGCATATTTTTAACATTTAACTAGTTATTATATAGTTATTTAATAATTTCTTCACATGAATAAAATACAAATAGAAACTCATTTTTCATCGTTGCAAGAAACATAGACCATAATAAAAAGTCGTTGACCATTCCAGCAATTTACATCTTCCTACAAATTTGCAATTCAGTAATCTACCGCCGAAGGGAAAGATAGCAGTCGAGTTTAATTTAACCGTCTGTATCACGGGTCAACCGTACCATTCATTTCATTAACGTTACGTATATTTTTGTAGTATTAAGTATTGTATGAAATTATTATGTTCATAGCGGTCTCGTAATGGAAGAAAAACAGTGCATCAGCTGTAGCCATTCCCACGCAAAGTTAGAGGGAACGTTCTGTGATGTACCGATTTAATTATATTGCCCTAAGATGAAAGCTACTGAATTAACCATGTTGTGACAGCGTCACTTCATAAGTACGCTGTTACGGTGAAGCGTTAAGTCAATTCACACTTGACATTAATACAAACAGTCATCATTTAAAAGCTACTGAACATTTGGAAGTGTTGAAGTGTGTTCTGCTTTATATTGATGAACATATGTATGTACAGTGGAGAGGCGTGCGAAGATGCTAATTGGCCTTGATTTAGCTCAAAATGGTATCCAAAGCGTGGAGCACAGGCGAAGAGTAACCAGTCTGTCGGTGTTCTATGGGATGCATTTTGGAGAGTGTGCGAGGGAATTGCATGATTGATTTCCCCCGTCTCCGTTGCATCATCGGACGACCCGTCGTACAGCGAGTTTCCACCCTTACGTTGACACCACAAAGATCCGAACGAAGCATTTCGCCGCGTCTTATATACTGCGTACATAGAGGGACTGGAACAAGTGTCTTCAAGGCTCTTAATAAATTAGCGCACTTTACCATAAACGATTGCATCACTGCTTACCATCAGGCGGGATTGGGACCAAGCACTAGTTTATAATTTATATAAAAAAAGAAACATATTGAATAGAGTTGTCAAAGAGCGATAAAAATTGAGCACATTGACTAAATTTGTAACATAACAGTACATTAGAAGACAGTTATCGACGACGTTGGCAACAAGTCTGTGAGGCTAAGGGGTCTGAGTGTGCACGGTGCATGTCCGATGACAAGCGGCGTCACTGAAGCAGGCCTAAGAAACGCTGGCATCATGATTTGGAACCGTTTTTAATCGAATAGATAGAGAAGATATAGGGAAAAAAAGGGGAAATATAGAGTGGAAACTTTGCTGCGCAGTTGGACAATATAGGATAATTGAAACAGTCATTTTTATATATCAGAAGAATTCAGCAATATAACTGCGTAACATACTATTCATTTGTAATCATTTTGAATCATATTGCTAATCCATTGCTCGATTTTTTTTTAATAATTATAAACTAGCGCTTGACCGCAATCCCGCCTGATGGTAAGCAGTGATGCGATCGTTGGTGGTAAAGCGCGCTAGTCTATTAAGAGCCTAATCACTTAGAAAAACTGAGCGAATTGGAAGAAAGACGGCAGTTGAGCGAGGTGATACAATGTTAAACCCAACAACACGACCAACGATGCTGCGCCTAAGGGAGATTGACCTGAAGACCCTCCACGACCAAACTCCCAACACAACAACATTTGGCGCATCGTACCCGGCACACATCGCAACACAACTGCTCAGACCCGTCCTCCGTACGGCTTCACCAGACATCATGCCGGAACACGACAAATCGCTTGGCGGCAAGACTTTGTCTGGTGGGTGGTAACTTCTGCCGGCGGCCTATGTTATGGCCTACCACCGAGAAAAAAAAATGCGTCCGCTCAACAACGTAAATAACGCAATCAATATTGCTACCTATAGTGTGTTACGCAATTACTCTGCCAGTTCAACTATAGTCAGAAAATCTCTATGAACTTATAATTTAATTTTAAACCTACATGTTCCGATATTCATAGTTGGGTAGTAAGCTCATATTATACATTCTGATTATTTAGAATTCAGAGAGAAATTCCACCTACATTTAAGCCGGCTTTCCTAGTATAGTAATTGAGTAGGTTATACACGTTGATACAATGTTGTAAATTTGTTCTCTACGATGATAGTGGAGGTGATGTTAATCTTCCCTTAAGAATTTCAAATTCGTATGGTAGTTGCGGAGATAAGTATTGCAGTTAACGTAAAGTTATAGTTCTTTAACCAGCATAATGTACAGATACGAATGTTATTGATAATTTTTGGCCATGTGAAGAACGTCCTTTGGCAAACAATCACAATTGCAGTTCAGTTCAAATGTGAAAAGTATAATAATAATAATAATTTTTAGTTTTCGAAAGTACAAAGACGCTACAAGAAAGAGTTGCATTTATTTTGGTAAGGTAAAATGTACAGAGGCAAATAAATTTATGACAACGGCTCCCAAACTGAGACATGCTCGTATCTTGGGTAGTCGGCGGTCGGCCGTTTTAAATGTCAATATATGTATACATATCATCGCCTTTTTGATTTTATTTATAGTTTACAATTTAAAAATGGCAGTTCTGCAAAATTCAGACACTAATCTTTTTCATATGCGATTTTGTATCCTCATACATCATCATTATCTCAGCGTTAATCCCAGTCGCACCCGTAGCTTTTTAGCTTTGGAGTCTGGGGTCCGCTTTACCAGCCTAACTGCTGATTTTGGCTAAACTTCTTTGTTTTCCGTGAAGCGACTGCCGTCTGACCTCCACAACCCGAAGGCGATATCTGAGCATTGCAGTTAGACTAATTGTTAGACTTTTGAGGGCTCCAGCAACTCGTCACGACTGCCACTAGATGTTCGTATGGCATCCGGGACCAACGGCGTAACGTGCTTTCCGAGGCACGACCAGACCAGTGCAAATATTCATATTCATGCATACAAATATTTGCACTGCGCGGGGATTGAACCCGCACCTCCTTGCGCAACGGCCGCGTTCGCTACCGCTACGCCACGGAGGCTGTCAAAAGTATCCTCATACGATATAGTGTTAACTTTCTTTATGATGACCGCTTTGTTGTTGTTGTGAACTGAGATTCTTCTCAGAGCTCTCCCATATCTCAAGTTTATTTCTCTTTAAAGTTTCTCTTTAGTAAGCACGCGGGCTTAAAATAGTTTATTTATATACTACATTTTGGGACAGCTTTATTTATGATGATTTCCTTAAAGTTACTAACTTTTTAGTAGTATTTTACTGTTAATGGTCAGTTTAATTATTTTCTGCTAAGTGCATGTTGAATAGTTAATAAAATACATGGTCTACAGAACATAAACGTACGTAGTTTTGACCTAAATTATGACTGTGCTATTTTTCAAGTAAGTGAAAGAAATGTGCATTATGAGCTGGGGTACTTATCCCGTGAAATATGGCAGCCTTTTGTGTGTCGCTGCACCACACTCCGGACTTTTAACAAAACATTTAAAAAAACTATTTCTCAATGGAAACTCAAGATAATGGAGAAAATGTTTTGTTTGTTTTTGTTTTGTTTATTTGCAAAATTATCTTTTATCACAATGAGCCTAATATGATTACTTGTACTCGTAGATATGTGAAAACTAGTCAGGGCAAATGATATGGTTCAATAGAACATAAGTTATTTGCTTATAATAACTATATTAAAAAGACAAATCAATTTTAAGAAGTCATTTATAAATATCGATCATTATTGTAGCAGGAAAGAAACAAGAAATTATATTTTATATTTACTTAAGAAAGTTACAGATTGTTATAAATAAATCTCAGTATAAGGTATATACAGCATTTAATACCCATTTAGATTTCAATTATTTTGTTGGTGAAGTCAAAAACCACACTATATCATAATATTGAATTTGGCTACAATTTTTTTACATTTATGGTTTCGGTGGGATTTACTTTAATATAAAAATTGCAGTCATTATCACAATTTTAGCCGAAAGACGTCCAAGTCTGGACAAGCGCAGAGTACGGGCTAGCTCTATAATATCCTATAAATGACCATAAGCAGTTTCGATTGTATGTACATCAATCACTGCAGTGTCATCTCCCATAGGATGAAATAAATTTAAGAATAATAAATTAACATGGTTCTTTAGTTTACTCACACTATTGATTATACGTATAAAATATTAAAGTCCTTGTTATTTTTATAAAGATATTATTATTATAGTTCTCCCCAAGCACCGCTAATCCGGTTCTGTGCTTTCTATATCCAGCATATTCGTTTGGTCTTCACAAGGACTTCCGTGATAGCCATTCCAGAACCATTCATTAGGTCATCCATTTTACGAGTCGCTGGAGCGTCGTTGTCACTTAAGTTTAAAAATTCATCATGTTATGTCGGTTATCTTGCTTAGTTTTTATGTTATAAACTAGTGCTCGACCGCGTTCTCGCCTGATGGTAAGCAGTGATGCAATCAATGATGGTAAAGTGCACTAGTTCATTAAGAGTTTATTCACTTGAAGACACTTAAATTGTAATCAGAAGGTTTGTCCTACTGATTTCCTGATTACTGAATGAAATATTGTATTTTTACTTTTTTGAATATCAACTTTTCACCTACTACTCGAAAATACATCGCACACTTAATACGTTTTTACTGATGAAATCACCGACATGTTTACGACGTAGCGTCAAAATGGGCATAGTGTTTGGCAATCTGGATCTAAACCTCCTTATTCATAAACGTCGTTTAAAGATAACTAGTAATTCTTTAACCATACATTTTTGACCTTTTAACGTCACTTAACTTTAATCATCGTTTATTAATAAACACCACGGTGTTTAGGGGGTTTATTCATAAACGATGATTAAAGTTAAGTGACGTGCAAACGTCTAAATGGTTAAACAATCGCTAATCACTAGTTAACTTTAAGCAGCGTTTATGAATAAGGGAGTATAATAAAAACAAAATTGCCTACCCAAATAATTTTCAAAATTGGCCTTTAACAACCTAAAATATAGTACGAAGTCAAAGCCTGATGGATCTTTTCCAAAAGTTCTAACCTCTTTTATAGGGAGTAGGGTAATAAAAAAGTTTTAATTACTGATGCCATATTTCACTGAATTATCCAAATTGTTCAGGCGAATCGGAGGATAGAGGTAGTTCATCATCATTAGGTACAATTTAAAGGACTGTCTGTGAAACTCATATTTTACAAAGATACCAGGCAGACATTTGTGCGATATTTAGGTTTAGAACAACCAGAAATTGTTGAAAGGAGGATGTAGGTTTTATTTATCATTATAAGCCTTACAATAAAATAGTTACTTACATTCACACATGTGTAGAATCACATATCCCCCGTGCTGCAAAGGTGGATGCAATTCATGTCACTTTTTAAATTTCTTTGTCAATACTAACATTAGTTTTTAAATTCGTTGTTACTAATAACTTATGCATGTGTATTGCCCTTGCCAGTGATGGCATACGAAGGCTCAAGGTCACACAAAGGGCGATGGAATGAGCTATGTATGTGCAGAGTTTTTCTGTGCGATCAAATCAGAAATGACGAGATCCGGAGAAGAACCAAAGTCACCGACATGGCTCTTCGAGTCGCTAAAATTAAGTGGCAGTGGGCGGTGCACATTGCTCGTAGAACCGATGGCCGATGGGGCAGTAAGGTTCTGGAGTGGCAGCCACGTACCGGTAGATGCAGCGTAGGGAGGCCCCCAACAAGGTGGACTGATCACCTGGTGAAGGTTGCAGGAATCCGATGGATGCGGACAGCACAAGACCGGACATTGTGGAAAGCATTGTGGACGGCCTTTGTCCAGCAGTGGACCTCATAGGCTGAAGAGGAAAAAGTAGAATAACTTATGAACATGGTTTAAAATAAATGTTTATTATTATTATTTATAAAAAGGTTCTTGTGGCTGGTATCATTCATAACTGCCACACGGGTTGATCGTTTAGATCAAGCTACACTTACCGCGTTTGGTCCATGGATGGGTAACTAATTTTACATACAAAGACCCTCGTGAAACTTAGTCAGTCGTTTTGAATCGTCATAAGCTAGAAATCCGACCCCAACATAGTTAGGCAGAGGTTCGACTGATGATGATTCTTCTACCTACCCCAAGGCTTTCATTGCTTTTTGGGGGTTGGCCATAATGCCCACGCTTGGCACGCGTGGGTTGGGGATCACAGTAATTTGATATTCCACCACCGCTCCCCGCTTCCCTGATTAGAGTTCCCTTAGTCACCTTTTACGACACCCACTGGAGGATATGGTTGGTACTATTCTAAGCCCAGTACCACACGGGTACAGATAATGATGATTCACATATTCATAAACTCACGACTTTTCTAATGGACGTGGACAGAAACTACAGAATATCATAAAACACAATTCTTACGTCATAATAATATACTGTCCTTTTGCTTCGTCCTCAGTAATCCAGGAAGCTATTTCAAATTATTTCAAAAGACAGGCAAAGGCATAAAATTCATACAATACAATTTCTGTGTAAACGGATCCTAACGGAAAGTAAATTTTCCTACTTTATTGGAATCCAACAGCAGTTTGTAGTAATCAAAATGTAAATTAGGTATAGAGGTTCAATTCTGGGCCGTGACCTCACCATATAAAATTCTCTTTTATATTGTTAAACTTTCAGGTGAACGGGTGCTCTTCGGGCACGAAGCCGCTCTGACTTCAACGTAGGGTCTAGTGGACATCGTGGTTATTTCGATACGATGGCATGAGATTTTGGAACTAGTTCCTTGGATAAGGTGAAACCGTTTCTGAATTTGTGTTTAGATAAAGTTCAATCAGGCTGTAATATTCCCACTAGTGAGTAGTGACAACACACTTCCTACTTCCCTCTGTGAGAGGGACTTAATATATCACGCGCTCAGTGCTAGCTCGTAGATGTCCTATTTCTCCTAATTTCTGGTTCTAGAACGTGTCGGTTTCCTAACTCATCTATACTAATATTGATATATAAAGCTGAAGAGTTTGTTCGTTTATTTCTTTGAACGCGCTAATCTCAGGTACTACTGGTCCGATTTGAAAAATTCTTTTTGCATTTAATCCAGAAAGGCTTTAGGCTATATAACATCACGCTGCGACCAATAGGAGCGGAGCATAACCAACTCCATATGAACGAACGCTGGCGGCCGCTAGTAGTATATAATTATCTAATTGTATTGATGTTATCAAACAAACGTTAACCATATAATTATTAGAAGCTACTGTTCACTGTTTTGGTAAGCAGATATCTGCAGAAATTATAACAATACATCACGATCATTTCTTGTAACGAAGCCAATAAAATATGGTCAAAATATATAACACACATATAACGTACTGCCCTACAAATAAAATAGAACCTCAAAACTGCTCCTTCCTGACTTTTACAACTTATACTTCAAAGCAACACAATTTCAGTAACATTTATTTAGCTGGTTTTAATCGCATCGTACTGCCGAATACGAGATTTGTTTCAAAACGAAACTGAAATCATTTTGGAGTTGAGCGGAGTTTGCTTTGGCGTGTTTCCAGTTATGTTAGTCACAGCGAACTAAGGCTTCGTTCGTAATGGGAGTTTTGGAACCAATGTTGGTGACGTAATTTGTTTAAATGGAAACAGTCTCTGGGTAACAGGCCATGGCAAGACCGTTAAAGGTCTTGCCAAGACGTGTTACCCAGCAACTGGACTGTGGACGTCTGTTAAGGTAATATGAAGAGCGTGAGCAGTGCCATCTATGAGATGTAGTTTGCAAATGTTCCCGGGCTTGCGCCGCTAACATCAATGTAATCATTGTTCTTATTCAATATAGTTTACTAGCTGCGTCCCGCGGTTTCACACGCGTTTTTTATATGCCCCGCTCCTGTTAGTTGCAGCATGATGCTATATAGCCTAAAGCCTTTCTGGATTAATGGGCTATCCAACGCAAAAGAATTTTTCACATCGGTCCAGTAGTTCAAAAGATTAACGCGATCAAACAAACTCTTCAGCTTTATATTAATATACAATATGTAAAGAAAACCCTGTCCGATCCGTAAAGGTATTGTTAGGTATCAACAACTGATTCTACTAATGGATACAAAACCGGACTAAACTTAAAAAAAATCCCCCTAAAAAAAGAAATATCATTTCGCAAAAAGAGGTAACTTAATATATGTGCGTTAAGCACCCTTACGCGGGCGGCGGGCGGCAGGGCACGCGGTACGTGGTCGCATCGCTATTCGTTCATAAAAATACCGGTGTTGTCACTTTTTAAAAATTACCAAATTTCGGGGAAGTTGGAATTATTTCGCGGGAAAAAAGATTATTTCAAAATTCATTTGTATTGGTATTGTGATGATTACGTAAAATTTTATATTACATTATTCTGGTCATGTGTTTACCTAACCTTTATTATCCTTATGGGTCGGACAGGGTTTTCTTAACATATTGTATAAAGCTGAAGAGTTTTTTGTATCTTATATCCCTTCAACATCAAATAGGCAGTTTCTGTATGCAAAATAAGGGAATTCACTTGCATCTAGTAAGATTGGAAATCGACTTCAGTATAGTTGGAAAAGACGGGGCGGATTGATTTGTCTGAATACGATATTAAATCATTACCTACTTTATATATAAGACAATTCGTAACCTAAACTTAATATACATTTACTGCATCTTGTCTATTCATTACATTAAAAAAGCACAGAAGATAAACATTAGTTTAGCTCAGTGAAATTAATCCGCGCCTAACGAAAATTGACGTAATTTCATCGCCATGTTTATAATCGCGTCTAAACGGTCTATGAAATATCTTAATTTTATAGTAGACTAATATGTTATCTTCTATCCTTTTCTTTATAAGATATAAATAAAAAACCGTAATTTGTCGTGTTCCGGCATGATGTCTGGTGAAGCCGTACGGAGGACGGGTCTGAGCAGTTGTGTTGCAATGTGTGCTGGGTACGATGCGCCTAATGTTGTTGTGTTGGGAGTTTGGTCGTGGAGGGTCTTCAGATCAATCTCCCTTTGGCGCAGCCTCGTTGGTCGTGTTGCTGGGTTTGACATTGCATCACCTCGCTCAACTGCCGTCTTCCTTCCTATTCGCTCAGTTTTTCTGAGTGAATAGGCTTTTAATAAACTAGCTCGCTTTACCATCAACGATCGCATCGCTGCTTACCATCAGGCGGGATTGCGGTCAAGCGCTAGTTTATAATAATAACAAAAAAAATCAACAACCTTTTTATCGTTATAATAAGAAAACCAGAACCAAAAAATCGAAGACATGTGACATTTACCAGCCCACACTGAGCCCGCTTCATGTATTTAAGGCCTAATCTGTGTCCCAGCAATGTGAAAATTATAGACTTATTATTGTTGTAAAATTATAGACTTGTTTATATACTATTATTATATCCATTGTTCGGATTTTTTCACATTGATGTTTTTCGTTAAATGATTGGTGGTACCTTTGTCAAAAGAACATAGTTATTCACAACCGCTCGATACGCTTCCGCACCGCAAGGAACATCAATCAATGTCATCGCAGGAGTCCTCTAAACTTTTTTACGTTTCTTCTATAGAAAACCGACAGGCTAGTCGATTAAAAAATCAGCCTTAAATCAAATAGATGACCATTATTCTTCTGACAGCTGTTTTCTATCGAGGTCAAAGGAAATTGGGTTACAGAAATGTGTCTTTTTCGATACGATACGCCTACAAGCCTGTTGGATAGCTGCAGAGCTGTTCAGAGTCCTCCAATTTTGTTTCATCATCGTTTCAGCCGAAAGACGTCCGCTGTTGTACATAGGCCTCCCCCAAGGCTCTCCACGACGATCGGTCCTGTGCCTCCCGCATCCAGCGGTTTACCCAATCGGCACATCTTGTCGGGGGCCTACCCACGCTGCGTCATCCGGTGCGTGGTCGCCAGTCGAGCACTCGTCAGCCCCATCGGGCTTTGGTCCCACGGGCAATGTGCCCGGCCCCCTGCCACTTTAGTGTTGCAATTCATCGGGCTATGTCGGCTAATATATTTCAATTTTGTTTGATAATACCAAGCCGCAAGGAATTCTTCATCTGCATAAATCAACTTATCCAGTATCTGCCTAGCTTTCTCCGAACTGTGTTAGATTTGGCTTCCAATCTATCTGGATTTAAAAGGACACCAGTATTTTATACGGAGCGACTAAAGTCAGACTTTTGAATATCTGACGACCTGTGACGACGACGAAAAACTATGAATGCCATCCGGGACCAACTCACGTGTTTTTGGGACATTGAGACGTCCCGTATACAACGTTATTTTTTGTATACGTGAAACTCGAAACACGTGTCGAGTATTTTTTAGTAAAAAATCGATTAACAAAATTTTAAAAAGATATTTTGATAAACCACAAAGTTATGAGCTTGTTATCTTACCTGGTTGTCCCAACAAAAATTTGGTCAAAGCGCCGCTCGCCCACTCCCAGTACTATGATCTACCGGCAGCTATGTTGCGCGCTCGGTATCCACACTGCAACAATTTCTAAATGCATTTGGGAAAAAATATAACATGGCGTAAAAATGATTGAAATCGATTCAGTTGTTTATTCTGAACAAACTATAGTCAGGTTTAGTATACAAAAAAAAAACGTTGTACAAAGATGGTAACCTATCCAGAAACCAACCGCGGCTAGCGCAACTTAACCTAATTAATCTACCCATGCGGTTGTTATTATTTAGTCAATGGCCCCTTGGCTTCTGTAAGCTTAACTTATGGTCAATAGAGTTGTTGTGTTGTTATTTAATGCAAATTCGACTAAAGTGGTTTAAAGATATTTCTTGCATGATTTCGTTTCTTGCTTTGCCTTATACCGATCGTCACCTAATACCATTAGTTTCTAGAGTTAGTAACCACAATGTGCTATTTAGTCAGGTCGTTAATTTCCCCAGCTCAACATGGACTTGTGTAGGCTATAATAATGGTTATTAAAGGGGTATTGCCATAAGCATCTCGTTTGGCAGGCGCATTACTTACACTACCAACTTGCTTATGATGTTAGGTAGTATTTGTTTATTGGGGTTCTCCAACACAGGATATATATATATACAATACAAAATTACAATACTATTATTGTAATTTTGTATAGTAGGTAGGTTCTTTTACGTGTGCTCCTTCAGTTATAGAACACCAGCTCATGCACGTATGTATGTATAACTAGCTGGATAAACATAGAAAAATCAATTATATATTATATTATAAATACAAATTATAAAATTTAACTATCTGGTCTGGTCGTGCCACGTAAAGCACGTTAAGCTGTTGGTCGCGGTTGCCATACTAACATCTAATGGCAGTCGTTACGGGTTGTTGGAGCCTTCAAAAAGTCCAAAAATTGGTCTAGCTGCAATGCTTCGATGTCGCCTTCAGGTTGTGGAGGTCAGACGGCAGTCGCTTCACGGAAAATATCGACGTTTAGCGAAAATCAGCAGTTGGACTAGTAAATCGGACCCCAGACTTTAAAGCTGAAAAAGCTTCGGATGTGCCTGGAATTGACGCTGAGATGATGATGACAAATTATAAAATTAGGAAGAAAAAATAAAATTGACATAATCAATAAAGGATTCAAATTACAAATAATATAGGCAGGTTCAAAATAAAAATTGGGAATAACATTGAATTTTGAGGAAAATACACTTATTACAAAACAAAGCGAAAGTAATATGTTATTATGAACATTAAACCTCAACAATGCTGCATACCAGGCAGATTCTGGGTATACTTCAGATATCTATAGTACATCGACATTAATCCACTTACGATTAAGTCCCACGTAATAATCGAGTCTATTACTATCAACCAAACACAGAATCCGGGCTGTTTCAGAGAAATTTCAATCAGAAGACCCATAAATATTAGGTCCTGACATATGAAATTGGCATTTTGATCTCAAATATCTCCTTTTTGGTTTAGAATTCCAAATTCAAATTTATACAGCTATATACTCATCAATTTGTGTCTCGAAAACCGTATTTCTTTTGTTTTTTTTTCTTTTGGTTTTTTCTTTGCATCATTGAGTTTACAAAATGGAAAATTTTAAATTTCGCGTTATTTATGAACATGAGTTCCACTGTGGCACCAGTGCTGCAGAAACGGCTCGAAGAGTTATTGATATGGCAGTGGTGTCGCTAGAGAAAGCACAGTGCGGTTTTGGTTCCAACGTTTTCGTTCTGGAAATTTCAACTTACAGAACAATCCCCGTGGACGGCGGGAGACCAAAGTCAACAATGAAGAATTGAAGGCTATTGTGGAAGCGAATCCATCGCAAACCACGTCCGAATTAATTGCAGGTTGCGGTGTTAGTGATGAAACTGTTTTAATCCACTTGAACTAAATTGGGAATATAAGAAAGCTCGAAAGGTGGACCTCATGAACTGATTGAAGCAAACTGACAAACGCGCGTCGACTGCTGCGTTATGTTACTGAATTACCTGAAATTACCTGTGATGAAAAGTGGATGTTTTACAACAATAGGAAGCGCACTTCGCAATAACTGAACCCCGGTGGACCATCCAAATTCTGCCCCAAGAGAAAATTGACTAGAAAAAGTTATTGGTCAGCGTTTGGTGGACTAGTGCGGATATGGTGCACTACAGCTTCCTTAAATCTGGCCAGATGATTACTGGAGGTCTCTACTGTGAGTAGCTACATTTAATGATGGATAAACTAGCCGCTAAATAACCGAGACTGGCTAATCGCATAAGGTCACTGCTGCTTCAGGAGAACGCGAGAGCACACACTGCACAACAGACTGCTACCAAAGGAGAGGAGCTAGAGGAGCTTGAATAGGAATGTTTAAGACATCCACCGTACTCCCCGGACCTTGTTCCAACAGACTACCATTTTTTTAGAAATTAGGAAATTTTTTTGCAGGCGAAAAAATTCCACTCCGATGGGGCAGTCTAAACCGCTATCAAAGATTTTATTGATTCTCGTCCTAATGTTTTTTTTTTATATAAACGAACTACCTATGAGATGGCGGAAGTGCATAGATAGCAATGGATCATACTTTGATTCAATAAATACATTGTTTTAAAAAAATAAACGATTTTTATTCCTGCCATACAAAACACCAATTTCATATGTACGGCCCTAATACTTTGCCCGACATGGGCACCGAACCCAAAACTCATGAAAGGTTGAGGCTCATATAGGTAAAAGACAAATTTCCTGTTCGTGCTTTTCAACCCATTCATCATCATCATCATCATCAGCCTTTTATTATCTCACTGCTGGGCACAGGTCTCCTCTCATACAGGGAAGGATTAAGCGTAATCATCACGCTTGCTCAATGCGGGTTGGCGATTTCAGACTTAAAGTAACCTGTACTTTAAGTCTGAAATCGCCAACCCGTATTCCTCAAGATGTTTTGCTTCACATTTTCATTAGTCATTGGTGTCCAAAATATACTTAGAAAGTACATATAACTTAGAAGAGTTACATTGGTACCTACTTGCCTGACTTGGAATCGAACCCGCACACTCATACTTGAGAGGCTGGTGTTTTAACCACTAGGCCACCACGACTCAACCCATTGAATACGATATTATTGTAGTGTAAAATAAGCGCAAAGTTTACAATATCAGACAATAAGCCGGAACATTTCAATATGCTTTGTAAATGGTTTCAACAGTCCGTGACTAGTTGTTATTATACAGTATGTTACAAAAACCCTGTCCGACCCGTGAAGGTGTTGTTAGGTATCGTTAGCTGATTCTACTAATGCGTACATAACCTGGCTAAACTAAAAAAAAAATACCCCCTTAAAAATAAATAACTTAAATAAAATAAATAGGTAATTTCATGGCAACACAGGCACAGGTCATGGCCTCAGTTGACCTCATGCATGTAGGTATTGGTAGTCTAACCACGTTTAGCGACTCTAGAAAGAAACAATGATACCTACGTAGGCAGCTCGTGAAAAGAACTTTTTTTTAAGTAGGAAGGTCGTCTGACCCTCCGAATGTATCTTCGAATTTCATTCGATGAGCACAATGGCTGTGGCGGAGATGTTGTTCCATATTTCGTTCACTAAGAAAGATACCGGCCTGGCACCTTCCCACGAGATTAGCACGGTGTTTCACAACGTTAGTCCACTCCTACCAATCCACTGCTCGCCGAACTGATAGTGGAGGTACTCACGTACAGGTCGGCAAAAATATGGTGGGGCACCGTCATGCTGGAACCACATTGACCAAGAAGTAGTCACATCCGAATCGTTCAACACCTGATCACAACACAACACAATTGCAGTTACGTTAGAAAACTATATGATCACACAATAAACGATACGTCTACACGCACGCCATGTCTACGCGAAACTAATACATAAATTTAAAATAAAAATGATTTTTATTTCATAAAAATAGGTACTCTAACTGCACGGCGGTGCCCTTTGACTAGAGGTGTGAAAGTATTCAAAATATTTCTCGTATCGATTTTTGGTATCAATTTTGTATTTCAGAATTTCACGCATCGATTCAACATCGCATGGTATTCTTTAGATTTTAGAACTTTCACATAACTTAAATCAGGTGAACTTAAATGCTTTACATTGTTTATAATATTCTCCTAAAATCGTATTTCATAAGACCTTTCTAGTTCCTATTTACTAATAATAGGTACTTGTGTTACAATATTGTTATGAATAATTAATCGATAATCAAAAAAAGTACTTTTACCATTAGGTAATCTGCGTTTTTACAACAAATCGACAAAAACAAAACATTATTACGCTAAAACTAGTACAGCTCTAATTATTCCTTTGCGCGTCGGCGGCTAGACACACTGACGCCGCCGACAGTTATAAGGTCTAAAATGGTGTTTACACTTTTTTAAATTTCCCGAATTTTGGGGAAGTTACAGTAAATTCGCTGGTAAAAAAGATTATTTCAAAATTCATTAGTATTGTTACTATGATGATTATGCAAAATTTTATATTTTATTTGGTCATTTGTTTACCTAACCCTTATTATCCTTGTGGGTCGGACAGGGTTTTCGTAACATACTGTATAATATAATAGCGCCTGCTATCCGGTATAAATAATATGAAATAAATATGAAAACTGGCAATATAAAATACGTCATAAAATCTTTATGTTTGAATTTCGATATAAAATGACGCATTGAATGCAGAAACAATACCAAGTGTAAAATATAACATTCTAATGTTATTGCACTAAGGTTCTTTTAGCTTCTCCTTTCTATGGTAATAAGGAGGTCGTAAATTTGTTACGAGCGCTTTCAAGAAACTTTCATAGTGAAATTATGCTGTGGCTTAAAAGTATCCGTTTTATTGTTGACAAAATTAAAGGGACGATGATTGATGTGAATGAACTTTCCATGGCATAAACTTCAACGTAACTCATATCAAGTGAAGGTAACTTAAGGTCAGAAAGAACAATGAATCTATAAAGTGAGGATTATTACTTGGAAACCTTGTATTTATCATAAAAAGAGACGAGAGTTTGAATTGAGATGTAGTCGTACAGACGACAGCACATCAATTTGTCAGATTTCTTTATTAGATTTTCAACTTTATCAAAAACCATTAAGGCTCAAGGTTGATTGAGAATTTAAGACAGTTTCGGGTAGGTTGACCTGCTATCGTCCGTACATACCGGGTCACTCAGAAAGTATTGCGACAAAAAGTTTTTTAGTATGAGAAACTGGCCAGTTATAATTTATTTAAAAATATGATTATTTATAGTTAAATAATAGGAATTTTTGGCGGGAAAGTCAAGCTGCGTGTCACGCTCATTTTTAATTGGACTTTTAAAATTATTTATAGTGTTGTTTACTAAATAAAAGTGCGTGATTTATGTTGTAAAAAGTGCATTTAGTAAATTGTTTATAAAGAACAGTGAAATATCGCAGCATAGTGGCCACATCATGACTTTGCCCCAAACCTCACTCGTAAGACGAGTCACGCTGCAGTCTTTTTCTACATGAATAATTCATAATTACTTGACATTGGCTAAATGCACAAACCGTGCGAAGCCAAAAAATAAATAAAGAAAGAATAGTTAACTAATAGGTAATAGGTACGTTGCAAATTCAAAACGTTCTTCCACATTTTTTGCGAGCTAATTAAATTATCGTGTCCCTTTAAATAATAGATTTGCGTCGGGACCATTTTCGCGCTATGATATTTTACGATTTTAAATGTCGCCTGAAACAGACGAAACGTACGATAGACTTCAAATGGCATTTATGGATGAAGGCCCTTCTAAGGCAACTGTGTCATCATCATCATCATCATCTCAGCGTTAATAATTCAGTCGCATCCGAAGTTTTTTTAGCTTTGGATTCTGGGGTCAGCTTTACCAGTCTAACTGCTGATTTTGGCTAAACTACGATATTTTCCGTGAAGCGACTTCTGTTTGACTTCCACAACCCGAAGGCGATATTGAAGCATTGTAGTTAGACCAATCGTTGGACTTTTGAGGGCTCCAACAAGCCGTAACGACTGCCATTAAATGTTCGTATGACAAGCGGGACCAACGGCTTAACGTGCTTTTCGAGGCACGTCCAGACCAGTCCAAATATTCATATTCATGCATATAAATATTTGGACTGCGCGGTGATCGAACCCGCGCCTTCTTGCGCAACGGCTGCTTTCGCTACCGCTACGCCACGGCGGCTGTCAAGGCCAGACTAAGACAACCGTGTATCGGTGGTATAATGAATTTAAGCACGGTCGACTAACTTTGGGGGATGAAGAAAGAAGTGGTTGCCCTTTGACGGCTGTTATAGAAGAAAACGTTCCAGCAGTGAAAAGTTTGATCCAAGACAGGAAAACAGAAGGAAGACAGGAAGTGAAGGCTTCCTGTCTTCCTTCCTTCTTTCTTCCTTCCTTTCTTCTTCTTCGTCTTTCCTCTTTCCGAGGAAACTGCTACATGTGCATCTTCGGTTGGAGAGGATAGTTTCATGCGGGGTGCCGCACAATCTCACCGATGTTCAGAAGCAGGCACGGGTGGAATGGTGTCATAATATGATAGATAAATTTAAAGCAGGCTTGTCGCGGCGTGTTTACGACATTGTTACAGGTAATGAATCTTAGATTTATCAATACGATCTAGAAACAAAGTGCTATTTGACGGTTTGAGTGTTTCAAAACGAATCAACGCCTATGAAAGTAAATCGATCTAGATGTGGGGGTAAGATTTTGAGAAACCAAAGAAGCATTAACGCTGAATGGGTATACTACCAAGTGCTTGACAGCGGTTTTCTCTGTTGTGAGCAACAAGCGACCAAACACAGACCTCCGCGGGTTACTGCTTCACCACGACACTGCGCCCGCCCACACCGCAATCAAAATGAGGGACTTCCTGGACAGTACACTTGTGAAACTCCTGGGTTACTCTCCTTACAGCCCTGACCCAGCACCGTGTGACTTCTTCTTATTTCCAAAAATAAAAGATCAGCTCAAAGGGATACAATTTTCGTCGCCGGATGATGCGCTGTCAGCGTTCGAGCAGGCTGTAAACGGCGGCGGCTGTAACCTGCGGCGGACTGGAAAAAGTTTTTCAAAAATTTGTTCAGACGCATGAAACTTTGTATAGATTCTGGTGAACAGTAGATACTTTGAAATGATGTAATAAAAATATATGTACCTGTAGATTTTTTTTTATTATCGCAAGTCTTTCTGAGTGTCCCAAGTACATGCTTTATAGAGAATTTGTAACAGAGCCTGAGAGCAGGTATTAATAATTACCTGGTAATTTAATACTACTGCCACTACTGGTAGTCATCATCATCATTTCAGCGTTAATTCCAGTCACGACTTTCGACTTTGGAGTCTGAGGTCCGCTTTACCAGTCTAATTGCTGTTTTTGGCTAAACTTGTATATTTTCCGTGAAGCGACTGCCGTCTCCACAACCCGAAGGCGATATAGTAGAAGCATATATCTTTACTTAATATTATAAATTAAAAAGTGAGTTTGTTTGTTTGTTTGTCCCGCTTTCACGTCGTAACTACTGAACCGATTGATTTGAAATTTTGCAAACGTAAAGTTATAAGTCCGGATTAAATAATAGGGTACTTTTTATCGCGGACAAATTTGATATTCCCGATGGAAATCTAAAAAGCGCAATATAACCAAACTCCACGCAGGCGAAGCCACGGGCGGAAAGCTAGTAATATAGTATAAAGCATATTAATATAATTAGTAACAACTGGAATCCTCCAATTGGAAAATAACGATGGGAAAAAAAATACAAAAAAAAAAACCACCGGCTTCCCAAAAATAAACACTACGAAGCCAAAAATAACTAAAGCGGGAAGTCGCAAAAACGAATATAAATACATTTTTTTTAGAAATTGTAATCTAGACAGCAATCCCGCCTGATAGTATAAACAGAGATGCAATCGTTGATAGTAAAGCGAGCTAGTAAGCTAGTTTATTAAGAGCCTATTAACTCTAGCCTCGAAAACACTCAAATTGTAGTCCGACGGAAACAGCGTCACTGGCAAATTGTTTCAGTCCCTCGATGTACGTGGTACAAAAGACGAGGCGAAACGCTTCGTTCGGATCGTTGTGGTGTCAACAACGTAAGGGTGGATACTCACCTTACGACAGGTCGTCCGATATATGATGGAACGTATATGGGGTATTATAATTAAGTCATTCAATTTCCGCGCACTCTCTCCAAAATACGTCCTATAGAATACCGGGAGGCTGGCTACTCGTCGCCTGAACTTCAGGCTTCAGAAACCGTTGAAAACCACCGCTGGTCTCTGTTTTTCATAGGGTCGAAACATAATGCTCAGCGACAGCCGTTTTGCGTGGAGGTGACGTATGTTCCCTCAATTCAATAAACGGTTTCGGATTCGGTTACGGTTACGGTATCGGTTTCAATTTCGGTTCAGGTTCAGTTTTTGTTTTGTTTTAGATTCAGGGTCAGTTTTGTTTAGTTCTCATCAATATAAATGAATTAATTCCAAATACAAGGTAACCACTGTAAACCGTTGGATAGTTCCATGTAGGTACTGGTCTTTGTCTTCATCATCAGAGACCTAATGACGGTCACAGCCTATCTAGGTGTAAAGTTCTTATCAATCACCTCCGGATCGGGTAGGACTTCACAACAGGACAGCTTCTAATGTTATACAAAGCACAGGTCCGCTCGGGTGTGGAGTACTGCAGCCACATTTGGGCTGGTGCTGCAAAATACCACCTGGCTACTTTAGATTCAGTGGAGAGGCGTGCGAAGAAGTAAATTGACCACCCAGATTTAGCCCAGAACGGTCTCCAAAAAATGGAGCACAGGCGTAGAGTAGCCAGCTTGTCGGTGTTCTATAGGATGCATTTTGGAGAGTGTGCGAGGGAATTGAATGATTTAATTCCCTCATCTCCGTCCCACCATCGGGCAACCCGTCTTACGGCGAGTTTCCACCCTTATGTTGTTGAGATCACAACCATCCGAACGAAGCGTTTCGCCTCGTCTTTAATACCGAGTACATCGAGGAACTGGAACAAAATGCCAGCGGCGGTGTTGCTGCCGGACTACAATTTAAGTGTCTTCAAGGCTAGAGTGAATATGCTCTTATTCAACTAGCGCGCTTCAACATCAACGATTGCATCACTGCTTACAAAAACAAGATGTGTGAAAACTACTAAAAAATATTCTCTAACCTGACCGCAAAACTTCCAATCCAAAATAAAGCAGGCCACACACGACATTTGCAACGCGAAAAGCAAAAGGGTGCAACTAAAACAAGGGCACCGCTATGGAGATGAGAGCCTTAGTTAGGAAGCTCTCGCATAAAACGTCTCGGTACCCCCTCGTACCTGTAACCGATTGTTTGTCGTGAAGTAGTTAAGCACTTGTATTGAAAGAAAATTACAAACATGTAACGTTTTGTTTATGGTTGGTATTAATAAATATGTAATTATTATTGTAGTTAATCTATATCTATACTAATATATAAAGCTGAAGAGTTTGTTTGAACGCGCTAATCTCAGGAACCACTGGACCGATTTGAAAAATTCTTTTTGCGTTTGGTAGCCAATTAACCCAGGAAGGCTTTAGGTTATATAAAATCACGCTGCGAATAATAGGAACCGAGCATAATAACTAACTACAGTCGAACGAAGTGGCGGACGGCCGCTAGTAAATAATATAAAGAATAATAATTTTGTTAGTAACAAGAATTTATTACAGGATTAATTAATAATATAATTGATTTGACTTTTCGATTGATTGTTGATGTAAAGTATGCAACATTGTCCTGGGGCTAATGGGTATGACATGTTAAAACCATCATTAAACCGTAGTGAAAGAGTGATAGCTTTATTCATCCTGTATAGCTCCATCTTTGTCTGATACACAAGAGCAAGTTAGTTATTTTGCTTATTATATCACAAAAATCATCGGTATACAATAACGCGGCAGTCCCGATAGCATGTTGAAGCAGTTTTGTTTTATAATTATAAACTAGTAAGCAGTGATATAATCGTTGATGGTAAAGCGCGCTAGTTTATTAATAGCTTATTCACTCAAAACAACTGAGTGAATAGAAAGGAAGAGGGCAGTTGAGCGAGGTGATGCAATGATAAACTCAGCAAAACGATCAACGATGCTGCGCCAGAGGGAGCTCAATCTTCAGACCCTCCAAGACCAAACTCCCGGTACAACAACATTTGGCGCAGTATACCCGGCACTGTGTCATGTACTGTCCGGATGAAAGGCAGTAGAAGATCCAGACAATTGGCACTATGACCAACTACGTCAGACACTCTAGTCGCTTGCTCTACCGGCTGGGAAAGGCCCATTGAAAGCGCAAACTTTCGCGCTTCTCTCCCAGCGTGGTCTGTTCTCTGGAACGGGAAAAGCCAGTCCTGGTGGCAGGCATTGAAGTGTGCGTCAGGGTGCTGGTGCAGCACATTGTCAGCAGCCTCACTGAGGTTGTCAAATAATCGAGTTGTCTCCTGATCACCGCTGTGCGATCGGTAGACACAAGTGTAAACAATTTTGTTCACACCAGTGTCAATCAATGAGAAGTGAGGGTCTTCGAGGTGATGGAGGCGCCGGCAGCAGATGTCATTGCGGACATACACACAAACCCCAGTACGCTGCAGGAAATTATGTGCCAATGCCTATCCCGGGTATCTGAGGTATGCCGCATCAGACGGACATCTGATCTGGGTCTCCGTCAAGAAAAGTAGGTGGGGCTTCTCAGTGATGGACTGTCATGAGATTGGAGCAGACCTCGAATATTATCGAGGAAACACGACCTATCGCTTGGCGGCAACAATTTATATGGTGGGTGATAACTTCTCCCGTCACCGAGTTATTCTGTTTTTACTTATCTATTTATAAGTATGTACAAATTGGTAATCAATAATAATAAAAAATAATAATAAATAATATATGTACTTACTCAGTCTTTCACTCTACTGATACATTAATGCATACACAAAGCGAAAATAATAACAAATTGCAAAATATTTTTTGTCACAAAACTGAAAGCCGCTCCACAGCTTAACAATTGTTGTTCGTGCAATAATTTAAATTGGATTATTTTACTTTCACAGCACATTTCGCGAACAACCTAATTCCGGTTATCCCCGACGACACTCAAAACAAACGAAAGTCTGATAAATGTTGCTATTAATCTTGCGGCAGCTTCAACGTGCACCCTTGCGAGAAAGGGACGGAAACAATTATAATAAAAATCTAGATTTGGGTTAAATGCGCTTGGGCAGACAGTTTATGCCAGTTTATGTCACGGTGTATTTTGGGCGTTTGCTGGACCGAAAACCGACAATAAAATAGGATACAAACGGGACATTTTTCTGTAAAGAATGAAATGGTTTTTGTATGGTTGTCGCATTGATGTAGTGGAGAAATTCATTTATTTAATAGAGAGGGGCAACACCTTCTAACGTACATAGATATTTTATGGACGAAAAGGGTAGTTGACTAAAAAAAAAGCGAATTAGTCCGTCAGTCAGATTTACAAAAACTACTAGACACGTATTTTTTCCTTTTTCATATAAACAAAAAATGAAGACGACACAGTGCATTGAAAACTCGTGTGACGTCATTGCACGCTACACTTTTTAGCGAGCAGCGTCACCAGCTCTCCTGATCTTTGATGCCTTTTATATTTGTCAATTTTTATTGATTTGATAAAACAAAACATACGTATCCAATATTTTTCTATAATCTGAATGACGGACCCTATTAACAAAGATTCGGAAAGAAAAAGAAACTTTTCGGCAAATCTTTTCTTCCGAGTTTTTTTTAGTATCGTAACACAGCGTGTGGTAACCCATCAAACAATTCATATTTTTACTCCAAATATCTTATGTGTAATTGTAGGTATTAAGTAATACAACAGCACTAATTATGTCGTAGCAATAAATAACTGAGCTGCAGGCAATGAACAAGTTTAAGTTGAAATAACAAAGAATGGGGTCAACGAAGAGTGGACTTCCGTACAATGGTAACAATACGGACGAATATAACTAGGACAAATTGCATGGGAACATTTTGAATGGCAACAAGTGGACTGAAACTCCCTGAAATATGATTATCATATTCCGGAGCCGTATCCCCCTCACCTGTTTCATAATGTTTTCGTTTTTTGTTCTCTACGTAACGAGCATCCTGTTTCGTGGTTAATTTGAATGCGTGTTTTGTTGCTAGGCATTTGCCGTTGGATTTTTGTCACTTTTATTTTTTATACCGCTTCGTAATTTCAGCGGAGGGGTTTGTTATTTTTATTGGTGCCGCCGCCGAATGGTTGGAATGTATTATTTTACAAGAGTTATAGAATGCGCAGTGTCTAACATAACTACTGGGTGCAAACCGCTTCGATCGCAGAATGGAATCCTATTGAATCATGAACAAGGACTGCTAATCACTACCTGACCCATATAAGACTAACATGCTGGTGTAAACAGTATAGGTAAACACTTGTTCTGATGAGAAAAAATGACGTTGGATTAAATCGGATGATCGCATAATACAATAGGGATGTTTCCTGGGTAAAAAAAAAAATGATTCTATTTAGCCCGTCATTCAGATTATAGAAAAATATTAGATACGAATATTTTGTTAGATCAAATCAATAAAAATTTACAAATATAAAAGGCATCAAATATCAGGAGTGGTGGCTGGTGACGTCACTGCTCTCTAAAAAGTGTAGCGTACAGTGACGTCACACGAGTTTTCAACGCATTGTGTCGTCTTCATTTTTTGTTTATATGGAAAAAGAAAAAATACGTGTCTAGTATTTTATGGAAATCTGACTCACGGACTAATTAGGTTTTTTAGTGAACTACCCTATTTTCTAATGAACAAAAAATTAAACAAAACTCGATGGAGGCGAATTACTAGTTCAACCAGTGATTGAGGTAGATGCAAATAAACAGAATGCTGTAACCTTCTTTATTCTTACTGTAATATGGTTGCATGTTATTTTGCAACAATTTTAAGATACTCTAATAGGTATGTCATATAGTATACTATTTTGACATGGTACTCTAGTATAAATAAATATATACGGACAAATCATACAGATTGAGCTAGATACTACTACTACTACTAGATACTAACTCAATGATAGCATATTTATAATAGATACATATATACACACATCAAAAGTGTCTAGGGATCAAGCATTTTTATGCGGATTTCTTGAGATTGAGATGTGGCTTTGTAATAAATTTATGATTTTATAAATTTATATGGATCCTTTTTGGTGCATTTCATAATTTGAATCAGGAACTGTGAATCAAATTCGAGTAAAAGATGAAAATCAGCTGTCAATATTTTCCCTATAAAAACATACAACGCATTGAAGACATTATTAGTGCTACTGTTTCCCTACTACTGATTAAATCCAACGTTATTATGGAGCGGCGACGTCATTTAAGCAGGGAAGAAATGCTCAGAGCCGTGGGAATGATAGAAGCTGGTTCCCGGCAACGTACTGTGGCTTTAGCTCTGAATACAAGTCAGAGTGTTATCAGTCGACTTTGGACACGTTACCGAAGTACTGGTACCGTGGCTGAGCGCACTGGAGGACGGTATCGCTGCACCACACGGAGACAAGACCGATACATTCAAATCTTAACTCGAAGAGCTCCAACAATAACCGCCATGCTGTTAGCCGTGAGGCTTCATCACTCTTCAGGGAACTTAATTAGCGACCAAACAGTCAGAAACCGCTTGCATGAAGTGAACCTTCTTTCCCGAAGACCGCTACGGGTACCACCTATAGCAATGCACAATCGTAGGATTCGATATCAATGGGCTCTTGAACACAGAAATTGGGCAGAAGAACAATGGCGTTTCGTGTGCTTTTCTGATGAGTCTCGTTTTGGTATGAGACCGGATACAAGATGTATACGACACTGGAGAACCCCTGGACGCCAACAGCGATTAAAATCCTGCCAGAAAGTCCATCCTTATAGTGGTGGAATCATCATGGTATGGGCGGGTATTTGGATCGGCGGAAGAACTGAGTTGATTTGGATCAGAGGCAACCTCAACGCTCAAATTTATGCTGAGACGATTGTATCAGACGTCATCGTTCCTCTACAAGTGCAAATCGGTCCCTTATTTCAGTTAATGCATGATAATGCACGACCGCACATCGCAAGAGTTGTAAGACAGACTCTCGCCGCAGCTAACATCAATGTCCTGCCCTGGCCTGCTCAGTCGCCAGACTTGAACCCGATTGAGCATGCATGGGATATGCTACAGAGAAGAGCTCTGCCGAATATGGAGGGTATCCAGTCGCAAGAAGACCTTTTTTTGTTGTTGCAACGAACATGGGCGGCCATTCCACAGCGTGATTTGGATGAACTCATTTTGAGTATGCCAAACCGATGTTCTTGTGTTGTTAGTGTTCGCGGTAGAAACACGGATTATTAATTGTTTAAGTTACCCAATAAAATTTTAGAGAAAACTGTTATTTCAGTCTTTTTTTCGAACTTTTGTGTTAGTGGTTCAAATGTCAAATAGCCCTTTATTAGGAAAATGGCAAATTTCTTTATTAATGCAAAGGTGACTTGGTTTATCGTTACTGTGACAAACGAAAACACTTTATTTGATGAATCCTTAAAGAAAATTTTAATTAATATCAATCAGGAGAAAAGTTATTGCAAAAATATATGTTGATCCCTAGACACTTTTGATGTGTGTAGATAAAGATCCAAGACCCAGGCCAATCAGGAAAAGATCGTTTTCCATCATGACCTGGCCGGGGATCGAACCTGGGGCCTCCACGTCGCAGGCAGGCGTGTTGACCTCTGCGCCACAATAATTTACATCACTAGCGATATCTGCATGTATTATAATTGTCAGTGAATACATATGAATTTTTTTACTGCACATTATAACACAGAAAATAATATAATTGTTTATGAATATATTTTTTCTATAGCCGCAGAGAAATTTAGCATTTCATTATGTTACGCCGATAGTTATATAATTATACTGGCCACTATCAGTAGCTACCAGTCAATAGGTTATTGAGTATCGATAACCTTATATACCTACCCTTAGAACCTATGTAAGAAAAACGTGTGTGTACAAATAGTCTTTTAGTTTTCAACATTTAAATACACAATTAACCAAAATATTATGTTACCTTATAAATACCGACGTAAAAACACGAAAAACAAATACAATGTACTAGTCTTAATAACCTCCAATCCACCCAATCGATAACAAGTTGGCCTTTCAGCGAGAGTATCAAGAGCTTGCAAATTAAATTACAGAAATAAGAATACAGTAAAGTTAAGCAAACTTTGTGAGCTAAGCCGCCTGCGAATAAAACGAGAGGGGGATGGGAGATGGTAGCTTCAAACGTTTTATCGTGAAAACACCTAAATTAGAATTAGATCCTACCAAGGAGTTCACTAATTAATTTTGTGATAATAGGTTTACCATTTTTTGTTGTGTAAATTAGTTTTGTTTTTCTCTCTTATTCGGGTTGAATGTTTGAATAATTATTTTGTTAGTTTATTCTGCAAACAGTAAGTGAAATGACTAATATTTCTTGGTAAACAACGACATCATTACTGATATGAAAAGGAGTAGTTTATATTAGACCATAGTCTTGCTTCGTAGCAGTAATATACTAAGCTAATATCAATAATAGCACATGTACATATCCTCCACATATTTCCACGAATTCATAATTATTGGCTAGAATTACAGCAGAATCCGATAACTTCGCATTGTGTCGAGTTACTGTCTAGTGGAATGTTAGAGTTAACCGGCATTTGCTCCGTGATCATATTTGAAGTTGTTATAGTATGCTTTCTTAGTCCAAAACTCTCAAAAGGTGTAGCTTTACTTCAAGCCATACACCAACGAAATGTTAAAACGAAGATGATAATTAGAACATACGTCTTTATTAAAGTTTCAAATAAATATTTGCTCTTCTAGTTTGCCAGTTGCATCCGAAATCAAATGAAGCAAAAAATTACTCAGGAGCTTTGTAATTTTACAAATTATTCAGAGCCATGAAGATCCTCCATTTTGAATATACCTATTTTTATCACGTAAGCCGGGAAGCGTCTCCTGCAACCGATCTAAGTGATTCGCGCCACTTGCGTCATCAGAATTCGTCCCTCAAACACAATCTCCCTCTGATAAGGTCAGAATATCAGTCGTTCGCTCTAAATGCAAATATTACCGCACCCGGGAGAGGTGTTATAGCCTCGGTTTTGAGGTAAAAAAGGACGAAAACAGCGCTAAATGGCAAGAAAACGCTTTTTATGCTGACGGAATTGGGTAGTTAAAGATAAAGAATGGATAGACCCGCTCCTCAGATAGTTGTTTTAGTACACTACAGGTAGATAGCCACGTTACTTACTGTTTTATTTATGTAGGGTAATGGGACGAATAACTTTTTTTAAATCTGCCTCTGGTGAGGACTGAGGTAGTTAGTTTTGAAAGGCTAAGGTTCTAACTTAAGGGATCATTACGTTGAAAATGTTAGACGTAAAGAAGTAGATAAATGGGATTTTTGTCTTCAGTTTTTTACAAACTCAATTCATTCCTGGCAAAGTTGAATTCTTTAAGACTGATTTATAGATTCTATAACGGTTATTCGAATTGGAAGTCAGGGGTGTACTTAATCCGTGTGCAGTTTCTAGCCTGCCATCGGACGCGTCCCCAGGTGGTGGATAGGGGAACGGCCCCCAGATATGGGGGTTACCGGTTTACCGGCGCGGACCAAAACCAGAAGTGGGGACCGCTTCGGCGGTCACACGTGCGGCGGGTTGGCCACCACTCCAGGTGGCTGACGTGACCCGAACTCCGGGTCACCGTCGGGCAACCCGATCTCCTCATTGAAAGGAGCTGGGGGCCCCGTTTGCTTCCGGGCAAACGAGTGGGGCTAAGAGGAAGGACACCTCCCTAAAAAACCCTTGGCTGCTGCGTCTTCTGACACAAGAAGACGTACCCAGCCGGGCCCCTCCCTATGGAGGGCCCTCTGTGGGCCCGCCTTCTGGTGGGAATCGCCGGCGGGTTATTGGTAGGCAGGCTTGCTATTTCCCATGACCCCGCCACTAAGGCGATGTCGGTGTGCCGCTGTTCGGGTTTAGTGGGTATTCCCGGCTTCGGCTTGGCGAGTCCCACACACGCCCTTCGGGGTATGCTGCGTAAACGCATTCCCACAGCGTCAAAAAAAAAGGGGGGGGGTTTACTTAATATCTATAACTGCCAATGTGCTATTATATACTTACATTTTATAATTTGAGTTTGAAGAAAGACGAATCGTTCTAATTATTACTTTTATGTACTTCAATACAGATGGTTGAACCACTTTAAAAATTCATTCATACACTCTACCTTTGTACAGCTTTATACTGCAATATTAATTTATGATTAAAGGCCAAAGGAGGTCGATCGTTTCCGTGCTGGTAGGAAACGAACCCTCAAGGGAAATGAAACTACGAAGCGCTGCTCATTCTCTTCACCCTTAGTTATACTACAGTGAATTGATCTATGTACGTACGTTTTTCAAAGGAAACCTAGGAACCTACTCAGGAGTTTATAGGATAGATTCCTTTATCCAAGCATTGTGTTGTTACCGGGAAAAGTGTCTACACGTATTAACGCTTGTGATAAGTTCGATTCGTTACGTTGATTGAGAACATAAAGGGTAAGGGTAAGAAATGTTACATTATTGTTTTACTTAAAATTTAAAGAAAGTGTGTAAATAAGCGTCTTCGTCTAGGACAAAATAATTCCATATTGTACAAATTTATTTAATTTTAACACTAAAAAACATTAAAAAACATTTAAACATTAAAACATTTAAACATTTAAACTACATTCATTGCATTACTTACATAGGTCGGAATAGGTGGAGTGATTTTTGGTACTTTTATCCTAAATGCTCACAGAAAGAATAACGTGGATAAACCATTTTCCCGGAATGTGATTCCGGATCCAAGAACATTTTGTTAATGTTGGTAGTGACATTATGAAGGTAACAAAACTAAACTTGTTACATTATTTTTACTTGATTGTAACCTTTAACGACAAATAAGCGTCTTCGTCTAGGACAAAATAATTCCATATTGTACAAATTTATTTAATTTTAACACTAAAACTTTTCACCATACATAATTATTCAATCTCGTCCCCCCTCTTTATCATAGTCCCCATTTATAGATAAAAGCGTGTTACATTTAATACAACACAACATTTTCCTCAAGCTATCACAATGTAACACGCTTTTATTAAGGGTAAGGGTTGCGGGTTGGTTAAACAAGAAACCGTGGCCCTGTCTGTCGCACAGACAAGTCAAGAAACACGGGTGGGTTTTAGTCAGTTAAAGTCTGACACGCCCTTCCGCTCCGCTCAGAGCGAGAGACGTCATTTGATGATTTCTATTTTAAATAGAATAATTTTTTTTTTTTACCCAGGAAACATCCCTAATAGGTTTCATTTTGAGATAAATTCTCAAAATGAAACCTATATTATAATAAAATAAAATTTCATAATGAAAACTACATTCATTGCATTACTTACATAGGTCGGAATAGGTGGAGTGATTTTTGGTACTTTTATCCTAAATGCTCACAGAAAGAATAACGTGGATAAACCATTTTCCCGGAATGTGATTCCGGATCCAAGAACATTTTGTTAATGTTGGTAGTGACATTATGAAGGTAACAAAACTAAACTAGTTTATTATTTACTTGTTGAAAAATAAAACAATCAAATACCGATCGAAGCATCTTAATATTTTATTTTTAGCCTGTAATGAAGAGTATGGCCAAATCAAACGGTTTTACTACTTAATATAGTTATACATTTTTTTTAAATAATAAATCTATACCGTAAATCCGGAGGAATGTCCATATTAATATATACGTTTCCGATCAAAGACCCCAATTCACTCTACCTATTCCGACCTATGGTTATTTATGATGTTGAGCAGATGCATCTTTCAACATTTGGAGCAATGGTTTGGCAATACGCTTTAAAATTTTTCCAACTCATAGTGATAGTATTGAGAGCAGCTTATTATTGTCCAAACGCATGGTAAAGTTCTTTTCTCAAACAGAGATAGCCTGATCATTACTCGCCTTATCATTATTACTATAATTAAATAATCTAGCTTTTATCAGTTTGGCTGGTATAGAAGCTGCCCTGTTTGGTCAAAGTCAATATTGCTTATTAATTTTCAAGAGTTTCTTTATCCGGCATTAAGCACTCCAAGATCTTAACACAATAACACAACAAGCCATCTTCTGTATCTTAGAGAAACTCGATAAAGGCAGTAGCTAAATTAAATCATCTAAGGTCGTGTGTACTTGCAAACAATATACTGCACATGACCACAATAAGATCTTGTCTGCAGTTTCCATGTAGGTTTAGTAAGTTAGTCGCTACATCGCATCTTACCTATACCATCGCCTAGCTCCATAAAGAATAGAGGTAAACAAACCAATTTAGGGTTATCACAACTCACGTTTTACAAATCTCCTGTTATTTACATGATTATCGACTTTTACATGCTAGCTATTTATTAACAATTCCTATTACAGCATATTTCAATAGAATCACTAAAATAACATGCATAATAACTTGGTATTTCGAAAAACCATTAAAAAGTCGATATTAATTTTACGTGATAGCCCTACAAAAAAAGAAAGATGGATGAAATCCAGATATAAAACACATTTTGTGGAATTCAACCAATGAATAAAGTTAATGCATTTGTCAACACAATTTTGCGTATTTTAATTACTTTCAAATCAACTACACAACACATGCATTAATATTTTCAAAAATGAACTAATATATATCAATAAATGGTATATGTATCAAAAAATTTCACCTATTAGGAAATTAGCTTACATGTATGTCATATTTAATTCAAATCGGTTAAGCGTTCTGTGCAAATCATAAATATCTAAACATAAATAAACTGTATAGATTAGTAGGAAGTAGGATTATTACTTTTATGAAAATCATCCATCTAGAAAAGGTTGTTAACATCTGTCTTTTAGGCGTAAACTACTCGTTGCCTAGCAACGCTTTGTTTACCTCTATTCTTTATCGAATTTGGCTCAACTATAGTTATGTGCAAGTAAATAACTATATCATAGAATACTCACTATTATGTGCACCATATAAATTACAGAACATAAATATGATGATTATAAAAATAATGGCACAATGGATGGTCTTATTGCTAAGAGTGATCTTTTACAGACTAACTTTGGATGGAATGACAAGAGGAAGGAGAAATAATCTACGTAGTCTATTTATATTATACGATAAATATATACATAAATTTTATCACACTAATTTGTATAAATACATACATTTAATTAATAATCATCAAACAAGAGTAAATAAAATAGAATTAAAATGTTTAAAGAGTTTAGAGAAAAAAAGAGTAAAGAGTTTAATTCATAAAGAGGAAAAAGTATTTTATTTATTACAGTTTTAATAGTAAACAAATATTGAGTACACCTTACCGACACGGGCAAGTTATTCCAAAGCCGTACTGCAAAATGCGCTTGTACAAAGCATGCATACACCCGATTATAACTTACGCTTGTACAGTCTTCGCACATGCCAAGCCACGTCATATCCATAGGATATAAGTAGTCCAAAACCGATTCCTCCGTAAAGCCACTAACGCCCCTTGGTTTGTTCGAAATGAGATCCTCCATCTTGATCTCAAAATCCCCATCATCCAGCAGTTCATGAAACGCCTTTCCAAGCGTTTCTTTGACACTGCTGCCAAGCACCGCAATCTGCCAACTACACTCCCTCCACCATCTCCCAACTTCGCCGCCCTCGGCATGTCCTCACAGACCCCGATAACCCCATAAACCTCCTCAAAGAGGCCAATAGGGCCACCAGCACCCTATACAAACACAACAAATCGAAATACCGACTTCGCCATCGAGGTCCTCCACGACGCGCCCCACAGCTTAATTTCCGTCCCCGTCCCATGCCCGATGAAGGCCAGCCCGCGCCCCAGCTGAGCCTGTAATTATTATAATGTCCCAAAAATTACCTCTGAGTTTGTTTCGGTTGGCTTCAAGCCACTGTGCGATCACACAGCGTGCGCTCTGACAGCTGTCGTTCTGGTTCCTGAATGCCTGTTCCTGGTTTTGGCATGTGTGCCCAGTGCGGGTTACGCGTACTATGTGTGCGCACCAGGTGTTGTCCTGGAAGTCGTGTTCTTTGAACGCGCATCGGGTGTTGTCCCGGCTTACGTGTACTATGTACACGTATCAGGCGTTGACCTGGCAGGTTGAGTCCTGGGTCCACGTTTTTAACATGGGGAACTTGTACAAGTTCAAGTATGAGCATGAAAGAGGCAAGTGTCTGAAGAAGTTATAAGCATACATTTGAAAGTAAAGTGTCATTATCTTGTTTGAGAGAGTGTATTTTTGTATGAGGGCCTTGAACGTGTGAAGAGTGAAAGAATAGGTAATCTCAAATGTCGTCATGATTATTTGGTAATAACTTTGTTTCATGTAGATTGCGATGACGACAACGCTGGCTGAGATGTGTTGGCTGTTGGGTTGTGCTGCGGTACCACTAATAGCAGTGCTATGTGAGCTGCTGGGTTGTGCTGCGGTACCACCGGTAGCAGTGCTGTGTGAGCTGCTGGGTTGTGCTTCGATACCACCGGTAGCAGTGATATGTGAGCTGCTGGGTTGTACTGCGGTACTACCGGCAGCAGGCGCATTGGTGTCACCGATTGTGTTGGCACCTGTAGCTGAGTCACTGGTGGCCATATTAATTTGACCATGTATGGTCAACTTGTGGTCTCACACGCATGAATACGGTCCGCGTGGTGAGAGAACTCGTGCGCATGATTACGGTCCGCGTATCGAGTGGGCTCTTACGCATGGTTGTCATCAGCGTTTGGGTCAGCTTAAACGTATGAATACGGTCCGCGTGTTAAGCGGATTGCACGTATGAATATGAACCGCGTATCAAGCGGGTCTACGGTTTGGTAGACCAGGTTGCGGTTGGCGAAAACTGAATACTGGCCGCGTTCGCTGACAGCTGACAGCAGATTGCAGCGAAGAATCAGTACTTGCGCGCTGGACATATACAGGACAATGTTTTTGCTTTTGATTTGAGAAAGATGGATGTGTGTGTCTATTTACAAACTTATGAATTATCGCGGGTCCTAGCTAGGCCACACCAGGAGTTTGTGTTGAGGACGACACCTCGTCAGGAGAAGCCGTGTAAGGAGCATCCTCTCTTACGTGAGTGGCGCCTATAAAAGCAAGGTGTTGGGATAGTTCATCCTTTTTTTGCTGCTCTGCCCTCGGACTGGACAGACGTGTGAATCATCAGCTTGTCGGAAGGTTATGTAAGCCATTTGAGTTTAGAAAAAGGAAAGAGTGACATTTTGTTATGTGGATTTCATATGTCAGTGAATTCTGTTGTGATTTAATCACGAACATCAAGAAAATGGTTCTTTTGTTGTAATTTGTTCCTTTTAATTATTTTCCTCTTCTGATTCTTCTTACACTATAATATATTATAAATAAATAATATACTAAAATAAAACCAGTCACATAGATAGCTAAATGCCTAACTTTAATATATTTTAATATGGTCCTATGTTCCATCAGTTAGTTAGGTGCTTTTAAACCATAAAACAGCAAAACACTAATTTACTAAATTATTAATTACAGTCAAAATATCGCTTAAAATGTTCGTTAAACAGCTTTATAAATTGGATCTGCCAGCATACACAGCGATGATAAATTTAGCTTATTCCCTTTTGTAGATAGGTAACTAATACTAAATTGAATACGCCTTTAATAGCTTTGTAGATAAAAGCTTATAATTTCTAACAGACATCCGAGATATTATGGTTAGGGAAATAAATTATTTTTAAGTTCCGTAAGATTGCTGGTGCCGTTACACACATAAACGCATCAATTAATTAACCTGGAAATATAACAGGCGTAGTAATTGCCAATCATTATGAAGCCTACAGAAAATTAAATTTCCCACACGATTTGCAAAGCCGACAAGGGCCTTGGAAAATCAATTAGGTCCTTTGTAGAGTGAACATAATTAGTTAATTGTTAAACGACTTCACCTACATCAATTGGCCGTGCTATGGTACTGTCATATAACTTTCAAAGAATACCAGTAGAGATTTAGATATACGGACAATTAAAGTTGGTCGTCCATTTCTTTGACAATGCATCCGAGAATGATAAAATTACCCCTTAACCTAGTGCAGATGTCAGGGATTCACTTTGCAAGTACAATTTTGTTAGGCCAAGAAAATAATTTATGATTCGTGAAATATTCAATAATAATAAATTCATTTTAATTATTATTCTCCCTTATTTCATTTATGTACCTACTCATAAATTTCATTATTAAATATTTTTATAAACAACAAGTTTATAAACTCAAATATACAAACTCAAAGCAAACATTTGCTTTGAGCTTGAACTTTAGCCTGCACAATTAAAAAGTGTGTGTAATTGGTATATACCAATTACAGACACTTTTTAATTGTTCAGGCGTCAGTTAGTCAGAAAGATGAAGATAGTTGCCCATTCCAAAGCGTAGTAGGTACCTATGGAAAAGAACAGGTATGAAACAATTTTCGGTGTTTCCGTCGGACTACAATAGAGATATATTCAAGGTATGAAAATCAGATATAGCGTATTAAAGTTACGGAGTGGGGGCTAATTACATCACGTCTTGGTATATTTTGTACCACGGCGTGACGTCATGCGACATTTCAAATGAATATATCTTCCTAAGTATTTGAATGAAAAAAAAAATGCGTGTTCAATATTTTTTATAAATCTATCTGAGGGACATTAAATAATTTTTTAGGACACAACCCAATTTGAGTGTCTCCTGGCTAGAGTAAATAGGTTCTTAATAAACTTACGTGCTTTACCATCAACGATTGCTTCTTTGCTTACCATCCGGCGGGATTGCGATCAAGCTCTAGTTTATATTTGTAGAAAAGGAACCTCCATGGACACTACTAAATCAAAATAATATGGTTATAAAGTATTCGTCACACCATACATGTTAAAAATGATGTACACAATGAGAACAATGCAGAAGGGAGCATCCGTAGTGAGAGAAAAAAAAAAACATTCATAATACTAAGAATGAGCATCCCAAAACGCCCGTCCTTCACTACTTCCTAGTGGTTTCGTGAAACCTGTATACTAATATCTATACTAATATATAAAGCTGAAGAGTTTGTTTGAACGCGCTAATCTCAGGAACTGCTGGTCCGATTTGAAAAATTATTTTTGCGTTGGATTAATCCAGGGAGGTTTTAGGCTATATAACATCACGCTGCGACCAATGGGAGCGGAGCATATAAAAAAAAAACTACGCGGGTGAAGAATATATGATGTTGTATTAATATATTATGTTGTAGTGATGTTTCCCTTCACTTGTAATCAGTCATTGATGTCCAAGATATACTTAGAAAGTACATATAACTTAGAAAAGTTACATTGGTACTTGCCTGGCCTGGAATCAAACCGGCATACTCATACCTGGGAGGCTGGTGTTTTAACCACTAGGCCACCACGACATTCACCGACCACATAACTGCACTCACCAAATTCATGGTATGTCTGTTCTTTATTCATAAACATTCTACACGTCATTAAAGAATTTAGTAGTAACCATTGCTTAAATTTGAAAGTAGCAGTACGCTATTTTCCAAGACATTGTTCATAAGTATCAATATTTTGAATTCTGTTTCCTCAATTGATTTTCATGACAATGGGTTGGATCAAATATGATTTTATGTAGTACCAGATTCTATCCGTACTGCGTGGGCTATATTTTTATTGGGGTATAAACAATATAATAATAACAATTAGTATGTGACTCGCACACAGTGGAACCTTAATTTCGAATACACCATCAATATGAATTTGAATCATTTTAGACGATTTTGCTTCTCCATTGATTCACATTTTCAAAAAAATTATCTCCGTAACAATTAAAATAAAGAATCGAATATTGCTGAATTGTCAAAATAAAGCTCGTTTGCTACTGGTAATTTGTTACTCAATTACCCAGCCAGGAAGCATGGCACAAAAGGAAGGAGGCTTTTACCAGCAGTGGGAGGAACAAGGTTAAGAATGATAAAAAAAAGTTAAACTTAATTGTAATTACTTCCAATTCAGCATAACGATTAATATTGAGTTTTTATTAAAGTAAATTTTTACAAAATCTTATCTATGTATTATCAGATAGTTCATATATAAATATTCTCCGAAACAAAACAGCAACGAAAATACACATATCATTTTTATCCTAGAAATACCAAAAGATATTGAAACGTAAGACAATTGATTCCAATCCCCCAACGCTTCCCTGATAGAATATTCAGGTTTTACGTGAATATATTTATCAGAAATATAAGCGTACGGACGATATCTGTTGAAAATGGAAGGCAACGTCTTTCCCCTGGGAGCTCATTAGATTGTCGCGCTCTGGTCGCCAGGGAATCGACTGCTGGATAACCGATTCACCGCTTCGATTTCAAAACGAGCCAAATAAAAAAACACGGTGTTGATAAATGCTGTCGGAAATGATATTTATATTAATGTGAGTTTTTTTCTGTATTGTGTTTTGGATTTGAAATTAGTGTGATAATTATTGAATTTTGGAATCATTTCAGAAAAAGTATTAATTAATAGTAAATAAAAAAGTATTAATTAATTTATTTCTGAAAGTAAGTAGGTTTGTATAAACATTTTAAACCGTCAATCATAAGAGTATTTTTAAAACTAGATGAGATGGGCGTTTCCTATTAAAACACCGAAAAGAAAGGCCAAAACAAACTCAATTAAAGTCTTTTAAAATCCAAACATAATATAGGCCTGATCATGTAAAAATCATTTTGCCTGCTATTTTTAAATAACTGCTCCATAATTAATTTGAAAGACAGTTCTAACGTTACAAAAAATACGATCTCATTCTTCAACTTTCTATAATGTTATCATCGTCATCATTTCAGCCGAAAGACGTCCATTGCTGGACATAGGCCTCCCCCAAGGATCTCCAGGACGACCGGTTCTGCGCCTCCAGCGTATCCGTATCCAGCGGTTTCGTATATGTTATATCTGTTTTATAATTATCAGTCATGGGTGTCAGCCTGGTGTCTTCTTTGATGGCAGTAAATCTTTTACATTTCCATCAATTCCCTATAAGGCTATTACTTCTTTATTGTTTGAATTGCCTGACATTCGAAACACAGCATCACAAAAGCATCGGAACAGTGTTTCATTTTATCAAAACTTTGCTTGTCCCAAATATGTTTTGTATAGTTACTCTACACTAAAACTGCCAATTCAAAGTTTTTCCTAGCATTTGTAACACTTGAAACTTTGGGAGCACATAATAGCAAGCAATAGATCGCAAAACACACTGAAGTATGTCTACTGTTCTCAACCATTGTGTTCATGACAGATAGAACTTGGAAACTACAGGGGACAAGTTAAATATTGAAGTTGACAAACTAGACCCAAGTCTGTTCGGCGCGGATCCAATTTGAGGTTAGCTGCGACTCACACCGTGTATGTTTTAATAGAATTAACAGAAGATCCAGCTTTATGAATAAGCGTGTCTAATGGTATTTGATTTAGACAAAGATTTATTGTTACACGATGTAACTTGGGACATAATTTACAATATTACAAGAGCATCGGGTAATAAGCGCATTCGAGTTATTAGTTCAGGCCTCTGACACATGGACGGATGAATTACTGAGCAATGAATTCCTGATGACAATGCTTCTGATGAGGTTTTGTCAAATTCTTACCAAAAGTTTCAGTAAAAGTTACAGGTCAATTTTTTTAAATATCTTTTAATCAAATCAGGAGTCATATACTGGAATGAGAATTAGCCGCTTTGAATGTAAAATTATATAAGACAGTTTCTCAATGTCCGTCCTTCGACATTTGCTAGTACTTTAGCTGAGAATATGAAGAGGAAAATGGGTTTTAATCGCGCAGTTATTATATTTTTCATGATAAAATACTTTTTATAAAGGTAGTAAAAATTGCCTTTGATAAACCCACAAATAAATATAACATCATGTTTTAAAAGTATTTTATTTCCAATTGCACATTACAATGTTTATTTAATTGGACTTCATAAATACAAAATATGACATAGTCTTGCCGCCAAGCGATTCGTCGTGTTCCGGCATGATGTCTGGTTAAGCCGTACGGAGGATGGGTCTGAGCAGTTATGTTGCGATGTGTGCCGGGTACGATGCGCCAAGTGTTGTTGTGTCGGTAGTTTGGTCGTGGAGGGTCTTCAGATCAATCTCCCTCTGGCGCAGCATCGTTGGTCGTGATGTTGGGTTTAACATTACACCACCTAGCTCAACTGCCGTCTTCCTTCCTATTTACTAAGTTTTTTAAGTGAATGGGTTTAATAAACTAGCGCGCTTTACCATCAACGATTGCATCACTGCTTACCATCAGGCGGGATTGCAGTCAAGCGCTAGTTTGTAATTATTAAAAAAAAAAATGATTAAAGTATAGAATTCAACAGAAAACGCTTTTTTTTTCAAAAAGTATGCAATAGGAAAGTGTTTCAATAATATTATGACTCTAGTATTATTTGACTCGTTAAGATGCCCGCCATACACAACTGACATGAGTAACATAGAAATATAACTATTCGTTCGGCACATGTGACGGTAAATTACAATTTGTGACCGGGCGTTAACTTTACTGACAGATTTATTCTTCGTATACACGTCCTACTTTGTGTCACAGCTCATAAAGATGTCGTTACGTTGAATTAATATGGTCGCACATTGAATTAATTTAAACTAATAATGTCTTACGAAAATAAAAAGAGCCATGGACCAAAAATTGGTTTGTTTATTTCTCTGGTTGAAAGATGCCTGGGGCTAATATAAAATTGGAATTTTAAGCGAACACGTTTGACCTAAAATCGTTGATAAATTGGACTAATTAATCATTGAAGGAAAGTTATTTGGGTTCGCGAGATTCACATGAATACCGGTTATCTAGATTTATAAAACTTTCACGCCTTCAGCATTCAATAGTTTATCTAAGTTTTGTTAGAGGGATTCGTTTAGCTACGATGCGAATATAGGCAGAAGCAACCCTGAGAAAAAGAAAAGTTTCGTAGTCTAAAGGAGATTGTACTATTTAAATAAGTTTGGTATTTTATTTTAAACTAGCGGCTGCTAGCGACTTCGTTCGCGTGGAGTTAGTTTTCGTCCGCTCCTATTGGTCACAGCGTGATGTTATATAGCCTATAGCCTTTCTGGATTAATGGGCTATCCAACGCAAAAATATTTTTATCAAATCGGACCAGTCGTTCCTGTAATTGGCGAGTTCAAACAAACTCTTCACAACAAACAAACACTTCAAACAAACTTGTTTATTATATTATAGATATAATAAAAAACGTGCTTCACCGCAATCCCGCCTCATGGTAGACAGTGATGCAATCGTTGATGTTAAGCGCGCTAGTTTATTAAGAGTCTATTCACTCAAGGCTTGAAGAATGATGTAAGTATCTATATACTTTGTTATTTCTATAAGCAATGCTGGTCGTGAGGCTGAACCTAGGTAGGTACTTTACTTTGTGCTAACAATATCATTAGATATTGTTCCAAAATAGTGAATGAAAACATTGTGAGGTATATCGTGGGCCATTAATTCATTACATGTGATATTTACCAACCCACCCTGGGTCCTCGAGGATATCTGAATTCTAGTAGTATATTGCCTGTTTTATAATATTTGATATAATTATAACAATTAATTAATATAATTTATTGATATATTGAAACAATAAAGTAAACTTTAAATTTAATGCCCAGGTGTTCCTTACCTACATAAGTTTAAATAATAATGATTTAAAAGAATCTTCTGTCGTCTGGATTACTTAAATTTGTTCGGAGAAATGTGAATAAGAAAATGGGTCCCGGGTTCCTGAGGAAATTAACTTGAGTGAGGATTTAAATTTTTCATCAAACCAACCTAATTAACTTCATAATTAAACTTGGCAATCTTGTGGAGTTTTATTCATCTATTGAGAGTCGCCCGTTCGAGCTTTGATCAAGTCTTTATTATTTCGAGCAAGTACTAAATCGAATTAGGTACTTCACTTTTATCTAGCAGTTTCTTCATTACCAATAACATTTTACGAGTAATTCATTAATACGTAAAATTTACAATTAAGTAACGAAATGGCTTTCCTTCAATAAACGTTTCTATAACAAAGCCTTGTTCAGATAAATAGGAAATGTGGAGGGCAAGCTCCCTTCAAAATAAGCATTGTTAAATCTTTGTGAAGTCCCCAACTTTTCGCCATTATGTACAATTTAAGTATAGAACTTAAATGAAGTGGAAAAGTTGACCGGAAAGAATCACCCTAGGGCAAGTTCATCCCATCTGTAGAGTGAGAGCTATAAATATACAGGTATAGAGTGGTGCTGACAATACGACAATAAATGAAGACACGAACAATGCTGGTTCATAGGAATAATCCTAAACATTAATCAATCAAACAATCATAAAGTTTGCGTGGAGCGTAATTTAATGTAGTTTATATGTACCTACGTAAACATATGTTGTGTTCATTTTTTATATTCCACTGGTAATTCCATTGATTAGCGTATTCAATACAAAGAAAAAAACTAGCTCCTCTACCTTATTATTCTTATGGATATACAGGGTGTATCTGACATCGTAACGCAAATTTCGCGAGAAGGCTATGCCGCATGCCACTAGTCATTTATATCGTTAATGAGCGGTTACAGAAATAACAGTGTTTAAAAAAATGTGCCGGCTCGGCCTTTGAACGTTACAAGCGTGCCGCCGCGCGTGTTTGTGGGTATGACGTTGATCCCTGATGTGACCTCTATTAAATCAGCTGATAGGGTAGTTTTTCGAGTGTTGTTCTCATTACGCTTTTTTGTGTAATTTGCGAATTAATAATTTTACCTTTAAAATCTTATTGGGTTTTAAAAGTATAGCAATTATGAACGGTTTAAAGTGAAAAAACTGCATATTATTTTTTTAAATCAGGAAAATACCGACGAAAATTTCCACCTGTGGGGGGTTCAGAATCATTTACTGGATCCATGGTACTCGTTTGTGCGTCGATGTCAGAGACACCCTTTATGTAAAGATTCTCTGAACCAGTAAAGCCTCGATAAGTAATAAGGTAGTAGATGCAACACGATTTACGACGTAAATTCCTATTCAATGAATAAAAGACTATAATGGCTTCATTCGCTTCCAATTACACCTTAAAAATAGAAAGAAAAAAGAAACGGATGATAGCGTGCCAACTAGTCCATCCAATTACACAGCGATTATGTAAGTACATAACATTCGTTGTAATAGTTATGTCAAAGGCCGTTAAACCCAGCTAATTGTTACTTGAAAGTAGGTCATATAGCCTGCACTATTACTTGGTTAATACACAAACTTTGTTGACGAGGGTCCAATGTGCAGGACTCCGAAAACCACTTCATTAGCATAGGAGTTTTCGTTTGAGATTGTACTTATATTTCAAGTATTCTACATAACACACTTCTGTAGACTTCCGTTAATTACACACGAAATACAACAGTGTTAATTGGTAACTGAAACTTATTTGGTTTAGAATGTTTATGTGAAAATGTTAGGTAAGCTGGTTGTTAAGTAGTTTGAAAAGTTAATTTTTTTTATATACAATATGTAAAGAAAACCCTGTCCGACCCGTAAGGATAATATGGGTTAAGTAAACAGATGACCAAATATAATATAAAATTTTACATAATCATCATAGAACAATACTAATGAATTTTGGAATAATCTTTTTTCCCGCGAATTAATTCCAACTTCCCCAAAATTTGGTAATTTAAAAAAGTGACAACTCCATTTTGTCGGTGTTATTATAAACGATGTGACCACATGACGCGTGCCCTGCCCCCCGTCACCCGAGTATGGATTGGTTACCGCACAAGTAGTAAGTTATCATTTTTTTAGGGGGATTTTTTTTAAAGTTTAGCCCGGATTTGTAGGCATCATTAGAATCAGTTAACGATACCTAACAATACCTTCACCGATCGGACAGGGTTTTCTTTACATATTGTATAGAATACGGGGTTACAGGGATGCATATCTTGTTACCTTGGATTCAGTGTATGATTCCAAACTTCATAGAAATAAAAAATCTGCTGTTTCATCAGTGTAATAATTACGTGTCCTGAATGTACTGAAAGGATTTGGAGGAAACAGGGGTGGCATTAGCCCATCAGTGGACCATAGTCTAGTCTAAAGAAAGAGAAAAGCAACGTACAATTTCTATGCTTCTAAAATCATCTAATGAATTCATGGCTCCTTTTTCCGCGTCGATTTGCCACCCAGTCTAAGCACAAAAAGATGAAGATTTATTTCACTTTTTTATATAATTTCATCTGTTTAAATTTTAAAAAGAAAGCGCTGTGTACTAAACTTTTATCTTCCAAATTTGTGACTGGAAAAGATGCCTTAAAATTTTTCAGTATTACGTAAGACTCCATAAAAAACGACTGTGTGTTGTTTTTATTTTAGCGCTATCCTTGTGTTTTTCCCATTTTATGGTTGCCTATACAAATTGGATTCAGACTTTACATTCAATTTATAGTGGTGGCACACCCCCACGTGTGTTCTGAACGTAAAAACTATTCCAATATTTATGGTGCCTTTTGGAAGATTCTGTACCGAAACTTAGGTATTTTTTTTATAAACAGAATTAGATTAAAACAATATTTTCTAAGGATTTTTATACGCTGTGCAGTCTATGTTTCGCAAGTCCGCGCTAGTTTTGAAGGAATCTATCCAGCTTGCCTCGCCGCCTCTTACGTACCAAGCCATCTAGTCATATCCCACACTTTGTCTGGCGTGCGGAAAACATGGCTTGTCCTGTCCTTTTTAAATTGAAAAGCCATATGAGCCATGGCAGCTTTCTTTGTTTTGTAGCGTAGTATTATGTTTCGAACACGGTCCCATAATTTAACAGCTAGTATACCTACTGCGATCCATCGCTCGAGGTCAATCCTTGAACTTCAGTAAAGTAAAAGAACACACAAAGGTCTTATTTTTGGCTCTGTCAGCTGGAGTAAATCAGAACTGTTCGATGGTTTTATAAAAAGACAAGCAAAAGAATGCGGCAAACTCTAGAGGGTCTGTTCTAAATGGGCCATAAACTACATATATGTGTTAGGAAGTAATAATATATTACCGATGTTAAGACCAGAAAACTAAACTGGAATAAAACGTACAATTTATTGTGGATGCAACACTCCCCACACCGCGTGTAGCTTGAACGTATGCAAAAACTATTTCAGCGTTTCAGATGGCACCTACCTTTGTTATGGAAGAATTAAGTGCCAAACCGTAGTTACAATGCTTCGTAAAAAGTTTGATTCATTCAGGTTGGCTTTGGTATTGCATAGAAAATGCAGTATTTTATATATAAAATAAAAACTCTTTACAAAAAATGGAAAATGACTTCAACAAAACACTTAAAAGGCAAAATTAATTTTACTTTTGCCATGGCTCTAGCAGTCGGTGGCGAGCTAAACAACAGAAACTGCTTCATGAAATTTATGCTTTTCAGTGTCTTATTCGAAATTCGAAAATTACTTTTTCACCTCATAACAATAGTGGCAGCCATAATCCATGTTACAATAAGTTCTCATCAATACGAAAAAAATCCAAAAACTACTGAACCGATTTTCATGAAACCTGCAAAATTCTCTAAGTTTAACAACATCTAGTAAAACAAAAAAATTATTACTTAAATCTGTAGGTGAAAGCTAAAGGACCTTAAGTCACATTTTGTAAATTACTCAGTAGAGCTCATTAAAGATGTCTATATCCGAAATTAGACATTAAAATCGACCTTGCGTAAAAAGTAAATAGTGTATCATTGTAGAATAAAAAGTATGATTATGAAGTTTTATTAAACTAATAAATTGTGATATTTTTTTTGACAAATATTGTTCCTTAAGGCTGTATTATCGGACTTAAGTTTCTTTAACTTTGAAGGTTTTTAATAACTAGTAGTATTACGGCAGCTACGTCTCTCCTGTATCAATAATGTATAATTAATTTTATTATTTTATAACTTAGGTTTGATTCAAAATCATTGAAAAATACACTTACAAGTTTTACTGACCTGAGAAATGAAATAACTTTATACATTTTATGATTATTTATTGCCGAGGAGGGTTGTTATGGAAAATTGGGGTTGCCTTTTTTTCGTATAATAATAAAATGTACACCTCCATATGAGTATGACCTTTCATAAGATATTTTTTTTTTTAATATAAATTATAAACTAGTGCTTGACTGAAATCCCGCCTGATGGCAAGTGGTGATACAATCGTTGATGGTAAAGCGCGCTAGTTTATTTAGAGCCTAGTCACTCTAGCCTTGATGACACACAAATTGTAGTCTGACGGAAACACCGCCGCTAGGAAATTGTTCCAGCCCCTCGATGTACGCGGCAAACGTGTCGTGTTAACAACGTAAGGGTGGAAACTCGCCGTACAACAGGTCGTCCGATAATCGTTCGGTATTTATTTATTGATTATATTATTTATGTACACGCAATAAAATACAGAAAGATACGACAAAATTAAGATCTGAGTACAAAGGTTGCTGCTTATTTCTTAAGAAATTTCTTCCAGCAGACCTGCGAAAGGAGAAATAAACCAGAAATGTAGACAATAGTGTGTAAGAACAAGGAGGAAATAAAATATGAATATGATTACTATTAAAGTAATAATTTTAAATATACCTAAACATATAAACCAAAAATAAGCCAAACCAATAAAACCAAAAATAAGTATACTACTTAAATATACTACTTAAACATTCTCACAATATAGAGGAAAAGTAATGCTTTTTTAATCGACGTTTAAATTTAGAAATAGTGTTTAAATCACGAATGTTAGGCGGGAGTGATTTCCACAATCTTACAGCATGTACAGAGAAGGTAGGGGAATAGTAAATCGTATTTGTGCTTATTAAATTGTAAGTTTGGTATTTTAGCACAATATGATGATATGTATGTCTCTATTCTATCCTGCATAATGCAGACTGGAACGAGCTGGGGCTGCCCTAAGGCGGTTCCTCTCTAAACTAGGGGGAACAAACGCCTGCTCCCGGAACCTATACGCGGGGGCCGTACGGCGCATGGACCTTTACGGGGTATCGGCGTGGGCGCGTTCTCTGAGGAAGTGACCAGCCCGACCCCTGACCCAGTCCGGGGATACCTCACGATCTCCGCTGAGACGGCGAGCCTCCTTGCCAGATTGCCGCCATGGGATCTGGAGGCCATAGCCCTCGCCCATATGTGGGACCGGCGAGAGGAGGCAAAACGCCGGGGCATAACTCCGATGTCGCGAGAAATCGCGGTATGATGGACAGAGCTCCGGCGGGATCTCATGGCGACATGGAGAGTGCGATTGTCGCAACCCAGTGCTGGGTACGCCACAATAGCGGCGATGACTCCCCTCTTTAGAGAGGCACCGCGGCGCCCTCGCCTTCCACCTGAAACAGGTCTTAAACGGACACGGCTATTTCGGAAGGTTCCTGTTCCGGGTAAGGCAGGAGGAAACGCCGCCCGGATTGGGTGGAGCACTACCGTATTCTCGTCCTGGCCATGGTCCGGAGCGAGAGTGTATGGCAAGCTTTCACCTCACCAAAAAGAGGAGGCGGAGCGTGTCAGGGAGTGAGTATCTCAGCGCTCTCACGCCTCTAGCCACCGCAGGAGACGCCCTGGTCGCGGGACAACATCGAACTCCTGGCAACTGTAGACGCGGGCTTGCGAGCGGCAAGCTGCCCACTGCTCGCGGTAAGAACCAGGCCTGGGTCGATGATGTGTTGTGTTTCACGAGCACCTCAAAGTGATGTCAGCACATCGTGACGGGGTTTACGAAGACCGATGCCTGGGTCAGGGTTACGGGTTAGTAAAAGAGAGACCGTAGCCCTGGGGCACAGGCAAGTGAAGGAACACGGATGAGTTTTAGTCAGTAAAAGTCTGACACACCCTTGCGCTCCGCCCATAGCAGGAGATGTCATTTGATGATTTCCCATTCACACGAAATAAACAGACGGTTCGTTAGTAGAGGAATGGGTAAACATTTCTGTAAGGTGGCAGTGATCATCTTACAATTGGAATTTATTCCACATTGAAGTCGATCAAAAGCTTTTAAATCATGTCGAGTCTGTGCTGGTTGCACGTGTCCTTCATATTTTGCCTCTAAAGAAGAAACCTTTAGAGGCATAATTCTGTACCTTGAAAACATAAGGTCGTTTAATATTTTATCTAGATGTATTGTTTAAAATACTCAACAATATTAAGTGATCATACCATCGTTTAGTTTTTTACTCTTAGGGACTTAATATTGTTTAAAATTTGATATCTACGGAATTAATTCCTGTAGGACTTAATGTCTTTTACCGTTTGATTAATACGGATATACTGAATAAGAATCTGTAAAAAAACAAAAATGATAGCGAAAGCTAAAGGTAGCTTTCACCTACAGAAATCAGACTTGTGGTTGAAGTATGCGCGCACAAACATAAAAATATACATACAAACACATGAAATTTAGCACATTTATTCAGATACTGGTATAGACTAATATACAAAAACTAGGCAGTTCTGGAAGTATTACATACATACGGGTCGAATTGATAACCTCCTTCTTTTTGAAGTCGGTTAAAAATATGTACCTACGTATATTTATTGAGTAATTCTTAGCTTTAGTTCTTTTTGATATTTTTCATGACACTTTGCATCAGAATGCAGTGAGCATTGTAACTTCTAGTACTGAATGTGTTTTATTTCTATATTATATTACGTTTGCTGGCACTCAGGTTAGAAAAGCATTCCGAAAAACATTTTTTGTCGTGAAATAAAATACTTTTACCTCAAAAACCGTGACAGGACATTGGATCACTGAACGTACTACTAGAGTTTATAGTAAGTGACTTCAAGAAACCGGAGCTTAGCAGACATTGCCTGGAAGATTGTGTGGGACATAGGTAATTCACTTTATGTCTCAAACTAGCTTAAGCGAGCTTAAGTTTGGACGTACAGTGAGTTTAGATTTAAAATACAAACGATTGTTTGAAAATCTGAAACAATTTGTAAGTTCTACGGTATACATAATAGAGAGTATTCTATTCATTATAGGTCGTGCGAAAAGATTAAGGTACCATGGCCATGGCCATGTAAGGTACTACTACGGACCAATTTCCGTAATTAAAGACGTCCAAAATCTAGTTGCAATTTTATGACCGACGTGAGGGCTCGCACGCGCATGATGGCGTCCACCGTAGAGCGCCCCCTGCGGAAGCCAAACTGGCTCTCCGCCTAATCCGGGTCCGCTGGCCTGAGTTGCCCGACGAGGCGGTCTACAATGATTCTTTCGAAGAGCTTGGCTACCTCGTCGAGCAGCACAACGGGCCGGTAAGCGGACGGAGGACCACTTTCCCCGTCTTCTACCGAAGTGGGAACTGGCCCCTCTCCAAGCATGCGCTTAGTAGCCCCCGTTTTCGGGGCCCGTGAGCCCTAAGGCCAGAACCCAGGCTTTTCCAGGTAAGCCGTCGGGTCCTGGGGTGGTATTTTTGGCATTCAGCCTACGTACCGCCATTCTCAGCTCTACCTCGGTTACCTCTGGAGCATCGTCATCGTCAATGGTGTGGTCCGCATAAGGCACCGCAGGAGGCGGAGCCATGGGTGGAGGAGTATGTTCCCCTCTCGAGGAAACAGAGCGCTCACCACGTCCTCCACGAGAACTGGTGTTTTTCTTGTTGCACGATAGGTGGCGCCAGCGGTGCGTAGGTTTGGTGGTTATTGGCGTTGTCAAATAATGGAGGAAAAATATGGGACTAGGGAATGTATCTCAAAGCCTGTTCATACCTCTTTGATATTCTTAAAATTACGAGAATTACCTCTTTGATATTCTTAAAGTTACGGGAATTGGCCCTCAGGTACTTGTATGTCATTCGTTTAATCAAACTAAACATGAACAGAGGCCTGATTGCGTAAAACACTATTAGGTACTATCATTTTGAAACATATTGCTAATTCATTGCACCATACGTTCTCAGCAATGTAAACAAAACACTGAATATTGTTGAACTGTCAATATGAAACTCATTGCTACCGATAGTGTGTTAGGTAGAGTTTTGGCGGGAAAGCTAAGATGAGTGTCACGCTCATTCTTCATTGGACTTTTGAATTATATTATTTAAAGTGTCGTTTACTAAATAAAAGCGCGCAAGATAATTTATGTAGTAAAAAGTGCATTCAATAAATAATTTATAAAGAACATTGAAATATCGCAGCATAGTGGCCACATCATGACTTGGCCTAAAACCTCCCTCGTAGACGGTTCACGCGGCCGTCTTTTTCGACTGTCTATTATCACTGTCGGCGATATCAGCCATTGTTGTGAAATGAAATTTTCAAAGAATTTCCTTAATTTAAAGTTTGGAGTAAAATGTTAATGATTTTATAAATTAAGAACACTGTACCCAGCGCAATGATAGTTACCCTAAAATTATATGGGTTATAAACGAAACGAATTGCAGATATCAGCCCCGCTCACTTTCAACGAATGCAGTTAGAACTTTGAAAACCTCATAAATAGTTACCTAATCAAGAGTAAAAAACTTGGACTTTACATATCACAAGCGCCAGCGAACTGTTCGAGAACTATAATAAAGCTTCAGACTTTTATTACCCAAAATGTTCCCCAATTTAAAGTTCTATCGTAAGCCAATGTGACATTTAAAATCCTAAATCCTTGTAAGTAGGCACTTCAATTTGTAACTGACTGTGGCAGGCTAAGTTGTGCTGCCCGGGGGCTACGTCTCCTCCTTCTAGTTTCATACAAATTGATATTTACGGTAATAGCATGAGTTTTTCAACAAGAAGGCAAAGTTAGAGGATAACAGGCTCAGTTAGATACGCTCCGGAATCCAAATGGGCAAAAACGTTGAGCTAAAGAAGTGAAAAACGGATCTACAATTTTCCACGGGCGAAATTATTCAAGATCAATTTAATGTTTTACGAGTTAGCTTTTCAGTAGGGATTTTGTAGAGAATAAAAGCGGCCCTCAGTGTGGATATTACATTAACAATGGCACCAACAGTCTGCCGGAAGTGAGGTTTGGAGTGGTCACCTACTTAACATTTATTACGGATCGTAGCTTTTAATGATTGTGTAAGGTGGATAGAATGAAAATATAATTCACATTTATTATCCTCATAGCGGTTGTTTTTATATTGTTACATTTCATGCCGGTATATTATAGGCCACAAATGGGTTTTTCATTTTAAATAGCAGCCATTACTTTGTTTGTAGCAGTAACAGTTTTAAAAAGAATAACCATTATTGAAAAGTGGTTTATTTGGAATGAAGGGATTAACACCAGTCTGACTGATTGACCGTATCACGAGTTATGTCCGATATTCGGGAATTATTTATTACTGCGTTACTGAGGAAAAATATAACAGCCGATTCCTTTTATTTACGTAACAAAGCCTACAAACACACGCAAAGGGCTGATCTTCCGCACACAAACAAGCCTACAATAAACACCCCGCGTATCCATTTCTTATTAAGCGACCTCAAGTACCCATCCCGATATTAATAACAGCCGCAGAATACGTAACTATTAGATCCAGGTGCATGATTCTGAATAGAGCTTCGTAAATACGCGTCCCGTCCGCGCCACAGCGGGTACAGTCAAACCCAATAAATTATGCGGCGGACCACAGTACCGGGATGCGGACGCCTGTCGAATCCAACGGGAACCAATTAGTCGTACTCGAGAATATTTATTTGCGGTTTTCTCAAACAAGTGAGCATCCGACACTTTAACCTCGCACACACTTCGTGACTCGACTTCTTTATGTGATAGATGTAGTGGCCGTTCAGTTAAGTGATTACGATTAATGCCCTTCTTAGAGGTGTTCTCTTTATTTGGCGCCGCACTTATCGTAGATTCACAGTCATGTATCAAGCTGTGTTGATCTCAATAAAGTTCTGTGGGGATCAGTTTGTTGTGATCGTTTGGATTTTATATTCGCACAAATTTTATTAACGACAAGCAAAGTTAGTGACACAGCAATACCTGTATAAGGAAAATTCAGGCCATTAAAACAATTCATAAAAGGATTTTCGTGTTACTGAAGAAAGTAATATCGATATCATGTGGCACGTGCCACATGTTTAATGACTTCGGGTTTATTTGCAATAGGTTTTTTTTTTCAAGGAAACAACTCATTGTTGTAACTAAACATTACATAGACACTGAGAATTCGATATCACAAATAAGAACAAAATAAAAGAAGCCCCTGGAAACAGTGGACTGTACCTTATAAGGAAAATTGCTACCCAAATACCAATCGTTATCCACATAATCCATATTTCTATACCCCAATAAATGAACGGGTACAATAATTCGATAAACGCACTCGTTTATACCTATCTGTCTACTTTAGGTAGGTCGACTCGGCTAATATGAACCGATGTCGGCAAGTACTACCATGTCACGCACGGCAAACACGCAACCGAATATCGTTGATCCCCACATAATGCCATGATTGATCGATGTTGGCACTTACTACATTAGCCGTTGTGAAAAATATTAAAGAGGTGGTGAAAAAATGTCGCCGACTGTAGGTACCATAAGCCACAGAGTAGGGAAATAAATGGAATGATTTCTGCAGTAGTTATATTCAAATTCGCATCGAACGTGGAGGGGATGAATCGTCTGTTATTAGTCAACTAAGGCCAAGACCTGCATTATTTGATGCATGTGCGTTTGCTGACCTTGTTATCGATTGGTTACGTCATTTTACTTTTTACTCTGCTGTCAGGGATTAACGCGACCTTTGCAGATTGTTAATTTTCTATTAATTGTGACAAATAGTTTCTGAATTTGAAAAAATTACTAGCTTTTACGTGGTCATTTAACAACTAGCGGTCGCCAGCGACTTCGTTCGCGTGGAGTTAGTTATTCTCGGCTCCTGTTGGTCGCAGTGTTATGTTGTATAGCGTAAAGCCTTCCTGGATTAATGGGCTATCTAACGCAAAAAGATTTTTTCAAATCGGCCCAGTACTTCCTGAGATTAGCACGTCGAAACAAACCAACAAACTCTTCGGCTTTATATATTAGTATAGATTTGTCGATGTTATGACTAAACACGTGGAAACCTGAAAATGGGACTGCTGTTGATTTAAGCTGTGGTTTCAACCAATTTTACTGTAGAATTTCAGACATATTGACAGGCTGTTATGGTATGTTATAAATCAATTACATGACATGAAAGTTAATTTATTGCTTAACTAGCTTTCCGCCCGCGGCTTCGCCCGCGTTAACTTCGGTTAAATCGCGCGTTTTAGATTTCTTTCGGGAATATCAAATTTTTTCGGGATAAAAAGTACCCTATTATTTAATCCGGACTTCTAACTTTACGTCTGCAAAACTTCAAAGCAATCGCTTCAGTAGTTACGGCGTGAAAGTGGTAAAAACAAACTCACTTTCCGATGTATAATATTAGTAAGGATATATTTGGTGTACACATACAAATATTCCAGTAATCTCCCTTGGGAACTTGATGTTTTTTTAGGACCAAAAGTAGCCTATGTTACTCTCCATCTTTTCAACTAACTGTAAGGAAGGACAAACAAACAAACAAACACACTTTCACATTTATAATATTAGTATGGATTGTTAGTTGTATTATTATAATTATTTTCTTGTCCAATAATAAAAATATATGACGAAAGTTCTTCTTCTTCTTCTCAGCCCATAGAGGTCCGCTGCTGGACAAAGTCCTCCTCCAAGGCTTTCCATGATGACCAGTCTTGTGCTGCCGCATCCATTGGTTTCCCGCGACATCACTAGGTCATCGGTCTACCTTGTTGGGGGCATCCCTACGCTGCGTCATCCGGTACGTGGTCGCCACTCGCGAACCTGGAGCAAGTATTTTATTCGAACAGTTATGAAGTATTCTTGAGTCTGAGGAGCAATGGTTGCCCAATGGGCTGGGCACGTTGCCCGTAGTGACATATTACTGAGTAATTTATTTGATTACCACTCCTCTTAAAACGGTGAAGTAGATAATATGGTATGTGCTCGAACCAAATTCAAAGACATGTGATATCTACCCACTCACACTGGGCCCGAGTGGTGAGTTATGGCCCAATCCCTCTCGCAGAGAACACTGGATATAGACGACTTGGCACAATTTGTATCACTTCTAGAATACAGGCCATCCTAGCAGTGATGCAAATTATCCCAAGTCGTCTATATCCAGTCAAACATATTTTTCAGTCTTGTTCAATTTTCTACGCGCCGCTACTCCAGAATCTTACTGCCCCATCGGCCATCGGTTCTACGTACAATCTGCCCACTGTCACTTAATTTTAGCAACTCGAAGTTAAGGGAAAAAAAAAACGTTAAACGTCAAAAATGTATGGTTAAACAGACGCTCACTACTTAACTTTCAATTCTAATTTTTATGAAGGATACGTTTTGTATTTACATAATTATGATATAAATAATGCTTGTCTTTCGAAAGAAAGTCGCGTGTGTTTGACGTGGGTGGTAGCGACGATTTTTCAAAAACAAAATAGGTTGTTTTCATACAAAGCACTATATTAGCGTGATGTGCCATACAAGGGAAACTCAAGGGAACGTTTTCACGATATCATAATAATATTAGAATGTTTACATTGTTGTAATATCGGTCGAATTGACGTACATATATTGGAGTTTTATGCCGTTATAACTTGTTATTTTAATGAGTAATTATAAATTTACATACTACACTTGCATGCTTTTGTTTAGTAATATAAAATTATTTTTGCATTATATTCGTATGATGTAGAAATAACTTTACTAAGTAGTAATATTAAGCCCAGTGTCTATGTCTCCGTATTAAAACAAAGAATCTTAATCGGCGTATCGAAAAATGTAGATATTCTATACGCTCGGCGTGTTTAATAATACGCGTCCGAATTTATAAAGACAATTACGTGGATTAGGTTGAGTATATTATTAAACCATTGTATGTAAACTTGCATTTAAAATGTGATTATTTCAGTAGCATTGGCGTATTATTGATAATTGTAATACTGATATTTTTTACCTTTAGAGGTGTTGGCCTTTCAATAGGGCACGGTATTTGCAGAACACACTATGTAACGTTATTTTTTGTTTCTACGAAATCTGAATATAGTTTGTTCAGAATAAGCAACTGAATAGATTCCAATCATTTTTACACCATGTTATACTTTTCCCAAACACATTTAGAAATTGTTGACAGCTTCCGTGGCGTAGCGGTAGCGAACGCGGCCGCTACGCAAGGAGGCGGGTTCGATCTCCGCGCAGTGCAAATATTTGTATGCATGAATATGATATTCGTGCCTTGGAAAGCACGTTACACCGTTGGTCCCGGTTGCAATACGAACATCTAGTGGCAGACGTTACGGGTTGTTTGAGCCCTCAAAAGTCCAAAAATTGGTCTAGCTGCAATGCTTCGATATCGCCTTCGGGTTGTGGAGGTCAGACGGCAATGGCTTTACGAAAAATGACGAAGTTTCGCCAAAATCAGCAGTTAGACTGGTAAAGCGGACTCCAGACTCCAGAGCTGGAAAAGGCTTCGGATGCGACTGGGATTAACGCTGAAATGATGATGATGATGATATTTCGTACTAGCTTTCCGCGGAATTCGGTTATATCTCGCTTTTTAAATTTCCCTCGGGAATATATTTCTTTTACAGGGATAAAAAGTACCCTATTATATAATTCGGACTTCTAACTTTACGCCTGCAAAATTTCAAATCAAACGGTTCAGTAGTTACTCACTTTCCGATTTATAATATTAGTAATGTTTAAAAATGCTTGCTGTTCTTCATTTTCCACAGGCTGTGGCCAAGCTATGCTTCATACATTTTGTTGGCACATGACACGAAAACCGCCATACCGCATGGCAAATGTTTGGATCGTGAGTTGCCACCTTATGACTCTCGTAGGCTCCCTATACGTGAGACAAGACGCGACTCTATTTGAGAAGAATTTCTATGAAAATTTCAAGGAACTTTTTCCACCACCGGTCACGCCGAAAATTCTTCAAAATACGTTAAATATAATAATTATAATTGTTATTTTTAACGTATTTTATTAATTAAATAATACTTAGAAACCTGTAAATAATAATGATGTTGATTTTAGATGTGGTATAAACCAATTTTATCCCAGTCATGCTTATGGACTGCAATGGCATAACCATGACTGGATGACTTGACTTGACAATCATTATAATTAAGTCAAATATATGTATATATGTTATTATATATGTACCTTATTTTCTACATTATATGTCCATCATTAACAAATATAAAACATTACAATATGAACGCCCAAAAGCACAATAACATACAATTGGGATACACTTAAAGAATAAAATCTTTACCAATGTCATCGCGAACTTCCTTCCAATTGCTTACGTAATGACGTAGACCTTGATTACGTATTAACCTCATTTGTTTATACAAAGTAAGTAGAAAAGTAAACAGCTATTTTCTTACCCCTGCTATTTTGTTTTAACCTAATTTAACTTTAGCTATTGGATGCCCATTTTGCGTTAACGAAGTTATCGCGTAGGGTGGGATCATGTTCGTTGTTTTGTAACTGGCGATGCCGTAACGTATAATGTTTCCAGGAACGGCAAATATTAATAAATTTTTGATTAAAATTATGTGAGCGCGTGCATGCAAAATATTCACTGTTTTGTGAGCTTAATGGAGCACCCTGTTGACCTAAACGGTTGAGTAATTGATGGCAAATATGTAACAGTTCGTTTTTTTTATGTTTCCCCGTTTTCCCATTTTCTATTCTATTTTTTTGATCGAGAAGCTCCTAAACTGTAGAAAGTAAAAAGGGTATGATTTTTATAAATTAATTAAAAGTATCTAAAGAGAACGCATCGAGTAAAAAATCTTTTATTATTTTAGTCTGCGCCGAAATAAAATGGAGCTAGAACAAAATTACCCCGCGATTTCACCCGCAGAAGTCATGATACCGTGGGAATATCGCAATAAAAAGTATGCTATGTTATGAACTTACGATCCAGGCCTTGATCTGGCATAATTAGCTTAGAATGTTCTCATTACTGGGATACAGGCCTGAGAAGGAGTGGACCGTAATCCACCAACGGTCCAGTTGCGGGGCCAGTATCTATGTTATATGTCTGTCGATTTTTTGGTATTAAAACAATGGTTTTCTGATAATGTGTTATTTTACTTCGGGAGCAGTGGTTATGGGGGAGTAGTGGTCTACTCTTGCGTCAAAATTCATCACACATGAAAGCGTAAATAACATACTAACAAAAATACTAATATTTTCTCTTTAAAATATTAGTTTATTTAGATAACAGTAACACGTTACGAAAGAAACATGAATTTTTACAGCCTACGTATTTTCATACACTTTTCCTTTCTCATTTTTCTGATTAATATACGGCTACTAGATTGTGCGGACGTGTTCGGAGCAGGTTTTGAAAAACCATGGTTATGAGCAGACTCGACGTTTACCGCTGGATAAATTGGTATTTATTATTATGAGTAACTTTTTTTACTACGGTAAACGTTGGATGGTAGCCCAAAATGGGGCCGTACTTAACCCAGCTTAAACATTTTGTGTAGATAGGATTTGTAAAAACTGCTATTGAGGAAAATATTTTGGAGAGAATTGTAGGTTCATGTATGTTAGCCACTTCTTTTCATCTTTATGTATTTCGGTGAGTTTCTTGGAGTATTTATGCAGGAATATTTTATTTTGCTCCAAGTATTAAAGCTGTTGGTTCTTTACCTAGTTGGAAGTACCAACATCAAAGACTCAAGATAAGAAGCAGCAAGCAGAGCTCGCCATCGACGTCACCACTGAGATCTGCATGAAAGCTGTAAAGCATTTCGTGGAGTTGGACTAACTTCGTAAGTACATTTAATAACCTAAACAGGGTGTATCTAACATCGTAACGCAAACTTTGCGAAAAGGCTAGACCGCATGCCACTAATAAAATTATAATAGTCATTTATGTCGTTAATGAACGGTTACAGAATTCACAGTGTTAAAAAAAAGTATCGGCTCGGCCTTTGAACGTTGCAAGCGTGCCGGCGTGCGGGTTTGTAGGTAGTAACGTTCATCCCTGATGTGAACTCTATTAAATCAGCTGATAAGATAGTTTTTCGAGTATTTTTTCATTGCGCTTTTTTGTGTAATTAGCGAATTAATTAATTTTTACATTAAAATCTTATTGGGTTATAAAAGTGTAGCAATTATGAACGGTCTAAAGTGAAAAAAAAATAAATGCATTTTTTTTAATCATGAAAAGTCGACGAAAAATTTCATCAATGGGGGGTTCAGAATCATGTACTGGATCCATGGTACTCGTTTGTGCGTCGATGTCAGATACACCCTTTATATGTTGTTGCAATCAGCAAATGTCGCATCTGTATTAGTGCGACAAGCTATCAAATTCATTATTATGCCAGGACATAGCCCTCATTCTAATGCATTGGCAGAAGCTTCTGTAAAATCATATAAGCATGTGTGGCGGCAACGTGAGTACCACGAAAGATTTTAGATGGCAAGATGCAAGTGGCCTGTATTTAGGATAGAATGATGCCTTCGGAGTATATCCCTCTGATTAAAGTGCCAAAAGCGGCAAACCACTTACCTCCAACCTTCAGATGCGGAGTTTGCACTGTGGTTGCGTTTCGTTTACTTTAAGTTTTGGCGGCGTTTACCGCCGATAAACATAAAAATCAGAGGAGATATTCAACAACATGATTTAAAACGATTACTGCCTATTTCATTTCACTTCCGAAGTACTGTCGCATGTACATAGAAGTGATAGAAGTGGCTCTTAATTTATGCGCTCTTGCAACACTCAGTTAATTTTACTTCCTAATTTGTGAATCCTCAGGTTACGGAAGTCAACTGGATCTGGTCTGGGTCACTGGAAAAGAATCCAACATTTTCAGCTGCGCTTTTAAGGACGGTTTTCTAATGTAGGTACACTTCTTTACTGCTTTCCGGTTTTTTTTATTCCTGACTAGCGACCGCCCCGGCTTCGTACGGGTGCATTGCTAGAAATGCTTCGAAAATTAGCCGGTATTTGTCTTAAAAAGTAAATGACAAAAGTTAAAGAGATAGACATATACCATCGCGGACTTTTCTGTAGACAAAGAAACCGTACGGAGAACGGGTCTGAGTAGTTGTATTGGGCGCCAAATGTTGTTGTGTTGGGAGTTTGGAAGTGGAGGGTCTCCAGATCAATCTTACTCTGGCGCAGCATCATTGGTCGTGCTGTTTGGTTTAATATCGCATCACCTCGTTCAGCTGCCGTTTTTCTTCCTATTCACTCAGTTTTTTTTTTTTTTTGAGTGAATAGGCTCTTAATAAACTAGGGCGCTTTACCATCAACGATTGCATCTCTGCTTACCATCAAGCGGGATTGCGGTCAAGCACTAGTTTGTACTTATGTAAAATAAACCTTTTCAATGTGTACAATAATCCTGCGTTAAGCCTGCGTTTCACTGCAAACGCGGAAAAAATTAAATTATTTACTACATCACATTAGAAACTTTTATTAATGTTATGTCAAATGTGTCTTTTATTATTTAATGGATATTATTATACGTATTATACATTAAACCTTCCTCTTTAGTCCCTCCATCATCATCTCAGTGTTAAACCCATTCGCATCCGAAGCTTTTTCAGCTTTTCAGTCTGGGGTCCGCTTTACCATCTAACTGCTCATTTGGCTAAACTTCGATATTTTCCATGAAGCGAAAGCCGTCTGACCTCCACAACCCGAAGTCGATATCAAAGCATTGCAGTCAGACCAATTGTTGGACCTTTGAGGGCTCCAACAATCCGTAACGACTGCCATTAGATGTTCGTATAGCAACCGGGACCAACGGCTTAACGTGCTTTCCGAAGTACGACCAGACCAGTGCTAATATTCATATTTATGTATACAAATATTTGCACTGCGCGGGGATCGAACCCGCGCCTCCTTTCGCAGCGGCCGCGTTCGCTACCGCTACGCCACGGAGGCTTTCTCTTCGTTAAATCCGTTCATCATCATCATCATCATTTCAGCCGTAAGACGTCCACTGCTGGACATAGGCCTCCCCCAAGGTTCTCCACGACGACCGGTCCAGCGGTTTCCCGTGACCTTCACCAGGTCGTCGGTCCACCCTGTCGGGGGCTACCCACGCTACGTCTTCCGGTGCGTGGTCGCCACTCGAGAACCCGCCGGCCCCATCGGGCATCGGTTCTACGGGCAATGCGTCCAGCCCACTGCCACTTTAGTGTTCAAATTCGTTGTGTAGTCTTACAGATTTAATCATACAAAGGGACATAGGAAAAAGAGAAAGCTAGGTGCTTTGTATTAAAGTAAGTAGTGATTAAGGACAAAACAACACTACTTCTGTTCTGGACCCTGAGTCGGTTTACGAGCAGTCTGAGCAGAGTGGCCGGAGGGATGAAGTAAGGCACAATTTTTTTTTTTTAAAAGCCCCATTATGGGTATTTCTCCCGTTTCGTGGGTGCGTTCACAAATATATAAACTCAGATACATAAGCAGCCAGACCCGGAACAACTAACTGTATGCCATACAACTATTTGTTCCGTGCGGGAATCGGAGCCACGACACGTGGCGCAGCAGTCGACCGCTCAGCTACTGCACCAATCGTGTCGTCAAATTTGTCGCACTTCATCGTTTCTATTTTAGTTTGAGAATGAAGACTTCTCTTCAACGCAGGAGGATATCACCATACGCTCTTGTCTGGCCGCGGGTAAGACGTCGGTGCTGAAGTATGTCGGGGTCCCGACCCCGTTACGCGAGGGCTGCTCCACGGCCTCTCTCTTATTAATTATTTTATAGATTTTAATGTTAATATATTTTATATACTGAAGGTGAAGGAAAACATCTTGAGGAAACCTGGACTTTAAATTTGAAATCGCCAACCCGCATTGAGCAAGCGTGGTGATTACGTTCAATCCTTCTCTGTATGAGAGGAGACCTGTGCCCAGTAGTGGGACGATAAAAAGATTGATAATGATGATGATGATATTTTATATGTTAATATATTTTATACTAGCTTTCCGCCCACGGCTTCGCCCGCGTAGAATTCTGTATTTTTGTTTTCCCTCGGGAATGTAACATTTTTCCGAAATAAAAAGTACCCTATTATTTAATTCGCACTTCTAACTTTACGTGTGCAAAATTTCAAAGCAATCGGTTTAGTAGTTACGGCGTGAAAGCGGAACAAACAAGCAAATAAACTCACTTTCCGATTTACAATAGGTATTAGTAAAGATTAACTTTAAAATCTATAACGTGTTTAATCATCGTAAAATGTATGATTATTCAATTTTTTTCTTAATTCAAATTAAAAAAAAGTTATTTCAAAACAACCACAAATATTTGAAAATGATTATTCATTTGCTTTTTCATTTATTTTGTATTTCTAAGTTCTAGTTAAATTAGCAGAGTTTAAAATTTCAAAGCAAAAAGGGTGTAATTATAAAGTTTAAGCTCTGGCCTAACTTGTAGGTAAGTGATGCAATTTCAAAAATATCTTCGCTTAATTTGAAAAGTATTAGTGCTCACTTGAAATACTTATGAGGTACGAGACGAAAATACATAGCTTAAATGAAAATCAATCACTGTTGTAACTTGTACAATAATAGTATTGCTATGTACAGTCAGAAGCAAAAATATGTATACATTGCCAAGGCGCCAAAAATATTTAAACATCTTTGACTTTAAAACTAAGTGCTCAGCCCACCACGAAAGGAACAATACGAGTAATATGTACATAGTAAGCGATGAACCTCGGCGGCGAGGTCGGTAGGTGGGTCTTTTTTTGTGTGTTGTGCTGGTGGCCCTATTGGCCTCTTGGAGGAGGATTATGGGGTCATCGGGATCTGTGAGGGAATGCCTTGGGCGGCGAAGCTTGGAGATGGTGGAGGGGGTATAGTTAGCAGCCGCTACTATCAGGGGATTGCGGTGCTTGGCGGCAGTGTCAAAGAAGCGTTTGGAATGACGCTTCATGAACTGCTGGATGGTGGAGATTTTGAGATCAAGGTAGAGGATCTCATTACGGATGAACCAAGGGGCACAACAATACTATGTACATAGTATTGTTCCTTTCGTGGTGGGCATAATTTAATGAAGCAATGAGCGTATACATATTTATGATGTGAACCGGTGGCTACAATTTTATGCTCTTCAAGTTGAGAACTTCGTCTTAAAGTCGAAGATGTTTACTTTTTTTTGGAGCCTCGGCAAATATACATATTTTTGCTTCTGACTGTACCAATGAAAAACGTGGGTGATTGAATAAACCTATACATACATATGTATGTAAACGAACTAATGTTGCTTGCTATAAGTTGTGTTACTGTTGCGTAAGGAAAGGTTTCAGGGAGACTTGGTACTGATGGAAAATTTACCAATATCAATACTATTTGTATCGTCAAGATTGAGCAAAATTACAATTGTGATACAGAGAGAAGGTAGTTATATACTTAGTTATTTTCCAGTGCCTAAATAGTTTTTAAATTTTGAAATGGGCAGGGTAATGTCCAGTACCCTAATTGTCTATAGGTTTGCCTTTGTTTATTAATCGCCTTCCCTCTACATTTACGAATCAAATATTTTTGTGATTCGTAAATGTGTTACTTTTGACTGCTGTCAAAAGTATTGTCGAATATTATGGGATAAAAAAGGTTAGAGGTACAAATACCTTATGGTAAAACAGCACTATTAAATAAAAGTACTTTATGCATGACAAGATTAATTTATAAGAAATTGCCTGATGACATTAAACAATTATCAATCATCCAGTTTAAAAAGAAACTACATAAATTATTGATGGACAAATGTTAATATGATGTCAGAGATTACTTGTGTGACGAAAATATTGTTATCCAATGACAAGAAAGGAAAAATAAGTATAATTTTGTCCCACATATGTATGATAATATTGTGGATTGTATTTGAATACCATTTTAATTGCTTGTGTATTTTCTCTTTTTAATTTCTATGTTGGAATATATGTAATTTGCAATATTGTAATAATGAATTATGACTAATATGACTTGGAATTGAATTTGTATCTATACTTCTATACTAATAAAGGGTTTTTCAATAGGGACGCTCGAAATTTGACAGCGCATAGCGGCCATCTTGGTAATGCGATAGCTGTCAAATTTGGCATGAATACATATTTAGTCGTGACATTTCACCATGGTACGCTACACTCTTCGACAACGCGTAAAAATTATTAAAATTTATTATCAAAATCAGTGCTCTATCCGCCTAACGTTCTTTGCGTTGCGTCCAATTTATGGCGTTCATGGCCGTCCTACAGAGTCCACAATCAGTCGTATGATAAAAAAAATTGAGACAACCGGGTCGGTGATCGATGAAGCAGTTCCTGTACGCCAAAGAAACGCAAGATCGTTGGAGAATATTGTTGCCGTTCGAGACAACCCCAGACAATCCATTCCGCGTCGTGCGCAAGAACTGGGTCTTTCTGCGACAACAACATGGCGAATTTTGCGCCGAGATTTGGGTTTTCATCCATATAAAATTCAATTAACTCAAGAGCTAAACCCAATGACCAACATTAAATAGAGAAGTTCGAGGGCTTCCTCATCTCGCGTGGTGGCGACATCAACTGGCCCCCGAGATCGTGTGACTTAACACCACTCGATTATTTTCTGTGGGGCTACGTGAAATCTCTAGTGTATGCAGATAAACCAGTCAATTGCTGCCCCAAAGGCCAACTTAACTCTCGTTCTTCGTGAAATTGAGCCCCATTTATGCGAAGACGTCCTTCAAAATTGGTCCACCAGAATACACCATCTACAGCGGAGTCGCGGTGGCCATTTGGCTGATATTATTTTCCACACATAATGTCATTGAATATTCTTTAAAATTTAGTAAAAATTGTGGTAATATCACTTTAACAGATTGTTTTATTTCACTTCAATGTTCGAGCACTCTTAATGAAAAACCTTGTATATAAAGCTGAAGAGTTTGTTTGTTTGTTTGAACACGTTAATCTCAGGAACTACTGGTCCGATTTGAAAAATTCTTTTTGCATTGGATAGTCCATTAATCCAGCAAGGCTTTAGGCTATATAACATCACGCCGTGACTAATAGGAGCGGAGCATAACTAACTCCACGCGAACGAAGTCGCTGGCGGCCGCTAGTGTATTTATAATTCTGAATATTTTAATATTGTATCGACATTAATATGACTATTTGTGTTTCAATTTCTGATTTGTATTTTATTATTGTATGCCTCAACGACGCGATATAGCTGAACTTATTTTTATGTAAGACCTGTATTTCTCCATTCAAACCATCCATCAGTTTCTTACTAAATTTCCAGTATATCCGAGGCCTTGGTTGAACTGGTTATTTTTATTCTTTGAGGACTGTACATTTTCACGAACACAATAAGAGTCGTATTATATTATCACTCATTGATTAAATAACATTAAGTCAAACTTGTAGCTTTTATTACATCTACGTGACTGTACAAATGTCACTAAATTAATAGCAAACTATCTGGCTTTTTTCTTCGGGTCGATTCTAAGCGGGTCAAGCGGGCACTGACTCGACTTTCTGATCTAGACCAAATATTGGCGTTCAATATCTAAGAGTAACGATAAGTAATTAGGTTGTTTTTGTTTGTGACACCAAGCTTTCTCAAAATATCAGTAACTAATAGAAAGTTTATCAGTTAGTGTTATTCTGCCTTTTTAAATGTCGAAGCATTATGCTGAGATATGGCCACGTAATGTACTTTGCGTTTATTTTTATTTGTGTTTAATTTAGTAAAGTTACACAATCTTCTTCGACATCTTCTTTACGAGTCATAATAAATACTTATTTATTTTCTTTTTTTATTTTTTCATTACAACGTTTAAACTTTGATTATAACTGAAACCGGTAAAAATTACCGTAATTCTTAGTAAATAATTCACCAAACTTCATATAATTCCAGATAATTTTTTTTTTTGGGACTTAATCCGCAACACTTTTTCCCACCCACTGTAACTCCTGAAAGCCAGAATCAACAGTGGACATCGCCAGAAAAACGCCGAGCAATGAAGCTCGACGAGTCCCGGAGAAAAGATTCAACTGTCTTGGGTCCCGCAAGTAGGGAGGAGTAAGAAAAAGATATTTTTTTCCACCTCCCTCCATAACAAGCAGGAGACAGAACAGAACTAGGCCAATCGGCACATAGGGACATTATTGCAACTGAGAGAAGCCCAGATTGCCAAGCACTACGGAATAAAATTTGATTAAGTTAAGGGGTCCTAAGTAGGTATGTGCTGTTGTTACAATTGATTCCAATAATAGGTATGGCAAAAGCGCCTGAACGTACGGAAATTGGTTCTAGTTTCTACAAGGTCCGTATAATAAACGACTCCGGATGTAACTTGTACACTATCCAACATAATATTGCGTTCATTCTGCCAAAGATATTCTAATTCCAGATATGCACATAGACATGTCACCGCAACGAAAGCCAACAAAAGTCCACAAAACGTTCAAGATAAGCTTACATTTAGTCGCATAGGTGCAGCCATATATCCGATATGTAACGGGGATCCATGTCAGTGCTGAATTATGGGCCGGTCCGCCCGTATTTTGGGGTGAATTGTTAATTAAACCACACCAATATGCCACTCACAACAGCTTAATAAAATTATAGACCCAATTTCCGATCAGATTTAAACTGTTGGTGCACATTACGTAATTAGTATTGCTTGTGTGCTGTGTTAGCGAGTTACTTGAAGTTGTTATGAAATGATTAAGGTTGAGGTTTCCCACATATTTAATTAGATACAAAAATACAGTAGCCGAGATATTATATTTTACGAGTAGTCTCTTAAAGTCCTGGTAGCATTAAACGGTGATGTAGGTAAGTAAGTAAACAAAATTTGAAGGCATGTAACATTTGCCAATTCACACTATTTCAGAAGTTGTTGACGGTTACGTATGTAACTTATCCAGAAAAACACTTGAAAGACGAACTATCCAGTTACGTAGGTCCAACTTCGAGAAAGAGGACAATCGTCGAATCCAACTCGGCTGGACTGCTTTCGGGAAGCTACTTAGAATCTTCTCGTCCGAAATACCGCTGTGTCTCAAGATAAAAGTCTTCGACCAGTGTGTGTTGCCCGTGATGACTTATGGCACTGAGACGTGGTCGCTAACTATGGGCTTTATAAGAAAGCTCAAGGTCACTCAGAGGGCAGAGAGGGCTATGCTTGAAGTTTCACTGCGTGATCAAATCAGAAATGAGGAGATACGCAGACGAACTAAAGTAACCGATATAGCCCAAAGAATTGTAATACTTAAGTGGCAGTGGGCCGATGCTCGACGAGGCCGACGGGTTCTCGAGTGGCGACCATGCACCGGAAGACGCAACCACGCATCGAAACATGCAGGGTGGGTAGGCCCCCGACAAGGTAGACCGACGACTTGGTGAAGGTCGTGGGAAACCGCTGGATGCGGGAGGTGCGGAACCGGTCGTCGTGAAGATCCTTGGGGAGGCCTATGTCCGGCAGTGGACATCTTTCGACTGCAATGATAATGATGATGACAGAAATACTACAGCACAGTCTATCTCGAAGGATAAAGAGGTTTATGTGCTAGCAGCAAGAACAGTATATGCTTTTTATGATTAAACTAGTATTTATTGATATACTAATTTGAGTTCTGCATTAAGTTTAATTTTCGAATTAATTCGATGTATCTGGATTTAACTATAGCTATTATGGGGTTTCATTGAATGTGATATTCTTTATCCTATGTATAATCGCTAATACCTATGTATACACTTCACAAAATCTTTAAGTAGATTTTCATGTGATTTAAACACTCTTATGCACACAGAAAATCTGTACAAAAGCGGGTCACCCTTAGGGCGTTGCATAGACAAAAAATACAGGGCTAGAATAAAAACTGATATGACTGTACAAAATTTTGAGTGGATAGCAATTTATAATTAAAAAATCTTGCCTTTTGTAAGAAAAACTATACTGAGCGGAGTTGTCCCAGATGGAGTTTCCATCTGAGTCCGAAAAGGGTAGGTATCTAAATAAAAGGACGATTTTATTTAACATTTTAGTCGTTTTGCAACGCTGCAGCTGTTGCAAGTTGATTTATGTTGGAAAATGAGAGCCGAGGGATAACAATAAGTTAAGGACCGAAGAATTATGTAAGGAAGGGAGAAAAAATAACAGCAGCTTGCAATGTGGTGATATTTTATTTTTGTGGATGAAGATGTTGGACGGAAACACGTTTTTATAATTGCAAAATGTTAGTCGCTTTTGTACAAATATTTATTTATGTTTTCCGCTTAAGACGTAGATGTATAGATATAAAGTATTTACTCGTCAAATTACTAACCTCAGTAACATTGTGTTGTTTTAAATAAGTAATTTGATAAATCAAACTGTTGAAAATTTCAGCAATATTTATGTGAAGAGTGAAATAAATATGAGTAGGCCAACCTACTAGTCGATCAAAAATAATTGACCCATTATAAAACCAAATGATAAACGAATGAAAAAGTAAAATGGTAAACATTAAAAGGGTTAGTCATGAGGTTTTCGAAATAACTGAAAATGTTACAGGATCAATAGTCCTATGAAATATTCAAGTTGAAATATTCAATGAATCCTAAAATCGATACCAAATGAATCCTTAGCTTAGCAAATAACATCTGAATTAGAGCTGTTACAGCTAACCAATTATTATCGGTAGCAGAAGCTCAATTTCTTACAAAACCAGTATCTTTGTTATTCTAGTACGATATTTCAATAAAATTAAACTCTGGTACAAAATTATTCACTCATAAAATCAACAAAACCGCATTCGAATTTTAAGCTAATTCTAAAGATAATTTTGTATAATTTCCCAAAGATTGGCACATAGCCGTCGGCTCATAGCCATTCTAAACCGCAATTATGTGTGCCAGTTATCTTGTACTATCATTATGTAATATTTTGAGAGGTCTGCCAATGAGTTTAGTTTGCAAGCGTGAAGTAATTGCCGCCATTACAGACCCTGATAACGGCAGAAAGTTTCAGTTCGATATGAGACTGTTCATGGTTCGAAGTTTCTTGTTCAGCGATAGTTTGAATTTTATGGGGATTTTATAATCTAGTGGGATGATAAATTTTTTAGTTAAATGTTTATGATTTTTTAAATATTTGTTTGCATTTATTAATGAAAGAACCAGTGAATATTCATGCAAAGTTATCATGGAAGAATGAAAGGTATCCTTGTCTTAAGCATAACGGATCTTCAATCAAAGCAAACGTTCTGGAAAATCCAACTGACATTATAATAAATAAACTTCCAACTTTTATCTACCAGCATGTCTTATCACACAGTTTTATAAAAGCATATTTTTTCGCAGCAGAAATTCAGGCAACATTTCCATTTAAAGTGAAGGAGACCTGGCAACTGGTCAACGCAAGCAAAATTGAAAACTTTTTTAATACATCACGGTTGTACGAGGATTTCGAAAATAGCTATGTAGGTATGTAATAGGTACAGATACTACTGCTTGATCTCATCTGACTTTTTGAATAGACTGTGACTGCAGAACGGACCAACCGACAAAGTGCCGCTTGTATTTGAGTCTGGTGTATTTTGGAGAGTGTGCGAGGTGTTACACGATTTCATTCCCCCATCTCCGTTCCATCATCGGACGACCCGTCGTACAGTGGGTTTACACACTTACGTTGTTGACACTACAACGATCCGATAGAAGCGTTTAGCCTCGTCTTTTATACCGCGTACATCGAGGGACTGGAACAATTTGGCAGTGGTGGTGTTTTTGTCGGACTACAATTTAAGTGTCTTCAAGGCTAGAGTGAATAGGCTCTTAATAAACTAGCGTGCTTTACCATCAACGATTTCAGCACTGCTTACCTTTAGCCGGGATTGCGGCCAAGCACTACTTTTGACTACTGCACTACTGATTATCATGTTCTCAACTACGGCCGTGCAACTCGGGTGCGTATATCAAAGTGAATAAAAACAATTATTTTTAAAAACATAAACATATCATCACAGCTTTTCATATTTTATTAATATGAAATTCATAACACCCATTTAATAAAAACAAACAACTGATAACAGCGCTTACTTTTCCAAGTAGACGATATAAAGAGACGTATTCAGTTATCGTAAAAAAAAATCAATACAGAATTCCAATTGAAAAATCTCTGCTTAATAATTCATGATACAATGTAGTAGGTAGTAGTTACAATTTTATTATATAACCAATCTTCGGTATTATCGGAAGCCTTCCAGTAGCAGTTCGATGTTTAATCTAGGGCTTATATAAAATTTATTAAAGGTAAGGTTTGGCAAAAAACGGGAAAGAAAGTAGAATTCAGATTCAGAAATGAAATGAATACGGGCTTGAGGCGTTTCGTCGCCGATGAATAATTTATTTCAGAACTGGGTTTTCACGAAATTACTTGCCATCTCATTTGAAAGAGTGTGCCGACGTTTGCTGAAGCGACTGTTAATGCTGTACGCAGCTCTTTTATATTTATATTGTTTTTTTGAAGAATGTTATGACAAGGAACGAAGTATGCTGAGAAGATTGTATTTTCTGTTTTATGATTGGATAATAATATGAAGAGTTACTTGCCATGATTGTAATGAAGTTTTTGCTATCAGCCGTTTATGTCCCTTTTTACCCGACTGCGGCACTCAGTCGGGTAAAGACAAAGGTGGGTAATGTGTTCATCTATCTAAGTATGTATGTTTTATTAGAAGCACTGTACAAACTAAACCTTCCTTTTAGTCCTGTGAGTGTCACTAAAGACATGGATTTAATAAGAAAGAGACATTGTAAAAATGACAATAACATTATCTAATAAGCACCATTCTCTGCAAGATTATGGAGCGTGTGTTGAATTCGCCCCTCTTGGTATACCTGGAAGGTAACGATCTTCTCAATGATCGATAGTACGGATTTCGCCGCAATCGATCAACTGGGAACCTATTAGTGTGTCACTCATTTGTGAGGCGAGCCCCTCGAGAAAACTGGGGAAGCAATTACCATCTCCCTTGATGTCTCGAAGGCCTTTGATAATGTATGGAACGCTGGTCTTTTGAGTATGTTTCCAGCATACGGAACTTCCGCTGACCTGACTGGCTGGGTAAAAAAAAGACTTCCTGACTGAACGGTCCCTCCGAGTTGTTGTCGACGGATGCTCATCGGAGCCCATGTCGATAATGCCTGTGTTCCTCAGGGGTCTGTTCTCTCTGCAACTCTGTTCCTGTTGCATATTATCGATCTGCTGATACCTTCTATCTATAGGTATGCAGATGACAGCACAGTTGTGGAGTGATACCTGCCGGGTGCTCGGGCTAATAAGGAATCAATCCGGTCTTACATGCAGTTCCCGAACGGGGCGAAGCCAATCTTTTAGCATTGAACGCCGCCACAACACACACCACAGTCTATTCACCGCCAAAAGAAGTTAACCTCGGCACCTAAGTTTCGAAATGTTTCCTTGGAGTGCACCAACCGCCAGCAGCTTTTGGGAGTTGAGATTTCGTCGAACTTAAACTTTGGGTTGTTCATTGAGTCCAAAGCCTAGGTGGCTACCAGTCAACTTGGCGTTATTGCAAAGGTCCGGAGGTACTTAACACCAATACAGCTTCTAGTGGTATACAAACACACTGCACAGGTCCGTTCGTGTGTGGACTATTGCAGCCACATTTGGGCTGGTGCTGCAAAATGTCACCTGGGAACTTTGGATTCTTCCACGAGACAAGCTCGACCTAGTGTGGAGTCCACAAGTTAAAATATTGAATTACGTTTCCCCCGAAACATTAATTTTAGAAATAGCTTGTACTTATTTATAAAGAATTTTAAAAACACACTATTTGGTTAATACAAGATATAAACGATAATTCGGCGGAGAGGCCTGCGAAGAGGCTAATTGGCGAATCAGATTTAGTTCAAAACGGTCTTCAAAGCCTGGAGCACAGGTGAAGAGTAGCCAGGCTGTCGGTGTTCTATAGGATGCATGTTGGAGAGTATGCGAGAGAATTGCATGACTTGATTCACCCCATTTCCGTTACATCATCGGACGACCCGACGTACGGTGAGTTTCCATCCTTATTCCGCCTCGTCTTTTATACCACCTACTACATCGAGGGACAAAAGGAAAAAAAGAGTGGGCAAAATTTTGCTAGTAGTATTTTTTGAGTAGGCAGTCTGTAGTTGAGATGTTATCGTTACTTTTAACATCATCATCATCATCTCAGCGTATAATCCCTGTTGCATCCGCGGCTTTCGCTTTGGTGCCCGGGGTCCGATTTTTTACATATTGGCCTCCATTTCGCATGTTCTCTGGCATCTCGTGGTGTGAGATTGTTGGCACGCATGTCTTCTCTCGCAACGTCAAGCCAGCACTTATTTGGTCTACCTGGCTTTTTCCGGCCCGGCGGAGGCGCCATGGCAAGACATGTTTTACCCATCTAACAGTTTTCGTAAGGCGTGACCCAACCAGCGTAGGCGATCCTCCTGCAGTTTGTCTGCTATGTCACGGACATGAAGACTGCCATATGCACGGAATTCCTGATCCACACATCCACCGCAGGTATATTCATCTCCGTGACATGCAACTCCTGCTTGTGTCGCTCAAGCACAGGCCACGCCTCACTGTCATACAAAAGAACAGGTCTAATAGTTACTTATAACATATATGGATATATCAATGTGGCTAGGGGTTTCGGTTTTAGACACTAGGGTTTACTGTCTCTTTGTTGTCAGAGGGCGTTGTGTAACAAGTAATTGTTATTAAGTACAAACAGCTGTTAGTTTCCCATTACAAATAATACTATTATTCAATTTGTGTTATGATTAGAGCCATTATTGCTGTAATTATTGTGTGGACCGGTTAAATTGTGAATGAAATGATGACTGTTATTAATGTTGGTAGTACTCAGGTAGAAACCTATTACTTACTATATATTGAATTCAATATTACAGATGATGGAAAAAACCGGCAGGCTGAAGTGCGAGTGGGCTGGACACGTCTCGCGAATATACCCCGAGAGATGAGCAAAGATCGTCACTCACTGGATGCTGGAAGGTCATCGCTGTCGCTACGAAGGTGGTGTAACTATTTGGTAACGTTCGCGGGGCTAACTTGTCCCGGGATAGCACTAGACGCTTGTCTAGTGCAGGAAAAAGGGGAGGCCTTTGCCTAGCAGTGGGACAACAAAGAGGCTACAAAACGGCATGAAGATAGATAAACTATGTAGAAATGACAATGACAACAATAAAAAATTTAATGTTGGTAAATTGCCCAAAATATGGCTTTTTCGTACATTAACCAAACGTTTGAAACAAATGACCTTAAGTACTTACATATGATTATTGCAATCTGTCTAGTATTTTCCCTACTATGTTGGGGTTGCTCCAGTCTAACAGGATTAAGCTGAACACCAGTATCTTATATAGAGTGACTGCCTATTTGTCCTCTACAACCCAGTTACTGGGTGATACTATACCATGTCTTACCTTGGTAAGATTATTTGTCAGGCTTTCGGGCTTCTGACGACCCGTTATGACTGTCAAAGGTGACAGTCGGTACCAATGGCTTAATGTACTTTCCGAGCTATGGAAGAGTCCCGGTACGTACACGGTCACGCATCCACACAACCACCGCAGCAAGCGAATCTTAACCTGCTCTATTGACCTGTACGACTGTTATTATTTAGCCACGCACTCCTCGTAATTATAATTATAAACAAAAATTGTAGTTTTACAGAAATAAACTTAATATGTAAGTACTCTAATTCATAATAGCACAACATTTTGATCGAAATAGTACCTCAACTCCGCACTAACTAGCCGCAACTGTTACAAATTCACACATAAATTAGGAATATTTACCATAACATCGGAATGAGTCGCTCCTCTAAACTTCATGCTAACTACAGGAAATGGCTCTAGAACAGTTGTTAGGAAGTATATTTAATTTACTTAAAAGGTGTTAAGGATGGTTTTGCAATAAGTAACAATTATAGGTGTTTATGACACGGTTGGCGGATTGACTTATTATCAAGGCAGTGGTGTATTACCTAAATATTTATTATAGAGCTTTATGACATGGTTGGCGCAGTGGCTTATTATCAAGGCAGTGGTGTATTACTTAAATATTTATTATAGGGCTTTATGAAATGGTTGGCGCAGTGGCTTATTATCAAGGCAGTGGTGTATTACCTAAATATTTATTATAGGGGTTTATGACATGGTTAGCGCAGTGGCTTATTATGAAGGCAGTGGTGTATTACCTAAATATTTATTCCGGGTCTTTGAGCTGTTTGTGTTCGTAAGTTTATATGTTTATAAACGCTCCGTGATGAAGCAAAGTTTTTCTTAAGTAATTTAAATTAAGTAGCTAAGACCCTCATATATACCTAACTAAAACAAACAAAAGATGCCATAGATATGCTTAATATTTCATTTTAGTATAACTTTACTTAATTAAAATATGACATAAATCAAACAAACCACCTGAAAGCAGACAGATATTCACTGGGGTGATCATAACGAATTGCGTGATTGACATCTACCATTCGTCACTCTTAATTAAAATGAGAACCAGGTTTCAATATTACCCAATACCTGATGAATGACAGGCACTCAAACCATTCCCCGTGAAAACGATTTTCTCACAATTTGAAGAATAATATTATTAATTCAACACGCGAAATATGGTCGTGATTGGTTACCTTAAAGTATTCTTTATCCAAACAAATACCCTAAATTGATTAGGAAAATTGTGGACTAACTTTAGATTCGAGGAAAGTAAAAACCGTTAAACGTAGTGATCGTAAAATCTAGCCACGTTTTCGAACTAAGTTTCAAATTAGGGTTTCGTGGCGTAACCGAACGACGTTCGCAATTAATGTAAATAAAGTGAAACAAAGTTTTTATTTGCAGTTTTGGGAATAAAATAATTTGCCGATGTCGTGTCCCGATTTTAAAGTATAACTTTAAAGTGTAGATCATAAAAGTAAGGCCTTCTTATACATATGTATATGTTTTTCGTGCCCTGAAAAACTACGATTTATTGGCCGTGTGTAGGCGGGTCGTCAATATTAAATGGATCACTCATATCAATTCCGCCGGAAGACGTTCACTGCTGGACATAGGCTTCCCTCAAGGATCTCCACAACGACCGGTCCTGCGCCTTCTGCATCCAGCGGTTTCTCGCGACCATCACCAGGTCGTCGGTTCACCTTGTCGCGGGCTTTCCTACGCTGCATCTTTCTGAGCATGGTCGCCACTCGAGAACCAGTTGGCCCCATCGGACACCCAAGGGTTGAAATTTCCCATGGACATTCGAAACTTACCCATTAAACGATTTAAAAAGTATATAAAGGCCAAACTTTGCAAAAAGGGGTATTATAAAATCACAGATTATTTAGAAGACAAAAAAGCTTGGGACTGAGCTGTTCGCTCTGATAAGCATTGTTATTAGCAATATGCGTAATTATAAGGTAAATTATTGTAAACATTCTCATTTTTAATGTCTGGACTTGAAAAAAGACTATGATCCCTGAGTTTGTTTCGGCTATTTCTTCTCAGAGGTAGTCAGTTAGGAAATGCCGGCTTCATCTAGTTAAAAAAAAATATATATGACGTGTAAAAGTGATCGGTGATCCTACTTGCTTGATAAACGATTTCATTTCATTTCAAATTTTTATCCATATTCTTCGAATATGGCTCACTACGGCAGCGTATTGACGGACACGTTTTTTTCTACGACGGTATTGTAGTGGTATCTTGTCTTGTTTAAAAATCCATAAAGTACATAATAACCATGTCAGAATCACTGCTATAATATTTTCTTTATTCATAAAATATGAAGCAATACGGCATGTCAGCAGGATCTTCATAATATTAGAAGTACAAAGTTTTCAGTCTTAAATTGTCGAAGATACTTTAGCCTTAACACTAGTAGTTTGTATTTCGATGTCCCAATTACGGCAAGCAATAAAAGTTTTCTACGGGACGCTACGTGACAACGATACGTAGACGTTACGTGTGACGAATGGACAATATACCGAAGTGATACCAGGACTAAGTTTTGGAGAGTTTTTGGAAATTTTATAAAAGTACCCACTTACTTTTAGCTATTAAGCAGGTAAAAAGTGAAAAGTAAACTGAATTCTTTACTGTTTTTCCTTTCCAGAAATGGCCTAGGGACCCAGCTTCTACCTACACGAATTTCTACTGTTGAGGTTCTTATCCAAAGTTTTTACTATACAAGCCTGGGTATCTCTGTAAGGGAAACCAAAGTGTCTCTCCACGTGTTTGCTTTAACAGAAAGTGAATAATGACGGTGCTTTCAGACCATGGGCGGATAAGCTTGTAGTTCTAGCCACCCTTAATAAGGCACACTTTGTGTGAGATCAAGCACGTCAACTGTCATAGTTATATCAGTGACTGAGCCACGATGACATGTCTGTCTGTTTGAACGCAGTCCACACTGCAATGCAATGTCTTAATCCTCGTTGGTACGTAACTATACGGTTAGGATGTAAATACCTTATGAAGTTGTGTTGTCACCTGGGAACTTTGGATTCTTCCATGAGCCAGGCTCGAACTAGTGTGGAGTCCACAAGTTAAAATATGGAATAACGTTTCCGCCGAAACATTAATTTTAGAAATAGCTTGTACTTATTTATAAGGAAATGTAAAAAACACACTATTTGGTTAATAAAAGATATAAACGTTTATTCGGTGGAGAAGCCTGCGAATAGGCTAATTGGCGAATCAGATTTAGTTCAAAACGGTCTTCAAAGCCTGGAGCACAGGTGAACAGTAGCCAGGCTGTCGGTGTTCTATAGGAAGCATTTTGGAGAGTATGCGAGAGAGTTGCATGACTCGATTCACCCCATTTCCGTTCCATCATCGGACGACCCGCCGTATGGCGAGTATCTATCCTTATTCCGCCTCGTCTTTTATACCGCTTACTAGATTGAGGGATAAAAGGAAAAAAAGAGTGGGCAAAATTTTGCTAGTAGTATTTTTTGAGTAGGCAGTCTGTAGTTGAGATGTTATCGTTACTTTTAACATCATCATCATCTTCTCAGCGTATAATCCCTGTTGCATCCACGGCTTTCGCTTTGGAGCTCGGGGCCCGCTTTCTTACATATTCTCCTCCATTTCGCATATTCTCTCTCATCCCGTGGTGTGAGATTGTTGGCACGTATGTCTTCTCTCACAACGTCAAGCCAGCACTTATTTGGTCTACCTCGCTTTTTCTGGCCCGGCAGAGGCGCCATGGCAAGACATGTTTTACCCATCTAACATGTCGGCTTTCGTAAGACGTGACCTAACCAGCGTAGGCCATCCTCCTGCAGTTTGTCTGCTATGTTACGGACATGTAGACTGCCACATGTACGGAGTTCCTGATCCACACATCCATCGCAGGTATATTCATCTCCGTGACACGCAGCTCTTGCTTGTGCCGCTCAAGTACAGGCCACGCCTCACTGCCATACAAAAGAACAGGTCTAATAGTTACTTATAACATATATATATATATATCAATGTGTCTAGGGGTTTCGGTTTTAGACACTAGGGTTTACTGTCTCTTTGTTGTCAGAGGGCGTTGTGTAACAAGTAATTGTTATTAAGTACAAACAGCTGTTAGTTTCCCATTACAAATAATACTATTATTCAATTTGTGTTATGATTAGAACCATTATTGCTGTAATTATTGTGTGGACCGGTTAAATTGTGGATGAAATGATGACGGTTATTAATGTTGGTAGTACTCAGATAGAAACCTATTACTTACTATATATTGAATTCAATATTACAGACGATGGAAAAAAACCGGCAGGCTGAAGTGCGAGTGGGCTGGACACGTCTCGCGAATCTACCCCGAGAGATGAGCAAAGAACGTCACTCACTGGATGCCTGAGGAAGGTCATCGCTGTCGCTACGAAGGTGGTGTGACGATCTGGTAACATTCGCGGGGCTAACTTGGCCCGGGATAGCACTAGACCCTTGTCTAGTGCAGGAAAAAGGGGAGGCCTTTGCCTAGCAGTGGGACACCAAAGAGGCTACAAAACGGCATGAAGATAGATAAACTATGTAGAAATGACAATGACAACAATAAACAATTGAATTTTGGTAAATTGCCCAAAATATGGCTTTTTCGTACATTAACTAAACGTTTGCAATAAACGACCTTAAGTACTTACATATATTATAATTATTGTAATCTGCCTAGTATTTTCCCTACTATGATACCATGTCTTACCTTGGTAATATTATTTGTCAGGCTTTCGGGCTTCTGACGACCCGTTATGACTGTCAAAGGTGACAGTCGGTACCAATGGCTTAATGTACTTTCCGAGCTATGGAAGAGTCCCGGTACGTACACGGTCACGCATCCACACAACCACCGCAGCAAGCGAATCTTAACCTGCTCTATTGACCTGTACGACTGTTATTATTTAGCCACGCGCTCCTCGTAATTATAATTATAAACAAAAATTGTAGTTTTACAGAAATAAACTTAATATGTAAGTACCCTAATTCATAATAGCACACCATTTTGATCGAAATAGTACCTCAACTCCGCACTAACTAGCCGCAACTGTTACAAATTCACACATAAATTAGGAATATTTACCATAACATCGGAATGAGTCGCTCCTCTAAACTTCATGCTAACTACAGGAAATGGCTCTAGAACAGTTGTTAGGAAGTATATTTAATTTACTTAAAGGTGTTAAGGATGGTTTTGCAATAAGTAACAATTATAGGGGTTTATGACATGGTTGGCGGAGTGACTTATTATCAAGGCAGTGTTGTATTACCTAAATATTTATTATAGTGGTTTATTACATGCTTGGCGCAGTGGCTTATTATCAAGGCAGTGGTGTATTACCTAAATATTTATTATAGAGCTTTATGACATGGTTGGCGCAGTGGCTTATTATCAAGGCAGTGGTGTATTACCTAAATATTTATTATAGGGCTTTATGAAATGGTTGGCGCAGTACTATAGGGTGTAAAGGCTGTTGTTGCTAGGTGCTGCAGGACAGGTGGCATCAGGATAGTCTTGTAATAAAACCAGGAGCTCTGTGTTACGACGTGTGTATTCAAGGACGAGAGCGGAAGTGACAATTCATAGGTTAGTGTTGCGCATCGACAATAGTGTTGAGACATGTACGTAACATAGGGGTTTATGACATGGTTGGCGCAGAGGCTTATAATCAAGGCAGTGGTGTATTACCTAAATATTGATTCCGGGTCTTTGAGCTGTTTGTGTTCGTAAGTTTATATGTTTATAAACGCTTCGTGATGTACGGTGCAGGATGAATTTCTAGTTTGGAGCAAAGTTTTTATTAAGTCATTTAAATTAAGTAGCTAAGACCCTCATATATACCTAACTAAAACAAACAAAAGATGCCATAGATACGCTTAATATTTCATTTTAGTATAACTTTACTTAATTAAAAATATGACATAAATCAAACAAACCACCTGAAAGCAGACAGATATTCACTGGGGTGATCATAACGAATTGCGTGATTGACATCTACCATTCGTCACTCTTAATTAAAATGAGAACCAGGTTTCAATATTACCCAATACCTGATGAATGACAGGCACTCAAACCATTCCCCCGTGAAAACGATTTTCTCACAATTTGAAGAATAATATTATTAATTCAACACGCGAAATATGGTCGTGATTGGTTACCTTAAAGTATTCTTTATCCAAACAAATACCCTAAATTGATTAGGAAAATTGTGGACTAACTTTAGATTCGAGGAAAGTAAAAACCGTTAAACGTAGTGATCGTAAAATCTAGCCACGTTTTCGAACTAAGTTTCAAATTAGGGTTTCGTGGCGTAACCGAACGACGTTCGCAATTAATGTAAATAAAGTGAAACAAAGTTTTTATTTGTAGTTTTGGGAATAAAATAGTTTGTCGATGTCGTGTCCTGATTTTAAAGTATAACCTGAAAGTGTAGATCATAAAAGTAAGGCCTTCTTATACATATGTATATGTTTTTCGTGCCCTGAAAAACTACGATTTATTGGCCGTGTGTAGGCGGGTCGTCAATATTAAATGGATCACTCATATCAATTCCGCCGGAAGACGTTCACTGCTGGACATAGGCTTCCCTCAAGGATCTCCACAACGACCGGTCCTGCGCCTTCTGCATCCAGCGGTTTCTCGCGACCATCACCAGGTCGTCGGTTCACCTTGTCGCGGGCTTTCCTACGCTGCATCTTTCTGAGCATGGTCGCCACTCGAGAACCAGTTGGCCCCATCGGACACCCAAGGGTTGAAATTTCCCATGGACATTCGAAACTTACCCATTAAACGATTTAAAAAGTATATAAAGGCCAAACTTTGCAAAAAGGGGTATTATAAAATCACAGATTATTTAGAAGACAAAAAAGCTTGGGACTGAGCTGTTCGCTCTGATAAGCATTGTTATTAGCAATATGCGTAATTATAAGGTAAATTATTGTAAACATTCTCATTTTTAATGTCTGGACTTGAAAAAAGACTATGATCCCTGAGTTTGTTTCGGCTATTTCTTCTCAGAGGTAGTCAGTTAGGAAATGCCGGCTTCATCTAGTTAAAAAAAAATATATATGACGTGTAAAAGTGATCGGTGATCCTACTTGCTTGATAAACGATTTCATTTCATTTCAAATTTTTATCCATATTCTTCGAATATGGCTCACTACGGCAGCGTATTGACGGACACGTTTTTTTCTACGACGGTATTGTAGTGGTATCTTGTCTTGTTTAAAAATCCATAAAGTACATAATAACCATGTCAGAATCACTGCTATAATATTTTCTTTATTCATAAAATATGAAGCAATACGGCATGTCAGCAGGATCTTCATAATATTAGAAGTACAAAGTTTTCAGTCTTAAATTGTCGAAGATACTTTAGCCTTAACACTAGTAGTTTGTATTTCGATGTCCCAATTACGGCAAGCAATAAAAGTTTTCTACGGGACGCTACGTGACAACGATACGTAGACGTTACGTGTGACGAATGGACAATATACCGAAGTGATACCAGGACTAAGTTTTGGAGAGTTTTTGGAAATTTTATAAAAGTACCCACTTACTTTTAGCTATTAAGCAGGTAAAAAGTGAAAAGTAAACTGAATTCTTTACTGTTTTTTCTTTCCAGAAATGGCCTAGGGACACAGCTTCTGCCTACATGAATTTCTACCGTTGAGGTTCTTATCCAAAGGTTTTACTATACAAGCCTATTACCTGTTACATGTTAGGGTATCTCTGTAAGGTAAACCAAAGTGTCTCTCCACGTGTTTGCTTTAACAGAAAGTGAATAATGACGATGCTTTCAGACCATGGGCGGATAAGCTTGTAGTTCTAGCCACCCTCAATAAGGCACACTTTGTGTGAGATCAAGCACGTCAACTGTCATAGTTATATCAGTGACTGAGCCACGATGGCATGTCTGTCTGTTTGAACGCAGTCCACACTGCAATGCAATGTCTTAATCCTCGTTGGTACGTAACTATACGGTTAGGATGTAAGTACCTTATGAAGTTGTGTAATTTATAAGATTACTGCGCCACGCGGTTTCACCCGCGTAAGTAGAATATAAAAAATAAATAAAACCTTTTCTCAGGCCTAACGAATGTATATACGAAATTTCATTTAAATCAGTTTAGCCGGTTTGGAGGAGTTTGAGGAAAAACACTGTGACAGGAGAGCTTTATATAATAGAAGATTGTTATCCAAAAGAATTGTCTACCGACAGGCTAATTATGTGACACACTATCAGTAGCAATGAGTTTCATTTTGACAGTTCGACAACATTCATTGCATTATTTACGTTGTTCAGCACACACATTTTCGAACACACGGAGCAATGGATTAGCAATATTCTTTGAAATGATTACTGATTCCAGCTGGTACTAATAGAGTGTTAAGCAATTCGAGTGCTTGTTGATGCCTAGAAAACAATATGAACTGAAATAGTATTTTAAAAATGAATTATTAATCATCACATTTGCTTGGCATCCGTTCAACCAAAATATAATTTATTTTGAAGGATATTGCTAATGCACTGCTGCACATGTTCGAAAAAAATGTTTATTCAACAACATAAATAAGGCAATGAATGTTGTAGAACTGTCAAAATGGAAGCCATTGCCATTGCTAGTTTGTTTCGGAGTTATCCCGCCGTTTGCCAATGGCTCGGTCAGTTTTTACCATCGATCATTGTAAGAAAGATTAAGAGAGCTTGCTTTATGTCATGTGTTATGTGTGTTTTTTTTAATAATTATAAACTAGCGCTTGACCGCAATCCCGCCTGATGGTAAGCAGTGGTGCGATCGTTGATGGTAAAGCGCGCTAGTTTATTAAACCACTTCACTTATAAAACTTAGTGAATAGGAAGGAAGACGGCAGTTAAGCGAGGTTGTGTAATGTTAAACCCAACAACACGACCAACGATGCTGCGCCAAAGGGAGACTGATCTGAAGACCCTCCAGGACCAAACAACATTAACTTCCAACACAACAACATTAGGCGCATCGTACCCGGCATACGTCGCAACACAACTGCTCAGACCCGTCCTCCGTACGGCTTCACCAGACATCATGCCGGAACACGACAAATCTCTTGGCGGCAAGGCTTTGTCTGGTGGGTGGTAACTTCTGCCGGCGGCCGATGTTACGGCCTACCACCGAGAAATATCGATAAACGCTCAAGTGGCTTCATTTAGTGTTTTTATTAAGTCCATTTTCAATGGTATTGATTTGGCTGCGCTAATAAATCGGCAAGTGATACTTACTGTATACACATCTACAGCAATTCCTATTACGCCATTTCCAGAAAATAGTTTTTTTAAAAAAGATTTGTTATTTTTTGTATAGACACCTGGTAGCCCCGAAACTCTCCCAATAAAGATACCTACGTGTTTCGTCCTCACATAAAAGTGGATTGAACAGAATGTTGTATCACTTTGGGAAATGAAGCCACTTGAGCGTTTATCGATATTTTTTTTGCTTTGATACGTTTCGGATATCGCTAAGACGTGATAGGGGGCAAAGTTTGTGTAAATTTATGCTTATTAAGTTAAAGTATAGAGTGTTATTTTTCTTTATACGAAACCTGAATATAGTTTGTTCAGAATAAGCAACTGGATCGATTCAATCATTTCTACACCATGTTATATTTTTTCCCAAATGCATTTAGAAATTATTGTAGTGTTGATACCGAGCAACCACGCAGCTTAAGAAAGATCATAGTTCTTGCGCAACAGCTGACGCCAGAGGTCAATGCACAATTTTTGTTGGGACAAACAAATAGAATATCAAGCTCATAACTTTTTGTATTTTCATTCTATCTTTTTTATATTTTGTACACAGTTTCTTTACTCAAAAATACTGGAAACGTGTTTCGGATTTCGCATAAAGCACGTTAAGCCGTTGGTCCCGGTTGCCATACTAACATTTAAAGGCAGTCGTTACTGGTTGTTGGAGCCCTCAAAAAGACCAACTTTTGGTCTAGCTGAAAATGCTTCGAGATTGCCTTCAGGTTGTGGAGGTCAGACGGCAGTCGCTTCACGGAAAATATCGAAGTTTAGCCAAAATCAGCAGCTAGACTGGTAAAGCGGACCCCAGACTCTAAAGCTGAAAAAGCTTCGGATGCGACTGGGATTTGCTGAAATGATGATGATGATGATATTATGTATGTATGTATAATGTATATATACAATGGTGTAGATATAATTATTATTGTTGATAACTATTTTTTGACCTTTTTTTGTTAACATAATAATAATTTCAGTTTTCACTTCTGCCGGTCAGCCCTACGACTGCCTCTTTTATTTTTTTCATTTGAATGAGACGAGCTTCTATGATATTAACTAGAAGAAAATAAAACATATTTATGACTTGGCTCTGATATGTGTTGTTTTCGTAACTCAATGCGAATTTCGATAGCAAAATAGAGAAAAAACAAGTTTTCCCAAGCATCTATAAACCTTATGGTATTAATGTAAGCCTCTGAAATAAACTCTCGAAGTTGTTAAATAAAGAACGACTTTCATAATTCGTTTTTAGGGTTACGTACGAAAATGATGCGAACGCAGCCTTGGTACTAAGCCTCTGCTGTCTGTCCGTTCATCTGTCTGTCAGCGGGTTGTATCTCATAGAAACCGTAATAGAAAATTGACTCATTATTGATATAACCACATTAATCATAAATAATAAAAATAAATAAAAATTCAAATTAAAAATAGTAAAGTCCTTAGATTTTTCATTATTATACGAAGTTTATACTACATAAAACAAAAATAACGTGCTTTGCATTTTTTTAAGTTTTATTACACCGCCTTAAAGTTTAAGGCGGTGTAATAAAACTTAAAAAAATGTCGTTTCGTCTGTGTGTTGCATGTCGCGTGACGGTCGGTCGCGGAGTAAATAAATTGAAAGACACTCGTCAGAGCAGCTAAGGCCAATATGGCGGCAGTATTACTCATTTTTAGTTAAATGTCTATAATGTGAAAAAAGTTTCAACCTTTTTAAGTTAAAGTTTCAAACCTTTTACCGTGGTTTTATAAAATCACACAATCCTTTTTTTTTAGTTTGTGGTACAAATCCCTTCTTGTATAAGTCCTACTCGCACTTAGACTTTGTTCTAAGAGCACGAGCTTTTTCACAGAAGATATCAAACAATAAAACGAAATAAGAATTCTTCCATATTATTTCAGAAATGTAATGAAAATCTGCGAGCCTTACTTATCTTATTATTTTTGTTAATGTAAAAAGAAAATTAAACAAGACTGAAAAATAAGTTTGACTGGAAATAGACGACTTGACACAATTTGTTCTAGGATGGCCTGTATTCTAGAAGTGATACAAATTGAGCCAAGTCGTCTATTTCTAGTGTTCTCTGTGAGAGGGAGTGGGCCATAATTAACCACGCGGGCCCAGTGTGGGTGGGTAGATGTCACATGTCTTTGAGTTTGGTTTGAGCACGTATCAGTTTCCTCACCATGTTTTCTACTTCACCGTTTTGAGAGCAGTGGTAATGAAATAAATTACACAGTAATATGCCACTACGAGCAATGTGCCCAGCCCAATGGGCAACCATTGCTCCTCAGACTCAAGAATACTTCATAACTTTTCGAAGAACATACTTGCTTCAGGTTCGCGAGTGGCGACCACGTATCGGATGATGCAGCGTGGGTACAACCCCCCGACAAGATAGAAAGACGACCTGTTGAAGGTCGCGGGAAACCACTGGATGCGGCAGGCGCAGGATCGGTCGTAATGGAGATCCTTGGGAGAGGCCTATGTCCAGCAGTGGGTGGCTTTCGACTGAAATGATGGTTATGATGAATATGCCAAGGTTCTCTAACCCACGACCTACGACAGTAAGTAGAGGCCATTGCCATCTGAACAACCACTGCTCCTCAGATTAAAGAATACTTTATAACTTTTCAAAGAAATAGTTGCTTCGGTTTTGCTATGATAATGGCTGAACATCCTCAGATTGTAGTTCACATGACTATAATAATGTTAAACCTGTACACGCGGACATAACAATCGATTGGCGAGCGTCGATGGACAAATATTAGCATGCACATAATGACTCAACCACAGAGTCAATGGGATTGTCGGGTGTGCGGTCCAATTTCAGTCGATTTCAGTCTCTTTACATTTATGTTAGTACAGGTTTAGTAAACATTATCGACTGATTGATTGTAGTAATCGATTAGACTTATAACATAGAGATTATACGGACTTAACTTAATTACTGGTGAATTGTAGACTTTGCCGCCAAGCGATTCATTGTGTTCCGGTATGAGGTCTGGTGAAGCCGTACGGAGGACGGATCTGAGCCGTTGTGTTGCGATGTGTGCCGGGTACGATGCACCAAATGTTGTTGTGCCTGGAGGGTCTCCAGAACAATCTCCTTCTGGCGCAGCATTGTTGGTAATGTTTTTGGATTTAACATTGCGAATATTTGTTATGCAAGCATATGAATATTTGCACTGGTCTGGTGGTGCCTCGGAAAGCACGTTAAGCCGTTGTTCCCCGTTATCATACGAACATTTAATTTCATTCGTTACGGGTTGTTGGAGTCCTCAAAAGTCCAACAATATTGGTCTAGCTGCAATGCTTCGATATCGCCTTCGGGTTGTGGAGTTTCGACGGCAGTCGCTTCACGTAAAATATCGAATTTTAGCCAAAATCAGCACAGACTGGTAAAGCGGACCCCAGACTCCAAAGTTGAAAAAGCTTCGGATGCGACTGGGATTAAAACGCTGAGATGATGACGATGCCTTGGAAATCATTAGATGCTACTAATACCTATGAAATGAGAAAATTTTGATTGACCTGCACATTAATAGAAAAAAAAAGTTTTTTTTTTTCGTGTTTTACCTTATAGTATGGCCTGTTACTTCTTCATACAAAGTGCGTGATTGATCGTTAAATTCATGGTTACCGTTTGTGTACTGATTATATTTTTTTCCATAGGTTTTCACCTACACCCCTGCCGAATAGTGATGAATAAAAACTTATTTAAATTCTACTACAATTCGGCCATAGTAATTATTGTCGTTGGTCGTTATTGAAAGCTACACAAAGTATTAAGTCGTGATGGCCTATGGTTAAAACACCAGCTTCTCAAGTATGAGTGCGAGGGTTCGATTCCAGGTCAGGCAAGTACCAATGTAACTTTTCTAAAGTTATATGTATTTTCTAAATATATCTTGGACACCAATGACTGAAGGTGAAGGAAAACATCTTGAGGAAACCTGGACTTTAAGTCTGAAATCGCCAACCCGCATTGAGCAAGCGTGGTGATTACGCTCAATCCTTCTCCGAATGAGAGGAGACTTGTGCCCAGCAGTGGGATGATAAAAAGGTTGATAATGATAATGATGATGATGACTCAAAGTAATATATTGAACTGAAGCTATTAAATTTCAACATCGTAATCTTATTTGAAAAAATAATGCCCACTATGGGTACATACTAGGAAATTGTTTCTAACTTCATATATTTCACCATTTAACTTGGTATTTTAGCCTGCGGTGACTTTTATGGGTGTTTCACGAGTTTTCGTAGTAGGTCAGCTAACAATAATTGAAAGAAATTAGAAGATAGGCATTTTATATTTGGAAAATTTATTTTGAGTTTTGTAAGTCAAAAAAAAAGCGAAACATTTATAACATGCTTATATGACATGTTATACCTACTTACTTTGTAAAATTGTACCTCTCTTTAAACCGTATCTAAAATAACCTACCATTAATCATACTTGAATACTGTCCTATTTTCTATATACCTACACATACATTCATGAAAATTCACTTGTTCACAAAATAAACTTATTTTAAAATCAATGTATCTTTTTCTTTTTATTTTATTGAGAAGAGGACAGAAGATAACCTATTAGTTTAGTCGTGTCAAATTAAAATACTCCACAGACAGTTTCAACACGATTAAAAACATGGATACTAAAAATATTTCAATTTATGTCAGACGCGGAATAATTTGACTATTTAAGGGTAGACTATTTTTGGTATTTTTAAATACCACAAGTATAAAAATACCAACACTAGTTTTCCCTGATCAATAAGAGACCTAAGCTTCAGCTGCTCTAATAGTCTACTCATCTGCGTTTACGTTCGTACTAAGGGTCTCAGAATCATGAAATTCTGTTCCAAATTCAAACGGTAATAATCACTTGGGCGGATCATAACAAAAAATAAAAAGAGTGCCAAGTATAGATAAATAAAATACCAAAGAGTACAATTACGTATTTCTTTTGTTCCGTTTGATTTTATTCTCTTGAACGTGCAGTAACAAGCACAATACAATAGATAGCTACAATGAACGAGGGTTGAAGAGGGTTGGCCACTGGATCCTTAACGAATTGTTATTTTGATGCATTCATTCGGAAAAACAATCAGGGCTCGTGAATCGAAGGGACAGAATTAAAGATTTCGTACGGTTAACGGTGACCCCGGTAAAAATATTCTTTTTTCTTGAACAAACAATCTCAAATGTTGATTCAAGTTTTCTGTGAACTATGAAAATATTTTCCTGTAGTGATAAAATAAAAAGAAATTTCCTAGAATCTCATTTAATTCAATTAATATTACTAGCTTTGAAATAAATTGGGCTGAAATGGTCTGAGGGAATTTGTTACTACTTTACAGATCTTATAATAAATTAGTTTCAAATAAAAATCTTCAAACATAAAACCATTTGAGACTCCTGCCTTCTCAAATTATACAGGGTGCCAGGGAAACGCTTCCGAAAACGAAGACAGGTGATAAGGCTAGTGATTGTCGATACGATACCATCAAAAAATGAGGATTTTTTTTAACAATTTTACTTAAGCATTTTTCGTACACTATGCTGTGGGAACAGTTAAATGAGTTAAATAAAACCATTATTTGCGATTAAACATTTTTTTTTTCTTTATAACTCTAACAAGCAATGCATTCGTAAATAATATCAGCTGACTTTCGCGCATTTCGAGTTCAAAGACCGCGTGCGGTCACCGACATCGCGACAGTTTCACGGCTGAAACCGAAGCGCGCGTCGCGCGGCGTGCGATGCGCCGGCTGACTATTTTATTTATTTATTCTTTATTGTACACCAATTTTCCTAAACTACTAACCTTCACTCGATCGCTTGAAGCAAATGTCTTTTCAGTTCAATTCTACCTAGTTGTGGGATATCTGCTTACGGCATCAGCGGCATCCATTCGTGCAAGGATCGTAATGATTTTCCCCTTTAACAGGGTTACAATTTTATTTTGATCTGAATGTTCAAATTTACAAATCAGAAAAATCCAGTTTACTTTGCTTAACCTTGAGGCCTACATCGAAGGTACTTAGATACCTACAGTGTCGTGGCTGTAAGGCCATAAAAATCCTTTGTAAAGCGCCGCTAAAATAAAGAAAAATAAACATTACAGAGGCGTCAACAGTTTTAAATTGATGGACATGTCGTGAATTTAATAACAGTTTTGTATTATGTCGATAATCGATAGTAAATGAAATAAAGTAAAAGATCGCTGACATCAGCTGTAATTGACTAAAAAATTTTCATCGCATGTACAGCTGCGCCCGTGAATCAATTGAATTTGAACTTTATAACAATGTAATTAAAGTCACACGATGCGTGCTCGTTTATTACAAGAACTGGATCCTTCATTTAGTAAGTAAACCTAATCAATTTAAAGTGAATAATTAAATTAATTGAATCTAAGAAACCAGTTAAATCTTATTTAAAAGTTAGAAAATGAAAACAGTTTGTAATAAAGCATAAGTACAATTTCCTAACAATTAAAATGAATTGATTTCTGATCTCGTAATTATTCTTTTAGCATTTTCGCCTCTGTAAACACACCGCTTTGACCGCGGGACTCCCCCAAAGCGTTTGATCTTCATAGTACCTCTTTAGTTAATAATAGTGTTCCTTGCGACTCGGTTCGTGAGCTTGTGCGTTACGTTTTTAACAAATTATTTAATTATTGTTTTGTTAGTTTTAAATTTGTGTTTAGTTATTAGGTATTGTTACGTTTTTAGTGCTGTTTTATTCTTTTTAGTTATAACTTTTTGTTGTTTTAAACAATGCCTGAGGTATACGTGTACAGTGCTCGTGAATATGGTCCGTCAACGTATGGGCTGGTATTTTTAATGGATGAATTCTAGGACCAGTGTTTCTACCGCCGCGCCTCAATGGATCAGCATATCTTAATTTTATAAATGGACAGTTAACTGATATGCTAGACAATGTGTCTGTGGCTGAATTTCTTCGAGCATGGTTCCAGCACGATGGCACTCCACCGCATGTTACGCGTCCCGTCCGCGAGCGTCTCACTGAGCTTTTTAATGACTGCTGGATCGGAAGGCCGTTGGACTTCTTTGTATGGGGGTATGTAAAAGAAAGAGTGTTTGATCGGGAATGTGACAGTGCTGATGAAATGCGGGGCAGAATAGTGAGTGTTTTTAATAAACTACGTGAAGAATGTGTTCACGGATCGACACAGCGACGGGCCCGGCTTTGTATTGAAATGAATGGAACTCAGTTCGAGCCAAACCTCATAAGGTCGCAAAGGATTTAGACAGGTACGTAAAATGCCTCTGTCAGTTTTTTACAATGGACTACAATTGCGATTTTGAAAGTGATGTTTGTAAATTGCGTATAAATCGGCTCTTTTCGGCGGCGGCTCTTTTAAGCGCGGGCGCGGTAGTGCGACGTCGCCTTGCGTGTCAGTGACCTCACGTTTCGTACGCTATCCAATGCTTGTTTACGAAATATGAAGTCTTGAAAATAATCAATTTAAAGCGAAAGGTTATTGGTATCCGTTTGCATTTAGGTTGTATATAATCTACGTTCTGGCTTCGGAAGCGTTCTCCTTACACCCTGTATTATGTTTGAGAATTTTCACGGATAATAATCATTATATCTGTGACTCACTTATTCACAGATAGAATCAAGAATGATTTATATCAGTATCGATCTATTTATCAACAGATAGAATCAAGAATGGTTATCAGTAACTACACACTAAACACATTCTATAAAAGTTTATGAAGTGTAGGAAAATATAAATTATCAAAATCAAGCAGTCAATAAATTATATTAATTTGTCTGCTGCTTCATTTTGCATTTACCTTCTCTACGCAATGAGATAAGCTAATCCTGCAACTGACAAAAGTTACAGTGCCAGATATTGATTGCGCAGCTTTAATTTGTCCCAAAGTCACAATACTCTAAAATAAAAGCTATGAAAGTATGTGACTAGTAACAACATCTTGTATCACTGAATTAAAAATTATTAAATAATTATAATTATTGAATAAAAAAATATACAGTTGCGACAGTATTATTTCGTGTGCTTACAGTACATACGACAGCACATCAAGCTACTACAATTTGTCAGATTTCTTTATTACATTTTTAACTGTATCTATAAAGCATTAAAGCTCAAGGTTAATTGGGAATTTTTGACAGTTTCGGGTAGGCTGAACTGCTGTCGTCTGTACATCGAACTGATAAAGGTCGATGCACAGTTTGCCTCATCCAGGTTGCTTTGAGTAAACCAAACTCCCTAAGACTACAGAATATGTTCTAAAAATATTTTCAAGCTAGAGAAAAATTTCTCCAATCTGTATAATAAAGTAATCGTGGGCGAGAGCTCTTCGCTGAGGTGCCAGTTAACGCCTTCAGGAGGGTTAAGTGAGGATAATTTCCCTTTGCGTGCCCACTCCTAATGACGAGCGGGAGCTTTGGCCAGTGAAAAGTATGTTTAGAAGTTCCACAGGACACAAAAATAGTATACAAGAAGTTTTTATTAAAAAACAATGTACTCGGCATCCAACCAGTACCTGAAATTTTTTATTTATTTACTACTTATTTAGTTAAGGTTCACCAACAGTTGCTACAGATATTTTACACTTTATGAATACAGTATGTTAAGAAAACCGTGTCCGACCCATAAGGATAATAAAGTTTAGGTAAAAACATGACCAAATATAATATAAAATTTTACGTAATCATCATAGTACCAATACAAATGAATTTAGAAATAATCTTTTTTCCCCGCGAATTAATTCCAACTTCCCGAAATTTGGTAATTTTTAAGAAAGTGACAATACCGGTATTATTATGGGCGAATAGCGATGCGACCACGTGCCGCGTGCCCTGCCGCCCGCCGCCAACGGAATGGTGCTTCACGCACATTTATTAAGTTACGTCTTTTTTGCGAAATAATATTTAAGGTTTATTTTTTAAGGGTTTTTTTTTAGTATTAGCCAGGTTTTGTATGCATTAGTAGAATCAGTTATCGATACCTAACAACACCTTCACGGGTCGGACAGGGTTTTCTTAACATACTGTATATACAAATTATATAATCTTGCTTCTTATATTTAATATGTATTTCAAAAATATAAACACAATGAATGTGTTTAAACTGTGTAAATTTAAAGTATTGATACTTTTAGTAGGTCCGGAATTCCCACGCTGATGAACGGATTCTTGGCGCAAAAGATTCTTTTTCTGTTTTTTATTTGCTAAATAATAAGTTTAAAAAGTCATTTCGCTATCGTTATAACGTGCACATATTTTATACTTATTACACACATTTATGAAAATGCTTACGATAATATTTTGAAACTTGCGTTTTTCGTGTTTTTAAATGAGAGACCCACCGGATCATAGCCAACTCCTCCGAGATGGGATGCCTGTCTTTCAGTAGTGGGAAAAATATAAACTGATTATGATATGGTAATAAATGAAAATCAACAGTAATTTATTCCAATTAGGCTGAGAATCAGCACTTTTTGAACGTCAATATTACATAAGACAGTCCCCCAGAACGCCCACCCATCGACATTTCCTAGTGGTTTCACTGGGAAGAAGAAGTGACGGAACAAACTCCCCAGCAGCACAGCTGTCTGTTCATTTAGAAGAACACATTACTAGATACAATAATATACAGGTACAGTAATTCAAGAAAAAGAAAACAACTACAAAGAATTTATTTATCATATGCCAGCTAGCCACATCAAAATACCAGAAAAGCAAAAACAAAAAATAAAATATCATTAAAGTAGAAATGTAAATAAGTAGAAACTAATTACATACCTATATAAAAGCCTCCGTGTGGTACCGGGCTTAGAATAGTACCAACCCATATCCTCCCGTGGGTGTCGTAAGAGGCGACTAAGGGAACTCTCTCACCAGGGAAGCGGGCAGCAGCGCTTCTTCTGTGGAATATCAAATCCTGCGATCCCCAACCCGCTTGCCAAGCGTGGGGATTATGGCAAACCCCCCTCATAATGATGCACACGACTAAGCCAAGGCCCCTAGTCCCCGGCAGCTCCGCTATTCCTGGTCATTGTGGTAGCGGCCAAGGTAACGGCGGGGCAAGGGGTGCTAAGAATCTCCGGAAGAGATCCGGCTACCACAATCAACGACGGATCGACCTGGCAACACTCAACGTGCGCACACTGCGGACCGACGAGAGGGTTATTGAACTGGAGGAAGAATTGAGCAGGTTACGATGGGGTGTCCTGGGATTATCTGAAGTCCGAAGAGAGGGTGAGGACTCGATAATCCTTAAATCCGGTAACTTGCTCTATTTCCGGGAGGGCGACCATCAGTCCCAAGGTGGTGTCGGGTTCCTCGTCCACAAGTCCCTTGTGGACAATGTAGTGAAGATCGAGAGTGTGTCGACCAGGGTGGCGTTCCTGGTACTCAGAATAACCAAACGGTATTCGCTGAAGGTCATTCAGGTATACGCCCCGACCTCGACACACTCCGACGATGAAGTAGAGACTATGTATGAGGACATCTCTAAAGCCATACATGGCTCAAAAACTCACTACAGCGTTATCATGGGGGACTTCAACGCTAAACTGGGAAAACGGAGCGGTGAGGAGCTCGGACTGGGAAATTTTGGATTTGGGCGTCGGAACTACCGAGGCCACATGTTGGCTGGCTTCATGGAGAGGGAGGGACTCTCTATGATGAACTCCTTCTTCAAGAAGCGTGAACAGCGGAAGTGGACTTGGATCAGTCCCGACGGGGTCACTAAGAACGAGATAGACTTCATTATGACGACAAAAAGGCACATATTCAATGATGTCTCAGTGATCAACTCGCTCAAATGCGGCAGCGATCACCGTATGGTCAGAGGCACATTGAATCTGAACATAGTGTCCGAAAGATCTCGCCTGATGAAGTCTACGCTCCGGCCAGCACCCATCCAGATCCATAACTCCGAAGGTTTCCAGCTCGAGCTCCAAAATCGCTTCGAATGCCTAAGTGGTGACGTGGACGAATACAATGACGGGTTTGTAGAAGCTGTCCGTACGGTCGGGACCAAGTATTTTAAGACCCGCCGTACAAATAGAACTAAAAAGCTCTCGGACTACACTCTCGAGCTCATGGAGGATAGACGTGAGATGGTTTTGCGTTCGTCAAGTGATGCTTGCAGATACCGGCAGCTCAATAAGCAGATCTCAAAGTCTCTGAAGCGCGACCTACGTCGGTATAATACCGAGCGTATAACGGAGGCCATAGAGCGAAACAGAGGCTCTAAAGTTTTCGCTAGGGATCTGACTATTGGGCATAGCCGGCTAAGCAAGCTGAAGACTGACGACGGCAGGATCATAACGTCCGGGCCCGAGCTTTTGAGGGAAGTCGAGAATTTCTATGGACAGCTCTACACTTCGACGACAAAACCCGCATTAAACCTTGCTGAAGACCCTAGAGCAAGATTAACCCGACACTACACCGAAGATATCCCGGACGTCAGCCTGCAGGAGATTCAATTGGCTCTGAAACAACTTAAAAACAACAAGGCGCCGGGCGATGACGGAATAACGGCAGAGCTACTGAAGGCGGGTGGTGAACCGATCCTTAGGGCCCTTCAGAAGTTATTTAATTCCGTCATAGTCAAGGGAAAAACGCCACAGGCATGGCACAGAAGTGTGGTGGTACTCTTTTTCAAAAAGGGTGACAACACCCTTTTGAAAAACTACAGACCCATCTCACTTCTGAGTCATGTCTATAAGTTGTTTTCGAGAGTCCTCACGAATCGTCTCGCCTGCAGGTTTGACGACTTCCAGCCACCCGAACAAGCCGGTTTCCGAAAGGGCTTTAGCACAGTAGACCACATACATACGCTACGGCAGGTTATACAGAAGACCGAGGAGTATAACCTACCCCTTTGCTTGGCGTTTGTGGACTACGAAAAAGCCTTTGATTCGATCGAGACCTGGGCTGTACTGCAGTCTCTCCAGCGGTGCCAAGTAGACTATCGGTATATTGAAGCGCTGAAGGGTTTGTACGAAAACGCCACCATGTCAGTCCGAATACAGGACCAGACCTCGAAACCAATACCTCTCCAGCGTGGTGTCAGACAGGGAGATGTTATCTCCCCGAAATTGTTCACCGCTGCATTGGAGGATGTCTTCAAGGTTCTGGACTGGAAAGGACTGGGCATCAACATCAATGGCGAGTACATGACACACCTTCGGTTTGCTGATGATATCGTAGTCATGGCTGAGACCGCGGAGGACCTGAGTACAATGCTCGAAGACCTCAGCAGAGCCTCCGAGCGAGTCGGTCTTAAAATGAACATGGGCAAGACGAAAGTCATGTCTAATGCACATGTTGTACCGACTCCTATAAAGATTGGAGACTCTGTTCTCGAAGTTGTTGACAGTTACGTGTACCTGGGACAAACTATCCAGTTAGGAAGGTCCAACTTCGAGAAAGAGGTCAATCGTCGAATCCAACTCGGCTGGGCTGCTTTCGGGAAGCTACGAAAAATCTTCTCGTCCGAAATACCGCAGTGTCTCAAGACAAAAGTCTTCGACCAGTGTGTGTTGCCAGTGATGACATATGGAATTGAGACGTGGTCGCTAACAATGGGCCTTATAAGAAGGCTCAAAGTCACTCAAAGGGCAATGGAGAGGGCTATGCTTGGGGTTTCACTGCGCGATCGAATCAGGAATGAGGAGATCCGCAGAAGAACGAGAGTAACCGACATAGCCCGAAGAATTGCAACACTAAAGTGGCAGTGGGCTGGACACATTGCCCGTAGGACCGATGCCCGATGGGGCCGACGGGTTCTCGAGTGGCGACCACGCACCGGAAGACGTAGCGTGGGTAGGCCCCCGACAAGGTGGACCGACGACCTGGTGAAGGTCGCGGGAAACCGCTGGATGCGGGAGGCGCAGGACCGGTCGTCGTGGAGAACCTTGGGGGAGGCCTATGTCCAGCAGTGGACGTCTTTCGGCTGAAATGATGATGATGATGATAAAAGCCTCTGGCATAAAGAGCGTGACAGCTCAAATATTTATACATTGTAAAAAGCAAATTATATGAACTCATATACATAATGTGTCAGTAAACTAGTTCTAGAGAAGGAACACAAACATTTTCTTGACTGAATATATGATTTGATCATCAAACCTTGTATCAGAATTTAGAGACATGAGAAACACAATGTAAAGTTCACTTATCGATCGAGAGAGAGATCAGAGGATCGTTGATTTTTTTTTTTTTTTTAATATACAAACGGGAGAGTTTATTGACTTAAAACTGACGCATTACACTGTACTAAATACCCCCATAGGGCGGAAGCAACATGTAGAGTAGTAAATCTTCTGACTTATCTCTATACTGGCACGAGGGAGCCAGGGAGCAACGCACCCTCCCTTGGAGGGGCATTTTCGATTTTCTTCGTCTTGAATATATTTTTTTGTTTAATTATACTCTTTTTTGGGTTCAGTAACTAATCGTAATGCGAAAAGGGTAATAAGTTTAAAATAGCGGGTAATTGTAAAATGTTTAAGGAAGATCGGTTTCCAGATAGGTTGTTTTTAAAAAAGGTTTTCTTGATTGTCCATAAATTATTATTTAGTTTAATTAACAGGTTCTTCAGTTATGTTTCAGTCGTTTTTTGTTTAACTCAACAGAAACATCTGTATTAAAACTGTGATATTCTGTCAAAAATAAAATTGAAACTGGAAATGGTTGTCATTTCCCACGTTCTGATTGAGAAAAATGGGTTCTTCCGAAGGGTTTGTGAATTTATTACTATCCTAAAGTTGCCATAGTAACCATACATCTTCGGACTGGTGCTTACATCTCTAAGATTTAGTATAAGAACGTGACTATTTATGTGGCACAGTGTCAATGTCAGTGTATAAGCGAACTGTAAGCTTTCATAAATCCTAGTTTCTCTCGTTGACCTGAATAAAATAGAAGTTTTACATTAAAGTTAGTTTTCCAACTTTAGCTTAATAGACATCATACTGATCACTCCCTTTTACAAGGAGGGAGTCCTCATAGTGGGTACCACAGTTGGGATAAATGCTTCCTCTCTGTGAGAACAGTCAGCCTTACTTTATGTGAATAACAGTAACTATGTAGATAACACAAATGCTCATTATCTTTTCACTTTTTAAAATTTGTAAACTAGTGCTCAACGGCAATCCCGCCTGATTGTAAGCAGAGATGCAATCGTTGCGCTAGTTAATTAAGCCTATTAACTCAAAAAAAACTGAGTAAATAGGAAGGAAGACGGTAGTTGAGCGAGGTGATGCAATGTTGAACCCAACAACACGACTAACAATGTCGCACCAGAGGGAGATTGATCTGGGGACCTTCCACGACCAGACTCCCGACAAAACAATATTTGTAGCATTATACCCGGCACACATCGCATCACAACTGCTCAGAGCCGTTCTCCGTACGGCTTCACCAGAGTGAGCTTCAAAGGTGATGGTTAGAGCAAAGGAACATTAACTTAGCATAATAAGCGTATAACGTTCCCACTGCTGGTCACAGGCCTCCTCATGATGGATCCGTAAGCCATAACGGGCCCAGTACGGATTGGTAGATATTAAATGTGTTAAAATTTTTGGTTCTAGGACATGCTTGGTTCCTCACTATATTTTCCTTTATAGTTTTGAGAGCAGAAAATCAGGGTCCAAATCTACCTACAACTTGCGACATTACCACTGTGCTACTTACCTTATATGATACCAAGTTCGGAAGACCAATGTAGATATGTACCACATAAATCAAACTCAAGAAAAGTGAAAATGAAAACTGGGAATCCAATAAGCCACACATCATTGTCATTATCTCTAGCTAAACGCTGTAATGGAATGTCCACATCGCGGCCTCGTACGAGATATTTGCCTTAATTAAAACTTGTTCCAGTCCAGTGAAACATGGATAGACCCCTGCTGGATACGATAGAAATGCTTGTTGCAAATTGAAGAACAAACAGGTTAGAGACAAAAAGACAGGAAAGTCTTTAAAATAAATACGCTACATCAGCAATAGAAAATGTACTCTAAGTGTTGTACATAATATACATATTCTCGTTTCATTTTAATGCATACAGTTATGTTTGCTTATCGAATCTGACAGTTTGTCAGTTGTTAGTCAAGTGTTAGTCAAGTGTTAGCCAGTTCGTAGGACTCAGCTAAGATGGCGAACCTAATTGCCGCCATAGGATCTGGTAGCCAAAGTCCTCTCTCGTATAAGGAACCGCCAAGAAGAGGCAAAACGCCTGTTACTGCGAGAAATAACGGAACAGCAGACAGTCCACTGGTGGGATCTCATGGTGATATGGCAAAATGCCGTTGTAGCAACAGTGGTTGCACTCATCGAGAAGAATCTTGTGTTCTGGCAAAAGGAACATTGTAATGCTTATATTTATCTACTTCATGATCGTTTTTGTCGCCAACATCCTCCACCAAGCTTCCAGCGAAAGAAAATTCAAAAATTCTGGATACGTAAATTCATCTAGTGGCCCTCTAAATCTTGGTTACGGCGCTCGTGTCCAGTAGCCGAACAGTTTGTCTTACAACGGAACTCATTAAGTTACAGCAATATCGAATCGGTGCTCCTCAGTCCGTTAATTGGCGCAATGTTCATTGCGTAATAGCTCCTCATCTTGTTAGGATTTCAGCTTCAATTGTTTTAAAATAATGATGTATTTTGCGTTGTTATGTAACGAGTTTTGAGTGATAGTGAGTTTCATCTTGATTACTCAGTTTTATACACCTTTGACTAATTGCTCATATTATATGTAGGCAGGTAAAGACAGACCGTATATAAGACATAGGATATGACTGTATGAATGGAGTCAGGAGTAGGTAGATAGCCTGTCAAAAATTGTATTTAGCAAAGTTTGAGGAAATATTGATTCTTGTGATGTATTGAAACAGCGGTTCTATTACAACTCGTATAATTATTCAAGATGATTAGATCACATTCAGAGAAACTTACTTTTTCCTACAATAAGTTCTTCAAAAAAAAAGTTAATCAAATTGTTCGATCATTGATTGGTCCTATCCGTACTTATGTTTACCCTGTTAACCCCAGTATCATCATCGATAAATAACAAATGCACCATTAAATGGCCTTCTTGTCCAAATAAAACGTACATTTGTCCGATTAAGTCCGGACCGGACAAAAATCATTGATGTATACGATGGAAAGGCGACTTGGACACGGCTGCGGAACGGGCCCGGAACGTGAGGATGACGTACGCTTTCCGGATTAGGAAAAATACAGCCTTTTTTATTGACAGAACGTTGAATGGGCCTAAAATATAAATTGGCCGTATTTGATGTTGATTTCATGATTTGTTGCTTTTGTTTGGTTAAAACCATTAATCGTAAAAAAGTGTATAAATGCCTTAACTTTATTTACTTTTTTTCTTGCATACCGCATTTACAAACGCAGATAACAATGCGTCCGAAGGTTGAATATATCTAAACTGCACAGCGCTGCAACCGTTTGTTTCGGTCATATTTCACCGGTTCGACGGGTGTGTAAGCATTGGCTTCTCCATGAGGCCAGGCTCGATTAATGACCCCCGACTTTTTTCTGCTGAACGCAAATTGTTGCCGAATACCAAAATAACACTGGCCAGTTTTAGGAAGAATTACAGACTGGCAATTGTTTTTAAAACTGGCCAGTCTTAAAAACTATGACACGTATACATGAAGGTTAGGTGTTGTGTGTATTATTCAAAATCATTTATTTAGTATTAATTAATTCTCGCGTAGATTCTTCGTCCCATGTTCCATTTATAAAATATGTAGTTTAAAATCAATATGGAGAATAATAATTTGATAAGAATGAAAATGAATTTTTAAATTTATTTCAAATGAATAATAATAAAAAAAAATTGTTTATAAAATTATGTGGTTTATATTGGACTGCATAATAGAAGTGGGACTGCATAATAGAAGCCTAAAAATGGTGTAACAAAACATAAATGTTTTTTACCATAAGCCAAAAAAATTAGCTAAGTCTTCGTTGTCCATACGTACAACTGTTATTGGACTGTATCTCTTTAACCGTAACAGACAGTTGAAGTGTTCACAGAGTGACCAATTCATTCGTGTGAAGAGCTACATTTGGGCTGGTGCTTCAAAATGCCATCTTGCGGTGAAGAGGCGTGCGAAGAGGCTAATTGGCTACACAGATTTAGATCAAATCGGTCTTCAAAGCCTGGAGCACAGGCAAAGAGTAGTCAGCTTGTTGGTATTCTATAGGATGCTTTTTGGAGAGTGTGCGCGGGAATTGAATGATATAATACCCCATCTTCGTTCCATCATCAGACGATCCGCCATACGGCGAGTACCCTTACGTTGTTGACACCACTACGATCCGGACGTCTGACTGCAATTTAAGTGTCTTCAAGGCTAGATTTAATAGGCTCTTGATAAACTAGCGCGCTTTACCGTCAATGATTGCATCACTGCTTACCTGGCGGGATTCCCATCATGCACTAGTTTATAATTATATTAAAAAAAGAATAATAACGATAAAATAAAGTTAACATAGCAGAATAAAGTGTATAATGCGGCATCTCCATACAAGATACGTGCGTTTATAACGCTTTTTGCCTTTTGGTATGCCAGTACGTCACTTATTCAGTTCTCTCACACCGCCAAGTCCAAGTCGGGTTTTTTAGTTGTACCTGCAAGTATTTATAAAATCGATTTCAGAATAATTTCAAAGGGCTTTTAAAAACCTTTTAATTTCAAACGTATAAAAGCTTTGTTTCAACAAACAACGACCGAAATAACAAAAAAGTTACATTCTCTTGCATTAGCGTGAATGTTTTGACAGATGTGTAGGTTTACTCGTACAACGTAGACAACGTCCTTTGTGCAGAAAATTATGCAGGCGAGGATATTTCATTTTAATTAACTTTAATTACCTTTGACTCCGGTCGTAATAGTAGCATTTTGCGAATTACAAATGCCGTGTAATACCTTAATACAATAAAAGCTTGGTGTTAACAAATCACACGGAGGTAAGGACGACACTAAGCGAGTGCGAAATATTAATTTTAATATATTCAGAATGTACGCCCGTTTTGGCCATGGCAGTGTATTAACTAAGCGGAAGAAAGCTCATTTATTTTTGGGCGGATGCGGCGAAATTCGCATCCGCGTTAAATACACAACTCGACGAAAGGGGCGCTTTCTTGTTTCGAGTGTTTTCTATTAAAATTTAATTTCTCGACAAAATTACTGTCTTTTTGTTCATTCGCTTTTTGAATTACTGATGACGAAATTAGCTCCTCTCTTGATCATTAATTCATACGCTGAAACATGTTCTATTGCGAATTGTTAATAAATATTAATCAAAGATTTTAGCTCAGCGATGCATAGATAAAACATGCATATTTATGAATATTACTTTGGTTAATTAATAATTCGTGTCGGGATGGAGAAAGCATACTAATCCCTGAGTAGGAAAAGTGGATTTTGTGAAGAGACTTAGTGAGTGGCGTCGGGAATAACATAGTTGAGCTCCCTCGGTGGGGTTCCCTATATTAATGAACAGTATTATGCCCCCTATCCGAAACTAAGTGAAACCGATAGTAATCTTGACCTTCCAAGGTTAATTCGAGTTAAGTAGTCGTGGTGGCCTAGTGGTTACAACACCAGCCTTTCAAGTATGAGTGCGCGGGTTCGATTCCAGGTCAGGCAAGTACCAATGTAACTTTTTTAAAGTTATATGTACTTTCTAAGTATATCTTGGACACCATTGACTGAAGGTGAAGGAAAACATCTTGAGGAAAGCTGGACTTTATAAGTCTGAAATCGCCAACTCGCATTGAGCAGGCGTGGTGATTACGCTCAATCCTTCACTGTATGAGAGAAGACCTGTGTCCAGCAGTGGGACGATAAAAAAAAGGTTGACGATGATGAAAGTTAATTCTATTAACAAAATTCGATTGGCTGTGTTTTACCTTAAATAATGTTTTAACCATAAAACATTATTTATGTGACAAAGGACAATATGGATCTTAATATTCTGCTTTATTTACCTAATGATACTCATCATCAAAAATCTGCGAGAGGAAGTTATAAAAAACCATAGTTAGACCTGCTATCTTGCATGGATCAGAATCATCATCATCATCTCAGCTACACGAAGTCCCCTGCTGGGTCTATACCCTCCCATGGATTTCCAAAAAGAACGGTTGGATAGTGCCTTCATCCAGCGCTTTTCTGCGATTTCGGTTAGGTCATCCGATCACTTAGTCGGTGGGTTATTGACGTCACGCTTACCATTCAAGAGCCTTTCTGCTTTCTACATCGGCCATCGGCTCTACGTGCTATGTCACTTCAAAAAGCTAATCCGCTTGGCTAAGTCGGCAACTTTCCTTTTCTTACGAATCTCCTCATTCCTGATTCGATCACGTAGAGAAACACCTAGCCTTCACCATAGCTCTCTGTGCAATCTTGAGCTTTCTTATGAAGCCCATAGTGAGGGACCACGTTCAGACCGATCAGAATATTGAGTCATAAAAGAGATGAAAGAAAGGTAATGCAAGCAGCTGAGATGAGAACGCTAAGAAGGATATGTGGTTTTACATTTTTTTTTCATAATTATAAACTAGTGCTTGACTGCAATACCGCCTGATGGTAAGCAGTGATGCAATCGTTGGTGGTAAAGCGCACTAGTTTATTAAGAGCCTATTCACTCTAGCCTTGAAGACTCTCAAATTGTAGTCCGACGGAAACACCGCCGCTGGCAAATTAAATAATAAGAATAGAATAGAAAACTTTTAATTGAGACAGGCGTCCATAAGGTTAATAACAGTTTTACTTAATTTCTAGTGTTAGTAGGTTACAGACACAAATATAAGACACAGATATGCGTGTACATACATAAAATTAATACTTAGCGTAGACCTGCATCCACCTATGATACGTTTATCGAAAATTGATTTTAATTAAATAAACCTAAGTAATTATAAACAAGTATTTGTATGACCTACAAGTAGTTGTTCCGGGTCTGGCCGTGTGTACAGCATACATTTGAGTTTAAACCCACAATACAGGAGAAACTCCTAGTGAGAGGCAACGTTTAAAAAAAAAACTATTTTTTACCGAGGACAAGCGTCCAAAAACTAATAATATAGAAATAATAACCTCAGTACTTACATATATAGTTACTCGAAAACAAAGCAACAACCCTTCCTTTTATCTCCGGCCCAACAAAATGAGACCTTCCCTGAACCACCCAAAACCTCATTAAGGCAAGCTAATTGCGCCAAAACTTTTGGCCGCAACTAATACGGCCAAACAATCCTGAAACAACCTCTAACACGCAATTACAAAACAAAACGACATATCGCCCAACAACAACAACTGTCCACATGTTGTTCTATTTATTAACCCCCGGCTGCTGTATCGTACATCTAAAATACAACAGTGAGCCAATTAAAGTTGACCCTATAGCGTTCCGGTACTGCACTCTTAATCAGCCGGCAGATACACGGTTAATTAATGTGATCCGCTTTTATTAGTCTTTTCGTAAAATGGGATATTCGTCAGGATTTTAAATGGTAGTGCTTGGTAAAGATTTTGGTATTATAAGGACGATTTACCGGCTATTAAGATGGTCTATTTCTGGTTAGGATAGTTTTTAGTAAGGAGAGCTTTTAATTTTCAATTTGGCGGAATTGTATTTTTATAGTTTAGTCGTAATTATAAACTAGCGCTTGACCGGAATCCCGCCTGATGGTAAGCAGTGACGCAATCGTTGATGGTAAAGCGCACTAGTTTATTAAGAGCCTATTCACTCTAAGCCTTGAAGACACTCAAATTGTAGTCCGACGGAAACAACGCCGCTGGCAAATTCAATAATAATAACAGAATAGAATAGAAAACTTTTAATTCAGACAGGAGTCTATAAGGTTGATAACAATTTTACTTAATTTCTAGTGTTAGTAGGTTACAGACACAAATATAAGACACAGATATGCGTGTACGTACTCTCTCTCTACTCTCGGCGGTACCACCAGACAAAGCCTTGCCGCCAAGCGAATTGTCGTTTTCCTGCATGATGTCTGGTGAAGCCGTACAGAGGACGGGTCTGAGCAGTTATGTTGAAACGTGTGCCGGGTACGATGCGCCTAATGTTCTTGTGTTGGGAGTCTGGTCGTGGAGGGTCTTCAGATCAATCTCCCTTTGGCGCAGCATCGTTGGTCGTGTTGTTGGGTTTAACATTGCATCACCTCGCTCAACTGCCGTCTTCCTTCCTAATCGCTCAGTTTTTCTGAGTGAATGGTCTCTTGATGGACTGGCGCGCTTTACCCTCAACGATCACATCGCTGTTTGCCTTCGGAAGGGGTTGCGGTCAAGCGCTAGTTTAAAATTATTTAAAAAAAAAAGTACATAAAATTAATACTTAGCGTAGACCTGCATCCACCTCTGCAACATGGGAGGTGAGGTTCGTTATGAGCAAAACAAGTATTATAATTTTACATTATACAGTATGTTTAGAAAACCCTGTCCGACCCATAAGGATAATAAAGGTTAGGTAAACACATGACCAAATATAATATAAAATTTTACGTAATCATCATAGTACCAATACAAATGAATTTGAAATAATCTTTTTTTCCCGCGAATTAATTCCAACTTCCCCGAAATTTAGTAATTTTTAAAAAAGTGACAACACCGGTATTATTATGAGCGAATAGCGATGCGACCACGTGCCGCGTGCCTTGCCGCCCGCCGCCCGCGGAAGGGTGCTTATCGCACATTTATTAAGTTACCTCTTTTTGCGAAATAATATTGATTTTTTTAGAGGATTTTTTTTTAAGTTTAGTTCGGTTTTGTATCCATTAGTAGAATCAGTTATCGATACCTAACAACACCTTCACGGGTCGGACAGGGTTTTCTTAACATACTGTATAATAAAAACAAAATATAGCAAATATATTTTAAATATCTTTGCAGTATTGTGTTTTACTATAATAATTACTTATTTATTCTAACCCGATAATGTGTATTCTTCTATTATGATCACTTACAATGAATCTTTCTCATAGAATCTCTTTCTAGACCGCGTCTGCATCAATAGCACAGTCATATTTTAAGCTAAAATAAAATATATTGTATTTCATTTTAATTTTCCGTCATAATGCTGGAAGTGAAACGCTCAAGTGTTAAAAGCGACCTATTAAAGTCGAGACACAGAAATAAAACGAAAACCACGTCTAGATTCATAGTACATAGCTTTGTAAAAATGTTCAAAGTCGTCTGAAAAGAATAATTGTTGAAAATAAACAACATGACTGTTGTTTACTCAACGCAATATAAGTACGTTGCGTGTATAAGGCGCAATACATTAACGGTTTTGTTGTGCTAGACACGAAAGCTAATAATATGTATTCGGTAATGTGAATGCAATATTCGAGGCTTGTCGGCTGTCACTCAAGCGGGTTGCGTGATCGCCATTGCAATCTACAGACTGAGTAGCAGGGGTTGAGAGCCCATACATATTTTTTTCAGCTAATTTTTACCTACCTAAAGGTTGATTTATTTTTATTTTGCAAAATAAATCTATTTACTTGTCGGTCTGTAACTATAATAATAATAATAATAATAATAATAATAATAATCTTTATTCAAAAACTTACACAACATTGTAAAATAAAAACGACAAAAATATTCTTATAGAAATACATACATATCTTATTGCCTAAATAAAAGCTAGGTATTATGTGTGACTAAAAATATATATAAGGTCATACAGAACGTATTATTATACAGATAATCATGTAAAATTAGCGACATACCCGAGCTAGGTTTATTAAACCTGTGTTTCAGGCGATCACTCTACATCAGAATATATTAATAAGTCCGTAAGATTTAATCATGCAATGTTATGGACTAGGAATTCAATAAACAAAGAACTTTAGTTATTTTTAATGCTATCTTATGTTATACTATTTCACAATACATCACAATGACATAATTTAATAATATAGATGAAAGTATTTTGTTCGATAGTAATAATAACTTTATAATAATAATTAAAAAAATAATAATAATTTATTAGTACACTTTAAAAACATATGTGAGTACACAGGATCAAAAAACGATTTTTCTTTTTTTTTTTTTAAAAAACGAAAATAATATTACCTATATCTAATCTGACCTTTATCTGCGAACTATCTACTTACTATCACACTATAATTTCCAGTAGCTTTTCTGTGTCTGAGTCGTACACAGTAACTCGATATGTTTACGGAAATTGAGATTTGTGTCAATCGTAACACCCAGATATTTTATGTGGTCAGCTTTAATTAAAGTAGGACAAGTGCAAGCAGTGTCAGCATGAATACAGTTGTGTGCATATATGTTTTTGTTATTAAGCGGAATGTTAATGTACTATCTAGAACTATAGGTTCTTCCACAACTATATTTAAGTCTTTTTTGATGAAGACTACTATACCATCGTTTTGATTGATGCTTGAGTTTGTTTTGTGAGATTGGTATCCGTCAAGGGAAGGTAGATCGGCTGTCTGAGCCGACAACCAACATTCTGTAAGCACGATAACATCACAGCTAATATCAAGAGTTTGTAGTAGAACTTCAAACCCATGCATGTTTCGATTTATACTCCGTATATTTTGTATAAGCAGGGTAAGTGTTTTCCCCCCAGCAGGGACAAGAAGCTTACAGTCCTCTACATTACATGTATCGGCTTCAGACACAGAAAAGCTGTCCAAGACAGTGTTAAGCTGACTGGCCATAACAACTATTAATTAAAATATATAAACTAACTCTAAGTAACGTATAGATAAACGGAAACTATAAGAAATTATTTATGCGGCGCTCTTAGGCGCCATCATAGTCTATGGAATTAATATAATTAGCCTCTGCATATTTACGTGCCGGACAGTCTATATCACCCGTCTGATGGTCACATTTCCTCTTGAAACGCTTGCACGTCGCACATCGAGGTGGAGAAGATTTGCTGCTACACTCCTTGTGAGCGTGCCCAGGTTCTCCACAGTGGTTGCACGTAGGACTGGTTTCTCGGCAAAATTTGGCCGCGTGTCCAAATTGCTGGCAATTATAGCATCTCGTGACGATCGTAAAATCTCTCACGGGGCAGGATGTCCAATTGATGAAAATTCGACCTTGGTTTATTAAGATTTTCCTGACGGCGGCTGGAAGCTCCAAAATGTAGTTGCAGGTAGGTAGACCTTTTTTACCCGATTTATGGCTCAATTTGACAGTTGCAAAAAAGGTGTCACGGGTAGTATTGACCAATTTACCTGCAAGATTTTGCTCGTAAATACAGTCAATCACTTCCTTTTCAGTAAGTGTGACTGGAACTCCGATTACAGCTATTCTGGGTCGTCGTTTTGGAGCTTCTTCCACTGTAAGGCCTGATGAAACCAGTTTCGTCGAATTTCTTAGCTTCTCAATGTCACCTTTACTCTCAGTGCTAATTAGGACGCCACCATTTTTTACTTTCTTCAGGCCACGGACGTGAAGCTTGAGCTCTTCAGGGGATATAATTTTTTGCACAAGTGACTTGGTGTCTTCGCTTGTTTTGGTCTTATCACAAGGGTAAATGGTCACAGAACTCAGATTTGCGGGACGGATGAAGTTATCGGATCCTTTTTTCACCATGTTTGCGTAAGAGGTAGAAGTGCAAACAGATGGTGCTAATTTATTAGTTACAACCTCTTTCATTTGAGTAATGGTGTCCGCGAGGTCATTTTGATCCATTAGGTGCTGTATTGTATTATGCGCTTGTATTGTTTTTTGCTTTAACGCTTGGTATACGACGGCCATTTGAGATGCCCCACTGGAAACTTTCCGGCAGAGGGTGGAGACACGGAGTTTTTGATCGGAGTTCATTTTCCCCTCCGTAACAATGGTGCAGACTTCATTTAGGATAGAATCAATAGACTCCATCCAGTTTTGGATCTCAGGCGTAGAAATGACTTCCTCCGGCAACTCACTGGATGCCCGGGGAGAGGCTCGAGGTGGTGACGGGACACTAGGTCGGATTGGTTCTGGGACAACGGGAGACGGCGGTGGACTTCGACGTACTAGTTGGCTACGACCGAAAGGGCTAGCTCCTTGATTAGCCATATCTTACACAGAAATTAATTTGACTATTGTAAATATTTAGATCATCTTGTGCTTCATAATTGTAAAAACAAAAGTATTACTAGAACTGTTACTCACACGCGACACACTTTTTAGAGCTAACACTGCATATAATTTTATTGTAAATATTTATTTTTAAATTTACATAATTAAATCAATACAAAGTGCACGTCTACTAGGTCTCGCGTTTGGTCGCGTTTGTCCTGACTACCAACTGATTCCTGAAAATGATTGAGATGCCAATGCATTCCACTAGTTTTTATGAGAAATCCTTTACTGTAAAAGGAGTTCAGCTATGGAATGACTTGCCCGTGACCGTAAGGCGTGCTCAAACACTGACCACTTTTAAAACTAAGATAAAAAAGCACTTCCTCTCTCTTTCTCATATTATATTTTATTTGCTCTTGTATGAATTTATTTAAACTAGTATGATACACTTAACGTACATATTTATTGTATAATCTATGTAAATCGTATACTGTAGACTACTATCCTTAGTATTCCATCCAAAGGTTGTCTGTAAAAGATTTCTCTTGGCGATAAGACCGCCCATTGTGTCACCGTTTGTAAAAAAAAAATATGTTGTCGGTGGTAGGCCATTACATCGGCCGCCGGCAGAAGTTACCACCCACAAGACAAAGCCTTGCCGCCAAGCGATTTGTCGTGTTCCGGCATGATGTCTGGTGAAGCCGTACGGAGGACGGGTCTGAGCAGTTGTGTTGCGATGTGTGCCGGGTACGATGCACCTAATGTTGTTGTGTTGGGAGTTTGGTCGTGGAGGGTCTTCAGATCAATCTCCCTTTGGCGCAGCATCGTTGGTCGTGTTGTTGGGTTTAACATTGCATCACTCCGTTCAACTGCCGTCTACCTTCCTATTCGCTCAGTTTTTCTGAGTGAATAGGCTCTTAATAAACTAGCGCGCTTTACCATCAACGATCGCATCACTGCTTACCATCAGGTGGGATTGCGGTCAAGCGCTAGTTTATGATTATTAAAAAAATAAAATAAAAATGTATGTTCTGTAATCTATACGGTGTACATAATAAAAAGTATTTTATTCTATTCTTAAATACAGTTACAGTAGCTTATTTTATTAAACTATTAATAGCTCATTGTTTACTGTTTGTACTAATGTTTACTGTGTGAAAATATTTTCAACAAATAGAGTATCATTTTTCAGGAATCGGTTCTAAGATATTTTTTATAACATTTTTCCACCACATGCTTCCCTGGAGCGTATGAAGATAGATCTGAGTAGGTGCCTATTGCTAATGGTTATGTTTTCTACTCATTGATCCGGATAAACTTATTGACGTTAAAGTCGAGACGCTATCGAAGATTATATCTTTGAACATTTCAAATAAAACAACTAGTTTCCAATGTATGTTATTAAAATATTATTGTACACTTTATTATAGTGACGGCAACTTTTATTGAGCTTCTATGCATAAATACTTTTTAAAACGATATGTTCTTAAAATCGATTGTTAAAATATCTACCACCATTTATAAAGCTAACTTCAATAGGTAATAATTTCATCGCATACGTTTCTAAAAACATTTACCGTTTATCTCAGTGGACAGTGGACACTAACCCGACACCCCGGTCACAACATCAGAAAACTGCAATCAACGTAAATATTCCAATATGTCCCCCACTCGGGTTATTTAACCAACTTACCAACGTTTGCTTGGGGCGACGTATTATTCGTCTGCTGGGGTACGTCACTCAATCGCTACGTCATGGCTACGTGCTCGCAATCAGAATACGGACAACGCAATCGTGCAACGCAAACTTTGTTATCAAAGTATTGATTTTTAGATCAACTGCGCTTAACCGTCAACGACTTTATTGGAGTCTGAAACTTTCATATTGTTTAATGGAAACTAGACGTTCACTTATAGTGTTCCGAGGTACGGTTAGCTACAGAATTGGAAATATAAATTAGACTTAATTGGTTTTTCGTTCAGAGTTCTAAAATATTGGGCAGTTAGCTTTCGGATTTCAGGAACGTAATTTAGAACGTTTTGTCAGTTGTTATTAAAGTTGATATAAATGTTTTGTAAAGCGGTCGACTGTGTATTGGAGATAAATCATAGTTGATTAGTCAAAATTAGAATGACGTTAGAATTGTTTATTCGTATTGTCATAATGTTTAAAGGTAATAATTGATTTAAATTAATAATAAATTCGTCACTTAATATATTTTATGGTAAAATAATTTAAATACTTAGGTACATAAGTGCAAAAACTTCAGCAATTAAAACAGAGAACTGTTGCTTAACACCGTAAGAATGCACGAAGTAAACTAATTTATAATATAACTTTTAATCATGCAAGACGCATACAAGCATATAAATCTTAGTTGAATAGAGTTTCCCTGCATTTTTGTACAAGGAACTACAATCAATAACGAAGTTTGCGCCTTTTCATTGGCGTGCTCACTTTGAATTAGACTTGCTATGAAGATATAAAGTATTGCCATAACTTCTACGTTTCCAATTGCAGAACTTGTACTTGTGAAATATTTTTCTTCTGCAATGTAAGTGAGCTGGTATTTAAGTTTTAAATTACAATTTTTATAGAGCGATTATTGTAAAAGCTGATTTTGAATGCATTTTATGTCTATGGTTTCAGATTTTTCTTATTTTGCATGAAGCAGTCGGTAGGACGAACTCAACTCTTTTGAAAGATTGGTCACTTATAGGGATTATGAATGCTATGAAGGTCTCTACCCTATAGTAATAAATAACAAACGGCTGGTAATAAATAATAAACAAATATTGTAATTCATTTAGTAGGACATTGACGATAAAATTTGAATGACTAGAATCCATTAATTATGCCAACAGAATGTCATATCCGGTAAACAAAAATGTGCAAAATCCAGTCGCAATCTCATCCCAACGACAATTAATGTAACTAGAAAACTTATCATAAATGTAGGACAGTTAGTAATAAGTATTTTTAAGAAAATTGCTTTTTTAGTCATGGCAATTATTGAGACTATAAAAGCTTTTATGAGCTTTTCAACGAATGCACCACCTATCATCATAAATCGAATAAACAAACTGAAGTATCTCATATTGAAGCATATTAATAATGAAGTAATTGCAGCATGCAGCATTTTTTTTTAAAGAAGCCCGTTACATTTTTTATGCGTTTTGCATGATTAAAAGTTATATTATACATTAGTTTACTCCGTGCATTCTTATGGTGTTAAGCAACAGTTATCTGTTTTAACTGCTGGAGGTTTGCAGTTAAGATCTGTCTTTAAATTATTTTACCATAAAAACTATTAAGTGACGGATTTATTATTAATTTAAATCAATTTCCTTTAAACATTATGATAATTATACGAATAAACAAAACTAACGTCGTTGTAGCTTTGACTAATCACTAAATTGATGATTTGCATGATTTAATTCCCCATCTCCGTTCCATCATCGGACGCCCCGTCGTAAGGCAGAGTATCCACCCTAACGTTGTTGACACCACTACGATCCGGACTTTTATATCGCGTACATCGAGGTATTGGAACAATATGAATTTTATTATTATTATTATTCCTTTATTTCATTGTATGTACATATAAATTACATTTTTAAATATTTCTATATAAACAATACATAAAAAACATTTAAAAATATAAAAAATAGTAGCCCACCGGCATCGGGAACAGGGTCCAAGCTACCGGCGGTCAGGGCTCCAGAGAGAGGAACTTCCTGACAATGCGAGCCGTGTCTAGAAGTACAGCTTTCTCAGCTTCAGCTTTCTTTTTTCTTTTTCTTTTTTTTTCCTTTGATCCAGCTGCCTAACGAGAGCCTCCTGAGGTGTTGGTCGAGGCTCTTGGCTATTAAGCCATTGGTTGTCACGACTATCGGCACAATGATTGCTGAATCCACCTCCCATATGTCGACAACCTCGTGAGCCAAGTCAAGATACTTAATTTGTTTATCTTTCTCGGCTTTCACGAGGTTCTCATCATGCGGGATGGTTATGTCAACAATCATTGCACGTCGCTCTGATCGATCCACCATCACTATATCAGGCTTATTGGCAACACTAATCCTGTCAGTGATGATGGATTGATCCCAGTACAATGTGATATGGCCATTTTCGAGAACTGGGTCGGGCAATACATGTAGTACGGCACCTCCGATTCCACAAGGTTGTATTTGAGAGCAAGTTGCTGATGAATTATCCTGGCTACAAGGTTGTGTCTATGCAAGTACTCTCAGTTAGCTAGACAAGAACACCCGGAGATAATATGCCTTATAGATTCCCCCGGCCGGTGACATGCTCGACAGATGTCAACTGTGCCGTCTTTCACAATAAATCTCCGGTAACTGTTCGTCATCATAACTTCGTCCATAATTGCACATACAAAACCTTCGGTTTCCCCAAAATGATCACCGAAACGTAGCCAGGCTACGGACGCTTGAAAATCTACATCGGGCCCATGTAGGGCTCGGAAAAAGCGTCCGTGAAGCTCTTTGCTCTTCCATACCTCCATGCGATCATTTGTGTCAAGCACTACTGGTTTGCACCAGTTCTCTTTAGCCAAGGAGAGCGGAGTGAGAAAAATTAAAATTATTATTATTATCATTAAATTAATTTTTTTTTTCTTGTTTTGTGAATAGGCCCTTAATAAACTAGCGCGTTTTACCATCAACGATTACATCATTGCTTACCATCAGGCGAGATGCGGTCAAGCACTAGTTTATAATATGTGTAAAAAATGCAAATAGCCTGATATAATATATATGTTAATTACCAATGAACCCCAAGTTAGGTAAACCGGTGTTACAGGGGACAATTATTCATCCATTCTGAGTCCAATAAGAATTATATTACTAATTACTTTGCATTTTAAAGTTATAAAACGGAGCAAGAGGCTACAGAAATTGTAATGGGTAAGTAATAATTGGAATAGTAAGTATCTACGTAAGTGAGTGTGATAGTACGTGTGAGTGTAAGTAGATGCGAGTGTGTAATGTATCGAATGATAACCAGTTGGCTTAGAATGGGTTTTCTTTATAAGACTCGATCGTCGATATCGAGCGCGTTTGGCTAATCGATTGGCCCGCTTCAAAGTTGTAAGAACTCTCAACCAACCAGAGCGTCAGACGCGCTCGATATCGACGATCGAGTTTCGTAATGAAACCTCATACTACATAGGCATACAGCACCCTAATTGGTTAGCACACTATTATTAGCCGTAGGTATCATTTCGAAGATTATGGCTAATCCATTGCTCCACATGTTCGAAAATGTGTCTGCTGAACAACGTAAATAACGCAATGAATGTTGTTGAAATGTCAAAATGAAACCCATTGCTATTAATAGTGTTTTACGTAATCACACTGCAGTTGTCTTCCTAGTAGGTACATATTTGCATCATTTTATCAACTATCTAATACGAAAAACTGAAAAACCGGCGAAACTGGCGAATTCAATAAATTGATGATGCAGGGAAACTAGTGGCTTTCAGACCTGATCAGTGATATGCGGATTAAAACAATTGCGTGGTCTAATCTTTAAACGTGTTTGTTCTATTTGGTTCGAAGCGATATTCGCCACTGCAATCAGTAGCCAGACTAACAAGTTTCTACGCTATTATTAATTTGCGATAAGCTGCTAGCTAACACACTTTGCTGTTTTCTTTTTTGATCGTCATTGTTGTGAGATATTTGTTTACTTTGTAACAAAAGTAAAGTTTATATTTTGTGTTACTTATTTTAATTTAGGTATCTTAACATTTGGGTCTTCAAAAAATTGTTCGATAAAAACTTAATTATAAGTTATTTAAGTACGTTTCTGAAGAAAAATCTTTTTTTGAGATTTTAAATATCTGTTCGTACTAACAATAATGATAACAATGTTTGTACTGTATACTGTACATAAGGGATCAAAAGTAACATATAATATTTCTGTAATGTAACACAAAGCCTTTGCGTCACCCGTTCTTTTTGCTTGGCTTGAGTCGTTGCCGCGTGTCTATACTTATATAAACATATGTAAAGAAAGCCCTGTCCGATCCGTGAAGGTATTGTTAGGTATTGATAACTGATTCTGCTAATGCCCACAATGCCGGGCTAAACTAAAAAAAAAATCATCCTAAAAATAAATATTTTTTAGCAAAAAAAGGTAACTTAATACATGTGCGGTTGGTAATCCATGTGCGGGCGACGGGGAGCAGGGCACGCGGTACATGGTCACATCGCTTATAATAATACCGTCAAAATGATGTTGTCACTTTTATAAAAAAATACCAAATTTCGGCGAAGTTGGAATTAATTCGCGGGAAAAAAAGATTATTTTATAATTTATTAGTATTGTTACTATGATGATTACGTAAAATTTTGTATTATATTTGGTTGGTGGTTGGGTTTTGGCTTTATTATCCTTATGGGTCGGACAGGATTTTCGTTACATATTGTATATATGTATAACACGCCTTGTTCTGATGGACACTAGTCGCATATTCCAGATATTCTTTTCTATAAATGAAACGAACTTTGTTGTCAGTAAAGTTACTGTAACATTTTGTTAGTGTATCAAGTAAGTTCATATACTAAATGAAGGCTTGTGTAGCTCTTACATATACCGACGCTACGTTTATGTTCCTAAATAACAATGCAGCTCCCGGTGCAAGTAAACCTTTAGAAGCATAAGCTCCGAAATTGGGCTAAATCCCAGTTTGCTTAAGTGCGATTTCAACTCGAAACACAGGGCAGGCACTGTGTTAAACTCGGATCAAAACTGAGTCTCCTATATAGGAAGTGACAAGAGTCACAGTGCTGCGTAGTTCTCCGTGTACGTAATGGAAAACGTCCTCTGTATAGCGACTAGTATGCGTTATTTGAATGTATAATCCCTAGCTTTCGCGTATCAAGGATTTTGTGGATTAGAAATATCAGCGGTATTACGTTCAGAAATATTTTGCAATAACCGTTATTATACGTACACTACGTGCTTTTTCACTTGAGCAATCTTGCCTTGCAGTGGAGTTAGGGCTGAATTTGCAACGCAGTGTTGTTTGATTATTCTGTTAAATAGCAGTGCGAGTTTGCCTGTATTTCGTGCTACTTTTCCCAGTTTGCGGTTCTAGAATGTGCAAGTGTTTTGTGAATCCGCAAAAGTTTCTGTGAACATAAAATTTTAATTTTTTTTTTGCTTAAACGTTTTTTTTTAATATACCTATATAAACTAGCGCTTGACCGCAATCCCGCCTGATGGTAAGCAGTGATGCGACCGTTGATGGTAAAGCGCGCTAGTTTATTAAGAGCCTATTCACTCAGAAAAACTGAGCGAATAGGAAGAAAGACGGCAGTTGAACGAGGTGATGCAATGTTAAACCCAACAACACGACCAACGATGCTGCGCCAAAGGGAGATTGATCTGAAGATCCTCCACGACCAAACTCCCAACATAACAACATTTGGCGCATCGTAACACAACTGCTCAGACCCGTCCTCCGTACGGGTGCACCAGATATTATGCACACGACAAATCGCTTGGCGCAAGGCTTTGTTTTTTTTTTTTTTTTTACTCTTGCGTAGCAAGAAATCTTTTTTACTTTTTTGGTTTATGCCAATTCGGTTTTTTCCGCTTTGCTTTTTTGCGGCATTGGTCCTTCTTTGTAGGTTGCTCTTTTCCTATTATTTTTATTTGTCATATCTTTATTATTTCAATATTTATGTACATGTCATTGTTAATATTATTTTACACTATTCGTATTTATTTCTGTCATTTTTATATATCTACTTATATATTACATTTTATATCTGATTAGACATACATTCGTTCTATTTTTATACAACCTACCTATTGGCAATTCTTGCCGACGACGGATGCTGGGTTGTACCGTCCCTCGTTTTGTTTCTGTCAATACTGATTTTTGCAACTTTGAGGCAAAACCGCTCCAGATACGGCCTGGAGTGTTTATCCGCCATGAGGTCGGCAATGGTTCTTTCTGTCAGCATTCTTCCGGCGGCCGATGTTATGGCCTACCACCTTTAAACGTGCTTTATGCACCTTTACCGTGCTCTATGTGCTTTTTTAATTAGCTACATTATACCTATGTTTCAAAATTGTTTTAGTCACTCGTTAGATATTTATTACTTTTATTCATAAACGCTGCTCAAAGCTAAGTAGTGATTATGGATTGCTTGTATTGTTATAGGTACTTAATGATAAGTAAATCCTTGTAGGCGGCACCAGGATAAGATTTCAGAAAACCATATGACTTGCCGTTATATGTTTTGTAGTGCTATTTGTTTTCAAATGTACTCTTCTGTTGTACAACTTAGTAGATAGGTTACTACCTAGGTTTTTCTTGACAAAGTGGAGTCAACTTCTAGTTTAAATGGAAGCAGCTAATTGCCTCTTGGAAATAATTACTGGTTTCTTTGAGTTTTGGACTTCTGACTGCCAGAAACGACTGTCGAATTTCCGGTTGTCATCTAGGAACGACAACCAATAGCGTAACGTGTTTTCCAAGTCACGTAGGGATCTCGAATATAATACGTATGATCACTTATCCTCAAACCAATCATGGCAATCATAGCTTAACCTACAATCAACCCGTGCGGCTATTACCTATTATTAAAATATACAATATTAATTTTGTTTGTACGAAACCCGAAACGCCTATCTAGTGTTTTGAAGTAAAGAATCCATGTATAAAATTTCAAATAGATATCATCAAAAACCACAAAGTTATGAGCTTGTGATCCCACTTGGTTGTCCCAACAAAAATATGATCCACGCTCCGTTTGGACGGGCGAGTCGGGTGTCCTGTGGCGTCAGCCGGGCGCGGGTATGCACACTCGTAAGCTGCGTAGCGTGCTGTAATCATTTCTAAATGTATTTGTGAAAAAATATAACATGGTGTAAAAATTATTGGAATCGATTCAGTTGCTTAATCTTAACAAACTATATTCATATTTCGCATACACAAAAAATAGCCCCTTAAAAATTATTACTTTTCATTAAGAGGTATTGATTTGGTCATACCTTTCGGTGTAGTTCCAAATTGCAATGCAATTTTTCAAACTACCATACTGTTTTAGTGAACTACGTTGAATCCAATTCAGTAAATTGAGATCTTAATTTCGCTACAAAGCACTACATTTTCGTAGCCAAGCTCTATAACTCACAAAGTGGCAGATAGCTAGAAATCTAGCTGCACATCAATTGCAAACTCATCACAAATCCTTCAAAGCATTTTACTGTAGCGCTTCAGCGGTTTCATGATAAATACAACAGGTTATACTAACTTGAGTCACAAAGCTGCAGACTTCTACCTATCCATTATTCTGTACCGTCTTATTCTCTGAAAGGTTCTTCAGAATGTGTTCAGTTGTGTTATAAGCTCTCTTAAGGCCACTTTACGGTGAGCGTATAACTTACATTCTACGCTTTACTTTGTGCTTTGTGAACTATGAAATTATTGCTGCATAATTTCAGCAGCAGCTTGAAACGACGTCAGGTATTATTTATTGTCTAGAAAGTTTCGATTACAGACTAGTTATAAGTTTAAGAGCACCATTTCATGTTACTGTTTGATGAAAACTTAGCAAAGACAGTCGAAAATGTTCAGGGGAAATGTTGTTTTCCACAGAATTGAAAGCAAACCTGATTTAAGTATTTTTATTTTACGGAAGTATTTTTATAATCAGACCTCCTTACCGTCGTGAGAAGCTACTTAAGACTGCACTTCATTTCGTGGGCGGATCTCTTTGTGATTTCAGACACATTTTCAGGAACCCAGCTTATCAAGGGAATGCCTATTCATGTTAACAAATACGCAATCTACAAGAGCCAAGGGAACAATCCGGTTCATAGTACCTACGGCTTTGATGGTGGGATGCGTAATATTTGCCGGTTGTGGCTAAATTGCATCTCTCGCGTTCCTGGCTGACAACTTTAATCAACTCGATGGGAATTTGTCTTACTTGCGAGTTCAGCTCACGTCTCCGCGGATCCACTGAACAATGAGATTTGCTTTAGATAAATTCATGCGTTGGGAGCGCGAGAGCTGAATGGATGCCCTGTTCTGTTATGCTGTGTACCCACATCTGTTAGATGCTGCAAGTGAGAAACTACTTTATTTTCTTAACTAGTTTAAAGAATAGCTTTTGTTATAACTGTACGTGACTTTGACTGTGCTACGTTAAGAAGCTTCATTTTTCGGTTCCACAAGACCAATTACACTTTTATTATTATAAAAAGAATATTAAAATGTCATACAATTACCCTCCGCGTTGCGGATGAAGTTAAAACATTATAATGAAATACCAGCCCATTCTTTACGACTCCATTAAGTTGTTGGAGAAAAAATAAAGGGAGAGAGGAAATGGCAACCACTCAGCACCGTCCAGCCCTCGTCAAGATTGGACGGAGCCGCGAAAATTCTTTTCTCGATCGACTGACTTCCATGAATACTAATGTTCGGGGGAATGGGTGAAACATCACCAATACAAATGGCGTCGCAGATAATACTGTGGAGGTGATAAGTAAGTGCCTGGAAATTTTATTTATATAGTTTGAACTAAACTCGAATCGCACGAAAGGTAGCGCTTTTAGAGATTTGTTAGAAATTCTCCAAAAGTATGCAAAATAACTGAATATAAACTAGAAGCTATGTGGACATATGTGCAGTAATCTACCTCCAAAGTAATAATTTACACAAACGGCTGCTTATGCAAAAGCGAAATATTCGCCAGAAAGGTGGCGCGGCGTTTAGACGTGGCGAAATTTACCTCAATTTCCATGCAGAAAATTCCATGAAAATGCGCATAGGGGAAAATGTTGTTCTTATAATTGGACAGGTGCAACACCTAAGTCGTGCGTGGAATTTCTACAGCGCTGCATTAGCATATAAATAAGCGACACCCCCCTGAAAGCCGACGGCAAAGGGCGGTTCAGATACCGAGCAGTTTTTTACATTTTTATGACCGGAAATCCAATTATCACAAGCAATTATCGAGTCAGCTAGATAGAAAACGAATGGCTTTTTCAAAATGCGAAATGCAATTTAGAATTCAATAGTCGCAGTTATTTCGGTATTTGAATTTTGGCGAAAGAGTTTTTGGGTTAGGTTTGTTGAAATCGTAGGTTTTCGAGTGGTACTGGTCACTACGTAAGGGGAAAGCTGAATAGTGCGGATTTAGGTACACATCGAGTCTCACACATCACTGGCGCACACATAATCTGGTGATACTTGTATTGTACGCTTACGCCCTCACATTTATACAGCTTTTGGGGCAAGAGTAGAGCTCAAGCGTTGTAATCAAAAAAATAAATAACAAATAAATCGTGTCTGTAGTAATTGACCAGGAAAATTCGATTTAGGTATACATCTAAGTCAAAGTAAAGCTTTCAGCAATAGACTAAACTTCAAAAAAATCTGTAAAGTAATTGGATTTTTCCTTATTAGAAATCTTCTGCCGCTTATTATATTTCTGTCGTGCCAAAAACATTGCGCGGTCTAATTCTACACCTACGCTATTTAGTTGTAATAAAAGAAGATCCACAATTTATTTTAGATTTATTATTTTGAATGGCATGTTTGTAAGGAAGAAACAATTCAACCTCAACTCTTGATCAATGGTCTCTGTGGAATAGATACCACAGTTTTGCCAATAACACGTGTAACAAATTATTAAAATTCTTTGAACATTTTATTTCACAATAATGGCGGATATCTCCAATGACAGTTGAAAAAGACGGCCGCGTAAACCATCTATGAGGAAGGTTTGAGGCTAAGTCATGATGTGGCCACTATGCTACGATATTTCAATGACCTTTTTGAATTATATATTGAATGACCTTTTTACTACATAATTAAACGGCATTATACATACATATTTTGAAAGTCCAATGAAAAATGCGCGTGGCACTCATCTTAGCTTTCCCGTCAAAAACCAGAAACAATTTGATTTAAAAATGTCCTGTTTATTTGTCAATTTCAACTAATACTACTACAAAAATAATAAAAAGTGCGCGTCGGACTCACGCACAAAGGGTTCCGTACCATTGATTTATGAAATTAAAGGATTAAAGTTATTTGTATGAAAGATTACGTGGTAATAAACGGTTTACGATTTATGAGGTATTAAAAAAACTACTTACTAGATCTCGTTCAAAACAATTTTCGTTAGTAGTTTTTATAGAAATGTACATCATATGTTTTTTTTTTTTAATTTTTCATTTTCTTTTTGTAGAAGTTAGTTTCAAAGTAAATCAATTAGAAAATTGTGAAAACCCTAACGCAAATAAGTGTCCATGAGAGACTTTTATTTCTTGATATCCTTCTCTATTTAGTAGCAATTAATTACTCTAAAATGACAAACCATCGAGCCCAATACATAACCTCTACAAACTTGGTAAACCGACCATCTGCCCGTAATTATACTCGTAATAATTAATACCAAAGTCTAGTTTAACTTTGAGGCCGGACTCATATTTAAGTTGACTTCAGACCAAGCTAGGGTCAAGTGTGGGTAATTATTAATATGACGTGTCTCGATGTCACAACCCGCTGGAGGTCATCAATCAGACTGTAGAACGACGTCGACGTCGCGCGCCGGTTAACCGCAACGCTGATATAGCATGCTACCCTTCATGACCGATGCTGGGGATGGCAGTGTTGTAGGCAATTGTGTGTATTAATATGACCAATATTATTGCTATACATATAGATATTCGATCATAGGTATTTAAACGTCATCTGCAACAGTGTTGATCAGTGATAAGGATATTATGTGCTGCAGTAGCCCCTCCTAACCAAGCTAGCCTATAGAGGTCCACTGCTGGACGAAGGCCTCCGCCAAGGCTTTCATTGCATTGGGGGGGAGGGGGGTGCCTTTGGATGCACTATTAGGATAATGCACGAACTCATCTTGAAGGTATTGCAAGACCAAGGTATTGTATACCTAGCTGTGTATCACAAATGAACTATTTGATTTTTTCTTACCAACTGCCTGCTATTGTTTGTTTGGTAAGTTTGGTACTTACCAAACAGTAGTAGGTAGGATATAGTTACATAAAAAAAAAACCCTATGTTAGTTGAATTGGTAGTTATTTTTTTCATTAATATTAATTTATTCAAAAATAAAATCAGGGCTGCTGGCTTCTTACAAACATAAATTATTATTTAAAAAATGAACTTTCCAAAGTAAACTCTTTGACAAAACTTCTTCTTCTTCTTCCGCTGCCTCTTCAATCCTGAAGGTTGGCCGTCAGCTTCTTGTACTCGGTCTTGTCAACCGCGAGTCGAAACTGTTAGAAAGTTTGTCGATGGAAGGAATGCTGGTCCACTGAGTGATTTTTCTCATTCGTCTAGCGCGCTACTTCCCTTCGACCTTGCCCATCATAATCAATTGGAGTAGCGCTTCAAGTTGTTTGTCTGCCAACGATATGCAAGGATGCGTTTCTAGAGACCGCCATACATTTTGTCTGGCTAATGTTCTTCGACATACTGGCCTTCTTGCTGTACTCATGAAACACAGAACAAAAGTAAATACTGACCTGAGAAATGACAAGGCAAAACTGTAAAGACAAAATTAAAAGTTACATAAATGTGTAATGTGTAAAGTTCAGTCTCTTCATTCTGAAAATGATACGAATTAGTAGAATATAAAAAAATATGAAAATGATTTTTTATACTGTAAGATGGTCAAAAGGATTTCCGTTTAGTGTTGATCTATATTGATAGTCTGCTACGACCATTTTATAACGGGTTGACAGATTTATGGACGTTCAAATAATTTATATTTCCTCACCAATAAATAGTTGTGGCACTAAAATGAAAAATGCAACTCGCTATTTACTAAAGGGAACTAAACTAAAATATTTCCAAATGAATCATAACATTTATATATAGGTAGTTATACTATTCCCAAAATACAGACAACCAAATCGACTATAGTTGACTAAAAATAAAATGTAGTACTTAAATCCGCACATAAGTCATCATCATCATTAAACTGTTTATCGTCCCACTGCTGGGCACAGGTATCCTCTCATACAGAAAAGAATTGAACGTAATCACCACGCTTGTTCAATGCTGGTTGGCGATTTCAGACTTAAAGTCCAGGTTTCCTCAAGATGTTTTCCTTCACCAGTCATTGGTGTCCAAGATATACTTAGAAAGTACATATAACTTTAGAAAAGTTACAATGGTATTTGCCTGACCTGGAATCGAACTCGCGCTCTCATAATGAAGAGGCTGGTGTTTTAACCAGAAGACTACCATGATGGCACATAAATGCATGAATATTAATAATGATAAATGAACTAAGAAGAAACGAATAAAACTTTTAGCATTATTCATTAGACGGTAACCAAGATAAATGCGATTTATTGCAACCAAGTAGCCACACATGGGAACAATGACTAGTTCGCCCGCAATTCGATAGATGGCGCAACTAGTAGCTTCATATTAAACTCTCAGCTTTGAAGAATGATACGTTTTATCAACTTTATAGCAGCGCGTGATTTGATATAATTTATCTTTAAGAGTTTAAGAACAGGTGTGACAAGATTTAAAAACTAAAATTATTTTAGTCAAACATAAGTAAAACTTTTTGTTTTAAGTCTGATCGATTTTTAGCAACCTGTCTCAAATAATATCTATATAATAGGAGAATGTAGTGTTAAGTGTTTTTCTGTTATCGCATGGTTCTTATAATTATGATCATGTTTGTACCTAATTATGATAAATAAAATCACAGAACTTTACTGTCACAATCGTTTCTATCTGAAACATTCACCGATAATTTATTGAAGCACCATTTTCAAGATATGAACAATATAACAAACCAGGCACAAAATGATACTTCATTGTTATTGCTCTGACTTATTTTTGCTGTCATTCATCCTTAACTGTCATAAGATAAGACTCGGATATAAAATATCTCGACAAGGGATTAATCATAAATCTCGGAGTCACGGTATTACATATTATCAACTTTTTACAAGTCGCCTAAATCATCCTTATACGTTTGCAACAGTAACAAAACTTCTTCCGGCCTTATTCGTTCGTGATGGCAAACTTTTTTACCCTGGCCGCCGATCAGGGTCCCTAAATTATGGCCAGTATTCAGGACACATTCCTTTTAAATTTATTTTAACCCCCAACTTTATAAGCATACACAATTAAAAAAATCCAATTGTTCTGTTTTGAATTTTAAGTGAAGTACTATAAAGATTGTCTGTAAATTTTTCAGAATCAATAATACCCGGTTTAGAGTTTAGGTTGGCCGACAAGACACAATACAATATATGTCTGTTGATAAATTGAAAGTATAGTAAAAAAAAAACAGCAGTTTAGTTACGTACCCCACTTACAGTAGGAACAGTTATTATTTTCACAATTCAACAACATTCATTGCTGTATTTACGTTTAAAACAGACAATGTTTTCTGACTTAAGAATCAATGGATTAGCATGGAAGAGTAATGCGAGTAAAGAGTAAGAGTAATTTATAGTTTGTTACGCAATAAAGGTGTTGTTTTAGGTTATCTTTTTACTCACAAATGTCATGTCAAACCAAAGAACAACAAACGAATATTGGGCTTGTGAATGATTGCTACAATGGAAAGTCAAAGGGATGATTGGTGAAATCAACCACGCTGCACAGGAGGATTAGTGGTTCCTGTCTGTTTGTTACTAGCAGACAGAACGCTGTTATAGATGCACACTCTTTTGGGGATAAGCCTTAGTTGTCTTTTAATGGTATTCAGTTTGATTCCAAGCCTGACTGATTGACTTAAACTTTCAGTGTAGATCATGTATATTTCTTTTGTACACCGTTATGTTGTCTAGCTATTAATCATCAAAAATATGTGTATTTTGAAGTTTTATCTGGGATATTCGCACTCTGTTTTTGTTCATTCGTGAAATTCCTCAAAAATCCCGACAACTTGGTAAGCCTACCGCCAATAACTCAAGATACGTTGTCAACTTTTTTATGACTCAAATGCTGGCGTACAAACATTATTAGTTTATGCGGTTATCGTGTCTGCTATGAATTATTGTTGTATTTTGATCAACATTGTCACAAAGTGATGTTTCATGCAAAAAAAAACTTGCGAAAGAACCTATGGAGTATTTTTGAACTTATGTTTATTCCTATCAGCATAAAAGTAAATACTGACCTGAGAAATAACAAGATATTGGTAAGAGCTAATTCAAGGGAAGTGGCAATTCATCGTTTCAGATGAATTAATTAAGTCGAGTTTAATTATCTGTGGATAGAATTTAGACCTGTAATTTGTTATAAGATATTATTCCATAATGATAGTAATTATTAAACTCAAATTAACATTTCTACGAAAAACAAGCACGTCTGGTGGAAAATTTTGTACATGGCTTCATCGAATTCTTTGAGTAAAATAATTTAATTATGCCACAACTGTATTGTAATTTATTTGTCCGTGATTTTGTTCAACATTTTCGTCAACAATAAAATTACTTTTGTATAAAATTTGCGTTAGAATACAAATACAATTTATTTACTATTAATTGTTTTTCGCGGAATATGACAATCATCAATTATATTCGGTGTTTCGAAGTAAGCAATAAAACAGAACTTCATTTCTAAGTATTCTCTTGTAGAGCCATCAAAGTCTTCATCAGTTATTTTTGAAATTATTATAACTCGTTGAATGTAAAGTTTTGAAGCTGCTTTTGATATCGCGTTAAATTTTAGCTATAATTAAAATTTAATGGACATACTGCCAAAAGCTAATTATTTATGTCGATATTATAATACCACAACTCAGTTAACTTTTGTGAATAAGATGTTAAGTGCGTTAAGAGAAACACAAAAGTGCCATGCAACGAGCAATGAAATGTGATATGAAATATTGTGTCTCGGCTTTGGAGGACGAATCTATTGATCCACTGCTGGGCAAAGGTGTTCTGTATATTGGCCACTCCGACAAATTTTGTAATGTATGCTCATACTAATAAAGATTTTATTTGTTTGAACGTGTTTCCCTTGATGAAAGCTACAGGCTATTTTACATAACATAACAGTCTTAAGAGCCGAGTAAATAGAAAAAAATTAGAAAAAACACAAAGTGGGAATCAACTCATAGCGCGAGTAAGGGAACCGCTGAAAAGGACTTGAACGACGAAATTTTAAGAAGTCGAAGGAAGAAGTCGTGGACATAAGCCAGTTTATTATACTAACGTTGATATAGATTAATTAATTGATAACCTGCAATTAAATCATGACAATAGATTGATGGAAACTAAAGTGAATAAATCATTATACACAATACTCCGCCATTCTATAGTTTCAACGTACCGCCTGTCGCATATAAATCTAATACTATGTTTAGGATTTGGCGTTAGACAGCTGTGAATATTGACATAAATCATCCCAATGCCCAGCCCGAGTGTTAGTGGGCTGGTTATGTGAGCGGATTAGACATAATATCGTACAAACTGTCGTAACCATTCCGACCTTTACTCCCAATGCGTCAATGCTGCATAGTGCTTGGAGCGCTCGATATGTTTAGCGATACCCTTTAGGTTCCCATTACGCCCATACTAGAAGGGAAATTGAGCTTCAGTTAACTAGTTAAATTGCCGTGCATTTTCTGGTAAGGAATAGGCCACCCGCTGTTTTCACATTTTTGTAGTAAAATAGTTTGGTCGAATTCTGTATCATACAAAAGTTGGTTGTTCCTGTTTCTTTGAGGGTATGAGTTAAAAATATCCACATTTTTCGCTTCATATTGTATTTCCGACTGCGTCCCGTCAGTAGTATTCTATAAAAAACTTCACTGCGCTTGTAGTTGTTCTATTGGATGCTAAGGACTGACACTATTGGGAGCATATTTCGAGATCATTTCACCTAAGTTCTCATCGTAAGATTTTATAGAATCATCATCATTATTTCAACCGAAAGACATCCACTGCTGGACATAGGCCTCCCCCAATGACGACGACCGGTCCTGTAGCTCCCGCATCCAGCGATTTCCCGCTACCTTCACCAGGTCGTAGGTCCTTCTTGTCGGGGGCCTGCCCACCCTGCGAGTTCCGATGCGCGGGCGCGTCGGTCCCATCGGGCATCGGTTCTATGAGCAAAGTACCCGCCCTACTGCCACTTAAGTGTTGTAATTTGATTATAGAATAGTCCGACAATAATAGCTAATTATTATCGCATTTTTTCATCAAAAATATAGCGAATTTTAACACCTTTACTCGGTGGTAGATCATAACATCGGCTGTCGGCAGAAGTTACCACCCACCAGACAAAGTCTTGCTGCCAAGCGATTCATGCGTGTTCGATTATCGGCATGATGTCTGGTGAAGCTGTACGGAGGACGGGTTGTTGTGTCGGGAATTCAGTCTTGGAGGATCTCCAGATCAATCTCCCTCTGGCACAGCATCGTTGGGCGTGTTGTTGGGTGTTATATTGCATCGCCTTGTTCAACTGCCTTCTTTTTTCCTATTCATTCAGCTTTTTTGAGTGAATAGGCTCTGAATAAACAAACGCGCTCTACCATCAACGATTGCATCACTGCTTGCTATCGGGTGGGATGGCGGTTAAGCACTAGTTTATAATTATATATATAAAAAAAAAACTATGCAGAGTATCACGATCAACAAAGGGCGTCTTAGCTGTATGAAAGCTAAATTATTCAGACTTCTGCCGTTTTATTTCAACATTCAAATATAATAAAACTGGTGTCATAAAACCGTCTTATGGAACCATGAAACGGGAACGTAAAATTTGAAAGGCGTGTATGTTAAAGGTCGTAAATTAAGTGGATTAATAAAAATTAAACACGCTATCGACAATAAACAAAGCAGGAGCAGAGTTTAAGAACGCTGAGTAGCGAAATTTGAAATTTTATAACTGTCGTTAAAGTGAAGGTTACGTTTCGAGTTGGCGTATGCCATTAACTTGTTTTATACACGAATGCGAAGCTAATTAAAGCAATCTAGCATGTTTTATTATGCTCTCAAATGTAGATAGACATAGTTTAATAATCTTCAGTGGACTTGACAAATGTGTCTTTAGAATAAATATTAAACGTTTGACCGCATGACAAAGTTGGGGCGTGCGGAAGGAAGTTTGCATGGCTCGTTTATTTGGCTTTAATTAAAGTTGATGTTACATTGTCGTATTAGTGCTTATGTACCCTTTTGGCGAAATGACTGTTAGGATTACTCTTTGTGAAATTAAAATAATTTATGTGTGTAAATTGTCTGGCCATGTAAATGTCAGTTGTTGGGTAGGGTGTGTGTATCATCACACACAGTAATAGAGTAATAATTAGTAAAATTGTTTTAAGATTCTGGTTGTTCAGTGTTTCATCATGTAGTTGTTGAGGTGTCTCGTCGAATTCAGCTCGACTGGGCAGCGTTCGGGAGGCTACGATACATCTTCTCGTCGTCCAAGATACCACAGTGTCTCAAGACTAAAGTCTTTGACCAGTGTGTGTTGCCAGTGATGACTTATGGAACTGAAACGTGGTCGCTCACAATGCGCCTCATACGAAGGCTCAGAGTCACACAAAGGGCAATGGAAAGAGCTATGCTCGGAATTTCTCTGCGTGATCGAATCAGAAATGAGGAGATCTGCAGTAGAACCAAAGTCACCGACATAGCTCTGCGAGTCGCTAAACTTAAGTGGCAGTGGGCAGGGCACATTGCTCGTAGAACCGATGGCCGATGGAGCAGTAAGGTTCTGGAGTGGCGGCCACGTATTGGAAGACGCAGCGTAGGGAGACCCCTAACAAGGTGGACCAATGACCTGGTGAAGGTCGCGGTAAGCCGATGGATGCGGGTAGCACAAGACCGGTCAGTGTGGAAAGCCTTGGGGAGGCCTTTGTCCAGCAGTGGACATTCATAGGCTGAAAAAGAAGTGTTTCATCAAAACGTAGGCGGTAGAAACAGAAGGTATTGAAGCTGTTAAGCTTTTAGGAATTTTACCTGAATCGTGGGTGCGTTTACAAACATTTAAACTCACAAACACAATCAGCTACTACTACTACCAATTACTTCATGGAAAGGAAAAGTTTTATTTTAATATTAGGTGAGACATCTGCGAATGCCAGCGTCCAATCGTAGACCTCATCCATTGCTTTCCTGATGATATTTGATAATCTGATTGATATTCTGGTATATGATAGTTACGGGCTAAATCGAAGCCCGGTATAGTCCTTTTTAATATTAAAGATCAGTTGTTATATAGTGTTGTTTGTTAGGAGATTACTCCTGTTTTTTTTAAGGATATGTAATATAGAACCTATTTTGTCCACATATTTTCTTCAAAACAAAACCTTTTTCCCCAGTTAAACCTTACGTTTACGGATCATAAACTGATATTCTCTCCATTTTTCTTTTACTCCGAGTTAAGCATAGTAGAGCAATATAAATAGCGCAGGGTACTGTATTTTTCGCGCGGCTCCGCTCGCATGGTCCTTTGGGCTTATTAGGGATTTGCTTTATTGCTCATTCACTTTAGACAAACTGTACTCTGCTGTTACCGGGGCCAAAATTGGGGCTTTTAGTACCGAGGCTAAAAATCCCAAAATTCTCTTGTAATTATGTGCTGCATTATGTGTTCTGCGGTAGTTTCCAGAGTTATCTGTGCAAATATTTTTTTTAAATACAATCATAAAAAGGGTTTACTTACTTCTTCTCTTGTTTTTTGAAATAATAACTCAATGATAAATTTTCTGTAGATGAACACCCTAGCCAATTGGGGATTACAGGCATCATGTTACATTATTTAAAAATTAAACATGTGATAGACCACATATAATTACTAATATGCCGATCTTTCAGGCCACAATGGTCTCCAAATTGTTGGAAAGTTTACTAGACCAGCACGTGGATAAACATGTCTGTCTAAATGACACGCAGTTCGCCTTTAGGCCGAGAGTGACTGAGTTAACCGAGAGTGTTATCCTGTGCCTCAAGCATACTGCACGCTCTGACTGTATGCACGAGTAGAAAGACCAGTGTATGCCTGCTACCTTGATTTACCGAAAGCGTTCGATCTTGTATCGTACGATGTTCTATGGAGTAAATTAAGGGATGAAACTTGTCTACCTAGGGAGATTGTGCTATTATTTATGCATTACATTCAATAGAATTTGGTAAGATGAACCGGCGCTCTCTCGGAGGAGTATAGGTTGGAATGCGGGGTGAGGCAGGGGGGACTGACCTCTCCCACGCTCTTCAACATGTAGGTATCGGCTGATCGATGAGCTCAGCAGCCGGCATCAGTGTCATATAGATGGAGTATGAGTGGATAACTTCATCTATGCTGATGCTATAGTGCTCCTGAGCCTTTAGATTTGTGTCTTACGGGGGCTCCTGAATATTTGTGAGTCCTATGCCACGGGCGAAAAAGTTTATTATTAGTTTACAGGCCATTCGTTTTGAACTATAACTTTTGTGATACAGCTCAAAATATAGTCGAGCAATTTAAATATATGGACTACTGAGTCACTGAGAACCCTAAGGACAGTGTTGATATTGAAAAGCAGCGTAGAGTGCTCTCTGATGTAACGTGTTGGCCCGTAGGCTTTCACATTGCACATGTTTGTCCGTTTATTATAGCTTTCTGACAATTTTTTTACATCTGAAACCTTTAGGTTAACTATACACGGCGAAAATACAGAAAGTTGCACTTTGCGGGTGCTGGTGGGGTTGGCGCGCCACTGCAGCGCCTCCACTATGTTTGCAACGGTTAATTCAGATAGCTTTATGGCCATCATGTACAAACTGTGCCCTCCTATTGTCCGGCGTATGCACAATAGTACCAACATCATCTTGCTTCAGCGCATTTTTTTTATATTTTGTTCACTAAAGTTGGGTGGAGTTTAAATTAAAACATTTAAAAAAACAGTCTTAGTATGTCTCTTGCGCGAGATTTCGAAACTAAGGATGCTATTATTATTATTTTATATTTTGATAAATATCGACCTTGCAAAGGCCCGTGACCCCGTCCGAGGCGTACGACGGGCCCAAGCCAACTCGCAGAGGTCCCTTAGGAAATTTTATTGGGCTCCAACCAACGATTATCCCTGTAAGTACTATACAAGTGCACTTAATGACACCCCAGTTGGTGTAGGACTATTGCAGGATATGCAACAAAGATACAGATTTGGGCTATTGGCTTGAGTGGCTAAAATGGACTGGTTATCAATTACTATGGAAGAAACATGTTTGCCCCTTGATCAATATTTTATACAATATGTAAAGATAATCCCGTCCGACCCATAAGGATAATAAAGGTTAGGGTAAACACATGACCAAATAAAATTTTACATAATCATCATAGTAACAATACTAATGAATTTTGAAAAAGGTAATCTGTTTTTCCCCGAATTAATTCCAACTTCCCCAAAATTTGCAAATTTTTTTATAAGTGACACATATGTATTAATTTACCTCCTTTTGAGAAATAATATTTATTTTTTCAGGGGGATTTTTAAAGTTTGGCCCGGCTTTGTGGCATTAGTAGAATCAGTTATCGATACCTAACAATACCTTCACGGATCGGACAGGGTTTTCTTTACATATTGTATATATACGCATAAATTGACAGGTTTGGTCCATTATTGAATGTGCTAGGCACCCCGCCTATTTTTCAACACATTCAATAATGGACCCTCATTAACTGTTGCTAGCATACAGTTAGGCAGCAACAAGGAGACATCATGTTCTGAAATAAGGAGTAAGCGGTAAAGGTATTTCCACAGTTTTCAGAACAATTCCAGAACCCCGAAGGGAGTCAAGATCTTTACGAGTACTTGAATAATTCTTTTCTCCGAGGACGTTTGCTCTTGCAAATCTTCACTAAAGTTGGCAGGAATGTGAAGGGATCTTCTGTTCCCCGTAATTTTTCAGAGGTGAGGGACAAGATTTCTCCCGGGAGATCGACTCTGTGGGGTCGTTACTGCCCAACAGCGTGCCATGCTGCCCCACGTTACTATTGATGCAAAAAAAAACTAAACTCAATTATAGCACCCATTTACTTTCTAATTATTTTTACACCAAGCTTTTCCACCAATATTTTCATTAAAAAAGTCGACAGGCATCACAAACTATTAAAATTTCTTGTCGTTCAAGATGCATTGCGGATTCTTGATGTACAACTTTAACGGCAAACTTCCGTCGAATGGTGCAAATTTTAGTTAACACTTCCAACAAACGCGCATTCCTCTAGCACGCTCGCGATACGCTACGTTTTTATTAACTACCCTCGTTTCAATTTAATGCAAACATTATTTTGTTACTTTACAACACTTCCCGAAGAGCGTTGAAGTTAGAATTTTAATTAGTTTTGTTTTTAAGTTCTAAGACGGAGGATAAAGGAAAACAGGAATACGAAATGAATTAGCTTCGGAAACATATTCTAGCTAGAGTAGTATCTTAACTTAGTTACCGGAGTTACTGATAGAAAGTCTTAGTAATTTGATTATCTGCATTACTCTGTGAGAGAGAGAAAATGCCTGGAAGGATGCCAGTATTAGATTTTTACAATGAGATTAAGTACTTTATTTGAGATGTTGTCTTGCGTGTCCCAAACAACATTAAAGGCGACTTGCTATAATTATTGTTGGATTGGAAACTTGCTTCTAGACCCCTTACTAAGAGTAAACACCTTAATTGAGCTCTAGAAACAATTTGACTTCATTTGGGCTAAATCATGCTAGCCCGTCATGCAAACCACAGTTTATCTCTCAGACTGGAATTTGTTTTTTCTTGCAACTTGCACAGACGCTACTATTTTGTTTACGGAAGTATTTTTCTTATCAGTCTTTTACAAAAATGATGTGGAAAGAGGTCTAGCTAGAGTATATTCTATTATAGATAAAGTATAGCGACTATCACATAAATTCATTTTCCACCAAATCGGTACACTGCGTTAATTTGGCGTATTATAGCCATTTCTGTCAAAAGTCAAAGAGAAACAGTCGTATCATCTCAGCCTTTCGCAGCTCACTGCTATACATTGGTCCTTCTGTGACTGCATCACAAGACCCTATTCTTCGCCTTCCGTATCCAGTCCGTTTCTGCCACCCTTTATAATGCTGTTTTCGCTCCATCTACATAGGAGAGGACTCATTTGCTCCATAGGCTACATAACCTGTCCACTGCCACTGCAATTTGCTTACTCTGCAAGTTGTTACGATACCCCTGGTTCTTTTCTATTTAATTTCGATTCTGATTTAATTCTTTTATGTAGCGCGTTGATGATATTTGTTTGTATGAATATGAATATTTTCACTGGTCTGGTCGTGCCTCGGAAAGCACGTTAAGCCTTTGGTCCCGGTTGCCATACGAACATCTAATAGCCGTCTTTACGGGTTGTTGAAGTCCTCAAAAGTCCAACAATTGATCTAACTGCAATGCTTTGATATCGCCTTCGGGTTTTGAAGGTCAGACGACAGTCGCTTCACGGAAAATTGTCGAAGTTTAGCCAACATCAGCAGTTAGACTGGTAAAGCGGATCCCAGATTGAGATGATGATAATGTAGCGAGTTAAATGAGCTTGCATTTATTAACCAACCCAACTGTTAGTTTTTTCGTTTCGGCACCGCATGCAAAAAGTTAATGAGATTATTAGTTAGTTTAGTTTTCCCCTTACTCCTTCAGAACTTCGCGAAAACACGCTTCAATTTGGATCGAATTCGGAATTGAACAAGACAGGTGAATTCATAATTCGTATGACAGCTGTATACAGTATGTTACGAAAACCCTGTCCGACCCATAAGGATAATAGAGGTTAGGTAAACACATGACCAAATATAATATAAAATTTTACGTATTCATCATAGTACCAATACAAATGAATTTTGAAATAATCTTTTTTTCCAACGAATTAATTCCAATTTCCCCGAAATTTGGTAATTTTTAAAAAGTGACAACACCGGTATTATTATGAGCGAATAGCGATGCGACCACGTGCCGCGTGTCCTGCCGCCCGCCCCCCGCGGTCGGCAGGCGAAGGGTGGTCAACGCACATTTAATAAGTTACCTCCTTTTGCGAAATAATATTTATTTTTTTTAGGGGGATTTTTTTTTAAGTAAAGCCCGGTTTTGTATGCATTAGTAGAATCAGTTATCGATACCTAACAACACCTTCACGGGTCGGACAGGGTTTTCGTAACATACTGTATACTGGTAATTCAAGTTGTTCATTAACTTGATAAACAATTCAATTCCCTGAGTTTAGTAATAGGTATTTTGCTCCAACAACTCACGCTACATTGCATAATATCATCACATATCGTGAAGAGCCCACAATTGTGTCAAGTCAAAGTAAATAAATCCTTACAAATTAAATTCTAAAAGTAAATAAAATTTGAGCTAACAGTGAAATAATTAATTAACATCGGGACTGTCTACCAAGAAACTAAGTTAATGTTTGTCTTTCCCTACCGAGTTCGAAGTTACATATAGACGAACAATTATTACCTGTTCATACCTATCCCAAGAAAGTTGTGCTTGTTCTAATAATATTGATTTAAGTTAGCTCACTATTAATGCATAACTTTTGGGTATACCCTTCTAGACAAGTTTCTGTTAGTATTGTTCAAATATTTATTGTGTTCGAGTCTATTTGGTCAGCTTGAATGTGAAAGTGATATCATTGGGATAGATATTTTTGAGGTTTTCGTGTTGAGCAGCTTGTACTAATTTTTCTGTCGTTTGAAATGGTTTTGATGGTTTGTGTTGCACTGTTTCTATTTTTGGGTAGTGTAGTGTTAATTTTCATAAGAATCCCAAAGAAAGCATCTTTCTACTTTTACCAAAGACTCTTCCACGCAATCTGTCGCATAGTAAAGTAGTACCTACTTAGATTTAACTAAACTTTCTCTTTTATAAAACAATGTAACCTACTAAAATGTAATTGTTTAGAAGGTTATTCGAATGTTAATAACCTAATAAACAATGGAAATATACTATACATATAATATAATATCATCAACTGCCTAGTATTTTCCTAACTATACGCCAACATATATTTTGAGGACGATAACATGTATTTTGTGGTTTCGATATATCCTGTACCAATTTTTACCATAGCTTGAAATGGTTCTTTTTTGATACTGAATGTTCCATTTTTGTACCATAGCTTTAAATCTTGTTCATTCTCTCGACAAAGATTGATTTAAGAAATTGAAATTTTTCTCCTCTGATGAAATAAATAAATATATACGGACAAATCACACAGATTGAGCTAGCCCCAAAGTAAGTTCGAGACTTGTGTTATGGGGTACGAACTCAACGATACTATATTTATAATAGATACATATATAGATAAACATCCAAGACCCAGGCCAATCAGGAAAGGATCGTTTTCCATCATGACCTGGCCGGGAATCGAACCCGGGCCTCCACGTCGCAGGCAGGTGTGTTGACCGATGCGCCACAGAGGACGACGAAATTATGACTCACGTGGAAGCACGTGAGTCATAATTTTTAGAAGATTCAAGGATATTTTACAGAATTTCCTGCTTACTTTTCCTCTGTACCACGAACATCATTACGCTTTTGTTAACCTGTATTCAATAAACACTGCATGTGAGCATTTGTTTGTCCGAACTGAAGGCGAATCTGTTTTGTACAAATTTCCTGCAACCTAATTGCGTAAAGTACTATTACTATCAATAGGGATGTATCCAAGGTATGAAAATCAAAAAAATAATTAGTCCGTCTTACAGATAATAAAAAAAAATTAAGACCCGTATTTTTTATTTTGTCGTAATTACCAAAAATTACTGAGATATAGCGTATTAAAGTTACAGACTGGGGGCTAATTACGTCACGCCGTTCTATATTTTGCACCATGGCGTGACGTCATGCGACATTTCAAATCAATATATCTTCCTAAGTATTTGAATAAAAGAAAAAATAAAAAATACGTGTTCAATATTTTTTATAAAGCTATCTGACGGATATTAAATTATTTTTTAGGATACAAGTCAATTTGAATCAATTTTTAAATATGTATATTGCTTATCCATTGCTTGCATATAGTCAAAAAATGTGTCTACTCAACGACGTAAACAACCTAATGAATGATGTTGAACTGTTACTGAAACCCATTGCTACTGATAAAGTGTTACGCAATTATCCTGCTATTCATTTCTTAGCTTTTAATTTAACGTTTATATTGTATATGGCCTGAAACGATTAAACGAAATGGATTTGAAGTAATCAACTACTAACAGTGTTATTAATGCTTCTGTTTGTTTGTTCATAATTTACTTAGATTTTTTTTTGAATCAGGTCCATTTTCTGAAATTTATCTTCATTAAAAAGTTGATGTTCACCTATTTCATAATGATTTTAACTTTTGAATGCTCTATCTCACAACATAACCATATTATATGCACATTATCCTAGTGCCATTGATCTATTTATATAAAAGCATTTAAAGCCCGTAATGGGTTCCAGCACTTCACTAAACCTCCATTTACTCGTTTGTTGCAGCTCTCCATCAATGTAAACAGAAGAGCAGCCAACAACGGCTATTGTGTGCATACTAATAAAACTTTTTATACAAAAACATTCGCAACAGCGAGCCATAACATAAAATCATAACCCGTCTACTGCAGCGGGCATATACCGTTCCGTATTTTAATGACGGATGACAAACAAGTCATATCGCCCGCGTACCAACGAGGGGTACCGCGCTTAGACACAGTATTTTATACAGTAGGTGGTATACGAACATATGGTTCGCTATAATCGTAAAATTTTATCGCTTTCGATGCTGAAATGATACACGAAACAATCTAAATTATAGCGGGCGGCGTGTCCCTGGCATCGGGCCAGTGTATTGGTAATGACAGGGCTTATCCAATTTGTAACGATATTTGTACGAAAGGTTTGACAGCTACCGCGTCTGGACCTTAACTGCTGACGTCAAAATATCAAATATTGTTGTGAATTGGGACCGTCGTATGTTTGGTTATACTTTAACATGTAGGTATAGTTATGGTGTTGTTGACGTAGTCTTGTTTATTTTTAAATGTAAATTTATTTATTTGCACACGTTTCTTAATTTCGCTATTATACTATTAATACTACGCAGAACTATTTATGAATAATTAAAACAATCATTTATATTCCACAGTATGTACCATAATCTTATAAAAAAAAGTGTGTAAGCAATTAAAGGAAAGTAATTTATTGAATTCAGTAGCTTCTCCTTGACGACCTCTGTGGCGCAGCGATCAACACGTCTGCCTGCGACGTGGAGGCCCCGGGTTCGATCCCTGGTCGGGTCATGATGGAAAACGATCTTTTCCTGATTGGCCTGGGTCTTGGAAGTTTATCTATATATGTATCTATTATAAATATAGTATCGTTGAGCTGGTATCCCGTAACACAGGTCCCGAACTTATTTTGGGGCTAGCACAATCTGTGTGATTTGTCCGAAAAAAAAAAATGCTTTAATAAAGACGATCTCCTTATTACGGTTATCATGTAATTTGAAATAACCTTAAAATCAAAATCAAAATTCAATAGTCATTTATTCAAATTAGGCTGAGAATCGCACTTTTGTTACAAAAGAGAGTCCAAAAGGTAATATTATATATTTTATAATTATATTAGTTATAAATAATATTAGTGTTTTTGACAGTCTCCGTAGCGTAGTGGTAGCGAACGCGGCCGCTGCACAAAGAGGCGCGGGTTCGATTCCCGCGTGGTGCAAATATTTGCATGCATGAATATGAATATTTGCTCTGGTCTGGTCGTGCCTCGGAAAGCACGTCAAGCCGTTGGACCCAGTTGCCGTACGAACATATAATGGCTGTCGTTACGGGTTGTTGGAGCCCTTAAAAATCCAACAATTGCTCTAACTGCAATGCTTCGATATTGCCTCGGGTTGTGACAGACGGGAGTCGCTTCAAGGGAAAATATCGAAGTTTAGCCAAAATCAGCAGTTAGACTGGTAAAGCGGACCCCAGACTCCAAAGCTGACAAAGGCTTCGGATGCGACTGGGATTAACGCTGAGTGTGTTTGAGTTGTGGTGTTAATTAATTAGTACCTGCGAATATTATTAAAAATAAGACATTAAATACTTTTCTCTCATTAAAGTTGTAAATAAACTTGCTGGATCGTGCTCCGATCAAATTACGATAAAATACAATTTTAAAAAGTTTTAAACTTTATCTAGAACGCCAGCTTAAAAGGTTTGTAGTGATTTCGCGGCGGCTACCTATATTTCTTATACCGAGTAGCCACTTTTATTGGCAAGTGAGGCGGGCTAAGTATACTACTTTACGCCTATATTGCTCGGCCGACGACGTCGTAAGAAAACTTGCTCCCGGCCACTGATCTCTCCTTATCAAAACACTAGAGCATAGCCCTGGGTGTTCTAAGTAAATAACAAAGTTGACTTTTTTATATGGAGTTGTAAATTTTTTGTCGGAACGATGTTATTCCAATGTATGAGATACTATTATTGATTTCGGTTTGCTATTTTGTTGTATGCCCTTTGTTTGACCGATCCACATACTGTTTTCGTTGGCGACCAGACCTGAAGAAATTCTTTTTTTATTCTTATCGAACATTAAAGGGTGTATCTGACATCGACGCACAAACGAGTACCATGGTTCCAGTACATGATTCTGAACCCCTTAGTGGTGGAATTCTTCGTCAGCTTTTTCATGATTTAAAAAATAATATATGTCGTTTTTTTCACTTTAGACCGTTCATAATTGCTATACTTTTATAACCCAATATCATTTTAAAGTAAAAAATAATTAATTCGCTAATTATACAAAAAAGCGCAATGAAAACAAAATTCGAAAAACTATCTTATCAGCTGATTTAATAGAGTTCATATCAGGGATCAACGTCATACCTACAAACCAGCACGGCGGCACGCTTGCAACGTTCAAAGACTTAGCCGACACTTTTTTTTAAACACTGTGAATTCTGTAACCGTTCATTAACGGCATAAATGACTATCATAATTTTATTAGTGGCATCCGGTCTAGCCTTTTCGCGAAGTTTGCGTTACGATGTTAGATACACTCTGTATATTCAGTATGTGTTTCGTAAGTCTAAGCAATGCGAAGCGAAATAAGAACTTTGGACAAGTTTTGAGGCATGATCTAAAGACAGCAGGCTGGACATAGGCCCAAGGATCACCAGCCCACGACAGCCGGTCCTGCGCCTCCCGAATGCGAATTCACCAGGTCGTCGATCTACCTCGTCGGAGGCCTACCCACGCTACGTTTTCCGGTCTGGTCGCCAACGAAACAGTATGTGTGAGTGGATTGGTCAAACAAAGGGCATACAAAAATAGCAATTCGAAATCATGAAAGGTACATATCTCAAAAAATTTCATTAAAAATATATAGTTGATGTAATATCGGCGTTGGTGTGAAAAAACGACGTTATTTTGATCTAATAAAATATAATAACGAAAAACATTAGCACCATCCTAATGGCAAAAAAATCACTGTTGTACTCTCATAAAAAGGGCCCTAATCGCTTTAGTTAAAGTGCATCATAAAACAACGCCCCTACAGTTTTTCGATAGCGAAAATGAACCGCAAGCCATCAAATCTGCACTGATGATTAACCCCCAAGTCGCCATTAAAAATAGATAAAACAAAATATTGTTGGAGCCCGGTCCCTAAGGAACCGAGCACGTGACGTCGACACGCGCTTGCTAGCAATTCAATTACCTATCTACTATTCTGGTCTAGGTACACATTTCTGCAATAAAACCAAATTACTATGAGACACCGAGTAGTAGAGGGTTATTTTCAGTAAGATTAGAATTTTATATTCAGAATGTACAAATTAATCTGTAGGTATTTGGCTAAAATCGATTCCCAAGATAGAAAATCGATTCTTATTGTTCTATAGAAATCTAATTACGCAATATACCTATATATGTATATGGCTAAATTCTGAGAACATGTTTTAATAAACGTATTTTGTATCATACGTTTTTAAGGTTCCGTAGTCAACTAGGAATCCTTACATTTTTCAATCATTACATACTTACCTTTAGCACTAGTACGGTGGTAGGCCATAACACCGGCCGCCGGCAGAAGTTACCACCCACCAGACAAAGCCTTGCCGCCAAGCGATTTGTCGTGTTCCGGCATGATGTCTGGTGAAGCCGTACGGAGGACGGGTCTGAGCAGTTGTGTTGCGATGTGTGCCGGGTAGGATGCGCCAAATGTTGTTGTGTTGGAAGTTTGGTCGTGGAGGGTCTTCAGATCAATCTCCCTTTGGCGCAGCATCGTTGGTCGTGTTGTTGGGTTTAACATTGTATCACCTCGCTCAACTGCCGTCTTCCTTCCTATTCGCTCAATCTGAGTGAATAGGTTCTTAATAAACTAGCGCGCTTTACCATCAACGATCGCATCACTGCTTACCATCAGACGGGATTGCGGTCAAGCGCTAGTTTAAAATTATTAATAATAAAAAAATAAAATAAAAAATAGCATTCCATCAAATTCATAATAATTTTCCTATACTCATATAGTAATTGAAAAATTGTACAAAGTAACTTCTGAACTAAGTTTGTAATTTAAGCATATATATGCAAGCTTTTTTTTTTATCTTAGGTTACATATTTTGTTGTTCGGAACATACCTTCTTTCAAATAAAAAAGTTACATTAAAATCGATGTTTCTTTTAAGTTAAATCAAAATTACCACCAAAATTTTAACATACATAACCCGTCTAGTTTGTATAAATTAGTAACCCAATTACTCGAAAGACGGCGCTGTATTTTGGATTGTTAAGATTTTTTCTGAGTTTATGAGATTGGGACGGCTATTTAATATGTACTTGGAATCTATAACTCTTTCTTTAGTTATCACCGGTTTTTGTGGGCCGGATTTTAGGATTTCGTACTTAATATGTCAACTCAATGTAAAAAATAGCCTAATTTTTTTTTATCTCTTATTTAAATCACAATGGGGTCAGTTATGGCTAACGGGAAACTACAGAACCCTACACTGAGCGTGCTCCGACACGCTCTTAGCCGGTTTTTTTTATATTTACTTTAGTTCTTTTTTATACTTTTTTCTTCCCCTTAACATACAACTCCGAGAGCGCTGAAAAACGTTATAAGGTAAGTAAAAAAAACGTATGTTTTCCCCATGAAACAATTTCGCTGAATTTCCCCTCTATAGGTATTAACGAGGTAAATAATGCAAGGGATTTTAATCAGCACAATGTACATGACGTGCCAAACAACACCGAATTAATTTTGCATTCGGCAATCTAGGGATGCAACGCGGCAGCAGCTGCCGTGACACATACTGACCGATTTGATATGCACCCTTCCAGTGTGTCTAGCCTGTCATATTCTGTGCTTATATTTCGATCTGTATCCCTTGAGGGTGGTTATCAATATGTACAAATTTATTAGACATCTATAGATCAATAACTCTGAAGATATTATAGACAGATAGATCTGGTTTGACTGAAAGCTTTGTAGAATAATATAGTGGTAGATATAGGTCTTCGTTTCAAGATTTCAATAATGTACTTTTCGTATGTTCGCTTTTATCCATTTTTGGAACAATTTCATTTTGCTTAGTGTCACTAATTTAATAGAAATTACATAAAATATAATATATCATTTTAAGGTTTATTGGTTTAGTCAAAAGCCCTTCAGCGTAGGTGTAGGATTTTTTGATTTAGTTTCAGTGTGAATAGAATTAGGAGAGGCAATTATTTTATTATGCTGTTTTTGTTACCATTTTTGTAATGTTTGGAGGCCACATCCAATATGTACCGATGGCCCGGTGAAAACTGCAGGAATCCGCTGGATGCGAAAATCACATTGTCGGTCAAAGTCGCGATGCTTGAGATAGGCCGATGTCCGTAAGGGGACGTGTTTGCTAAAAATGCTCAAAACCCAAAGTCGTTACGAATATTTCCATCTGACGATTATTCAATACAAATAAATAGTCTTATCTCTTCAAAACCTCAAGATCATGTGATATACTACATTATTTTTTATTTATGCAAAACCCAAAACACGTGTCCAGTATTTTTAAGTAAATAATATATGTCAAAATTTCAAAAAGACATTTTCATAATGTCTTTTTGAAAACCACAAAGTTATGAGCTTGCTAAAGTAAAAGTCTGCTTCACCTATTGCGCGCGCGCAAGATCTATCGTAAGCCGCGTGACGCGCTCGGTAACCATACTGCAACAATTTCTAAATGTATTTGGGAAAAAATATAACACCGTGTAAAAATGAATGGAATTGATTCAGTTGCTTATTCTGAACAAACTATGTTCAGATTTCGCTTAAACAAAAAATAACGTTGTATACATATAATATGACGAAGATGATTTTTTTTTTAAATCACAGATTGAGCTAGCCCCAAAGTAAGTTCGAGACTTGTGTCATGGGATACTAACTCAACGATACTATATTTATAATAAATACATATATATATATAAATATCCAAGACCCAGGGCAATCAGGAAAAGATCGTTTTTCATCATGACCTGGCCGGGGATCGAACCCGGGGCCTCCACGTTGCAGGCCAGGTGTTGACCGCTGCGCCACGGAGGACGAGTAAAGGTAAGTGTTTACATAAAAGTATGCAGTGGTAAGATGTATCTTCTTATATATCGCACGATGTGACAAGCGATACGATGGTAATACGATGGCAATGTGCGGTGTACCACGTGACTTTATACAATATAATGCGACGCGAAAATCGCAGTGTCGCGTCGCTTGGCGCTGCAAGGTGAGATGTACTGTAAAATGTGCCTTATATATACGAGCATTGCGAAGTTTGCTAGCTTATTATGGGTCCTGCTAGGTCCTGTGAGAGTTACATTGACACAATATCCAGTGAAAGTACCTACTTTTCATGTATTTTAACAGGTGATAAAACTGATGGTATTCTAGAGAAAATACGTTTTTGACTGTCTACACAAAAGTATGTAGTGATTATGTACGATACGAGTGTGTGAAAAACGTCTTATATAGGAAAACTCGTATGATATTAGTTTATCTTTCTAAGTATATCTTGAACACCAATGACTGATTACAAGGTGAAGGAAAACATCTTGAGGAAACCTAGACTGTTTTTTTTTTTTAAATAATTATAAACTAGCGCTTGACCGCAATCATGCTTAATGGTAAGCAGTGATGCGATCGTTGATGGTAAAGCGAGCTAGTTTATTAAGAGCCTATTCACTCAGAAAAACTGAGCGAATAGGAAGGAAGACGGCGGTTGAGCGAGGTGATGCAATGTTAAACCCAACAACACGACCAACGATGCTGCACCAAAGGGAGATTGATCTGAAGACCCTCCACGACCAAACTTCCAACACAACAACATTAGGCGCATCGTACCCGGCACACATCGCAACACAACTGCTCAGACCCGTCCTCCGTACGGCTTCACCAGACATCATGCCGGAACACGACAAATCGCGTGGCGGCAAGGCTTTGACAGGTGGGTGGTAATTACGCTTAATCCTTCTCTGTATGAGAGGAGCCCTGTGCCCAGCGGTGGGACGATAAAAAGATTTTGATGATGGATACAATATTGCGATTTAAGCTTTATGACTCGGTTGGGGTATATTAGCTAAGTTGAAGACGGAAGTAGGTAGGTAGTAGTACTCATGAGGACATACTCGATTAAAAGTATTTTTTGAGCCAAACCGCTACGTAAGTCCAGACAAACAGACAAGTTACTCTTTACTTATATGTTTTTTTTATTTATACCTAGATAATATAACGCTAAAAAGTTAAAGTTGCACGGAGTTGCAAGAGGAGGTATAAATTAATAATTCTTAATTCTTTTTGTTTTGTGTAAATTACATGACTAGATATTCAACATAATGTAAATTGTTTTATGAATAAATATCGTTCTTGTATTGATACAATATTCAATAATGTGTTAAGTTACTCACTTTATAGAAGCGCTAACCTTCATATAGCGTTTGCAATTTACTAGGGAATGACGTCACTGAAATGTAATTTATGAAAGTATGTAGGTGTGTTTTCCTAGAGAGCGTTATTGGCACTATTAACTAAATTCCGCTGGCATGATTTTGATTACAGTTACGTGCCGGCCTCCACTATTCTGGGAAACCTACCAACTACCTGGATATACCTAGTGCTCTCCAAAATTTAGTTAATATTTTTTCATGAATTAACAACTGAACTCAGTTATTTTGTCCTAAATAATAATTATGTGACCTCTTAGAATATTCTACCATTTTTAAGGTATAATGTTTCATCAACACTGAATTGGAACACACTGGAGGCAGGTAGCTGGTAGGTTGTTTATCATTGAATACCGACTTACTGTTTCTACATGTTTTTGTCATAATTGTCTTTGCAGAATACGAATCTAAACTGAACATATGATGATGAGATCTGGGGAATATAAAAAATAATAATTATGAAAAAAATTAATAAAAAGGGCAGGTATAGCGGTTTGTTAAATTCATAATATAATACTGTATTACTTGATTAGATCTATTATGGAGATGATCAGTCCAAAATTATAGTCCCGGAAACGGTTAGTTCCAAGGTGTAATGATTTTTATTTTCATGCTCTGCATCCTTAAATATGACCACAACTTTCTGATACACATTGATTATTCAACAGAAGAGTTTCCAATCAATATTATTATTGTTTTTCTTTTATTCATATTTTGTCCCACTGATGGGTAAAACGCCTCCCGTTTTTCCTTCCAAACCTCCCTATCTTGAGCGAACTCTGGCCATGTTGGTCCCGCAATCCTACCTTGACTACAACGTTCTTCAGGCGTCCAGTACCTAAGTGACGATCTTTGCCCTTCTCTATGACGTGTCCGGGCGATACGTCATCTGAATGTACTCCCACTTCAGCCTGGCTGTTCATCTCCAACAATCATTATATTATGAATATTTATTTCCTCAGGCACAATAAATAACTGTAGATCTGATTCATTCACAGGAAAATGAGAAACGTAGAAAATTAACATTATAAACCATAATGACTCGTTATGTTAAGTGAATTTTTGGGTTAAACAAAACGCAAATTAATTCGCGGGACCCAAACATTACGCTGAATCCGACGAAACGATCACGAATAATTAAATTTGGCACTGTTATAATAAAATTAAAAACGTATAACACAAGTGAATGTCGCTTAATGAGGCTTCCGATGTGAAATAACATTTGAATATAGTGAAAATATTTCAATTTTATTTAACGTAAAGTAGCATAAACGGGTGTGTGGTCGAAAATTTGCTAGTGTTGCCATTGCATTCGAATCATCGTTTCCGTTAATGCAATTACCGGTTATCGTTACATTAAAACGTTTATACCGCGTAACTGTTTAAATGCGCATTATTTAGTTGACATTTTGGTGGTTTTACAAACAGGCATACCTAATTATATCGATTTTATGTTCTTAATAATCATCTGCCAAACTTTTTCCCAGCTATGATTGGATTAGCATACAGTCAAAACGAATGTAGAAGAATAACAGTATTTAAGATGGAGCTACTGCCTATTTGACCTCTACAAAAGTCTTATTTTATTTTTTTAATATTTTATTAATTAATTACGCAACATCAACATCGAAATATTTATTTCAAAGAAACCCATTACTGGCACTTTTGAATTGTCAAAGGGATCGCTTAGTTAGTAAGATGAAGCTATTTTCCCATTCCAAAGCGTAGGACTCTATAGAGAAGACTGAGCAAGATCCCCCACGGGCATTGTTTTAAAATCATAAAATTATTACAAAATATTTGATTACCTATATCTTTCATGTTGAACTTATACATGTGAAAACGTGCCAGGTTACCTATAATTCATATAATTCAGTAGGATTATATGACCTTGTAGGGATTTGTATTAATGATTTTAATGATTAAAATTGACATTTTATGTTCGTCATCAATGATATTAAAAATAATATGATCCGCAAAAAATCATATTAAAAGTTCAACAAAGAGCTTTTATTGCATTATTACGACCGTATATGAGCGCCAGGATAACAAACTATATTAAAATAGTGACTTATTAGTCGTATAATACAAAAATAGAGTGAATTTATTACGCTGGGAAAATACAGAGTGGAACTTACAGAAAGTTATTTGTGATAATTTGAGTCTTAATGATCTTCTGTACATAATTTACTAAGACATAATTACGAACTTAGAGACGGCAGAGGAGACGAGCTTAGCAACCTGTCAACGTCATACATAATATTGCTTGGTAGTAAGCCTTACTGTACGATATTAACAAGTATTGTTTAATATCAAGAATATTGTTTCAGTCTTGTAACAAGACAGGTTTATAGACGAGATAGTTTAGTAAATTGGACGTGGAAGGATTTCCTCAGGCCTCTTTTCCTGGAACGATATACCTACCTACATACCTATTGAATATCTATCGTTGTATTTTCCTTGACTCAGAACTGCCTCAGTAATTGCTAAGTTTTGGAAAGAAAACTAAGCTTGGTTGCTAAAACTGCTTTATTAAGCGACTTCAAAAAGGAGGAGGTTACTCAATTCGACCTATATATACAGTATGTTAAGAAAACCCTGTCTGACCCATAAGGATAATAAAGGTTAGGTAAACACATAACCAAATATAATATAAAATTTTACGTAATCACCATAGTACCAATACAAACGAATTTTGAAATAATCTTTTTTTCCAGCGAATCAATTCCAACTTCCCCGAAATTTGGTAATTTTTAAAAAAGTGACAACACCGGTATTATCATGAGCGAATAGCGATGCGACCACGTGCCGCGTGCCTTGCCGCCCGCCGCCCGCAGAAAAGTGCTTACGCACATTTATTAAGTTACCTCTTTTTGCGAAATAATATTTAATTTTTTAGGGGGATTTTTTTAAGTTTAGCCCGGTTTTGTATCCATTAGTAGAATCAGTTATCGATACCTAACAACACCTTCACGGGTCGGACAGGGTTTTTTATGTTGTTCGCGGATAACTTCGTTGTTTATGAACCGATTTTGATAATTTTTTATTTTGTTGGAAAAAAGATATTTCCAAGGTGGTCCCATGATAAGGACATCAGGATCTGATGATGGAAGTTCAGGGAAATTAAGGCAACTTTCAAAAATCGTAGGAGCGACTAGTGCATTTCTTAGTATTTTCATTGAGTATTTTAAAGCACTATAAATTAATAAAGGTCTGGAGTAGATCTGATGATGGAGCCGGGAGACAGTCGAAGGAACTCTTCAATAATTCACAGCAGCTGCCTTGTGTTTGGGCTTGATTAATTTATATAATCCTCGGTGGTAGGCCTCACCATCGGCCGCCGGCGTAGTTACCACCCACCAGACAAAGTCATGCCGCCAAGCGATTCGTCGTGTTCCGGCATGATGTCTGGTGAAGCCGTTTGGAGGGCGGGTCTGAGCAGTTGTGTTGCGATGTATGCCGGGTACGATGCGCCAATTGTTGTCGTGTCGGGAGTTTGGTCGTGGAGGGTAGCGGGATCCGAAGCACGGTTTTACCGCGTACATCGAGGGACTGGAACAATCTGCCGGCGGCGGTGTTTCCGTCGGACTATAATTTGAGTGTCTTCAAGGCTAGAGTGAATAGGCTCTTAATAAACTAGTGCGCTTTACCATCAACGATTGCGTCACTGCTTACCATCAGGCGGGATTGCGGTCAAGCGCTGGTTTATATTTTAATAAAAAAAAAAAAAAAAAAAAATTTCTATTGATAAGAACTTTACACCTAGATGGATTGTGACTGTACTCCTCAAAGGTTTACAGTAGCTACTTTGTGTTTGGACTTAATCCATTTATATTGATGTGAATTTTGCACCCATTGGGATAAAATAATGGTCTGCAGTAAATCTGATGATGAAGACCAGAGGCAGTCGAGGGAATTCTTCAAAATTGCGGGTAAAAATTAAAATAAACAAAATTACGTCGATTCCCAACTATATTTGCGTCAGCTTCCAGTCTAAGCGGATGCAACTGAATACATAATACTTTTCACAACTAAAAAGTGTAAAAAACTATCCTATCAGCTGATTTAATAGAGTTCATAGCAGGGGTCAACGTCACACCCACAAACACGCGCGGCGGCCCGCTTGCAACGGCCGAGCTGACACATTTTTTAAAACACTGTTATTTCTGTAACCGCTCATTAACGATATAAATGACTATCACAATTTTATTAATGGCAAGCGTTGTAGCCCTCTCGCGAAGTTTGCGTTACGATGTCAGATACAGCCTGTATGTTATTTACTTCGAATAGCAGCATAGCTAAATATTATCCTACTTCTAATAATTCTATTAATATTACAAATGCGAAAGTTTGTGGGGTTGAACATTTATTACTCACGTCCACTGAACTACACGTCAAGTGGACAACACGTCAACTGAACCAAACGTTAACTGAACTATGGCATGCCACATCAAAGGGCATCTTTCTGTTACTGAATAAAATCCAAATTGGATCAGTATTTCCAAAGTTTACCTCCTATTTTCCAATCTCGTTTAAATTATCTTAAAATTGTTGGTAACACTTTAACGCTAAAGCGGTTAAAGGGATTTGGATGAATTTTACACATGGGAAGATCATGACCTGAATTAGGACATAGAAAACCTTTTATCCTCATATTCTCATGGGTCCGATACTTACTTGAGTGAATCTGAAGGGTGCAGATAGTGTATCCTTTAGTTCAGATAAAACACACTTGCATGCCTTCATTATCAACCCTTTCATCGTCCCACTGCTGGGCACAGGTATCCTCTCATACAGATAAGGATTGAGCGTAATCACCACGCTTGCTCAATGCGTGTTGGCGATTTCAGACCTAAAGTCCAGGTTTCCTCAAGATGTTTTTCTTCACCTTCAGTCATTGGTGTCCAAGATATACTTAGAAAGTACATATAACTTTAGAAAAGTTATATTGGTACTTGCCAGGCCTGGAATCGAACCCGCGCACTCATACTTGAGAGGCTGGTGTTTTATTATTATTATTTCAAGTTAAACAAATATAAACTATATGTCAATTCAATTAGATTGATTTCAGTGACTAGCATTAATGCATTTATAAAATGTATAAAGTTGTAGCGTAAACACATTATTGTGTAAGATGTAAAATTGTTCCATTTAAATTAATGGAACAACTTTACATCATTTTTTGTTTACATTTTAAGTGATTATGTTGTCAATCAGAACTAAAGTCGCGAACATAGCCCAGCGGATTAGTTCTCAGAAGTGACAGTTGGCGGGGCAGTAGAGCCGATGGCCGATGGGGCAGAAAGGCTCTTGAAAAGCGACCTCGTATCGGCAAGCGCAGCGTCGGACGCCCACCGACTAGGTGGTAAGATGACCTGACCAAAATCGCAGAGAAGCACTGGATGCAGGCCACGTCAACCTGTTCTTTTTAGAAATCCTTGGGGAAGGCTTTTGTCTTGAAGTAAACTTCATGTGGCTGAGATGATAATAATGATGTCGTCAATGCAGATTAGATACAAATCTCTTAAAACGAAAAGCAGAAATCGACTACATAATGAAATTTAAAATAATAGTAAAATATTTTTATCAATTAGCTGAAATTCAAACATCGATGTTGTTATCAACGACGAACTGATTCGAGTAGCGAAAAATGAAACGAATCGTTGTACCAATTGCATTAATTCAACTGCATAAAAATCAGCCAATTATTCAAATTGGGAGCGCCATGGACCGAAGACCGTATCAATGAATATTAATTGTTTTCGATCGCAATAAAAAAAGAGAGAAATAAACTGAAATAACTGAATAATCGAGTAAGATTGCTTACGTAGACAATGGTAATTTAAATTGACAATTATTATTCATTGCTATTACGTGTTTCTTGTCGTTAGTTGTTTTCACGTAATTTCCCTATAGGACTACTTTCGAAGGTTTAAATATTTTTTATATGTAAACAATTTTCAATGCTTGTTTCCATCAAACTAAGGTCTGCGTCAGTTAAATAGATTTAACACAAATGTACAGAAAATAAGTTATTTTAAATTAAATTATGATTAAAGATTTTCATTATTCAATTGAACTTGCCTGTATCGACCTTTTTAGATAACTTAATCTCATTAATTTCGCAAATAGCTATATGATTAGATTGCTAAATAGACGAACAATTAGGGTTAACTTACTTTTGACATCTCTGCCTACCTGTATACATGTTTAATCCATACTAATATTATAAATGTGAAAGTGTGTTTGTTTGTTTGTTTGTCCTTCCTTCACGCCGTAGCTAAGCAATCAATCGACCTGATTTTTGGCATACAGTTAGTTGAAAAGATGGAGAGTAACATAGGCTACTTTTGGTCCTAAAAAAACATAAATTTCCCAAGGGAGATTACTGGAATATTTGTATGTGTACACCAAATATCCTAATATTATAAATCGGAAAGTGAGTTTGTTTGTTTGTTTGTTCCGCTTTCACGCCGTAACTACTAAGCCGATTGTTTTGAAATTTTGCAGACGTAAAGTTAGAAGAACTTTACACCTAGATGGATTGTGACTGTACTCCTCAAAGGGTTACAGTAGCTACTTTGTGTTTGAACTTAATTCATTTATATTGATGTGAATTTTGCACCAATTGGGTTAAAATAATGGTCTCCAGTAAATCTGATGATGAAGACCATAGGCAATCGAGGGAATTCTTCAAAATTGCGGGTAAAATTAAAGTTAACAAAATTACGTCGATTCCCAACTATATTTGCGTCAGCTTCCAGTCTGAGCGGATGCAACTGAATACATAATACTTTTCACAACTAAAAAGTGTAAAAAACTATCCTATCAGCTGATTTAATAGAGTTCACGGCAGGGGTCAACGTCATACCCACAAACACGCGCGGCGGCACGCTTGCAACGTTCAAAGGCCGAGCAGACACATTTTTTTAAACACTTATTTCTGTAACCGCTCATTAACGATATAAATGACTATCACAATTTTATTAATGGCAAGCGGTGTAGCCCTCTCGCGAAGTTTGCGTTACGATGTCAGATACAGCCTATATGTTATTTACTTCGAATAGCAGCATAGCTAAATATGATCCTACTTCTAATAATTCTATTAATATTACAAATGCGAAAGTTTGTGGGGATGAACATTTATTACTCTTTCAAGCAAAAACTACTGAACAAATAATTTATAAGCAAGATAAACATACTTATAGAATAAACTAGCTTTCCGCCCGCGGCTTTGCTCGCGTGGAGATCGGTTATATCGCGCTTTTAGATTTCACTCGTGAATATAATTTTTTTCCGGCATAAAAAAGTAACCTATTATTTAATCGGGACTTCTAACTTTATCTCTGCAAAATTTCAAAATAATCGGCTTAGTAGTTACGGCGTGAAAGCGGAACAAACAAACTCACTTTCCGATTTATTTGTTTGTTCCGCTTTCACGCCGTAACTACTAAGCCGATTGTTTTGAAATTTTGCAGACGTAAAGTTAGAAGTCCCGATTAAATAATAGGGTACTTTTTTATCCCGGAAAAAAATTATATTCACGAGGGAAATCTAAAAGCGCGATATAACCGATCTCCACGCGAGCGAAGCCGCGGGCGGAAAGCTAGTATACTATATACAGCCTTTGCAAAACAACTTACACAGAGTTCGTTCTACTAGGTAACTAGGCATTTGTACCTGAACACCGTTCCAGAACCAACTTTTGTACCCGAAATGGTACCTTTTTATACTATTGTGTACCACCTTACAGGGGTACACAGTACCGTAGTTTTCATTACTTACGATTAGCGTACGGTCACCAAATTTAACCTCAATGTAACGTAGTAATTTTGTAAAAAGCCGTTTGTAATTAGTAAAAAAAAAAAAAAGACGTGTGGCACTCGGGGACTGCCGCGGTAAAGCTATTGCATAGCATTTTGTATCAATTTATGCAATTATAATTATTTATTTATTTTATTTATGCAGTATTTCTTTTTCTTTGATATTAATTCAAGTTACACTTTTTGAGCGTGGTGACCGATAAGAAAACAAATTTTTCTTTTATTATATAAATAAAAAGTTAATATTATTTAAAATATTTTTATTATTTTACAATACATGTGGGTTTTATTACCTTACAGTAGCTGTTGGTTATTCAGGAATATTTATCATTGAAACTATAGGTTTATGATAACTGAAATAAGAAACATAAGTTTGCGACTTAATATCCTCTAAATACCTAGAAAATACCGCGTCAATGGTGGTCCCATATTTTGTTGTGAACTCTTGTGGATCATTATTCATTTTCAAATTCAATGTTTTTGATAGAAAAGTTGTCAACCGCTCTGATTTTTTATCAGCGAAGTTAATGTTGAAATCGCCAGCCAAGATAAGTGGAAATTTATTACCATTTGTACCAAGTATTTTCGAGCCTTCTTCAGTGTACTCCAGTAAAGTGCGATGAATAAAATGCTCTACCTCGTCCAATTTTGGATTCGGAGAAATGTAAATTGCTACCATAACTATTTGTAGGCCATTTCTAAGTTTGCATAAGCACGCACAAATATCTCCAACAACTGAGCGCTTAACATTAACATCGCTAACGTGTGCAATATTTATTTCAATATTCGGAGTCATAATATTAGTAATATCATTTTTATTTTGGTAAAGAGCTACCCCACCTTTTGAAACAGTATCTCGTTTGAACTGAACAATACAATTAAAATTAGGTATTTCAATTGGATTATCATGCGTCATGCAAGTTTCGGTAAGAAGTAACTCATTTGTTTGTCTCGTAACTGAATCTTGTAAATCCTATTTATGACTATTTAGACTTTGGCAGTTGAAAGTCATTATTGAAATGCCATTTCTATTACTAATGAAATCTAATACACTTTGAGCAATCGTCTGAACACTATTTAAAGACAGTCTTTTGAATTCTTGCAACAATAGAAAAAACGGCCGCGTGAGCACTTTTTACTCTATAAAATCACGCGCTTTTATTTAGTGAACAACACTATAAATAATTTAAAAGTCCAATGAAAAATTAGCGTGACATTCATCTTAGCTTTTCCGTTAAAAAAAAGCTATTTTATAAAAACACTACTAAATTAATTTTAATAAAAGTACTTAATAATTAATTATATGAAAAGTTTTTAAGGTAGCCATGACAACGTCGATGACGTCTATGACATATCTCTATAGAAGACCTATTTCAGAGAGAAAATTAATCGCAAGTTTAGCACATCGCGACTATCAGTAACATGGCAAGTTTGTGGAACTGAGTTCGCGCCCTGCAATATGCATGCTCTTTTTGAAAATCTATAAATTGTTTTCAAAAGATGTAGTCGCACGCACACAAACATACCGTGCCGAAGACTGCCGAACTGAAACGACGTTAGACGATGGGGAGCGTGAGGTTTTTTCGTTACGGAATTTCTGGATTCGGTCCCCGCGCTCAAGGCCCGCGATAGAAGCTATGCAATAGCTTAAAAAATAACATTTAAAAGTAGTTTCTTAATTTTAAATGTTAAATTTTATACTAATTACAAATGGCTTTTTGTTTATTGCATGCTACTGTTTTAGTAGCTACACATATTAACATATTGTATTGTACATTTTAATTATAATACTCATAAATACCATGTTTTGAACCAAATAAAGAATTTTAATTTGAAAACTGAAGAATAAAAATGAAATGTATTTTAAAATTTTCCTTTGTTATAAAATCACTCCTTTTTACAAATTCATACTGTGTTATTTAAATCTCAATTAAATGTACGGCATGACAAAGTTCCTTTTTTTAATATTACGTAGGGCAACTTTTAAAAGCCCGGTACCTAGGCAGACTGTGATTGAAATTTAAATAATATTAAATCCTATGAAGGCTTAAGATTATATACAGCTTTTACGGCAAGTAACGCACAGGAACTTAAGAGAAAAGTGTGCCATAACAGGTAAAATATAGCCCTCCTTTTATCTTCGCACTTGGCGAATGCACCCAAAAACAATAATCGCGTGGTAATCAAGTTTCATTTGAACGCAGCGATTTGGTATAAATTTCGGAATACATTAATCCGTTTGTTACAGTTGCACATTTCGAGGCAATGGATGGTGATAAAATTATTTGTGGTTTAAAGGTAATATATTGTGCTGAAAACATTTATCATGTACTAGTAATTTTAAAGAGGAAATAAGTAATCCATATTGCATAAGCATGTGGTCATCATCATCATCATCATCAACCCTTTTATCGTCCCACTGCTGGGCACAGGACTCCTCTCATTTAAAGAAGGATTGAGCGTAATCACCACGCTTGCTCAACGCGGATTAGCGATTTCAGACTTACAAGTCCAGGTTTCCTCAAGATGTTTTCCTTGACCTTTTATTCAGTCATTGACAAGCATATGGTGTTTGTCTGTAATTGGTTGTGCAGTTAGATTTAAGTCAATAATTTGTATGTATTTGTAATGTGAAATATCTGTAGCAACTGTTGGTGAATCTTGATTAAATAAATAAAATATGTTTTTTTAGTTTTTTTTTTTTTTTTTGTTACAATATATTGACAGTGCGTATGTAAACAAATCAAAGCGATGTGTGAGGATAAAGGATGTAAGAAAGGAGAAAAAGGGATTGAAGTGAATGTATGTATAAAATGACTTTAAAATTACATGTGGCACCAATCTATACTGAAGAGTTTGTTTGAACGCGCTAATCTCGGGAACTACTGGTCCGATTTGAAAAATTCTTTTTGCGTTAGATTGCCCATTAATTCAGGAAGGCTTTAGGCTATATAACATCACGCTGTGACCAATAGAAGTGGAGCAGAACTAACTTACTTAACGCGCAAAGTCGCTGGCGGCCGTTAGTCATTATAAAGTACTTGAAGATGGCAACCTGTGTATAATTTTTTTTTTTCGCTTACAATAAATATACATAATCAGCCTATAATGTTTCCTCTCCTCGGACATAGGCCTCCTCTTGGTGAGGGGGACGGTTGGTATCTCTTATAGGTATCACACACTTGATCGTAACTGATGCTGAGGTTTAATCTAATGAAAAATGAAAAAAGAAGAAGTTACCACCCACCAGACAAAGCCTGGCCGCCAAGCGATTTGTCGTGTTCTGGCATCATGTCTGGTGAAGCCGTAGGGTCTGAGCAGTTGTGTTGCGATGTGTGCCGCGTACGATGCGCCAAGTGTTGTTGTGTCGGGATTTTGGTCGTGGAGGGTTCTCCACATCAATCTCCCTCTGGCGCAGCATCGTTGGTCGTGTTGTTGGGTTTAACATTGCATCACCTCGCTCAACTGCTGTCTTCCTTCCTATTCGCTCAGTTTTTCTGAGTGAATAGGCTCATAATAAACTAGTGCGCTTTACCATCAACGATCGCATCACTGCTTACCATCAGGCGTGATTGCGGTTAAGCGCTAGTTTATAAATATTAAAAAAAAAGTTGTCTACCAAATATAAGTTACCTACCTAAGTTCATAAAGTACATATGTACCTCCCTGTCAGTCTCACATACTCACATAGTCTTCCCACACACTATGTGCCCAAAGCCGGAATCGCCAAACGCGCAACCACCCTCAAAAAAGGCCAAAAAATCTTGCTCACGAAAGCAAATATGTAAGTTTAGTGCGGTCGAAAATGGTTCGGATGCTGGGGAAATCGATACGAGGCTTCCTCGTCATTTCGGTGTAGCACCAGAAACTGCTATTTCAATCAATCGGTAAATATTTCCGGCTTCCTCCATTATGCAAGGTGCAAATATGATCAGCAATCGTCAAAAGTAAGGAAGCTTTTCATAGATATGTATTTTGCATGTGATGAGGTATAAACTCCTAATGATCCTCACGGATGCGACAGCCTTCGTGACGTAGCCGCAGCGAACGCGGTCGTTGCGCAAGGAGGCGCGGGTTCGATCTCAGCGCAGTGCAAATATTTGTAAGCATGAATATGAAAATTTGCACCGGCCTGGTCGTCCTTGGGAAAGCACGTTAAGCCGTTGGTCCCGGTTGCCATATGAACATCTAATGAAGTTCAGCTAAAATCAGCAGTTAGACTGGTAAAGCGGATCTCAGACACCAAAAGCTGAAAAGCTTCGGATGCGACTGGGAGTAACACTGAGATGAACAAATGAGGTATAAACTCCTAATGATCCTTTCATTATACGATTGCAAAATCGTCGCTTAGAAATTTCGTTGGTATACGTGTACACAATAAAGAGTATTCTATTCTATTCCTTCAGAGAATTATATACATGATTTTGATGTCACCATTTGGTATTTTAATTTTAAAACACATGAGGTATAAACTCCTAATGATCCTTTCATTATACATAATTTCGTTGTTATAATTGTGTGTAGACAATGAAGAGTATTCTATTCTATTCCTTCATATCTGAAGGAATAGAATAGAATACTTTCTTTCTTTCCATAAAATCCTAGCAAAATGTTATGCCTAGGGTGCATTAAAGTGACCTCTACAAGGTGTAATATTTCGACATAGGTACTACTTACGCCCCGTATACCTAGTGCAGATGTAGCTTTTTAACAACCACCTTACAAACTGGCCACGACTACATCAGCGATTCTTATATTAGTTAATAAGAAGAAAACAAAATATTGTATACTCTGTCTATAAAGTCGTGAAAATAGATGAGGGCGCTGCGGTCATGCATATAGCGACCCTGTTGACTTGTCTGAAATCATTTTGATACTAGCACATTATTTTGTACTAGAAGAACTGATTTAATGAAAACACTAATCTATGGTCTCTGGCGTTAAATGAAAATGAGTAAAAAATAAAAATCATACGTTTTTATTATTATATTTTTTAACGAGTTTTTACCAATGAAAAGTATTCCAAAACATAATAACTGCTTTCATCATCTGATTCCAAACATTCTTCGTTAAAAAGTATTTTCATTGTCAGCTGCGTCACTAACACAGTCTCCGCTACTGCTGTCATCAGCCTGCTATCTTCAATTAAGCGAATAACTAACTCATACATATCTTGATAAATGGTTTATTCTCACATTTTCCTGAGTGATTATTAATAATAATATGTAATTTCTATCAGAAGATGAATAGCACTATTTTTTTTATTCCGAACATAATATAATTCATTTTTAAAATCAGCGGTAAATTAAATTACCTAAATTATCAAAACTGCTACACTATGGTCTACTTATATTTCCAATCTAACCTACAAATGTGCAATGTAAACAATCCTCATTTTAATCTTAAAATAGTGTACTTGGTGAATTTAAAACTTCTAGTAGATAAAAACAAATAGTAACATGATTACATACCTATTTTAGCAACTGTTCAAGTATAAATATCAACCATATTTGATAAAATTTGTTCAGCTTGGTTTACTAACAAACATTTATGATAAACTTAAAAAATAATTTCCCGAGGAAAACTCCGGAGTTGAAAATTAACACAACTTTCAATAAATAAAAAGTTACAAAACAAATCGATGACTGCCGATGACATCCGATGTACTTGTACTTAGAAATATTTAGTGTTGCCCTACTTTTGAAATGTTTAGTTCAAGAAATAGCCATTTTCACGAATTTATAGACGGACTATATCTGAGACAGGCAAAGCGAAAAGATATATCTGTAAAACAGGAAGTTCGTGACGATACAGGTATACCTACCCACACATTGTCTAAGACGCAGTGACGTCATCCACTTATTTGTTAAAGGTGTGTACATATAATAAATAAGGTACACTACTGCGTCATTAAAACTAACAACACTCTGTATTGGTCCCGGACATACTACATGGAAACCTTATTCCCATTATCACTTGGAACTAGGAAACGTATTTCACGTACAACACTTGTATACATACATTTGTAAGTCCTTAATATATGCCTACAGTAGACTTATCACCTAAACATTATCGTGTTTCTAACGATAATGGAACTTTCGAGTGTCTGTAACCCAACATTAATTTAACTGGTACCTTCACGTAATGGCGTCGGTTTTGCTAATTGTACGTTAGAATAATTATATTGCGCCACACGCGTATTCATTTTAATGGATTTTGAGTGTTATATACGGTTAAATGTCACTTGTACTGGTATTTAATGTAAACTAATTTAAGCTAACAGTTCCTCCGCATGGCTTTGTGTCGGTTTAAAGATTAATACCGGAAATATATTTCTGCATAAGCTTAAGTGATTACTGCTATAAGTTTTGCATCTGCGAGAGAAAGTTAGAGGAAATAAATATTTTCTTCGTCGATTTCTAAGTGATTTCTGGTGTGATTTCCTATCGTATATCCTACTAAAATTATAAATACAGAAGTTGGTGAGGATATATTACGGGATCGCATGGGATAGAAGCTACTTTAAAACGCGGGTGTAACCGCGGGACGCTGCTAAATATATATGACGGGGTAAAACCGTCAGGAAGGCGGGGCCAAAGTTTCAGATAGTTGAGGTGTCTTCTCATCTGCATGAGCATCCATCGTGGGCGGTATTTCGATAAAACGTCGAAAAATAACTATAATGTGATGTTCGATTCTTATTATTTTAACTGTATAGGCACTTAGATCATTTTAATATTAAGGGATTACAATGATAATATCAGATTAAAACAGATAAGAGCCACTGAGTTTGAGTATGACCAGTCCACTCGATCGAAGCTTGAGCAAAGAATGCCCGCGCCAACGGTCGATCGCTATGTCAAATGCAACTTCAGTCGGTGTTAACGTTCGCTTCATGGTGTTACCCGCTCTTAATAAAAAAAAAACATAATTTACCCGAATACCGATCGATTAATCGACTTCAAAACATAGTACAGTAATTTACGGGCACAAAACAGATCACAATATTCAAAATTAACCAATCACGCGCCGTTATATAAATATACAATATGTAAAGAAAACCCTGTCCGACCCAAAAGGATAATAAATGTTAGGTATACACATGACCAAATAAAATATGAAATTTTACGTAATCATCATAGTGACAATAGTAATGAATTTTGAAATAATCTTTTTTTTCCGCGAATTAATTCCAACTTCCCCAAAATTTGGTATTTTTTTAAAAAGTGACAACACCATTTGTATCGGAGCGAATAGCGATGCAACCACGTGCCGCGTGCCCTGCACCCCTATACCCGCGCATGTACCCCTTACGTGTTGCCGACCGCACATGCATTAAGTTACCTCGATGTTTCGAAATAATATTTATTTATTTAGGGGGATTTTTTTTAAGTTTAGCCCGGCTTTGTTGACATTATTAGAATCAGATAAAGATACCTAACAATACATTCACGGGTGGGACAGGGTTTTCTTTACATATTGTATATATACTTTCTTAGCCCCGTAGTTCCACCTGTATACGTTTTGATCCTGTAGGAATATAATAAAAAACATCCTAATGTTAATCCTAGTAGTAAACCACCTGTGTGCCAAATTTCATCCAAATCTATTCAGTAATTTTTGCGCGATAAGTAAGAAATACCTATCCATCCATCAGTACATACATTCATACATCCTCGCAAACTTTCTCATTTATAACACATATTAGTAAGGTCAATAAGAAGTTAGATGAGATAAGATTAGTAGAACGGTAGGATTATCAAATTTTATAAATCCATACGTCCATAGTAATATTATAAATGCGAAAGTAACTCTGTTCTACTTTTACACTATAGCGGCTAAACGGATTTAGATGAAATTTGGTAGACAGATAGACGTTGACTCGGGAAAGGACATAGGCTGCGAGTATTTACCCTTCACTACCTTACATGTCGTGGTGGCCTAGTGGTTAAAACACCAGCCTATCAAGTATGAGTGCGCGGGTTCGATTCCAGGTCAGGCAAGTACCAATGTAACTTTTCTAAAGTTATATGCTTTTCTAAAGTTATATGTACTTTCTAAGTATATCTTGGACACCAATGACTGAAGGTGAAGGAAAATATCTTGAGGAAACCTGGACTATTAGTCTGAAATCGCCAACCCGCATTGAGCAAGCGTGGTGATTACGCTCAATCCTTCTCTGTATGAGAGGAGACCTGTTCCCAGCAGTGGGACGATAAAAAGGTTGATGATCATCATTTTCCCATCACTCATCCTGGGTCAGAGACAAAGTCACGGGCAACGACTAGTATTACATAAAATTTATAATGGGTTTCCTGAGAGTAGAAAAATTTTGAATCATAATTCATTCATGCCTTTATTTCAGGATTGGTAAGGCAGAGGTGTAACATAATCTGTGTAGTACTCTCACATTTCGGCAGTCATGTTTAGGTCCAATTTTTTAGGGATCTAACCTTATACCTTTAACCGGGTACCAATTTGGATTCAGAGAAAATAAAATTTCAGATGAACAAACCAAATAACACCTAGTTCGATCCAGGAATCAATTCCAGGAAAATATGTTCAACATTTGCTACCATTAAATTAATGAGGCAACAAAATAATGTGTAATTATATATAGGTACTACATATATTATTGTACAGAAATGAGAAAATTTCATTAGTTAGTTACAAGCATGTAACAACGTACTTCATCTCTTCGTTACAAGAAACGCAAAGTTCCAAGAAGTACCATAATGATCTATCGTTTGAATAAGGCACTAAACACGGTGAGGTTAAAGTTCTTAGATGTACTCGGCGATACCTTGCTAACTCTTAGCTTTCGAACATTATTAAGTTACACCCATAACTTGTGATAACTTTGTGCATCTTCTATCCGTTGCTAATATACTTTTCTTTTTTTTTTTACACTTTCTGTGGTTGTAGAGAAAATTGTCTGGAAACAATTGCAATATTGATTGAACGCTTATGGACGTAGGTTTTATGTGTTAGGGAATTATTTACTTTGAGTATTATTTGCAAAAATGACGACCTTACCAATATTCTTTTCTCTTCTTTTCTAGGCTTCCCTACCTAAATAATAATATAGTAAGCTGCATATCAGTGGTAAAACCAGTATATTTTAGTCTTTTATGTTACTGAACCTCCATACTACACTAGGCCAAAATGTTTCACTTACTGTACGGTCGACTGTACAAAAATTGTTATAGTGCGACTTTGGACATACGTCAGTTTTTTAGATTCTTGTTGTTGTAATTTTCAGGGATTTATTTAATAACGATACACTGAATGTGTACGCGACCCAGTACAGCACGTACATTTACCGCGATCAGTCACGGCTTACACAAGAAAGAAATCTCCGACCACACTCCACAACAAAACTAAGGAACTTACCTAGGACTTCGTGTGTTCCGTCGTGGGATGAAATACCGGAGAGCCGGCGCGCGCGCCGACTTACAACGCTGTCCGATGGCTCCCAACACACTAATTGTCCAATACATTAAAGTTCCTCCATGAGGACAACCAAAGCTCACCAGCATAAAAAACCGTTATGTAGCAGCGTCAATCCACGCCCGACAAACAATCAGCAATGAAACCACGTTTCAGATTAAAACTCAACTCAATTTAAGGGCGGCACTGTTACGGTTTATAATCCAAGTAAATCGCGCCATCTATCAAACAATCGTCGAACTAACAATTGGATCCGACCGATAAACGAGCGTAAACAGAATGGAAAGGATAATAATGTATTGAAGGAATATCTCAATGAGAGGAGATAAAGCATATTAGTTCGCAACATAATTGTTACCACGTTTTGCCACAGTGCCTGTTGAACACGATAATGCCACCCTTCTACTGAATGCTAATCATAAGCTGATTGACATGTTGCATACTTGATTAGTGTTAGTATTACAATCTGTATCTGGAATTTTGATTATATTATTGGTACCATTTGTATTTCGTTAGAAACTATATAGTATATACCTATAGGGCTTTAACTTTTCTTTAGATTATGGCATTGTCAGAAACTTGGACATACATGGACTTACACGTTCTGCATAGCCAGCATCCGATGGACAAGTGCGATAATGGTGTAAAAAACCACGGTGTTATAAAAAAAAATGTTAAAAATATTTAACAAAAAATGAAATCTAATATATAAAACTCTCGTGTCACGGTGTTCGAACTTAAACTCCTCTGAAACGGCTCGACCGATTTTGATGAAATTTTTTGTGATTAACCGGTATGTATGAGAATTGGCCAACATCTATTTTTCATCCCCCTAAATGTTAGGGGTAGTCCACCCCTAAATTATTTTTTTTATTTTTTAGACAAAATTTTTAATTTCTTTTTTTTTATGATACAACATACAAAAATACATACGATTCCCAATTTTCACTCTTCTACGATCAACCCTTATTTTTTAATAGCCATTGTAGTAATTTAATCTATTATTTATATGGCAAAACAACGTTTGCCGGTCAGCTAGTAGTTATATATAATTATATTACATTATGACTACTTGCATTCTAGAAATACGTACGTGATGTCACTTTGCAAGAGCTACAAGAGTTCTGTGTCATTCTGTTAAAGAATAACAACCACAATAATACCATTACATAACCCGTAATACCCGATACCTAGACATACTTACCACGTACAAGCTGTAACATTAAATCAAAACAAAAAGTTTTACGTACAAAAATGTTTGTGTATCGGTGAAACAAGCCACAATGGAGCATAGAAAATGGCGTCTTCAGTGCCAATATATTGCTTTCTCGCGTGCTGTCGTTATCCACAGCTGCTGCCGTAACCTACTCGTTTTTGCCGCCAATGCTAAAACATTATAAAATTTTCTTCTTTATCATTCCCTGTTTTGTAAAGTTACTTTGCTATATTAATTGCAGCTGCAGCATGCAATGCGACGTTTATGATAGCATGCAACTTCAGTTATGTGAAGAGCCGTCGAGTTTATGCATGTTTTTAGATATTGGAAATGCAGTGTTATTGTTTGTTTACGCAATAATTGCTTATAGATGAAGCTTACATTTTGATTCTGTAGTTTACACACAGGTTTTCAACATAGTAATAAGTGGTGACAGCCTGTATCAATTTCATGATATCTAAATAATATAATACCACCCTAACAGTAAACAAGATACTGCAGCAATTTTACTGTTTGAAATATTGATATTCTTACACAATGTGAAAGTCACGAGTATTTTTTTGTTTTCAGTTAGATCACCCCAACTTTCACCTGTAATAATGAAATTATTGTCACTTTTCGTAATATTTTTCTCTTGAATCTATTCAAGAAAATTACATTCTAAAGGTGTATGTTCACATATCTGCGCCCTCAAGCCCCTAATGGCCGCCGGGGACATATCCTTGTCATCGGAAGACTGCATCCAACTCTCGACCACTGCAGCCGTGAAAGTTCGGCATATAGTGACAGAATCCAAGGACCAATCCCCTCCACAGGTTGTTCGAAAGACATACAGTGACTGATACGGCATTTCGCTTCACCCACTGCGGTAGAAGGGTTTTTGATGATATCAATCAAATAAAAAAAACAGGGTGTATGTTCACAGAATATTATATTATTATTTATTTTTATGATCACCAGGCATAATATAATATATACATATAATAGGCAAATAAAGAAACACGAGTAGGTTTTGATTTCTCAACCAAAAAGGGTGTATGTTCACAACAAAGAACGAAAGTACTTAAAACAGCAAAACAAAATCAAAATAAAACCATAAAACGGAAATATGCCACGCATAAATTAAAAGGATTTAAAGAATTTGGCACAAAAGAAGAGGAAAACGTAAAAGGAAAAATATGAAACATTGATAAACGCGTTGTAACACGATCTTTAAAGAATCATTATTTAAATGTCGATAAAAAAGCGTATGGATAAAGATGAAACAAACACTAAAAATGTTTACAAGCAACACTCGTAACTTTTAGAATCGTTCAATACATCCGAGGCCCAAATCATAATAAATTGAGTGGAGGTTAAAGGATAAAGGGAGATTGACAGCGGTCTTTAACACAACCCCGGGGCAGGCATCAACTTGTGTTTCATGGATAAGTCTCAATTTTATGAAGAGAATTCAGCCGTAATAATTTTTGAGGAGTTTATACTGAAAGCTATTCCCTTTTGATTGTTCAAGGCAATTCGGCGGTCCGACAATAAGGGCCTGGGTCCATTTTTTGTTTCAAAGGCCACGATTCCCTTATGCCTTTTTTATAAGGTAATGTTTTATGTAGCGAATACTTTTTGTCTTTTGGGTATTTTGAGGTAGGTAATAAAACATATTTACAGTCGACGGTAGGTATTTTCTTTATTACTAGTTTCTGTTTTTTATTGTCATTTATGGGTACATTGTTGTAATAATTAATTTCAACATTTTCTTACGTAACATAAGTGGTCATGTAGCAAATTTAGTCCATCTATATCCACCGCTGAGACATAGGTCTCCTTTCGGTGACACTGAGTGGACAGTAACCCACCACATGGGTCCAATGCGGATTGTTAGACAGAAATAAATATAATAGAAAATTATTCATTAAGTAGGTAATACAGTAAGCAGGTTTACAGGTCAACAGCAGGTTATGACGCTATCATCATCATCATATCAGCCGAAAGACGTCCACTGCTGGACATAGGCCTCCCCCAAGATTCTCCACGACGACCGGTCCTGCACCTCCCGCGTCCAGCGGCTTCCCGCGACCTTCACCAGGTCGTCGGTCCACCTTGACGGGGGCCTACCCACGCTACGTCTTCCGGTGCGTGGTCGCCACTCGAGAACCCGTCGGCCCCATCGGGCATCAGTCCTCCGGGCAATGTGTCCAGCCCACTGCCACTTGAGTGTCGCAATTCTTCGGGCTATATCGGCTACTCTCGTTTTTCTGCGGATCTCCTCATTCCTGATGCGATCGCGCAGCGAAACCCCAAGCATAGCCCTCTCCATTGCCCTTCGAGTGACTTTGAGCCTTCTTATAAGGCCCATTGTTAGCGACCACGTCTCAATTCCATAAGTCATGGAATGACGATATGAGTGGCTTAATTGTATTTGCATGTGAGCTCCATACTAGACAGTTAGTCTGTATCTCGGGACTCGGATGTCACGTGACACTCACGAAGTATTCTTTCAATGTTTTGAGAACAGTTGTACTGTAATATTTTATCTATCTGGGTTCGAAACTATACCTCTTAAATAACTCTTCTAAGAGTTCGTGTTGGTATATGTAAAAGTAAATAAAAAATCTGAATTTGATTCAAATTATTTCGTCTAGCTTTGATATGTATGAAACATTTCCCGAAAATCATGAACAATAATTCCGAAGAAAACGTTTTTGTCACAAAATATAACGCTTTTTCGCCGAAAGGTGTAAAACTTTTACGATAATGGAAAGCGAAAGAGGTCGAAAGAGAGTTTAAAATTCATATGCTCGAAACGGAAAACACCTATAAAAACCAATTTCAAAGGGTGTTGGTGTGAAAATAGGGCGTTTAATAGAGCACTCGGGGCTCACGTGTGATGACGTCCCTATCGCGTCCTAAATCTGTCCTATATTACTTGAAGGCTCTGCTACATAGAGAGCGAACGACAGCGGATGTTCTATGGGTTTGCATGGAAGTATGAATGAACAACGGTCCCTCTGAAAGCGAGGCGAAAAGACGAAGCAATAGTAAAGCAACCGCGCTGCGTTCAGTGGGATGTAGCATAACCATTATTACCTCATAATGTTCGTACTACTGGAACACAGGACTAATATCTGAGAGAGAGCAGGCTGTATAATTCACCACGTGGACTCAGTGCGGCTATGTGACGTAGCATACTAAAAACTACAGACGTCGGTCTGTGTATACTGTCGGACAAATAATGTTGACATTTTTAAAGCTATCAAAACACGCTTGTTCTCTTACCAAACAATTTCACCAGCTTGATGACATTTAAGTCTAAATATTGGATGGAAATCTAACCCAGATTGAATGTTAAAAAAATAACATTCTTTTCATAAAATTCTTATTTGCTTTCGAGATTTCGAGAGCTACAAACATTAATTTAAGAGGAGTGTCTCATAATTGATTCTAAATTTGGTGGATAAACATAATCGATTTTCAATTCGATTCGTTGGAGAGTACATAAAAAGCGGATGAGTTCTCGATTCTAATTACTTACAAAACTGAACATATTATCTGAGCCGAAGCTTTAAGAATGTTTGTGAAGGTATTAGATTATTAATTATCAATCGATACAGATAATTGATAAATTGATACAAGGGATTTATCTCCTCCGTGGCTACCGAGCCACGGAAGGGATATATCGCCTCCGTGGCTCGGTAGCCGCGGAGGGGATATATTATCCCTCCGTACCTCGGAAAGTACATTAAGCCGTAGGTCCTAGCTATCATTAGTAGATCTTTGAAAGTAACTATGTCATCGTCAGAAGCTCGAATGTCTTACAACAACTCTAAACAACGGAATATTACCCAGTATACGGGTCGAGGAAGTTAGGCTTTCGCTTCATGTAAAAAACTAATGTTCAGCTGCTTTCGATTAGACTGGAAGAACAAAGTTTGGAAAAGCCTAGGCAGGTGGTGATGATGATACCCATACTAATATAATGCTAAGAAGTTTGTATATTAGGACATGCTAATTTCTGGAACAACCAGTAAACATAGACAACATATATTTGTATTTGATAGTCTATTCTTTAGGAACGCTATAAGTTCATTAACATCACTATAGGACTCTTTGGAGCCGAAGGAAAAGAAAAATGTAAAAAAGTCAAAACGGTCTTATAGCTCGGGCAGGCGATGCGATACGACGGGGTGTCGCAGGCTAGCCTAATAGAATAGAATACTTTTTATTATGTATTATGTAGATGATTACTTTTTATCCATATAAATTACAGAACAGATTTTACAAACGGTGACACAAAGAGTGGTCTTAACGCTAAGAGCGATCTTTTATAGACAACCTTTAATAATCATCATCTCAGCGTTAATCCTAGTAACATCCGAAGCTTTCTCAGGCTTGAAGCCAGGGGTCCGCTTTACTTCGATATTTTCCGTGAAGCGACTGCCGTTTGACCTCCACAACCCTAAGGCGATATCTAAGTATTGCAGTTAGATCAATTGTTAGACTTTGGAGGGCTCCAACAACCCGTAACGGCTGCCACTAGATGTTCGTATGGCAACCGGGACCAACGGCTTGACGTGTTTTCCGAGGCACGACCAGACCAGTGCAAATATTCATATTCATGCATACAAATATTTGCACCGTGCGGGGATCGAACCCGCGCCTCCTTGCGCAACAACCTTTAATAATAACAGTTCAATAATAAAACGAATAATAATAATAGTTTAATAATAAAATATGTACCTACTTTCATTGTGACTTAGGTCTATTTATTTTCTAAACATGAATCACAAAAACCATATTGATAACATTAACTATCAGAGTTTGCTTATCTAAATTACGTTATCAGAGTGCCGTATCCAGGTCACTCTATTTCCCATTCCTTCCTAAGTGAATATTTGCATGCCGCTAGTGGACTCTAGGTAACGTTGAAATGGCCTATAAAAAGTAACTGGCTTTGTCTTCAGCGGTTTAATTAAAAAAATACGGTCAACTTTTTCATATTGAAAAAAATAATTAGGTTGTGAAAATTGATTCATACGTCGTAAAAGAAAAGAAACCAAGTTAGATTCATTTTGCTCTTGAATTAACTAAGGTTGTTACCTACGTTATTGCGTTCCTACTTTCCATAAAATAATTTACTACCCAGCGAGAAAATAAGATACGTTTGGTACAATCTAACATTAATTATGGATATATCCTGTTAACGCGTAGGCAGTGAATGGCCATATCAACTGCTGACCTACGGCAAAAATAATTCATTTCTCAGAGTAATGATTAATGTCTAAGATATACTTAGATGTACAGCTGCAGTCAGTCATAAAATAGCAAGCAGGGTATAAAATCGTAATTTGTGAGTAATTAGTAAAGACGAAAAATGCAGAAATGTGTCGATTAGCGGTGTACATTTAAGTTTTTATGCTCAAGCATAGCATTTTGACCACACGATATAAAATATTCTATTTGTCAAAAGTGGACAATCAATACTATATACTTTTCACATAGCTTTTGAGCCTAGAAATAAATGACAAATGTTACACTCGGCCATACTAAATTGAAGCCAACACAGAAATGATAAACACAGGCCCTGCCTCATCATCTTACCCAAGCAATAATCATTAAGTATTAAATCATGGGAAGACAACGCAACAGTTATCAAAGCTGTGACCAATTTCAACACATTTGAGGCCACAAGCGGAATACTATTAATCATAAGTCAGCATATCCACACAGTGTGCCGCATGCGCAATATATTACCTACGATAGTAAGGAGAACCAATGTGAACAGTTGGCGTTAATGGGCGGCCCTACCCCAGGGAAATGCGCTCTTGATTATATGAACAGTAATTTTATGTTGCAACAAAAGCGATAGTAGTTTGATTCCTTCATACAGATAAAGTTCAATTTAAATATTAAGAGATGGGTGATGGGTTTTTTTGATGGACTGGGGTCCAGTTTCACCATACCCTGTTAAATATTTAACGTATTGTTAAGTCAATTAACGGGCTGTTAAAGTTATCGAGTGTCCCACCACGAGTTAACGCGTGGTTATTTGTCATAACAAGCCGTTAAATTTAACCACCGCTCTAGAGGTCCGTTAGACCGTAACAGACAATTAAAATCAAGATGGACGCTGCATACAATTTTATTTTCGAAAATAATGTTTCAGAAAATTTAGATTACTGTTCATGTTCTACGGTTCGGACATAGAATGAACTCAAACAGTTAAATTCTTCCGCTAGTTTCTTCCATCCTTCATTTCTGATCGCAGTGGTTACTGCATCCGTTTTCTTATTTTCAACTAGATCCTTGTATTTTGTAACTAAATGAACAAGGATTTCCTTTTCATTAGACGAAAATTTCGGTCCGCGTGTTTTCTTTGACATAGTTATTTATATTCAAGAAGAAGCACAATAAACCAAACCACAAACACAATCACAAAGCACAAATGCTACATAACCTCATCTGAAAATAATACCATGTTATGATTATTTGACGTGTCAATCGGTTTAAATCAAAAGTTTCCCATTTCATTGAAATCACTTGGAGCTAACGACGTTTGAAATTGGTCGCGTAGCACAACAAATGACATATTATACGACTAGATAAAATATTACCGAACTCTGTCTAAATGACATGTCACAAATAAGCATTTTAATTTGGTTGCTTGAAATAAGAGTGAGTAACTTACAATTCATTCAGTTAAATGTTCAATTTAATAACGGCTTGTTAATTTTTCTTCCTGGGACATGTAATGATATAACAGCCCGTTAATTATTAACAACTGATTAGTAAATGACTCATTAAGATTTAACAAACACAGTTTGGTGAAACTGGACCTGGATCTCGTTTTGAATAACAATCGTGTATCTGTTTCATTTGTCTTTTGTTTCTATTCATAGTTTTCTACGTATTTGCATATTTATCTTGAGTTTTTTCTTTACCATTGAAATTGATATAATAATATTTTTAAAATATATCTTATTTGAATGCTATTGTAATTGTAGATTAGATAGATATTAAAAAAGATCTATAAAAAATAAGTGAAAGTGAAACAAAAGGTTCTAATATCATTATTTCTCCAAAAATCAAGTTATTTTTACCGTCCTCTCTGCTCTTGGTACACCATCTAAGTTATTTTAAGATTCCTTAAGTTTTATGACTTATTTAAAAATAATTACGCGCTTTAAAACCAAACATTATCTGAGACTAGATCATTAGCTGTAACAACTTTTAAACCATAATGGTTCCATAAATATTTCCATATCACAGTACAAGTTAAACTTCGAGTGAGTTTCCGATATACGGTTGAAGTTTTAACTGTAACGGTGTTCTTATTGCAAGCATTATCTACCCTCCTTTGGTCTCCCTTTGAAAAAGTGAGTACTGAACTCGATAAATCAATGGGCATTAGATATATCTGGTTTAGTGTTGTGCTTCTATCCATTGGTTTGACTCGATTAGACTTTGTGAGTATTTATTTTAAAGCACATATTGTAGCTAAATAATAACAGCTGAAGCGGTTGATAGGTCAGGTTAAGCTACGCTGGCTGCAGTTGGTATATGGATGGGTGGCCATCTTTACACAGGTGATGGTTTACATTTTATAGTCGTTATGGGTCGTCTCACTAAGGGGTATGACATTACCCAGCAACTGAGTGTTGGAGGTTAGATAGGTGGTCGCTCCATGTAGAATGCTGTTGTTCGGTTAGAGCAGCCGGGCGTCGAAGGATGCTTAACGATCTCCAGTCACCATAAAAAGACTCTGTGGGTGACGACGTTGGGGCTGTGTCATCGCTCGAGTACCCAGACTTAGGGACATGCATATGCGCGGCATAGTGGAAGGACGTTCGCTAGTGGGATCGACGCATTTGGTGATGGCCCGCCATCCCTAGCGGGTGTTAGGGATAGTGAGCTGATAACAGGGTGGGGTGAATGTAGAAGCCGAAATAGTTGGAAAAAAGGTAGGTAGACGATAGATGGATATATTTCTTTAGTTTGTAAGTATTTAAATACCTAATTAAGTGTTATAATATTTTGCAATCCTTATTTTTTTTATATTAATAATAATAAGTCATTTATTTCAGACCACAAAGTCCATAGTTTTGTTAGTAACAATTTAGTACTTATAGCTAATGTTAGTAACCAAAAGTAATAATCAAAAAATAAGAAATTATGTCAAATAGAATTAAAATAATACATCATGTCATAAACCGAATTCTAATATTAAAATAAAAATTAACATCTTTTTGCACGTGAATCATGCGACAGTGGTTGAGGTAGTGGCAGTCGAGCCGTTCAAACCAAAGCCAAACCCGAAACACGTGTCCAGTATTTTTCAGTAAAGGATCTATGTACAAAATTAAAAAAAAAAACATATAGTTATGCTATATAGCTTGTTGCCTTACCTGGTTGTCCCAACAGAAATATGAGCAACACACTGCTCGGACGCCCGCGCCTGCAGTGGCGTAAGTAGATATTACCTATTATATATTTTACTGGTAAATTCAGCCGTAAGTGGTAAAATAAAATATAGTATCATCATTATCATCATCATCAGCCTCTACTCGTCCATAGCTGCACATAGGGCTCTTCTATGGCACGCCAACAAGCTCAATCCTGAGCAGTTCTCCGCCAGCCAATACCAGCCACCTTTTTTGATGACCTCGCTCTATCTCGCCCAAGGGCGTCCTACGCTACGTTTGCCGAAATCTCTACTAATATTACAAATGCGAAAGTAACTCTGTCTGTCTGTCTGTTACGCTTTCACGTCTAAACCACTGAACTGAATTTATTGAAATTTGGTACAAAGATAGAGTTTACCTTGAGAAATAACATAGGATAGTTTTAATTCCGGACTTTTGAAGAGTTCTCTTGGAAACGCGATACAACCGAACCACGCGGGCGAAGCCGCGGCCGGAAAGCTAGTATAGTATAATTTACTTAAAACATGTTAATTTAGCTTAGAACGTATTGCACCCCTGCACAGAGGGGAGAGGTGTCTTACGGTGTGCACGCGTCTAGTACTATGATCTACCGTGAACTTTATTGTGCGCTCGATAACCACACTGCAACAATTTCTAAATGTATTTGGGAAAAAAATATAACATGGTGTGAACATGGTTGGAATCGATTCAGTTGCTTATTCTCAACAAACTATATTCAGGTTTCTTAAAAAGGAAAAAAAGTTGTATATTCTGCCTAATAGCCTGCAAAATTTTATTTAATTATACAATAATTCAATTTTTAATAATTATTATTATATATTATGAAACATCAAATTAAATAGTTTTGTAATTTAAAATCATTTTTGAACTGAATAGTAATTTTTATTAGCGTTTTTTTAAATCTACTTAAAGATTGCTCTTTACATTTACATTTTTGGTACATGGTTATAAATAAGACATATTATAGAGTAGAGTATTCAGTATTATAATAACAACAGAAAAAAAAATGTTGCAAAAAACACTTCTATTAATATGAATTACTAATCAATTACTGATTGCGCTATTTTGATGAAGGTGACTTTGGTTCATTCTCTTTTAGACTTTTGGTAGTTCTAGATAGATCGTGTAAACCTTTAGCTTCTGATCAGAATTTATTTCGATTTTAGATACTCAACTCACTTGAGCTATCGTGTCGATAGCATCACTACACAAATTTGAGCCGATGAATTAGGGTTCCACATTGGCAAGCCCTATTATTGCAAGCTTGGAATTATTTGAAAGAACTTTATGTTTCTAGCCCAACTGACATTCTAATTTAAGAATTTAGGTCGAAGTAAAGAGCGTAGTGACATTGACGAGAATATATTGAATTCTTTAGATGCCTACCCCTATTTTTAAGGCAAAGAAAAGGGCGGACCAGACTTAGCATTTTCTTTCCAGCCTGCTCAATAAAAACTGTAGCTAATTTTAGTTTTCAGGACAAAATTATTCTTAATAGGAAAATAAATTTGGACCACAGTTTTATATTATCATAGTATAAATATCATTACAGTAATGTTTTCAGACAAGCGTTCTCGGAAGACCCGAAATAACAAAGACAATTTCTAAATATTGAAGTACAAAGCCGACCTACGCAAATAATGTGTGGGATAAAAAGAAGCCTAAATACATATATAACGGATCTCGTGAGGATTCTTTTGGTATAAACATGTATTTGCAAATCTTACCTTTTGATATGTAAGGTGTCTGAAGTGCGTATTGGCGAAAACCTTTACGCATTCTCCAGCTCTATAGTGTAATAGTACACAAATCCTCTCTAACAAACACTGGCACAATCCCTTCGTGTCCGTCAAAAAACCACATAGTAAAGCATTAGTAGGACGGGATTGCCCAGCATCTAATTCCGATGAAAATCGTTTTATTCCACTCGCTCAATGAAATCTTCCTAAAAGCTTCTTTGTTGTCTTCCAGCAACGTGAAATAAAATACTATTTTCTCCTGCCATTTACTTGAAATTACATTTTTGCTTGGCATTTTAATAGTACCTCATTTCTAACCGTCCGTCCTTTTTGCTTTGAACCGGTACAAGATAACTGAATAGAAGCTAAAATTGGATGACCCTATAAGTGGTCTCCAAAATATTTTTATAATTCTTATACAAAATTAAAGTTCCGGCGCTGGAATGGGAATTAACCTATTTGGGGTTAAGGATAAGTTTTACTTGAAAAATCTGAATTTATGTGCAAATTGTGCAGGAAAACCTAAAAGTATATTATCAATTTTCTTTCAAATTTACCAAGCGTATAATTTGGCCGGCATGCAAGCGGGGAAGTTATCTATCCAGACATACGTTGATGCCCGCAACAATTAAAACCTACGCAACCATTACACAAAAGTAACACATGTTTAATTAGTCTCTGCCGCCGTAGCGGAATGACCTATGGCTTTAGTTGTTTGTCCCTGAAGTTAGGAAGAGGTCCTTGATTTTCACAGTCAAACAGTGGCGATGTTTGCGCAAACAAAATATGCAAAGTAGGTGCGGGCAAGGGAGATACGGGCTTCGCTAATTATGTGGGAGCACGGCGTGCTGCGTCCGACCGTCGTCCTACATTCGGAAGGCTAATAAAAATGTGGCTTATTATCAATTATAATTAGCCGGATGCTTTGTCGGCGGTATTCAATTCATGGCAAGCCTGTCAAGATCTTGGTTGCGACCATTGTTACACAAATACCGAAGGTCAATAAAAAGTAAAAAGAGTCTGTTTCTCGGTCGTTGGTACGCTATGAATGTGGACTATAAATATTGACCTACTCGTTGTTTGTTGGACACACACAGTGCATCTTACATGCGGTATTTCGCCGAATTAGATTTAATTCGGTACAAATATTTCGAAGTGGTATGTCTCGCTTCAAATTATGAATATTTATGAAGTGTCTAGAAGATTATTTTTTGTTTAAATAAAAACAAACCCTTCTCGCTTTAAGCTCACTCAGTTATCTTATGATGCTCACAACTTAACACCTAAATATCGTTTTTCTACCGGATGACGTCATGATTTATTGTCAGTAAGACGAGCTAGCAAACGAAGGTTTTATCTCCCCCTCCAGCGCGATTTATATAACACCAAGATGTTTGAGATATTTCAATAAATCACAAAATGCGTGTCGAATTTCTAAAGTCTCCCTTCTGTTATTTCTTTTTGTCGGTTCGTCCAAGGGTTGGAAGGAAGGAATGTTAATCTTTAAAGCTCATTTTTAATCACGTGTCTCGAGCATATCGAATGTTATGTGATCGAGTAATCCTATTAGTTTAAACGATTATCGATTATGTATGTAGGAGACTTCGAAGCGTTAAGACAATGTTGTAATTTGTAAACACGTTTGTGTCCGAGTGTAAGGAGATTGATAAACGATAGCGTCCGTGGGCGAGCGCTAACATAACAAAGCATTGTTAAACATTTGTTTTGCTCTATAGATTATTCAGTAAGATGTCGTGTTGGTAAATATTTTACTATGATGTTGCTTTTCGTAGACAGGCGTGATTTGCAACATGAGAACATATAATTTGAATGCCGAGAATGCTTTGTGGCACGTATTAAGGTTTATTAATCTTCTGTGGCTCGCTTAAGTAACACAGGCATGAATTGACTGAAATTAATTTCTAATAAACCCACGATTCTAAATCTGCTTGAGTGCTTTATGGGCGTTGGTTTATACAAAGGTTAGGGTACTTACCATATTGAGCAAATTATTCCATTTAAAACTTTTAACTGTATACTGATTATTTTAAACTTTAAATTACCTAATCACACTGTGTTTTAAGTTAACTACATATGAATAAATTTCACCTCATTTATTTAAAAAAAAATGGTTGCTTATCTACAATCTTATAATACGATTCATTTCCGCCTCTACCGATTGTCATTTCACGAAAGTCTCGAACACAGCAAAATGATATTTCCCATCGTGAAAGAATTCGAAATTAAAAAAGTTAAAAACTGGCATCTCTGCGTTCGGTTCACCGCGAAGGCTGCATCGTGTGCACCGTGGATGTAATGAATACCTGTCAGGCGCGCGTGTGGGCGATGCACCGGCCGGCTCTAAGTCGAAAGCAAACATTTACCCTTCGCTCAACAGTAATTGTTTAAAATTGAGCCTAACTGTGTGGGCCTCGCCTGTTGCCCGAGTCCTGCCATGCACTCAAATACGCCGTCTTTCTTTGTTCATACACAATAAGTACCCACTAAGTGATACCTACTATATAGTCTGCAGTTCTGCACCAATTTTCAATGTGAGTTATGAGGTCGAGCAGTTATAATTTCAGGTGTATGGAAGTACGTTCATGCGTGTTGAATGCAAACTTTCACCTCAATAAATAGAAATATCGACAAGTTAATGGAATTAATTGGACGTTTGCTGTAAATTAAAATGGTCGCTACGTTCATTTTAAGCCTCGCATTTTGTATAAAATAATCGTTGCTAGGCCACCTAATACGATACTAAATTAGGGTGTTTCGACGCAGTGGCACGGCGGCCATACTGACGCGAACAGTTTTAGCTGATTTATGTCGTGCCGTTATCAGGATTACACCGTTGTCACTAAGCTCTAACTATAAGGCATTAAACAATGTTTGCCGTGAAGTTTGTACTTTAATTAATCGTCTTATGAAAATGCTTCGCAGCGGAAAATTCTCCATTTTCACGTAATAGTGTCTAAAATTTTAATTAAGAACGACAGCGGTTGATAGCTACAGTCAAATAGGGTACCTACCAGTACAGTCAGCAACAAAAAGTCGAAACCGAAATGCCATTTAATTGTAGAACAACGCTCTGATTCTTTATCGCTCGTCTTTTTCTTAGCTTCTAGTATATTAACAAGTCTTATCATGTTAATTGACTTTTTTGCTGACCATACGAAGGTTTTGATTGAGCATCATGTATTGTATTTTATAACATCATAATAATATGCACTATTTCAATCAATCATAGCAGTGCTACAAAAAATTAAAAGACACTCGAGACAGAAAACAAAATTTGTCAGATAGACACCCGTGCCAAAAGAAAACTCTAATCCTTTCACTCATACTTTAGCAGCTAGCTCCGTTTACTATCGATCAACAGCATCCCATACTCAGTATCAGACTGCAGATAAACAGAAAGAACGACAAAAAGAACTAAAAATAATTCAGCCTTTTGCTTTATAAATGGAAAATAGAACATGATCGGGGGTTGGAAGGAGTACAATGCACAACCAGTGGACCATTGCGATGGCACAAAAGAGTATTGTTCTTGCCATGTCGAATGTATCGGAGGGGAACGACAATACGTGGACTTTATTACCTTCTTTATTTTGAGGAAATTATAGAAAATGTCGGTAATGAAGGTTTTCGAAATTAGGTTAACGTGGAGTTACCTAAATAAAAAACTATTTCAATGTTGCTATATTTTTTTTACCAACTCGCACTGTGCCTGCGTGGTGGATTACGGCCCACTCCCTCACACCTAGAGGAGTCCTGTATCCCAACAGTGGGAACATTACTGTCTGATTATGAATATTTATTTAAAAAAAAACATTTTGAAGGACGTGGTGTTGGCACAGGATGTTTATTCAAATTAAAGAAACCAAACTAGATAAGCTACTATAGTGAGGATATATAGATGTTCTGTAAAAAATATGTAAAATTGAGTATTGGATCTTTCTGTATATTGAGGTTGCTTAGGGAGGTACATATCATAATGAGGAGGGCTCTCTAAAGTCTATTGTTGACATTATATTGCCCTCAACTGCAAAAACTTATTGTGTATACAGATCAAGTTTTCTTCGGGAGTCGAGCACGTGTTTCACACCTAAACGTCAATTTTGACGACAACGCTTCTAGCGCTAATACTGGTCTTGCTTGCTTGTTATATTTGAACCAAATAGACCACAAATTTTGGAGCTAAGCAAATGGTTAAAGGCTTCTGTATAAATTGAATAATCATAGTAAGTAATCATAAGCTAAGTGGCAGTGGGCCGGGCTCATTGTCCGTAGGACCGATGCCCAATGGGGCCGACGGGTTCTCGAGTGGCGACCACGCACCGGAAGACGCAGCGTGGGTAGGCCCCCGACAAAGTGGACCGACGGCCTAGTGAAGGTTGTGGGATACCGCTGGATGCAGGACGCGCAGGACTGATCGTCGTGGAGATCCTTGGGGGAAACCTATGTCCAGCAGTGGATGTATTTCGGCTGAAATGATGATGATGAATCATAAGCGGAGATGGCCAAGTCTATATTATATGTTTATGCGTACAATTTGATCGATATAGTTGATGGATTAACTAATTATAGTGACTGGATGCAGGCCTTTAAATAGCTGCTACATTTTCTACCATAAAAATCCATCCTTTTGGCATGTTCAATCCAGTTTAAAAGCATATTTACAGTGTATATCATTTATTTTGTTGTCAGTTCAAATTAATACTAGAGTTACAGTGTATTTTCAAAAGGGTGTTTGGAATGATTAACGAGCTCTATTTTTTTCTGTTCGAAGTAAATCGATTGGAGCTCTGTGTCAAACGTACTTTGCCTTGATTTTTAGAACTGTGTCTGCATTTTGATATCTTTAATAGATCTAGAATCTATTTTTTATATGGAGAAATATGCAACTTTTTTTTTATTTTCTCTTTGGCAAGCATAGAAAGGTTTTAATAAAGGCAAGAATAAAAAGACTTGGCAGTGATATTCATACAAGTATTCTAAGAGTGTGTTGACATTCGGGCCAAGAATAGGCATTTGGCAATACCTACGGGAATCTTAGTAGTGTGCGTGTCATCAAAGCTGTAACAGCTGCATTTGATAGGTTACCTGTCAATCTTTCTACCCTACAATTAATCAGTAATAATTATATCACAAAGCAATATGTGTTCGTATTATAGCTTTATTACGGACATCTATTATCATAATGAATTCCTAATTTACAATTATAATGCAAATAAGAAAATCAGTGATTTATTCACTGATTTTCTTATTGCAAAATTCAGCTAATATTTGGCAACAATAATTATGAATAATTCAACATCATTATAAGGTTATTTATTTCATTATATTGCGTCTTTGCAAATTGCATTTAGGTATTGCATCGTTCGAAAATAACTAATAATGTAAATGCACACAGAGTGTCATAGCGGGGACCATACATCATTTGATTCTAATTATTGTTGCGGCCGGTCTAAATCAATTCTGTCCCAGCACACCACTCGATTTACAGCACATTTCTATAATAAAATGGATTAACGAACAGCGTACTGTCCCGCACCACGCAATAACTTTGCTTCTTAATGGTGCATACTCTACTGTTATGACACATAACTCCGGTCGTTTTCCCTTTTTTTTTCAAACCAAACCTCGATACAATTTTGCTAGTGTTATTTAATGTTTGCAGTATTTACCTAGGTTATAGTAAATTTACCGTAGAAATAGACGAGCGCTGACCCTACGGTCACAATTTGCCCTGGCGATGCCCCTCGGCCGTGCTTGAACTTCGGTAATATTGTTACACCGCCCCTGCGTCCCTTGAGGCGCTGAATGTCCCTACATCTGTTCCACAAGTCTAACTATAAAACTGTAGCATAGTTTACAATCCATTTTATAGATATTGTATAATTAATCATTAGGAGTAAGACTATCACTCCGTCTCTTTGTTCTGTGGTGGTTAAGCCCGCTTCTAAAGGATCTCGGCCGATTGCAATTGAAAAACCGCAGCCTCATTTTCTTCGTTGCTATTTTTTTATCTGACTTTATTTCAATAGAATTTCCTGCTTTAATATGAAAGCTAATTGTTTTCTTCGAGGAGATATCTGTATTCCGGAGTCGTTAACAGAGGAGGGTGCGTGAAGATTGACCAGGATTTCTCTATTTATTCGAGCAGGTGTCGTTTCTCAGTATAAAATGTTTTTCTATCGTGTTACCCCGAAGCGCTCGCCCTCCCCCGGGACGAAGCAAGTCGTCTTAATAGACTTAGAGACATACCTACCGTAGACTACATCCCTGGGGGCAAACGTGTCCCCATCCCACCCTACCTATGGCTTTACTAAAAAATGAGATTAGCTTCTTTTGTTAAGCTCTCACTCGTTTATCTGGAGACATTTTGGGTAATTCCGTAGCATAAACGAATCTCTTTTTAATGTTAAGCGTTTCCTTTGTTTTATTATTTCCTACTATGTTGCATTAACTAGTGAGTAGTGTAACATTTTAGGATTCATAAACAATATGCTAACGACGTAGCCCGGGTCATAAACAGTGGAAAACTGGGCATAACGTTTGTAGTAATGGCACAACTTGAATTTACCTAGTTTTCGAACAAAAGTTTGAGTTAGTTGCAAAATATCGTAACACAGAGTATGTTAAAACGTATTACAGCAAGAGCTTACTGAAGCTAAAGAATAATAAACGTACGTAAATGGTAGTCCCCTGGAATGTAATTACCAATATGCGAATTTCATGTTACCATTATGGCAAATCAGCACGTGCCTCCGACATAAATATTCACATTATTGCGTTGCCCTAACGTTGCGCGATTTTTTTCTCGATCTCCTGTTGTGCATTTAGATGTGAAGGGGACGGGGCGTAACATATCGATGCAAAGCGACGGAGGGTGACGTACGTTCGCCTACTGTTTAGCCATTATTTGCTATAACGTGGGTGAAATTTAGCTCGTTTCGTACACTGTGCCATAATTGTCTCCGTTCTTTTATTGGGAACGCTTTTATTTATAGCGTGGTGGGGTTCGCATCGAAATCCCGGATTATTTGGCTAACAAATTATAGCGAATCTGTTAAGAATAGGACGGGCATGTCAATAAATCAATGTGCGGATTTATTGATGAAAGCTGACAAGTTTTTGCTATAGAATTTGTAGATTCTCCCTAATATTAATGACGATGTAAAAATAGTTCGGATTAATTTTACCCATGTGATTAGTTACAGTAATGTGATGTGTAGTCATTACGTTATTAATGTAAGATTTTATTTTTATTTTTTTTAATTGCAAACTAGTGCTTTACCGCAATCCCGTCTGATGGTAAGCAGTGATGCAGTCGTTGATGGTAAAGGGCTTTAGTTTATTAAGAGCTTATTCACTCTAGCCTTGAAGACACTCAAATTGTATTCTGACGGAAATACCGCCGCTAGAAAATTGTTCCAGCCCCTCGATGTACGCGGTATAAAAGGGGAAGCGAAACTCTACGTCCGGATCGTAGTGGTGTTAACAACGTAAGGGTGGAAACTCGCCGTACGATGGGACGTCCGATGGTGGAACGGAGATGGGGGAATTAAATCATGCAATTCCCTTGCACACTCGCCAAAATGCATCCTATAGAACACCGAAAGGCTGGCTACACTACGCCTGTACTATAGGCTTTGGAGACAGTTCTGAATTAAATCTGGGACGCCAATCAGCGTCTTCGCACGCCACTCCACGACGTGACGTGTGTCGGGATCCACTAGGACCGATGCCTACGAGGGCTACGGATTGTTTGAAAGAGATTCCGTGACCTCTGGCTCATAGGCAAGTGAAGGAACACGAGTGACGGCTGAATAATTTTACTTAGTCAATAAAATCTGACACGCCTGTCCGCTCTGCCCAGAGCGGGAAATGTCATTAGATGATTTCTATTAAAAAAAAAAGTGTAAATTATATCAATTTGGGTTTTATTATTGAACATGATAGTATTAACATGAAATATAGATTTAGCATAAGTTGTCTAAAAGAAATCACCCGGACGTTTTTAGACGACCAATCATAAGCCGACACATACTAAACCCCAAAAACCACACTACAAAACCTCAATCTAGGAAATGACAAACAAGCACAAATGAAATTATCCGGAATCACTCAGTAGATTAGGTACGTACATTTCTGGCACAAATATTGTCTAGGTCAGACGGGGAGGAAAACAGTGAAATAGTAACATATACAGCTACAAGGCACCACAAGGCTACCCACAGTGATTAATGAATCCACACTATAACAAATATGTCGCATTCGTAAACGTATTTTGGGGTCTGCAAAGCAAATGTTTGTATCGAAAATGTTATTTGTAAAGTCATTGTGTTACTCGTGTGTGGATCGGAGAATACTTTCCATTGAACATTTTGTTTTTAATGTTGTCAAAGTGTAATAGGTACTGAAATTCCGCAAGCATGACGAAAAAATTAGTTTCGATTCGAGGGTTAACGAACGCAGGTGTACTAACAAACATCGGTTTAAAAATCTCTCTTTTTCAACTTCACATTGGATGAGAATCAATGTCAAAATACATCATCATCATCATTTCAGCCGAAAGACGTCCTCTGCTGGACATAGGTCTCCCCCAAGGTTCTCCACGACGACCGGTCCTGCGCCTCCCGCATCCAGCGGTTTCCCGCGACCTTCACCAGGTCGTCGGTTCACCTTGTCGGTTGCCTACCCACGCTACGTCTTCCGGTGCGTGGTCACCACTCGAGAACCCGTCGGCCCCATCGGGCATCGGTCCTACGGGCTATGTGCCCGGCCCACTGCCACTTTAGTGTTGCAATTCTTCAGGCTATGTCGGCTACTCTCGTTCTTCTGCGGATCTCCTCATTCCTGATTCGATCGCGCAGTGAAACCCCAAGCATAGCCCGCTCCATTGCCCTTTGAGTGACTTTGAGCCTTCTTATAAGGCCCATTGTTAGCGACCACGTACCGCCGCGACCAAAACACAACGAATAACAAAATTCTCCCTTTCCCAACTCATACTTTTACGGTGGTACCCTACCTATGTTTAGCTAAAGATCGCATAGATTACTACTGTAACCAGTCTGCACATCATTGTCAGTATAATCTAATCATACAGATATTTACAGATATAAATTATTTGGTTATTAAAACCAGAGATAGACAGTTAAATAGAGAAAGAAAAAAACAATTATTTGCGGTAAACCTACGTTCGAACCCATCTATCTGCACCTCGTAATACGAGACAGTTATGACTAGGCCAAAACTGATCACACATAATTTGAGCAATTGTCATCTTAGTCAAGATCTAAGACTTAAGTTTTGTTACCTGTGCCTAGTTTAAAAAATAAGACAGTCTAACAATTTTTCTTTGAATGGCTTGTCTATTGCTAGTCTACTGAATAAGTGCACAATCAATTCTAGCAATGACATGACAGCTAATAAGGTATGACAGACTGTGCGTTACCTTCAAGACAAATAGTGATGAATTTACTTAGCTGAAATGAACTTGTACAAAAACGAAAAGAAAAGCAGACTTTTTTCTAAAGAATTTTCTATATGTAAAATCTTTTTATTTTGATCTAAGGTTGAGCGCATTCTGAAAGTTTGGAAAATTGAAAATAGTTGTTAAATATTCCGTTGCTTTGATTAATTGGTCAATACATCTCTCTAATTGCGTAACATACTAATACTAATCCATTGCTTCATATGTTCGAAAGATGTGTTTGCTCAACAACGTAAACGGCGTAATGAACGTTGTTGAACTGTCAAAATGAAACACATTAGATAGTATCAATTGGTTGCATAATTTTATTTAGTAATATCCCTATGGATTGCACGCAAATATCTATTATGTGTTGGTAAATAAACCCTCTTTTCTGAAAATTTACTTTCTCTGAAGTATTTTTAATTCTTTAAGATTAATAATTATAATTATAAATCTATTGTCGTTTTAAGTGTTTCACTAAATCGGCAATAACAACTATAAACATCCTGCCTGTCTAAAATTCAAAGACAAAACAAACACAAAAAACACTATGAACTTATGTTCTAAACCTAAACTCAAAATGAAATCTCACTAATAAAGCTGTCTCCTTAAATCGCTCCGGTGATCCCATTTCGTTGAGGATCGTGCCTCATATTGCATTGAACGCACCATTACACACCTAAATTACAAGTCGGACACACGATATGTCACAACGCTTTATAAAGCAAATATCTCGTAAACCCAAGGCGTACAGTGAGCCTCAAAATCATGTACCTATTCAGAATACTAATAAATATAGTAGAATACTAATTCTAGGCTTTATGTGAGTATGAACAATTTGTGTTCTGTAATATTGTATCAATACGTAATTAAAAATAAGTAAGAACATCACCAATATTTACATTCTTATCTTTTGAAATATGTGTTTGTCTTTTTATTTTGTTTATATTTTTGTAAAATAGGTCTGGACGTTTACAGAGGGTGATTCGGATTATAGTCCACCACACTCGTCCAGGGTGGGTTAGCCGACAACATGGGCAGAGATATCTCAAGACAGGGAGTTTTAAAGAGAGGCCTTTATCCAGCAGTGGAACCATGTATACTGAAAAAAAACCTATTCCTAAAATAATTTATTTCAATGATTGCAGACAGTTAAATGAACTCTATCACTTAATTTTAACGACTCCAAGAGCTATATCGGTTACTTAGGCTTATTGCACGTAGAACCGATAGCCGATGGGGCGTAGCCTAGAGAGACCCCCAATAAGGTGGATCGATGACCTGTTGAAGATCGCGGGAAGCCGATGGATGCCGGCACCACAAGACTGGTCATTATAGAAAGCCTTGGGGGAGGCCTTTGTCCAACAGTGGCTGAAGAAGAAATGATCTCAGTCAGATCAATGCGTTGTTGTGAACACCTATTTGAGGCTACCTTAGGTACAGGCAACCTCAAATAGATGTATACATTTAAAATATATATAATAGAATGAGCAAATAGACGCAGATTTACCAAGGCAATTGGCAGATAATTCTGACTAGCATAATAGTCTGGGATTCGTTTTAGAACGTTTATTTATATCTATGGTAGTCGATAATTAGGTCGCAAATCATTTTCGATTTGTCGAGCTGGAAATTTTTGTGTTATATTTGGAACTTTCACATGGTGAGCACGTAATTAGCATAGCCCCGCGGAACATAAATGCAATGTTGGGATTGGTAGCTAAAATTGGAAACGGTCTCCAAAGCCAAGGGGTCAAGTATATTCCAAGTCTACACAGGCAAGGGTAGCCAGCCTGACGGTGTTCTATGGGATGGAGTTTGGAGAGCGTATGAGGGAATCGCATGATTTAATTCCCCCATCTCCGTTCCATCATCCGACGACCCGTCGTACGGCGAGTTTCCACCCTAACGATGTTGCTCTCTTTTATACTGCGTACATCGAAGGATTGGAACAATTTGCCAGCGGCGGTGTTTCCGTCTGACTACAGTTTTAGTGTCTTCAAGGCTAGACTGAATAGCCTTTTTTTAATAATTATAAACTAGTGCTTGACTGCAATCCCGCCTGATGGTAAGCAGTGATGCAATCGTTGGTGGTAAAGCGCACTAGTTTATTAAGCCTATTCACTTAAAAAACTTAGGAATAGGAAGCATGACGGCAGTTGAGCGAGGTGATGCAATGTTAAACCCAAGGCCAACACGACCAACGATACTGCGTCAGAGGGAGATTGATCTGGAGACTCCCCATGACCAAACTCCCGACATAACAACAATTGGCGCATCGTGCCCGGCACACATCGCAACACAACTCTCAGACCCGTCCTCCGTACGGCTTTACCAGACATCATGCCGGAACACGACGAATCGCTTGGCGGCAAGACCTTGTCTGGTGGGTGGTAACTTCTGCCGGCAGCCGATGTTATGGCCTACCACCGAGTGTTATGTGTTATGTTAGCGTCTTAATAAAGTTGCGCGCTTTACCATCAACGATTGCATCACTGCTTAGCACTAGGCGGGATTGCAGTCAAGCACTAGTTTATAATTATTAAAAAAAAAAAACATACATACTGATCTGAAGACAAAAGTTTACAAGATAAATAAAAGCTAAAGCTACTACAAATTTATACTGATTTATTATCACTTTCGACTGATTGAACAGATTTTGATGATAATTTTTTAATTCAAATCTATCTATCAAAGATATCGACTTATTCGAAAATGAAAAATAATTGATTTCGGAAGTCGGGGATAAAAAACAATAAGACACCGACTTCTCAAATCAGTTATTTTTCACTTTGTATTGTTTTTATATCTTGATAAAAGACATGGTAACAAAAATGAATGAAAATCCCAAACGTCGTTTATTCAGGTCAGTTGAAGATAATATCCACCACTAAGAGGAAACGGAAAATAAAGGAAAAAAACACGTTAGTGGAACATTAATTTCTCACTATGATAAGGGGGAAGCTAAAAATATGCGCAAATAAAATCTAGTTAATGTGAGGTACTATGAAAAACTGTTCACATAAAAGTAAGTGCAATATTTACCAACACGTACTCTATTTTAGGACGCATAGAGTACATTTTTATTACTCTTTCTTTACTTTTTATAGCCTGTGAATGACTTGTAGCATCTGTGTTGGATTTCAATTTCCTTTCCTTACACAGCTTCCGTTACTTAAAGTATGTATCGGTGATAAAAAATTTACCACTCTTTTATTTTTCAGTTGACGTTACAAACGAGAATAGCTTTTATGTTTTCCTTACAAGTACATTTGGATTTGCTCTCCTGTGTACCTACACAGGAACATTACGTTAACTTGATGTGTATTAAATCTTTAGTGGGTTGTTCCGATCTATGTCATTTATTTTTACTACAAAAATTCTTAGGTTCTTTTATTTATGCAAATAAAAGCTAACTAACTAAAGACTTACATAGCATTAATCCAAAGTTTTTACAATACGAAAGCATGGAACAGAGCTAACTGGCAACTAAAACAGATCTTTTAAAAATAAATATTAAAGTAAAAAAAATATGAATACAGTTAATTAAGCTACTTTCTATAATTTAATACTAAGATCATAATTAATAAAATGAGCAGATAAAAATAAAAATAATAGGTTTCATTAATAAAAAAAGATGGCGCCCGTCCGCTAATAAAACTATAAACAAACAGACCTATAAATAAAACTATCTAATTCAAATACAATAAAAAATGTAACAAGTTCATTAAAAAAATAGTTTCAAAAATTAATTCTTATATTATCTTGTTGACAAAGTCATTCGGTCTCCAAATGTGCGCCCGCGCACCCATCAACGGAACATTCGTTTGGAACATGTGGCACCAATTAAAGTTCTTTTACAGAGAGGATAATAAAGATAAGACTTGAATAATGATCTGTGGAGAAACGTTTTACGAATGACTGCCACTTGTACAAGTGACAAACATATAAATAACTCTATAATACACAAGTAAAAATTAAAGTAATTTACAGTGATTTCCGCGAAAATCGCTTCACAGAAAATATCGATGTTTAGCCAAAATCAGCAGATAGACTGGTAAAGCGGACCCCAGACTCCAAAGCTGAAAAAGCTTCGGATGCGATTGGGATTTACGCTGAAATGATGATGATGATGACGAATGATTTCCGCGAATGTAGATAAAGGCCAACTTCCTCACACCTATATTTGGCCAATGACAGTTTTAGGTCTTCACTTGATAAATGACGCGCCTATCGCTATTTATAATAATCAGTTCTAATCCTGCATTCAGGATACAAAACTTTAATTTAATGCAGTCAGATATTATGGGCATCGGTCCTTAGAAATGATACTTTGGCTAAGGATTTATTTTGAACATGACAAGGCTATATACAATTCTAAAATCGCCAAGCAAGTGTGGTGATTAATGCTCGCGCCTTCTTTGTATAATAAGAGATCGTTGTCCTGCAGTGGGTCTGACATTAATAGGCTAGTTTTATGAATATGCTAGCTAGGCTTCACAATTTTACCAGTTTCAAGAACTGTGTAGTCCCACGATTTGAATTGATGTAAATAGGTAAGTACTACAAACAATAAATAGTACACCGATTGCTATTAAAATTGCTTTACTAGGGCACTGGCAGGCATCCCTATGGAAGAATTCCAAAACCACTCCCATTCTGTTGAACAACAGCAAAAAGCATTCCAACCTGTGAACATCTATGCAGTATTTGGGCATCCCTTTGTGGCTGTCTGTTTTTCGGCAATTTCCTAGTAAACTGGAGTTTTAAATTTCAGTTATACCCATTTCCGTATTTGCACATAATTGACAGGTAACTGACGCCACGGCGATAATACGAGTATCATTTTAAGAATATAAATTGACTGTTTGATTGACAATTAGTACTATATTGTATACCTATATGTCTCTATGAAACCAGGTAAGTTATAAATATGCACACTCAATTATTCAAAGTTATGTTCAAAGTAAATTCACTTCAAGCCTTTAAAGATAGTTATACAACAAAACTTATGGCAATAAGATTATGAAGTTTCGCTTGCAGATTAAGGGTTAGTTACCGAGAAACATGATTATAAAATTTATTGACGTACTTTTCAGACATCAATGTAAGATACTTTACAGTCTAACACCAATATTTCAAACTCCACAAGGACATAATCGTAGAGCGGCAATAGCCAGCTGCTATCACTAATAAAGTACAATAATCATAATAATAAAATACAATAATATACAAGTTAAATAAAAATTATTGCCATAAGCTTGAGTTCTATGCTTTAAATGTCACAGTAATTCTTTTAAATTACAAGCGAATATTAAGGCAGGAAACTGCAATAATGATTTTGCATAAGCGACTGCTCGACGGATTCAATTAAAATTGTAATTAATTGCTTTGCTCAGAGCACTGACAGGTTCACGGCGAGCATCATTCACTTTTATATTTATGCGAATACACTTGACAGGTGAAGAACGGTGTTCATCTTTTTCTAATACTCGTCCGCTTTATTCATATCACCTTGAATAGTTTCAGAATATTAAATTGAATATTTTTTGTAGTTAACATTTTAGAATTCGTTGTTTAGGGTATATGCTAATTGACTATTGTGGAACTGTTTCAACACTTTGACCTAAATTGGTACCTAGTAGTAAACCATAATTTTGTTAGAAGATCGCTTAATATTTTAGAAGATCTTATTTTGCAATTTCCCAACAACTAACACACTTAGTAAATAAAGTAAATATTACCAATATGTAAATAGGCATCTTGTATATCCAAACGCGTTATGTGTGTCAAACTTGTCAAAGTCGTAAATACTTCGCATAATATCTTGATATAACTGTGATTGGTTAATCGCTGGGATATTCAACAAATGTATGGAGATAACTCCGTAAGTTAGCTACTTATTGAACTCCCGTGGAACTTCAGCGAATTTATCTTACTTTGGCATAGGCATGTAAACGACATTAAATATACGTTTGCTTCGATGTACTCGGGAACTTTGCCAGACCTTGGCAAATGTAAACTTAATATTTTGTTTTTCTTGGTAACATACCTAATATTCAAATAATGACATATATGGAAAAAAAACTTCTGAAAATGTTTTATCTGAAGAGAGAAAACATTTTTAGAGGGTCAAATCTTAAGTCGTCATGTTATACGGCGGACAACCAATGTTTATTATGCTGCCATTTTTAAATGCGAATGTGAGTACATAATTTTAATTATCCAACATAATGTTAGTTTTTGACCATTACTAGGTAGTCTGTAATTTTTTTGCCTAACAATAAATCCTAGTCGTATTTCACAGAACCGATATTTAATAAATTATTATTGATAGTTAAAAAAAATATAGTGAAGGTAGTTTGGTGCGGATGTTGGTATAATTTTAGCACAAAAAACGGAGGATTTTAATACCTTTGTTCATCATAAAAGTTATATTTTTGATGCCTAACCTATGTGTGATGGCATTTGTGTATAGAGGATGACTCGGTATTTTGAAGGGATCTTGCCTAGTGGTTACAAGCGCCTTTATTGAGGGGTCCTTGTATGATTCCAAAGTCTTGAGTAGTGTTATTGCAATTCATATGGAGTTTGAGTTTATTCCAGACATTCAAAACGGTGCCTATATCATTGATGTTGTTAAATTGTATAAATATACCAGACATCAAACTCAAAACAATGTGTACGTAAGCTGTAGTCTAAAATGAGAATATGTAAAGTTTAATTTTAACAAATTCCAAAGTCCTACAGTGTGTTCACAAATAGAACGGTCAACAGAGCATATCGCAGTTTACTGCTGAATGTAGGCACCTCCCAGGCTACGACCACAAAACCAAGTCTGTTTTCCGCAGCTTGTCTCCGCCAACTTTTTAAGGTTATCCATCAGTTCATCTAAATAGCCGCAGCCTTTCGCACTACGCTTGCTCTTATTAGGTCTTCTGCTCAGGGGCCCCAGCCAATCTAAAAAAAAACAACCAATAACGAAAACGATTGACCACGTGACGAGATAAATCACGTGGTCAATCGTTTTCGTTATCGGTTTGTTTGGTATTCGATTTCGTTTCGTTATGAAGCGATGTTACATTGGCTACAGGCCCAGGTCTTGTTATGTCCTGATCACTGACCGACGGCCCTTCGATAAACGTGGCCAACTCACTGCTATTTCTACTTACTTACTCTGCAAGCTATCCGCCACCTTCGGTTAGTTTTTGGATGATTTCATTTCAGAGGTCCCTGATCTCTTAATTTAAAACGCGTTCGCAGTCTGACCTCTTCTTGTTCGTCTCAGCTTATTGAAGCCTACTGCTGGACAAAAGCCTCTCAAGACTTTAGACTTTTCATGATCGTGACCTTCACCAGGTCATCGGTCCACCTTGTCCAGCCTGATCTCAGTCTCAGTCTATTACATTTTTTTTTTTATTAAAATATAAACCAGCGCTTGACCGCAATCCCGCCTGATGGTAAGCAGTGACGCAATCGTTGATGGTAAAGCGCACTAATTTATTAAGAGCCTATTCACTCTAGCCTTGAAGACACTCAAATTGTAGTCCGACGGAAACACCGCCGCCGGCAGATTGTTCCAGTCCCTCGATGTACGCGGTATAAAGGAGGAGGCGAAACGCTTCGTCCGGATCGTAGAGGTGTTAACAACATAAGGGTGGAAACTCGCCGTACGACGGGTCGTCCGATGGTGGAACGGAGATGGGGGAATTAAATCGTGCAATTCCCTCGCACACTCCCCAGAATGTATCCTATATAACACCGAAAGGCTGGCTACTCTACGCCTGTGCTCTAGGCTTTGGAGACCAACTCGAGTTAAATCAGGGTCACCAATCAGCCTCTTCGCACGCCTCTCCACTGAATCCAAAGTGGCCAGGTGACACTTAGCAGCACCAGCCCAAATGTGCAATTTTCGCTGAAACGAAATTGTGACTAGGCTTTGATAATTATTAATCACGACAGTAGATATTCTGATTTAATATTTCAACGAAACTTTAAGAATTCGCAAATTTCATATATTATTATACGGGTATAAATTGCGATAATAATTCCAAACAATAACGTTGAATTGCAATCAGGAGCAAGTTACGAAACTGCGGAAGCTGGAAGAGTCAACTGTAAGAAACGGGTTGGCGTCGCAACGAGTGATTTAGATGAACCAAGCTACCTCTGTGCTAACTTGTTTGCCATGTGACCTTTAAGACTGGTGAAGGTATAAAATAAAGTTGTTTACTTTAACTAGAACAGTTGAAGCTAAGCTTAAGTAAATCTAAACTTGATCTGGATGTTAATTTAATGCATTTATAGCTAACAGATAAAGTTAATAGTTGGTAAAGCTAGTTAGCTAGTTGGTATTTTCAAAACACAGAGACTATGGTCTATTTTATAATTATCTGTCGAAAATGTAAAGACATGGACGTTTTTTAAAACAACTAATCAATTAAATTTAGAATGGGTTAGAAACTAAAATTATACAGAAATTATTGATTATTGAGCTTCTACTCAAGACTATGTTCTCGTGAAATCTTTTGCCTCCCCAAAACACACTATTGCATCGCATCGCCTATTCGCGCCAATACTTCATATTCGCTGTTTCTTTTATTTTTTTCATATATTTCCTCGGCTTTTTGGGCCTTTCTCCAGAAGAGGGCTACGCGGTCAAAAATACAAACTCTTCAGCTTTCTTATTGGTTTAAAGATGGGGCAGCACCGATATAGGTAAACTAATTTTCCTCCCAGACTTGTTGAAAAGCAAAGTGACCTTTAACCAATAACGTAAAATGCATTGCCTTCATTTATTATCATTCTGGGTATTAAATGCACCATATTTCATCCGGGTTTTGTCCTACTTTTGGTCACTATTCTAGGTTTTAACCAACTTCAAATTTATGAAACTGAGCGAAATTTCAATTTTAAAAAGGGTTTTACCGATTTAAGTTGGTTTACAGTTATTTATAAATTGGGCATATGGCTGTACAGACATGTCTTTAATTGTATTTTTACTGAGTTTTGTGTGTGTGTGTGTGTCCATTGTGTTTACTGTGTTGTACTTATGATTGTTTATTGTGTTTTATTGCTTTATGCAAGCACCTTTATTTATTTATAAATAATAAACTCAGACTATCGAAGTCCATTACAGGACTTGTCATAGTAGCCTCGTGTGACAACTCCATGTGCTGCCTTCCGCATCCAGTCTGTCCCACTTTTTTAAGGTTGTCGGTTCATCTAGTAATAATCTAGTAAGTTCTAATAGTAGGTATATAATCTAAAGTAGATATACTTCATATAAACTACATAAATTTCGTAGTAAATGTTCTAATTAAGAGAATCTAGTACCAAAGACTAGAACAATATGGGGGAGATTATTGCCCAGTAGCAGGTTGATATAGGTTAACGGGAAAAAAGAGTACTAATGCAAACCAGTACATACTGACAGTTTGTTACGGTCTAATGTAATAATGTTTACCCTCTTTTCAAAGTTACTGGTATGCGTAAACACTATCCTGCGCCCACCAGCGAACTGGCGGGATTCTCCAATGCTGGCTCACTGGATACGACTGCATGCAGTCGAATATTCATTTGCCACCACCATCGGGGAATCCACTCGGACTACTTAATGTTCAATTGAGTAGTATAGAATAAAGTTAGCTATCATTATTATTATTTGTCAATCAGCGCTCATTAATTTATTATTAGCCCTAATTTTTAGGCTCGGAATTGTACTAAAAATATAGAAGCCTGAATCTAATATATTTTATGGGTACCCAATTCATACACTACCTGTGTCTCTATATTACATTGACAATACATTAACCTAATGTCTGCCATTAGCATATAGTAAAAAAGATAGAATTTATAAGTTTCCTTGGACAGAATAATAGAAGCAATTTTAAGATTGTACTTGTACCGTTCACCCTTTTGACCCGCCGCAAATAGATACTCTATACAATACCTATCTAAACATAGAAGGAAAATCTCGCACAAAGAATATGTTACCCACATAAGTATGAAAAGACTTTGTATCGTGCACAATAGGTCGGGATTGATCGGGTCCCTTCGGACGAGCATTTTATCAGCCCGTGGCAGTTGAGGGGCATCCGTTGTCCCGCGTTCACATAAATAGGACTTGAGAGGTCCCAAGGATTAACCTGGCACGGTACTAATAGCTTCTTCCTATCAGAGAAAATATTTTTGCGCCTTTGTTAAGATTTTCTTTTCTTCAAATCATCTGTATTTATGATGCTCGGTGATCCAGTAAATATAAAATAATATAACGTAGAATTTTGGCAGCATCTTAATTGTAGGAATGTGTTTTGCTCAATCATATTTTCTGTTTTGCAATAATGCCCAGGGGAATCAAGGAAAGTTATTAACTATTATTCCGTTAGTTATTTTCTCTCGTTTTCCTGGCATTATTGCACTATTTTTACGTTATCCACAGGCGTTTGTACCTATCAGTAAGGTCATCTGTCAGTGTTCCGAGCTGAAACATAAAACAACATGATTACTACTTATATACACATAAGAAAAATATCAACAAGAAACCAATATCGTTCCAACTGAGTAGATACTAAAGGAAAAATCTCAAGAAAGAAAAGACGGGCGTTACTAAAACTGTTCAGTAATTCGGCAACACTGTTCAATAAGAATGCTGACATCACACAATAGATGTACCATCAATTTTGTTCAGTAAATCGTTCAATCTTGTATAAAATTCATGGGGTGTAGCAACGAGGAGAATGATAAATAAGGCAGAGGCTCGGCCGAATATTCTCATTTAATACGTGACTTGTTTAGAGAAAACATCCCTTAGATATGAGTATCGCGATAGATGGTAATGCTAGAATGTTATCTATCACACGTTGTTATCAGTTGCAGGGTTGTGACTTTTTATAATATCGGTCAATGGAACGTGAATTTTTCTGAATAGTCGTTTTACTGAATATACTCGTATGTTTGTATGTAGTAGTATCAGTAGTAAGTATGTGTTAATCTTGCTGAACTACTAAAGCTTGCTATGGTGAAATTAAAGGGAAACTACCTAGTTTTATTTTAACCTCCTTTAAAACTTCAATAACGTGTTTGTGTCAAAAATACTTGTTATTGAAGCATCCAACATTTTATCTCCCACATAACCTCTGGCATTTCGAACAAAATGGAGGAAAACAACCCATGCAAGAATACAAAAGTCAAGTGAAAACTTGGAACCAGATTTTCGATAGTTATAATGCATGTTCCTCATAGTCAAGAAAGTACAATAGTAGGATGGCGTGGTTGATTGCTTCTACAACAATGTTGAAATACTACAACTATTTATTTGAAGAATCCAAAACTATGTTTAGGTTTCTACGAACTCTATCTTTCAAGGAAAGGTTTCACAGAAAGCCAAGGATGTATTTATTTAGGTGAGTGGGTCCAAATCTTATTGTACTTGGCCTATATCAAAAGATAGTTTAAAAGGAAGATTTCGGGAATGAAGATTGCTTTTTTAACTGATTCGATTTTAGTGTATTCTGCTTAGTTGTTTTCGAGTGTAGTAACCATACGCATACATGCTAATCAAATCAATTAATATACTGGCTTTACCAATAGGTTCACCTTCTCCATTACAAACTGATAGGTTCTTGACCAACCTCGTCTTAGCTGAGCGGGCAAAGCGAGCCGGTCGGCGAGCACTATGTATATCTCAAAAGAAAACAGATTTGTACGCAAATCAAAACATTATGAAAATTCTTTCGATATTGTACAACGATTAAGTACTTTTAACATACCTGTAACGAACCAGGGTGTTTTAAATACTCATTTTGAACAACTTAGGTATAAGGACTACCTATCGATATTTTAATCATTAGATTTTTTTATCATTCAGAATTTCAATGTTAGACGCTCTAAGATTTTATACCAATTTTTTATTAAAAATTGATATAAAATCTTTGAATGTCTAACATTGGATATATAAATAAATTGGTACAATCGTTTATTAATTTTTCTGTGATGTACGTTGACAATTTAGCCGTAGGAATAACAGTGTTCGACATTAAAAAAACGTACCTGCTTCGAGTCATTCTTTTGAGGTGCAGTTTACAGTTTCTCTAAACAGTAAATAAAAGTGAATCTACACACGTTCGGGTCAATGACGCTTAGTCGGGTATCATTATCATCATTATCATCTCAGCGTTAATCCCAGTTGCATACGAACCTTTTTCAGCTTTGGAGTCTGGGGTTCGCTTAACTAGTCTAACTGCTGAGATTGGCTAAACTTCGATATGTTTCCGTGAAGCAGCTGCCGTCTGACCTCCACAACCCGAAGGCGATATCGAAGCATTGCAGTTAGACCAATTGTTGGACTTTTGAGGACTCGTATGGTCAGAAGAACACGCACTTTTTACTCTTAATAGATACCGAAACATCGTCACTATAATCTGAATACATTACACGAAACTCCGTTGATCCAAATAAGTTCATGCACCTAATGACCTGCAAAAATAAATACATCAAAGAAAAACATCTTCAATAATATCCCGTAATAAATTACAGGTTTATTTCTTTTCTTTGGCCAATACGTTCCGTTCGTCACGGGGGCTGTTGGCATAGTGCCTTGAACGATACCGGACGCCCGGCTAACATCCGTTTCCTGAAAATGGCAGACAGTGCAAACGGTTCACTTTTATTGTTTTCGTCTCAACAAAAATAATCCGAAACGGTGATTAAGATAGAAATTGTATTTGTGAATGGTTTTTGAATTAACTACTTAGTACTTCGCTTTTATTTGGATGAGCTTTGGGAATGATGCAATTAACTCCAAGTACTGCCAAAATAGGAGTGAAAGTAAATAGACAATTAGTGTAAATTGATTCTCTGGGAGAAATGTAATGCGTGAAGGGCAGTGTATCAGTAAAATAACTATAGAAAGTGGGAGTTTGTGGGAAATAAAGTCTAAAAACCTCAAAATACTTGTATGTATAAATAATACTTAAAATAAACATAAAAATCGCCCAGTGCGAGTCGTACTCGCAGTTCAAGGGTGTATCTCAATTTTATTTTCCATTTAACATAATTTTATTTTTTTGTTATTATAGCGATCACAGTAATACATACAGGCTGTATTCAGATACAACCTGTATCTATTACTTCGCAACGCAAACGTAACGCAAACTTCGCGAAAAGGCTAGACCGCATGCCACTAATAAAATTATGATAATCATTTATGTCGTTAATGAGCGGTTACAAAAATCACAGTGTTTAAAAAGAAGTGTCGACTGGATCTTTGAACGTTGCAAGTGTGCCGCCATGCGGGTCTGTAGCTATGACGTTGATCCCTGATGTGAACTCTATTAAATCAGCTGATAAGATAGTTTCTCGAGTTGTTTTATTTTCATTGCGCTTTTTTGTGTAATTAGCGAATTAATTAATTTTTACTTTAAAATCTTATTGGGTTATAAAAGTATAGTTTGTGCATCGATGCCAGATACACCCTTTATTAATGCTCTGAAAACGGTGAAAGAAAACGTCGTGAGAAAACTTGTATGTCTTAGAAGCAAAACTTAAAAGACATGTGACATCTACTATAAACACTGGACCCGCTTGGTAGATTACGGCCCACTCCCTCTCACTAAGAGGAGGCCTGAGTCCCAGGAGTGGAAACATTATAGGCTGATTATGTAGAAATATCTGTGAAAATTCCAAGTGTGCATCTGTTACGGTTAAAATAAAGTTTAAAAAACTAAAAAAAAAACGTGTTTTTAAAGAATATCAAACTAAAAAGTTAAAAATAATTTTAAAAAAAGCGTGAGGCGCTTAATATACAAAAGTTTATGGCACAAAGCGCCTTACGATTTTTAAAAAAATATTTTTAACTTTTTAGTTTTATATTCTTTAAAAGCATGTTTTTTAGTTTTTTAAACTATATTTATTTTCAACTTTTTAGTTCGATATTAAAAAATTAAACGAACGAATGAACGTATTGAAAACGGTGGGACATTTTACAGTAATGAGCCGCTCACTCGCACCAAAGAGTTAGAGATGAACAAACGAACAAACAAGCAAACATACAAGTGAAGCAAATAAAAAGCATGTAAAAAATACAGCCCTGTGGCAGCCGGATGGGCGGACAGCTAAGTCTTAATGAAAAAAGTCCCGTTGGCACACAGTGACATAGAAACCGATACTTTTTTTTTAGATTTAACAATCTTTAGACCTTATAAAGTTTAGTTTCTCGTGGTTTACTTTATTCAATCTTTTATGAAACTTAACCCGAAGGAATGTTAGTCACAAATCTCATTCTGTAGTCGATTTCCGTTTCGCCTGAGTCTTTCGATATGGACGAGGCAACCTTGCTGAGCTTAATTAGTTGCCTTAAGCTCAGCTAAGTGTAAGTCAATAGCAAATAAAAAGCTAATTAGACTCGACTTGGAATTCAAACCTAGGGCCAATGAGGGCGTGCGACCCGATTACAGTTTACTGTAGGCTATATCGTAACTTGTGAAAAAGAAAAGAATCTTGAAGATTTTTTCAAAAGACCTAGCTGTAATAAAAAAAAAAAAACGAGTGTGCTTATGACCACACGACTGAAGTGAAACTTCTTTCGCTCCATCTGTATGTATATATATATATGTGTGTGTACAATATATACATGTATACACATATACATATATTAATTTTCTATCAATATTTAAATTTATTTCATGGTTTCATTGGTAAATTAATATTTTTGCATAGATCTTCTATTTTTATTGAAAAAAAAAAAAAAAACTCGTTGTAGACCTTGTAGTACCAAGCTCGCGCCACGAGCGCCTCTGTGCTTATCCCCCACTTAACTTCCGTTCGCCTTGCCCGATCACTTTTCGTAAGGCTTACGTCATAACTTACTCCCCAAGTCAAGCGTGCGTAAAGAAGTTTCACTTCAAAAATACGCTGCTTCACACTAGGAATTTCTCCTGTATTTTAGGTGCGTTTACAAACATATAAACTCACATGCACAAACTTCCAGACCCAGAACAAGTACTTGTAGGTCATACAAACATTTGTTCCGTGCGGAAATCGACCCAGCGACAAGCAGCGCAGTAGGCCTAGTATGAGTTTTCATTACGAAACTCGTTCGATCGTATCGAGCGCGTTTGACTCAGCGATTGGCCCGCTTCAAGGTCGTAAGAACTCTCAACCAATGAGAGCGCCAAACGCGCTCGATACGATCGAACGAGTTACGTATTGAAAACTCATACTAGGCCTACAGCAGTCAAATATTTAACCACTACGCCAGCCATGCCAGCTTTAGTGATTGTAAGCTCTACGGTTGAGCATGAGGTGTTTTGTTAGATTCGCAGGTTGGCTAAAGTGTTATTCGGTTTTTAGGGTTCCGTGGCCAAATGGCAAAAAACGGAACCCTTATAGATTCGTCATTTCTGTTTGTTCGTCTGACCCTCCGTATGTCACAGCCATTTTCACGAAACTATAAGAGCTATACTTTTGAAACTTGGTAGGTAGATGTATTCCATGAACCGCATTAAGATTTTGATCCAAAAAAAAAATATTGGGGGCTCCCCATACTTAGAACTAAAACTCATTTTTTTTTATAAAACACATACGTGTGGGGAAACACATATTTTTAGGTTTTATAAAACACATATTTATGGATAGGTCTTCAAATATGATATCGAGGTTTCTAAAATATTTTTTTCTAAACCGAATAGTTTGCGTGAGAGATGCTTCCAAAGAGAAAAAAAGTTGGTCCCCCCCTCTAACTTCTAAAATAAGAAAATGAAAAATCTAAAAAAACATATGATGTACCTTACTATAAAAACTACCAACGAAAATTGTTTTGAACGAGATCTATTAATTAGTTTTTTTTAATACCTCGTAAATCGTAAACCGTTTATTACCGCGTAATCTTTCATACAAATAACTTAAATCCTTTAATTTCATAAACCAATGGTATGGAACCCTTTGTGCGTGAGTCCGACACGCACTTGGCCGGTTTTTTTTTCTACCTTGAATTTAGCGACCCACAGTCTATGTAGATTTATGCTCAGTTGCGGACAATCAGCTCGCGAACCCTTTTACACGAAACTGCAAAATGTGGATAAACTATAGGTACTTACAACCCTGTCCAAACGCTTCTGGCAACAGGCGTAGTTTTTAATTAAGTTATCTTGTATTAGCATTACAATAACTAACTATGAAATAAATGAACTACTGTAAAATGAACAGAACGAAATGATTCCGCCATCAACCCGTATCAACAAACCCGACACAATAGAAACGCAAATAAAATATACGGACCTATTATGAAATCCAAACATAGACGATAATAGAAAATTATCAGACTACACTGAAAATAAATCAAGAAATATATTCGCGTACAAATTAGTTTTAGAATAGATTCAATTTCAAACTGTAAACGCAAACAGGGCATTAAATTGAAACAAAACACTATCACACTCAACTACTAGGCGACCCTAGAATGTGTGGGAGCGCGAACATATGGCGACTTTGACGCGCGATTTTGAAATGCGATTGTCTAGCGTGTATCAAGCTATAGTTCATTAAGTTATATTGTTTATGTTTTCCTAAAGCAGATATAGATGAAAAAATATCGTTAATACTTTTCTTTTCAAGCAGGAAATTGGGATTGAATGAAAACTCACAGGAAAACTAAAATATACTACGCTGTAGGTTATTATATATTTATTTGGACAATTTATAGTGTTAGAATTTTTTAAATATTATCTTTAGTTAGCTTGTGGAAAGAATCTTATTCTTAACATTACCAATAATCTATATATATAAAAATCAATGCCACATTCTTTGTAATCTTATAACTCAAGAACGGACTCACCTATCCACGCCAAATGTTTAGGCTTCGTTATGACTAAAATTATTAGATGGTTTATGTGAAATTTGAACAAAATCGGTCCAGCGGTTCTTCATTTATCACATTTTTTGTAACAAATGAATTCAATTAACGATCGATCGTCATCTCATCTATAGATATAAAAACAATGCCACTTTCTTTGTAATTTTATAACTCAAGAATAGACTCACCTATCCAAACCAAATGTTTAGGTTTTGTTGTGACAAATTAGTAGATGGTTTATGTGAAGTTTGAACAAAATCGGTTGAGCAGTTCTTTATTTATCACATTTTTTTTAACAAATGAATTCAATGAACGGTGGATCATCATCTCATCTATATATAACTTCAATATATATAAAAATTAATGCTAATTCCTTTGTAATTTTATAATTCATCAAAATTGTGTAATGGCACCAGATTGGCAGTGAAAAACTGACTGCAAAATGTAATTGAAGCAACGGTTTGAAGTTTGTCTGATACCGCGTATCCCCATGATCCCAAGTGATATGCCATTTGAGTTCAAAGGATTACAATATCCTGTGCATTTATCATTTGCTATGTCCATCAACAAAGCCCAAGGACAAACATTTCACGTTTGTAGTGTGAATTCGGAGGAATCATGTTTTTTTTTCAAAATAAATAATTCAATAAAATCAGTTCAGTGGTTAAAACGTGAAACCGTAATAGACAGACAGACAGACAGAGTTACTTTCGCATTTATAATATTAGTAGGGATATAGTAGGGATAATGTTTAGCACTGTCTCAGACATTTACCAAAAGTATGCAAAAAATATCGCATAGAATTACTTGTTTATAAATAACGACCCGCCCCGGCTTCACACGAGTCCGTGTATTATACATATAAACTTTCCTCTTGAATCACTCTATCTATTTAAAGAAATCGCAACAAAATCTGTTGCGTAGTTTTATAGATTTAAGCATAAATAGGGACATAGGGACAGAGAAAGCGACTTTGTTTTATACTACGTAGCGGTCGCCCGCAGCTCCGACCGCGTGGATGTCGGTTACCACTGAAAATGCCTACCCAGGGAAGACACGGTCAGAAAAATGATTCTCAAGTCAATTCGTAGTAGATGAGCTAATTCATCAGCTGCAGGACCGGGATAATCTTCGCTACTATTATATCTTTTAACTCCTTTATAAGAAGTCTCGTCCCATTACACATGTTGGGAGGGCTTAAATTTCTGAGAAGCATTATCTGCGTGCCATCTTTTAACGACAGTTCATGAGGTGGTAGCCCACAGCGGGATTCAGAGCATTTAAAAATTCCTGGGAGTAGTGCACTGCGTCCCTTGGTAACGCTCATGTCGCAACGGGCCGTGCAGCACAAATCGTAATACATTTATTTTAATTTCGCCATAACTTCAAAACCGAAAGTCCAATTTTAATCATTAACAAACCAAATATAATCTACATAAACTGTACTTAGTGACGAAACAAATTATTTCTATAAGGATTAATAGCATGAGTAAAATAAAGGCGTTTAAACATAGTCCAAAAAATTCAAGATTTTTAAATAAAAAAAAATGGTTGTTGTGGCTCTCTCGACATAGATAGGTATAGTGTGTCGCAGACTTCTTTGTAGATATTTACAATAAATTAAACATTTTATGGTTTTATCATTTTTAGTTTCGGCAGCGTACGCAAGATAAGTAACTTTTCTGGTTGATTTTTTACACCTTGAGTTCAAAAAAACTAAATATTTTACGGAACCCTATTTTTTCCAAAATAAAATTTTGCCTATGTTACTCAGTGATAATGTAGATTGCTAATAAAAAAAGAATTATTAAAATCGGTCTAGTACTTTTGGAGTTTATTCGTTACATACAAAAATACAAATCTTTCCTCTTTATAATACAATGGTAGCTCACACACTCAAAAGCTTGTAAGTGAAAAATGACAGAAACCTCGCAGTTTATTGAGCACAAATACAGCATGGTGTTTATTTAAATCTACCCAATCATAATCTATATACACAGTTGCAAATAGTTAATCCCAAGGTATGGGATCCTTCAGCTTTGTACGCAAATCAAAACATTATGAAAATTCTTTCGATATTGTACAACGATTAAGTACTTTTAACATACCTGTAACGAACCAGGGTGTTTTAAATATTCATTTTGAACAACTTAGGTATAAGGACTACCTATCGATATTTTAATCATTAGATTTTTTTATTAATCCGAGTTTCAATGTTAGACGCTCTAAGATTTTATACCAATTTTTTATTAAAAATTGGTATAAAATCTTTGAATGTCTAACATTGGATATATAAATAAATTGATACAATCGTTTATTAATTTTTCTGTGATGTACGTTGACAATTTAGCCGTAGGAATAACAGTGTTCGACATTAAAAAAACGTACCTGCTTCGAGTCATTCTTTTGAGGTGCAGTTTACAGTTTCTCTAAACAGTAAATAAAAGTGAATCTACACACGTTCGGGTTAATGACGCTTAGTCGGGTATCATTATCATCATTATCATCTCAGCGTTAATCCCAGTTGCATACGAACCTTTTTCAGCTTTGGAGTCTGGGGTTCGCTTAACTAGTCTAACTGCTGAGATTGGCTAAACTTCGATATGTTTCCATGAAGCAGCTGCCGTCTGACCTCCACAACCCGAAGGCGATATCGAAGCATTGCAGTTAGACCAATTGTTGGACTTTTGAGGACTCGTACTTTTACTCTTACTCGTAATAGATACCGAAACATCGTCACTATAACCTGAATCCATTACACGAAACTCCGTTGATCCAAATAAGTTCATGCACCTAATGACCTGCAAAAATAAATACATCAAAGAAAAACATCTTCAGTAATATCCCACAATAAATTACAGGTTTATTTCTTTTCTTTGGCCAATACGTTCCGTTCGTCGCGGGGGCTGTTGGCATAGTGCCTTGAACGATACCGGACGCCCGGCTAACATCCGTTTCCTGAAAATGGCAGACAGTGCAAACGGTTCACTTTTATTGTTTTCGTCTCAACAAAAATAATCCGAAACGGTGATTAAGATAGAAATTGTATTTGTGAAAGGTTTTTGAATTAACTACTTAGTACTTAGCTTTTATTTGGATGAGCTTTGGGAATTATGCAATTAACTCCAAGTACTGCCAAAATAGGAGTGAAAGTAAATAGACAATTAGTGTAAATTGATTCTCTGGGAGAAATGTAATGCGTGAAGGGCAGTGTATCAGTAAAATAACTATAGAAAGTGGGAGTTTGTGGGAAATAAAGTCTAAAAACCTCAAAATACTTGTTTGTATAAATAATACTTAAAATAAACATAAAAATCGCCCAGTACGAGTCGTACTCGCAGTTCAAGGGTGTATCTTAATTTTATTTTCCATTTAACATAATTTTATTTTTTTGTAATTATAGCGATCACAGTAATACATACAGGGTGTATCCAGATACAACCTGTATCTATTACTTCGCAACGCAAACGTAACGCAAACTTCGCGAAAAGGCTAGACCGCATGCCACTAATAAAATTATGATAATCATTTATGTCGTTAATGAGCGGTTACAAAAATCACAGTGTTTAAAAAGAAGTGTCGACTGGACCTTTGAACGTTGCAAGTGTGCCGCCATGCGGGTCTGTAGCTATGACGTTGATCCCTGATGTGAACTCTATTAAATCAGCTGATAAGATAGTTTTTCGAGTTGTTTTATTTTCATTGCGCTTTTTTGTGTAATTAGCGAATTAATTAATTTTTACTTTAAAATCTTATTGGGTTATAAAAGTATAGCAATTATGAATGACCTAAAGTGAAAATAACTACTTTTTTTTAATCATGAAAAAGCGGATGAGAAATTCCACCACTGGGGGGTTCAGAATCATGTACTGGGTCCATGGTAATCGTTTGTGCATCGATGTCAGATACATCCTTTATTAATGCTCTGAAAACGGTGAAAGAAAACGTCGTGAGAAAACTTGTATGTCTTAGAAGCAAAACTTAAAAGACATGTGACATCTACTATAAACACTGGACCCGCTTGGTAGATTATGGGCCACTCCCTCTCACTAAGAGGAGGCCTGAGTCCCAGGAGTGGAAACATTATAGGCGATTATGTAGAAATACTTACCTACTCTGTGAAAATTCCAAGTGTGCATCTGTTACGGTTAAAATAAAGTTTAAAAAACTAAAAAAAAATGTGTTTTTAAAGAATATCAAACTAAAAAGTTAAAAATAATTTTAAAAAAAGCGTGAGGCGCTTAATATACAAAAGTTTATGGCACAAAGCGCCTTACGATTTTTAAAAAAATATTTTTAACTTTTTAGTTTTATATTCTTTAAAAGCATGTTTTTTAGTTTTTTAAATTATATTTATTTTCAACTTTTTAGTTTGATATTAAAAAATTAAACGAACGAATGAACGTATTGAAAACGGTGGGACATTTTACAGTAATGAGCCGCTCACTCGCACCAAAGAATTAGAGATGAACAAACGAACAAACAAGCAAACATACAAGTGAAGCAAATAAAAAGCATGTAAAAAATACAGCCCTGTGGCAGCCGGATGGGCGGACAGCTAAGTCTTAATGAAAAAAGTCCCGTTGGCACACAGTGACATAGAAACCGATATTTTTTTTTTTTAGATTTAACAATCTTTAGACCTTATAAAGTTTAGTTTCTCGTGGTTTACTTTATTCAATCTTTTATGAAACTTAACCCGAAGGAATGTTAGTCACAAATCCCATTCTGTAGTCGATTTCCGTTTCGCCTGAGTCTTTCGATATGGACGAGGCAACCTTGCTGAGCTTAATTAGTTGCCTTAAGCTCAGCTAAGTGTAAGTTAATAGCAAATAAAAAGCTAATTAGACTCGACTTGGAGTTCAAACCTAGGGCCGATGAGGGCGTGCGACCCGATTACAGTTTACTGTAGGCTATATCGTAACTTGTGAAAAAGAAAAGAATCTTGAAGATTTTTTCAAAAGACCTAGCTGTAATAAAAAAAAAAAAAACGAGTGTGCTTATGACCACATGACTGAAGTGAAACTTCTTTCGCTCCATCTGTATGTATATACACACATCAAAAGTGTCTAGGGATCAACATATATTTTTGCTATAACTTTTCTCCTGATTGATATTAATTAAAATTTTCTTCAAGGATTCATCAAATAAAGTGTTTTCGTTTGTCACAGTAACGATAAACCAAGTCACCTTTGCATTAATAAAGAAATTTGCCATTTTCCTAATAAAGGGATATTTGACATTTGAACCACTAACACAAAAGTTCGAAAAAAAGACTGAAATAACAGTTTTCTCTAAAATTTTATTGGGTAACTTAAACAATTAATAATCCGTGTTTCTACCGCGAACACTAACAACACAAGAACATCGGTTTGGCATACTCAAAATGAGTTCATCCAAATCACGCTGTGGAATGGCCGCCCATGTTCGTTGCAACAACAAAAAAAGGTCTTCTTGCGACTGGATACCCTCCATATTCGGCAGAGCTCTTCTCTGTAGCATATCCCATGCATGCTCAATCGGGTTCAAGTCTGGCGACTGAGCAGGCCAGGGCAGGACATTGATGTTAGCTGCGGCGAGAGTCTGTCTTACAACTCTTGCGGTGTGCGGTCGTGCATTATCATGCATTAACCGAAATAAGGGACCGATTTGCACTTGTAGAGGAACGATGACGTCTGATACAATCGTCTCAGCATAAATTTGAGCGTTGAGGTTGCCTCTGATCCAAATCAACTCAGTTCTTCCGCCGATCCAAATACCCGCCCATACCATGATGGTTCCACCACTATAAGGATGGACTTCCTGGCAGGATTTTATATATATATATATATATATATATATATATATATATATAAACACCTCTTTGGGCACTTAGTTGATCCAGCCACGATGCCGTTCATTATAGACTCCACCTTTAGCACGGAATAACTTTACTCCAGTTGCATATTTCTTGGGGGGAGTGGCAACGTCGTATTCTATTTAGGGATGTGGCCAAATATATTCGTCAATTAGGACATATACTCGACAAAAATTTTTCAGCAATTTCATGTATTAGTGGATCCGTAACGGCTATATTTTTTGAACCCACCAGGACTTTTTAGCTCTGAATATATTTCAAAAATCAATAACTTGCGTTGATCCATTTATATACTCGCACTTCCAGTAATACTTCTTTTGATCCGATACCTATACCGTAACGGTTGATCAATTATGAATTTATTAAACCTAATCTAGAAATTTTATATTCGCAATGCTCCATACATTGTAAGATCTATATATATTTGTTAACATTTCATGCATTAGTGGATCCATAACGTCAATTTTTTTTAAATGCTCGAAGACTTTTTGGCTCGAAATATATTCCAAAAATCATATACTTTGTTGATCCATTTAGCTACTCATACTTCGTAATACTTATTTTGATCGGAATAGGTAATTATTTTTAGTATGAATTGTTATTAATATTTAAAGAGGTTGAATTTTATGTCTAGGGTTTTTATACTTTATTTCTAATTTACCATTAATTTTAAGTTTTTAAACTCTATTCATCGAAACCAATCTAATGGGTATAAACATGATATCGCCGCTGTATGTTTTGTGCCGAAAATATTGTGTGGACGGCCTCTGTAACATTCAATGCAATAGGGATGTATCCAAGGTATGAAAATCAAAAAAATAATTAGTCCGTCTTACAGATAATAAAAAAAATTAAGACCCGTATTTTTTATTTTGTCGTAATTACCAAAAATTACTGAGATATAGCGTATTAAAGTTACAGAGTGGGGGCTAATTACGTCACGCCGTTCTATATTTTGCACCATGGCGTGACGTCATGCGACATTTCAAATCAATATATCTTCCTAAGTATTTCAATAAAAGAAAAAATAAAAAATACGTGTTCAATATTTTTTATAAAGCTATCTGACGGACATTAAATTATTTTTTAGGATACAAGCCAATTGACACTGCTTGTATAGACTCCTTTGGTATTTGTATGCGAATACATATTATTATTAAATTTTAATGTTAATTTTTAAGGGTTGAAGTTTCCGTAGCTGTTTTTTTAGGAATTAATCATCTGATTTCCTTCCTGATTAATTCCTAAAAAAACCGATCCTGAATGATTCCTGATCTAGAAAGAAAAATTCTTTATTCCGCCCAAACAGAACGCACATTATAATAATAGTATTATTATTATAATGTGCGTTTTAGTGTATACTAAAACAATAATAAACACATAGTGAAGAAAAAGAAAAAAAAAGGCAAAGAAATACAATTTACTAAAAAGCCTAGTACTCAAAATAAAACAATGTTATCTTGATGTCATAACCCGTGTCTGGAGTTTAGGCGGGAAAGTTAAGCAGAGTGTCACGTTAATTTTTCATTGGAGTTTTATATTATGCATAGTGTTGTTTAATAAATAAAAGTGCCTGATTTATGTCGTAAAAAGTGCATTCAGTAAATAATTCATAAAGAACATTGAGATATCGCAGCGTAGTGTGTAAATTAAACATGTGTACCTCATTAATAATATTTTTGTAAATTAAGAAAGATAAACTCAACTGCACGTTAGTGGACATAAAATCATATTTACTACTTAGTAATAAAGGTAATAAAGATCTAAGTACATATATCCGCCGAAGTGCGTTTGACATTCTGGTAGATGTTTTCTCAATCTACTCATAGTTACATTCCTACGTGTATTATAAAAATAATTTCACTTAGTCGCGTTATATTTTAACGAACACCATTACGATACGTACGAAGCGTTTCGCCTCCTCTTTTATACCGCGTACATCGAGGGACTGGAACAGTTTGCCAGCGGCGGTGTTTCCGTCGGACTACAATTTTAGTGTCTTCAAGGCTTGAGTGAATAAGCTCTTAATAAACTAGTGCGCTTTACCATCAATGACTGCGTCACTGCTTACCATCAGGCGGGATTGCGGTCAAGCGCTAGTTTATAATTTTAATAAAAAATAAAATAAATAAATAAAAGGTACAGGAACGCATTAGACACATTGAATGTAAATTTAAGCGGCCGTAATTTCGAATTAGGTAGTTTGCGTTTCGTTCCAGCGTCCTAGTTTGAATTTCTTTCGAAAAAAAAAACTAAATTCGAAACATGAACACCAAGGAGGTAACTAATAAAAGGTTTTATTTAAATTTCGGACTGTCTTGCAAATAGACACAATATTGAAATGATAAATAGTGGACGCTTTATTGAAAAAAAAAACAAAGGAACATCATAATAGCGCCATAGCGTGGGAAAAATAATTATTGTTCATTATTCGTCATTGAACTTAAAAAATAAAATTATGTTTTTTATTTCCTCGGATTGTTTGAGAAAAGTAGTAAGTAAGAGCCTGCGTGATTTGACCGTATATTGCTTAGTATGATACTATTATCATCGGCAGCAGCGCGGGCATTGAGACGAGAGGATTCGACCCCAGGCATTTTTTCTAATACCGGGAATGAACTTATATTGGAAAAAGTTAGTAATCAATGTCAAAATCCTATAAAATTTAAAAGATCAACAGAAAAATTATTTTCTTTTGGCAATTTAAGTTTTTAACCGACTTCAAAAAAAGTAGGAGGTTCTCAATTAGTCGCAACCTTTTTTTTATGTATGTTCACCGATTACTGTAAGAAGCCTGGATCCATTTGCAAAATTCTTTTTTATTTAAAAGGGTGGTCCCATAGTCACCAGGCTCTGATGATGAAAGACTAGAGAAAGTAAGGAAACTTTCAAAATTTTTAGAGGCAACTTGTACATCTCTAGGTACATTTTTAAATATTTTCATTAAGTATTTTAAAGCACTCCAATTTACTAATGATCTGGAGTAGATCTGATGTTGGAATAGATATGAAGCCGGGAGACAGTTGAGGGAACTCCTCGGGAATTCATAGCAGCTACCTTGTATTTGAGCTTGATTAATTTGTATTAATAAGAACTTTACACTTAGATCGGTTTTAATTGTCATTAAGGCTCTGATGATAAATAGCCACTTCAGGGAACTCCTCAACGGTTTACAGTAGTTCCCTTGTGTTTGAATTTAATTAATGTATATTGATGAGCGATTTTCACCCATATGGATTACTATGAAAATCTGCAGTAGATTTGATGATGAAGAACATAGACAGACGAGGGAACTCCTCAACGATCCCCTGCAGCCACCTTGCGTTTGTGCTTGATTAATTTGTATTGATTAGAACTTTGCACCTATGTGGGTTAAAATGAAGGTCTGTCGGTCGTGTCCGTAAATCTGATGATGAAGACCAACAGGAGTCGAGGAAACTCCTAAAAAACTTACAGCATTGAAGTTTATCACTGAAGAACCAGTACCTACATGTCATGCTTAAGCAACAATCAATTATAATCAAGAAACTGAATTTAAGTTGCGTAATCGCGTCATGTCTAGCATTGTTCATACATTCATTTTGACCTCGTAGGAATTTTATAGAAATCGGTTCAGTGGTTTCGTTTTTAAACCAAAATTACGGGTAAAAATATTAGTTATTAGTAGTTAGGCCTTTTCCCAACTATATTAGTATCAGCGTTCATTCTGACCGGATGCAGCTGCACAGTACTTTTCATAACATAAAAGTGTAAAAAAAAACAACCGTCTTCCAGAAAACACTACAACGTAAAAAAATAACTAATTTCCGAAGTCGGGTATGTCTTTGGTATTAGTATATTCGTTTTTAGAAACAAAAAAAAATGTGTGCGTGTACTAGTGTACACAGAAGTGAAACTTCTTAGAAAAAGATGGCGAAGAAGTTTTACTTCAATATAATAACATTAATAAAGATTAAAACTTAGCGTCCCCAATAGGGGGACGGTCCACGACTAAATACAACACCAAATTTAAAACTAAAATAACCTAAAGATACAGCCTGTATGTCCCAACAATTGCACGCGCCAGCACCAGGTGAGTCAGTGTGGAATGCGAAATGCGAGATGCGGGATGCGGAATCCCCCGAGGTCAGAATGTTGGGCTCTTCCTCCCGATTCCGAAGAGCCCAAACTCGGCTAGCCTAGGACCTCCGGATCCCGAGATAGGCCGCGGGGGGGTGAGGTGACCTGGAGAGCAAGTGGGGAGGGGTAAGGGAGTGTAGAGGAGAGGGGTGGGGAGGCTAGGTTGAGTCTAGGGGGAGGGGGGAGAGGTAGGTGAGGGGGGGTTATCTAAGTGTTGGGAGGATCCTGTCCACCTGGGGTCACAACATGAGGGGAGAGTGGAAGGGGACAGGACACTGGAATCTCAGAATGTATGTGCTATATGGGTATTGGGGGGTCAGGTACAGGTACTATGGGGTCAAAATAGGGGAGGTTCCGGCTGCGGGGGGGGGGCTAATAAGGGGGGGAATTTTGTCAGAATTTTGAAATTCCCAGCCGTTTCCGAGATATCCGGGATTTTAGGTAGGGATATGGGGAAGGACTTCGAGGTGGGTAAATATAGTACGGGATGCGGAATCCCCCGGGGCCAGAATGTTGGGCTCTTCCTCCCGATTCCGAAGAGCCCAAACTCGGCTAGTCTAGGACCTCCGGATCCCGAGATAGGCCGCGGGGGGGTGAGGTGGCCTGAGGAGCAAGTGGGGGGGGGGGGGTAAGTGAGTGTAGAGGAGAGGGGTGGGAGGCTAGGTTGAGTCTGGGGGAGGGGGGAGGGGTAGGTGAGGGTTGGTGTTGTCTAAGTGTTGGGAGGATCCTGTCCACCTGGGGTCACAACATGAGGGGAGAGTGGGAGGGGACAGGACACTGGAATCTCGGATTGTATGTGCTATATGGGTATTGGAATTAATTCCAAAAACAAAGTAGCTACTGTAAACCTTGAGGAGTTTCTGGAACTGGCCTTTGTTTTCATCATCAGAGCCTTAATGACAGTCACAACTCATCTTGGTGTAAAGTACTAATTAATACAAATTAATCAAGCACAAACTCAAGGTAACAGCTATCAATCTTTGAGGACTTCCTTCGACTGTCTCCCGGCTCCATCATCAGCTACATCAGACCTTTATCAAATTATAGTTCTTTGAAATACTTAAAGAAGATACTTAGAAATGCACTAGTCGCCCCTACGATTTTTGGAAGTTCCTCTTGATTTCTCTAGTCTTTCATCATCAGATCTTGACTAAGGGACCATTTAGAAAGTTTACCTTTTCAAACAAAAAAAGAATTTAGCAAATCAGTCCAAGTGTCTGAGATTAATATCTAAGATTAATAAAGTGAACATACATAAAAAACAAAACGGCTGCTTAACCAATCGCTTCGCGCCCTTGGCAAATGCTGCGCCCTGATTGGCCCATTTGAATTGGATCAACAACTGCCCAGACGCCAAAAAGGTGGATTTGTATAAAACAGCCCTTAATTATTGTTATTGGCTATTATTATTCAACGTGACACATGTGGCTCCGAACGGAGCTACATATTTATGGACAAATGGCATCGGATCAACAAAAGGCCCCCGGATCAACAAGTGAAAATGGATCAACAAATTACTACCTATACGGCACGTCTGAGCCACAAAGTGCCCAAAGGGATATCTATATATATATATATATATATGTGTACAATATATACATGTATACACATATACATATATTAATTTTCTATAAATATTTAAATTTATTTCATGGTTTCATTGGTAAATTAATATTTTTGCATAGATCTTCTATTTGTATTGAAAAAAAAAAAACTCGTTGTAGACCTTGTAGTACCAAGCTCGCGCCACGGGCGCCTCTGTGCTTATATCCCCCACTTAACTTCCGTTCGCCTTGCCCGATCACTTTTCGTAAGGCTTACGTCATAACTTACTCCCCAAGTCAAGCGTGCGTAAAGAAGTTTCACTTCAAAAATACGCTGCTTCACACTAGGAATTTCTCCTGTATTTTAGGTGCGTTTACAAACATATAAACTCACATACACAAACTTCCAGACCCAGAACAAGTACTTGTAGGTCATACAAACATTTGTTCCGTGCGGAAATCGACCCAGTCAGTCCCTCCGTATGTCACAGCCATTTTCTCGAAACTATAAGAGCTACACTTTTGAAACTTGGTAGGTAGATGTATTCCATGAACCGCATTAAGATTTTGATCCAAAAAAGAAATATTGGGGCCTCCCCATACTTAGAACTGAAACTCATTTTTTTTTTTTATAAAACACATACGTGTGGGGTATTTATGGATAGGTCTTCAAATATGATATCGAGGTTTCTAAAATATTTTTTTCTAAACCGAATAGTTTGCGTGACAGACGCTTCCAAAGTGAAAAACAGTTGGTTTACCCCCTCTAACTTCTAAAATAAGAAAATGAAAAATCTAAAAAGGCATATGATGTACCTTACTATAAAAACTACCAACGAAAATTGTTTTGAACGAGATCTAGTAATTAGTTTTTTTTAATACCTCGTAAATCGTAAACCGTTTATTACCGCGTAATCTTTCATACAAATAACTTAAATCCTTTAATTTCATAAATCAATGGTATGGAACCCTTTGTGCGTGAGTCCGACACGCACTTGGCCGGTTTTTTTTCTATCTTGAATTTAGCGGCCCACAATCTATGTAGATTTATGCTCAGTTGCGGACAATCGGCTCGCGCCCCTTATTACACGAAACTGCAAAATGTGGATAAACTATAGGTACTTACAACCCTGCCCAAACCCTTCTGGCAACAGGCGTAGTTTTTAATTAAGTTATCTTGTATTAGCATTACAATAACTAACTATGAAATAACTGAGTACAGTTGCGTATGTACTCTTTAACCTATCTAAAAAGGTAAATATCGCCACAAGGTTAACAGCATACCACGGTTTGGTCGCGTCGGTCTTGAGATTCGGCATAATATTCTGGGGAAATTGTAGTCTAAAGGAACAGGTGTTCAAAGCTCAAAAACGATGCATAAGGGCAATGTGCAATCTAATGGTAACAGATAGCTGCGTACCTGTATTTAGGTCCCTAAAGATATTAACATTTCCATCACTGTATATTTTCGAACTGGCTGTTTTTGTGAAATGTAATATGCATCTTTTTAATAAAGTGTCCGCAAATAGGAACCGGCCAATTAGGAGACAATATAAAAATTTGCTTATTGTTGCGGGCTCCGATACCGCCCTATTAAAAAAAAGTATTATATGTATGGGCCCAATTATTTTTAATAAACTACCCGACGTAATAAAAAACGTGACACTTTCATTATTCAAGAAGAAATTGACAATTTTACTAAGAGACAAATGTTATTACTCAATTAGCGAGTTTCTGTCAGATGAGAATTTAGATTGATAATGTGACATCTCTGTATTACTGACTTGTAGGTCTGAACTGTACCTATTGACCATAAACCGGACATATTTTTTTGACTTGATGTAATGAATTGTGTTTATTTTAATTTAATTTGACATGTAATTTATATTTATTTGACTTGACAGTGTGTATTTATAATATGTAGAATGAGTTGGTCTATTGTTATTGGATTTTCATTAATTTTTGCTTTTGTTTGCATGCCTTAGTTAAGGTAGTCAGTATAAGGATCTTCTAAAAACTTAATATCTGTATTTTGTACCTACTTTCTACGCAAATAAAGAACTATTCTATTCTATTCTATTCTATTCTATTCTATTCTATTCTATTCTATTCTATTCTATTCTATTCTATTCTAATAAATGAACTTCTATAAAATGAACAGAATTAAATGATTCCACCGCCCGCATCAACAAACCCGACACAATAGAAACGCAAATAAAATATACGGACCTATTATGAAATCCAAACGTAGACGATAATAGAAAATTATCAGACTACACTGAAAATAAATCAAGAAATATATTCGTGTATAAATTAGTTTTAGAATAGATTCAATTTCAAACTGTAAACGCAAACAGGGCATTAAATTGAAACAAAACACTATTACACTCAAACGTACTAGGCGACCCTAGAATGTGTGGGAGCGCGAACATATGGCGACTTTGACGCGCGATTTTGTAATGCGATTGTCTAGCGTGTATCAAGCTATAGTTTATTAAGTTATAATGTTTATGTTTTCCTAAAAGCAGATATAGATGAAAAAATATTGTTAATATACTTTTTTTCAGGCAGGGTTTAGCACGCTTTCTTATAAAAGAACAGACATTCTCTTTTTTTTGTGTTTGAAATTGGGATTGAATGAAAACTCACAGGAAAACTAAAATATACTACGCTGTAGGTTATTATATATTTATTTGGACAGTTTGTGGAATGAATCTTATTCTTAACATTACCAATAATCTATATATATAAAAATCAATGCCACTTTCTTTGTAATATAGAACACTTAAGAACGGACTCACCTATACACGCTAAATATTTAGGCTTCGTTATGACTAATTATTAGATGGTTTATATGAAGTTTGAACAAAATCGGTCTAGGGGTTTTTTATTTATCACATTTTTTGTAACAAATGAATTCAATGAACGATCGATCGTCATCTCATCTACATACACACATCAAAAGTGTCTAGGGATCAAGCATTTTTATGCGGATTTCTTGAGATTGAGATGTGGCTTTGTAATAAATTTATGATTTTATAAATTTATATGGATCCTTTTTGGTGCATTTCATAATTTGAATCAGGAACTGTGAATCAAATTCGAGTAAAAGATGAAAATCAGCTGTCAATATTTTCCCTATAAAAACATACAACGCATTGAAGACATTATTAGTGCTACTGTTTCCCTACTACTGATTAAAACCAACGTTATTATGGAGCGGCGACGTCATTTAAGCAGGGAAGAAATGCTCAGAGCCGTGGGAATGATAGAAGCTGGTTCCCGGCAACGTACTGTGGCTTTAGCTCTGAATACAAGTCAGAGTGTTATCAGTCGACTTTGGACACGTTACCGAAGCACTGGTACCGTGGCTGAGCGCCATGGAGGACGGTATCGCTGCACCACACGGAGACAAGACCGATACATTCAAATCTTAACTCGAAGAGCTCCAACAATAACCGACATGATGTTAGCCGTGAGGCTTCATCACTCTTCAGGGAACTTAATTAGCGACCAAACAGTCAGAAACCGCTTGCATGAAGTGAACCTTCATTCCCGAAGACCGCTACGGGTACCACCTATAGTAATGCACAATCGTAGGATTCGATATCAATGGGCTCTTGAACACAGAAATTGGGCAGAAGAACAATGGCGTTTCGTGTGCTTTTCTGATGAGTCTCGTTTTGGTATGAGACCGGATACAAGACGTATACGACACTGGAGAACCCCTGGACGACAACAGCGATTAAAATCCTGCCAGGAAGTCCATCCTTATAGTGGTCGAACCATCATGGTATGGGCGGGTATTTGGATCGGCGGAAGAACTGAGTTGATTTGGATCAGAGGCAACCTCAACGCTCAAATTTATGCTGAGACGATTGTATCAGACGTCATCGTTCCTCTACAAGTGCAAATTGGTCCCTTATTTCAGTTAATGCATGATAATGCACGACCGCACACCGCAAGAGTTGTAAGACAGACTCTCGCCGCAGCTAACATCAATGTCCTGCCCTGGCCTGCTCAGTCGCCAGACTTGAACCCGATTGAGCATGCATGGGATATGCTACAGAGAAGAGCTCTGCCGAATATGGAGGGTATCCAGTCGCAAGAAGACCTTTTTTTGTTGTTGCAACGAACATGGGCGGCCATTCCACAGCGTGATTTGGATGAACTCATTTTGAGTATGCCAAACCGATGTTCTTGTGTTGTTAGTGTTCGCGGTAGAAACACGGATTATTAATTGTTTAAGTTACCCAATAAAATTTTAGAGAAAACTGTTATTTCAGTCTTTTTTTCGAACTTTTGTGTTAGTGGTTCAAATGTCAAATATCCCTTTATTAGGAAAATGGCAAATTTCTTTATTAATGCAAAGGTGACTTGGTTTATCGTTACTGTGACAAACGAAAACACTTTATTTGATGAATCCTTAAAGAAAATTTTAATTAATATCAATCAGGAGAAAAGTTATTGCAAAAATATATGTTGATCCCTAGACACTTTTGATGTGTGTATATATAAAAATCAGTGCCACTTTCTTTATAATTTTATAACTCAAGAATAGACTCACCTATCCAAACCAAATGTTTAGGCTTTGTTGTGACAAATTAGTAGATGGTTTATGTGAAGTTTGAACAAAATCGGTTGAGCGGTTCTTCATTTATCACATTTCTTGTAACAAATGAATTCGATGAACGGTGGATCATCATCTCATCTATATATAACTTCAATATATATAAAAATCAATGCCACTTCCTTTGTAATTTTATAATGCATCAAAACTTTGTAATGGTACCAGATTGGCAGTGAAAAACTTACTGCAAAATGTAATTGAAGCAACGATTTGAAGTTTGTTTGATACCGCATATCCCCATGATCCCAAGTGATATGCCATTTGAGTTCAAAGAATTAAAATATCCTGTACGTTTATCATTTGCTATGTCCATCAACAAAGCCCAAGGGCAAACATTTCACGTTTGTGGTGTGAATTCGGAGGAATCATGATTTTTTTTTTTTTTTTTAATTTCAATGAAATCAGTTCACTGGTTAAAACGTGAAAGCGTAACAGACAGACAGACAGAGTTACTTTCGCATTTATAATATTAGTAGGGATTTAGTAGGGATAATGTTTAGCACTGTCTCAGAGATTTACCAAAACTATGGGAAAAATATCGCATAGAATTACTTATAGACACACGGGTCCGTGTATTATACATATAAACTTTCCTCTTGATTCACTCTATCTATTTAAATAAATCGCAACAAAATCTGTTGCGTAGTTTTAAAGATTTAAGCATACATAGGGACATAGGAACAGAGAAAGCAACTTTGTTTTATACTACATAGCGGTCGCCCGCAGCTCCGCCCGCGTGGATGTCGGTTACCGCTGAAAATGCCTACTCAGGGAAGATACGGTCAGAAAAATAATTTCCAAGTCAATTTACAGACACCCACATATATTTATCATATATTTTTGGTATTCGTGGTATATGAGCTAATTCATCAGCTGCAGGACCGGGATAATCTTCGCTCGGTGGTAGGCCATAACATCGGCCGCCGGCAGAAGTTACCACCCACCAGACAAAGCCTTGCCGCCAAGCGATTTGTCGTGTTCCGGCATGATGTCTGGTGAAGCCGTACGGAGGACGGATCTGAGCAGTTGTGTTGCGATGTGTGCCGGGTACGATGCTCCTAATGTTGTTGTGTTGGGAGTTTGGTCGTGGAGGGTCTTCAGATTAATCTCCCTTTGGCACAGCATCGTTGGTCGTGTTGTTGGGTTAAACATTGCATCACCTCGCTCAACTGCCGCCTTTCTTCCTATTCGCTCAGTTTTTTCTGAGTGAATAGGCTTTTAATAAACTAGCGCGCTTTACCATCAACGATCGCATCACTGCTTACTATCAGGCGGGATTGCGGTCAAGCGCTAGTTTATAATTATTAAAAAAAAAATACTATTAAATTATCTTTTAGCTCCTTTATAACAAGTCTCGTGTCATTACACATGTTGGGAGGGCTTAAATTTCTGAGAAGCATTATCGGCGTGCCATCTTTTAACGACAGTTCATGAGGTGGTAGCCCAGAGGGATTCAGAGAATTTAAAAATTCCTGGGGGTAGTGCACTGCGTCCCTTGGTAACGCTCATTTCGCAACGGGCCGTGCAGCACAAATCGTAATACATTTATTTTAATTTCGCCATAACTTCAAAACCGAAAGTCCAATTTTAATCATTCACATACCAAATATAATCTACATAGACTGTACTTAGTGATGAAACAAATTATTTTCATAAGGATTAATAGCATGAGTAAAATAAAGGCGTTTAAACATAGTCCAAAAAAAATTCAAGATTTTTAAATAAAAAAAATGGTTGTTGTGCCTCTCTTGACATAGATAGTTATAGTGTGTCGCAGACTTTTTTGTAGATATTTACAATAAATTAAACATTTTATGGTTTTATCATTTTTAGTTTTGGCAGCGTACGCAAGATAAGTAACTTTTCTGGTGGATTTTTTAGACCTCGAGTTCAAAAAAACCAAATATTTTACGGAACCCTATTTTTTTCCAAAATAAAATTTTGCCTATGTTACTCAGTGATAATGTATATTGCTAATAAAAAAAGAATTATTAAAATCGGTCTAGTACTTTTGGAGTTTATTCGTTACATACAAATCTTTCCTCTTTATAATACAATGGTAGCTCACACACTCAAAAGCTTGTAAGTGAAAAATGACAGAAACCTCGCAGTTTATTGAGCACAAATACAGCATGGTGTTTATTTAAATCTACCCAATCATAATCTATCTATACAGTTGCAAATAGTTAATCCCAAGGTATGGGATCCTTCAGCTGCGTAAATAACTAAACTACCTAACATGTCCTTAGGACTTACATATATCTCCATAAGATTATCGCGCCCTCGATCGCATCTAATCAAATAGTGTGCTGCCGGCGTAAGTTCATTCAACCTCAATTCGTCGCAGTTTTTTGCCAATAGGAATTAAATCATAAACGTCGGATGGTTAAACATGGCATTTTTCTTCGGGCACTGATCATCATTCAACGTCAGGCTGTAATGAGCCAGGACTCGGTTGCGTAGACACGATATACATAAATCAGGGGAAATTATTCACTCACGCCTCTCTACTTACTTCGATGGATGTTGACGTGTCCTGTGCAGTTATTAGATGCATTTTAACTGCATATTCTATATATTAGGTCCTTACATATGAAATTGGCGTTTTGTATGGGAGGAATAAAAGTCGTTTATTTTTTTAATATAGTATATGTATTTAATCAAAGTATGATCCATTGCTATCTGTGCACTTCTGCCATCTCATAGGTAGTTCGTTTATGCCATTTTTTAAAAAAACATTAGGGCGGGAATCAATCATCATTGAAGGCGGTTTGGACTGCCTCATCGGAGTTGATTTTTTTCCCCTGCAAAAAGTTATCTAAATTTCAAAAAAAAATGGTAAGTAGTCTGTCGGAGCAAGATCCAGGGAGTTTGGAATTCTAAACCAAAGAGGAGATATTTGAGATCAAACTGGCCAGTACGACAAAATGCCAATTTCATATGTAAAGACCTAATATTTCTATCTCAGGTTTGTTTTAATGCAGCAATGTCTGTCATTGTTTGCAAAAATATTTTCATTGAATCCCTTTAAACAGTAATAGTGCCTGATATATTTTTTGTGATCACTAGCGATCCGTCCCTGCTTAGTACAGGTCTTTTTCATCAACCTTTTATCATCCCACTGCTGAGCACAGGTCTCCTCTCATACAGAGACGGATTGAGCGTAATCACTACGCTTTCTCAATGCGGGTTGGCGATTTCAGACTTAAAGTCCAGGTTTCCTCAAAATGTTTTCCTTCACATTGTAATCAGTCATTGGTGGCCAAGATATACTTAGTAAGCACGGTTCTTACTACTAACTAAAACATCTGGATGATAATTATGACATTTTTGATTTACAATTTTTGTGTTGGAATCACGTCCAACACAAAAATTAAATTAAATCTCTTTGCACGTAAGTCCACATAATTTAAATAGTAACTGAGACTTTTTGTAACAGAATGAAATGCTAATATAAACGACCGTTTACCCACATGCCCGTTAAGCAAGTTCATTGAAGCAGATATTAAAATAATTGCCACAAAAGTATTAAAAATGTAAATAAGCATAAAAACCGGTAAGATAATTAAAGTTACTTACCATAAACATTGAATCATAATTACAAAATTATGGTGTTCATACATTAATTGAATTTAATTCTGAAATGAATATAATTACTGAAATTGCTGGGAATAATAAAAAGGAATATTAAAAAACAGACCATGTCCTCGTAGCTAAAGATAGTGATAAAGAGACCACCACAATAATACTACTTAACGAGGATTAAAAATCGTTGACATGGAATTTAAAACCACTAAGTGAAATTGATAAACTGGAATAAATACGTATATAAATTCCTTAACGGTCCTCAACAAGAAAGAATAACAAACATGTCATTAATCACAATCATAAAACTCTTAACAAAGCATTCTTTACGACATCGTCTGTTCTAAATGTCGTAAGCTCAAAAAAATATTGATTAAACCCATAAATAAAATTGATCCGTAAAATCCGTACCCGGTAATTTGGGAACACCGAAAGCGTTCAGGAGAATGGTTTTTTAAAAAGGCGTCGCAACAAAAATTTTTACCTACACCATCTTAATAGTTGGCCGATTGATGGCTAAAGTCGTAGAGATTTTATCTCGAATCGGACGCGTTATTCTGCAACACTTTTTTTGTTCTTCTTAAAAGTTTATGGCGATAATCAAAAATCTGACCCAAGTTTAGTTCTTTTTTTGGTGATTTCGGGAGAATTTGTAATGAGGTTTAATAAATTATAAAGTTTCTGTTAGACTAGGAATAATAATTTGTTTCAGTAATTTAATTATACTAATTCAGAGACTGTTCCAAGTATATAAGAGTAATTTGGAGCTAACATTCATAATCATTTCTCTTATTCTATGTAATACTAATTTTATACTTACTTGATTATTCTAGCAAAATTAGAATTAAAATTACAGAAAGTTACTTTGGAGTAACACATTTGGTAGGAATCCTTTCAAAAGGACACTAGTATGAGTTTAACTAATTCCACATAAATTGAATTTAAAAAAAAAATCCAAATTCATATTCTAACATTAAGATACTATTATGTGACATTAACTTACACCAATTTTCAGTGCTTGTTATTTCCAATCCTAATCACCAGTTTTTGAAAAAAAATATACACATGTGAATAGACCATCACCAGTTATTACACCAGCTCCCGAGGTAAGCCACTTCTGCAATTGATTTTTATCGTGACGACATTATTACTAAACTTACTTGATAAAAACTAAACTCCCAATGCATAATTATGTTTTATTTATTAACAAAAATCTATTAGCTTTCATTTAAACTAATATTTACCAGCAAATCGTACCGGCCTGAACGAATTCCTTTGTTAGTACCTACTACGATGTAGTTGTTTCTACTTTAGACGATTACGAGGTAATCGAGAAGTTATGAGACTGTCCTTGGATTCTGGTGTTAGATACTGGATTTGGAGAAGCATATTACAAAACATTTATAAAATGTGAATGTCAATCTGATTTATTTTTATTATTTCATAAAGATAAAAATTACTATATGTATAACGTACCTACTTATTTAAACTAGGTACTATTAATAATTAAATATACAAATAAATACAAAAACTCCTTTTACTTTTATGAGTTAAAATGCCTACTCATCCGCATCGCCTCTATTTAAAAACTTACACTAACATACAATTATGCAATATCATCATTATATTAAGTAAATACTAAAAGTGTTGCATACACTAGGAATAGAGAAAAACGGCATATATACATACATAGAATGGTTTTGCATTCGAATTGTGTTGTTACAACGTTGTCACCAAATGTTTTGCATACCATCTGCAAGTGTAAACAATAGTTGTGACAATGTCGTGTTCGAAATTGCAGCATTTCATAAGTTACAACACATTGCTCCCTTATTTAACAGGGTCGTCAACTCGTAACAAAAAAAGAACATTCTTGACAACAAAACAAGTAAGTTTTGATGAAACCATTTTACGTCTTCAGAGGTCCCGACATCTCTATCTAGTAAAGGTTCTTGCATAATTCAAAGTTCAACCGAAAAACTTGTGTCGAACTGTCGAAGTAGGATAATCTGGTGGATCGGTGGCAGACGAGACCAGACGTTCCGCACAGAAATTTATGCGTTAACTTTTGCACATCACTTTTTCTTATCGCCAAGTTTGTTTGAGCCAGTAATCTCTGCTCTTTAGTGGCGTCTCAAACCGTTAAATCCTCTTATTTGAATCGAACACCCGTGAATATTCATAGACCGCTTCCACACACGCAGTTACTTCGCTAAATCTGTAAGGGTTCCAATTGATGGCATTTATTTTACAATTCAAGCTATAACCATAAGCTACCGTTTGCGATGCATTATTCTACAGCTCCGCCATCCGCTGACACTAAAAGAAGAAATTTTTGCTCGCCAAATTATACTGATAAATATATCTGTCATATTCGTGCAAAACGAAAATTAAGAGGTGTCTTTAGCGAATTCTGCTATTATATTTCATGCTTGTAAGTTTATAGTAGACTATACATGGTATAAAATATTAACGATATGGCCACTTAATGCCAATATGTATTCATCGGTGATCAGATAAGATGACTTTAGCGTTCCTAGGATGTTTAACAGTAGTATAATTCCAGTTTACAAGCTTGTAGCATGCAAGCTCCGTGGGTGGCGTTTACTCAGTCTGTGCTTATCGAAGCACGCTCTTAATGACAGCTATTCGGTAATGGGCTCACGACTAAAGCAAGGATGTACTTTTATGATAATTAGTGCGATCAAATATTTATTCGAGCTTCTTTATAGGCCGCCCTTTTATCTTGTTGTTTATTAGACAGACAGATCACAGATCTTACTCCCAATCTGACTTACTCAATGCTAATTATGTATGCTTCATGTTACTTTAAAATTTTTGTTGGTGGTTATGACGACTTTTGATAATAACCTGTTTCTAAATAAGCAATTAGTCGTTAACTGAAAATGGAGCTAGTTTTTGTTCGTAATCGCTCAATCTTCTTTTGTTTCTGAGAAAGATGATTATGTAATGATGTAGAAAGAATAAGCCATAATAATGTGAGAAATGGTAACAAAGCTCCGAGCGATACGCTTAGACTAATGTTTGCCGTAACTACCGAAACACGTAACATCATTCCGTCATTATACGTAATCGGGGTAATTTTTCACACATTTTTTTACCACGCAACACCGAACACACTTAGACCGTAATTCATTTCCATCTTGCATCAGAAAAAAATGATTGATGCTACATGAGTAAGTTTTTCAAAATTGCTACATATTCTCAAGTCATTAAGTAAAGTTAACGCAAATAATCAATAATCGAGCTTGTCTCTTATACGGAGGGCATATAAAAAACGTAATAATGTTTAGTAGTATAAAAAATACCTACATTAGCATCTTAATAATCTTGACTGACATGGAACGCCAAAAGAATTAAATTAGGCGTTTGTTTGGCAATGCCTGACCATTATTTAATCTACTAATAACATTAAAGCTTCATATTAAACTGGAATTAATCAGAAGCGGTAGTCTTTAATCTTTTATTAGGAGTCCACGCGCTTTGGAGGTTCTAGTTTTGATTGGATCAATAAAAAGTAATTTATTTTTAAGATATACAGTGTTATTGGTAAAACACACCCTGCAGGATTAGATCACTTACATCATAAACAACAACTTATGTTCCACGACTTTTTATAAATCATAATACATTCATCAAAAACATTCCTTGCCCTCTGTCTGGCCCCTGTGCTCCGCTGAATTTTGTACTAGACGCAGCAGTTTTTTTTCCCTAATTGGCTTTTTTTCGCGTCGAAATATTTTTATTTTTGTATGAAGACTGAACATGTAAATTTTCTACGTTATATGTACTTTCTAATTATATCTTGGACACTAATGACTGATTACAAGGTGAAGGAAAATATCTTGAGGAAACTTGGAGTTTAAGTCTGAAATCGCCAACCCGCATTGAGCAAGCATGGTGATTACGCTCAAATCGTTCTCTGTATGAGAGAAGACCTGTGCCCAGCTGTGGGTCGATAAAAGGTCCATGATGATAATGAAGACTGATGAACCTGATAGAACAATAGTTCTTGTTTATGATAGTAGTAACATAGTCCTGAGAGGTTATTAATGTTTCACCAACAATCCTATAAGTATACTTTCTTTTGTTTCAGTGTCATAATTAATTAGATAATCAAAATAAAGAGGTACATTAAGATAGTTAAAGCATTATATGCTGAATGTTTATTATGAACTCCTGATTTTGATTTAATTCATTTTACAATTTAATCATCTTTTTAAAGCTAATATGAGTTTTGCGTTTCCTATCTGACTCTTATGAGAAAAAATATCTGAAACAAACTCAGAGGTCAAAGAATCTTTTAAAATTCAGACATACCTAATATTGGTCCAATCTTAAGCAAATCGATCGAGAATCGATGTCTTTTGTGGCAAGAACCAAACAGATTGAGTAGACTTGGCCAGTCAGTGCATGCAGTTGCCAGAAATCGTGCAGCTGAACTCGAAACTTACGGAGCTCAACGATTGGACAAACAATACCAAAGAAAGAACATTTGGGTAACCCAATTATTTATATAATGTTACATTTTATTCCATTCTCATTATTATATATATATATATTTTTTATTTAACCACAAAAATAGTATTTCTAGTATTGTTTCTTTAACTACTGGTAGTAATCGTCACGGGATGAAGTTATGTAGAATCTCTCTCTCTCTCTCTTTCTATGTTAAAGGATTATGTTTGTATTCTGTGGACGCCATCGCGTTCTGGAAGACGTAGCGTTGGATGCCTCGACCTCTATAAGGTGGACTGACGACCTTATTAAAGCCGCAAGGACCCGTTGATGAGGGAAGCTCGAAACCGAACTAAGTGGAGGTGCTTGGGGTCTATGTCAGGTAGTGGACTCCTTTCGACTGAAATGATGTTGATGACGGTGTGTGTAATGCGTGTATCACGTAAGGAAAGTCGTTGTTCCTAAGACCGCACACCTTTTCATTTATACGGAATCATTCCTTTTTAAAGATTCTCACTTGTCCAGTTTCGTTGTTACTACATATGTAATTTTCTCATTTTTTATGTTTTTAATTGCCAGTAGACATTTATTAAAAGAACCAGTTACAGAAACACCATGCCAGTTATATCAAATTATTGATATGTTTTGAATAAATAAAAAGTGTAGCGTCGTACGTCGTACTAGTTTTAATTGAAAGTTTAGTTTTTCCTGGGAACGCCACAATTGCGGCGGCAAATCCCCTCTTTGAGGAGTGGCTAGAGAGGCGCCATGGCGCCCTCACCTTCCGCTTGACACAGGCCCTCACCGGACATAGTTGTTTCGGGAGGTTCCTGTTTAAGATAAGGCGGGAGGAAACGCTAGGGTGTCCACATTGTGTGGATCGCCCTGAAGATTCGGTGGCACATAGGGCGGAGACCTGCCCGGCTTGGGTAAAGCAGTGCTGTATTCTCGTCGCGGCGATCGGCGGCGATCTCTCGCGTCCGACCCTGATCCAGGCCACGGTCCGGAACGAGAGTGCATGGCAGGCTGTCATCTCCTTCTGCGAAGCAGTAATGCTGGCAAAGGAGGAGGCGGAGCGCGTGAGGGAGCGGGTATCCCAGCGCCCTCATGCCACTAGCCGCCGCAGGAGACGCCCTGGTTGGGAGACAACATCGAACTCCCAGCCACTGTAGGCGCGGGCTTGCGGGCGGTCAGCAGTGGGCAGCTCGCCGCCCGGTAAGGACCAGGCCCGAGCGACGGCGCGTTGTGTTTCACGCGCTCCTCAAAGAGATGTCAGCACATTATGGTGGGGTCCACGAAGACCGCTGATTCCTGGGTCAGGCTTGCAGGTTGGTAAAAAAAAGAAAGCGTGACCTACAGGCAAGTGAAGAAACACGGGTGGGTTTTAGTCAGTAAAAGTCTGACACGCCGTTTCGCTCCGCCCAGAGCGGGAAAGGGAGAGGTCATTTGATGATTTCCCATCCCAAACAAAAAAAAAAACTGTTGAGTGTCCCTAGTCTGATTTCAGTCTCAATCTGTCAAATAATATTTCAAATTTCCCTACATTTTTATAAGTTTCTGACATTTGCTTCTCGCCGAAAAGAGACTGAGACTAGATTTTGAACGTTTAAAATTACGGGAATCAGCCTTCTGGATGGTGACTATGACGTGTTAAAATCATCATAGTTCCAGTGTCAGACAAAGATAGGGCTATACTGGTTGAATAGCGCTATCCCTTTTTACAACGGTTTAATGATGGTTTTAACACGTCATAGTAAGGCCCCTGGTGTTTTTCACCAACTGTAAAAAAGGTGAAGGTTTTAAATTCGTCTTTATATATCTACCGTATGTATTTTTTTAACTTATGTCAATAATAAACGTGACATTTTTTTCCATGGTATAGATATCTCTATAAGAAGAAAAATACGTGAACTGCGTACGTTTATTTATAAGTATTATTCATGCCACTACTACAAATTGAAATTCTAGTTTAATTAAACCCATAACAGAATTGAGTTACTAAGCAAATTCAATTCAGTTGTCCACTAAAGCACTAGAAGGGAAATATATGTGCTATAAATCACTAGTAAAAAGATAATAAACATTTCATTGTTACGGGCTGACGGTCCAGACATACCGTATTTCATAGAGATTTCATTCGAGCATAAATTTTGCTCACATTGTTCAGTAATTATGCTTAGAAATACATTTGATATTACACTCCTCTGTTTGTTCTTCTTTTCAAGTTAGTTTTGTACCGCAAATCATGTATGCATGTATCTTAGTATGTATGTATCTTATATTTAGCGTTCTTCGGAGAAACGTGTTGTGATAAACAGTTTTGTTACTATGGTTTTATTATTTATCTTTACTATTTGCAGATTTATTGTTGCTTCTTGCTATTATTTTTCGGGTTCCATACCTACTCAAAAAGTGTCAACGAGAGCCTTCTACTAAGGTTTCGCTGTCAGTCCGTCTATAACCGTAATAGGTGCATTAATAATGTTTTATTATCAAACAACAAGATCCCATGGTGTTAGTTACAAAAGATGTATAATATAGATACGAAATGAAACTAAAATAATACAACACGCAACACGATTGCGATTTACGCAGACTTAGCGAACTTTTTTTTAATTTACCATGCGACCCATTTCGAATTCGCATTACAAAAAACTAAAGAAACCTGCTCTCCAACATAACTAAATAGTATGTTGTTGAGCCCAATCTAACTTTTAGTATGTTATTATCAACGATTAATTTTATATAAAACACAATTGTAGCTATTCCAACTAATTATAAATCAACCGCATTTCATTCAGGAAATGTCTAAACAATTGATTTAGCGGTTGCAATTGTTAGTAGGTATAAATTTATAATTTGTGCATTTTATATTAAATTAGCGGCCGCCAACGACTTCTTTCGCGTGTAGTTAGTTATTTGAATATTTTATCATCCCCAAAATAATTATTTTAAAATTGTAGTATCTTATAAGATGTTAATCGAAATTAAGTGATGTCAAGGACAATTTTGTTCAAAATTCAATACTATTATCTAATTTATTTGGATAAGGATTAATATTGTTTTTTTTTTTATATATGCTCCGCCCCTATTGGTCGCAGCGATGTTATTTAGCCTAAAGCCTTCGTGGATTAATGGGCTATCCAACGCAAAAATAATTTTTCAAATCGGACCAGCAGTTTTTGAAATTAGCCCGTTCAAACAAACAAACAAACTCTTCAGCTTTATATATTAGTACCTATAGATATTGTTTTGATTATTGCCTTCTCACAATCACAACCACTAAAACTCCATGTTATTTTGAAATTGCCAATTAATAGAAATTAATTAATTGGATGTAAATCTAAATATAGTTCAGTTCGCACCCAATTTCCTATCGATAACTCATTGCCTCCGAATAGTACGAACTACATGCCTTAAGTGAACGTCACCCATCTCCCAACCGCACGGATTACACAAATCTAAGCTTACACATACACCGACTCGTATGTTAAGGAGTTAAAGTTTATTTTTGCTTGTCGGAAATATAATGGTATTTGCATAAGAGCACCTAGATCGCACTTCCAAGCGGTCAGCTGGTAGCGATGGCTAATTAAGAACCTAACCTCACAGGCTCGGCGGCCTTAGGTCGGCTAAATGCGAACTAAGTGAGCTCCTGAGCTTGTCTTCCAAAGCATTAGTGAGGTACCTACTACGTACTTGGTATTTACATTCGGTATGGACGCGCAATGAAGCGTTTCGACGCTCAACGATAAATTTTGCATGAATTGAATTGCAAATAGTTGTTAAGTTTACAGTTTCGTATTGATATGCGGGACAGTCTGTGAGTGTTTGAAGATTTATGATTTGATAATTTGTAGGTAGTGCATCTCTCCGCTGTGTTTGTTTCTTTAGAGGAAATAAATTATGGGTGCAATGTAATTTGTTACATGAAATACACAAGTTTTTATAAACTCGATTTAAAATTCACTTGTTTTAATTCTCCAATCTCTGATATCTCCAATCTATACATAATATATAAAGCTCAAGAGTTTGTTTGTTTGAACGCGCTAATCGCAGGAACTACTGGTCCAATGTGATAAAAAAAAAATTGAAAATTGTTTTTACGTTGGATAGCCTATCAATCCTCCTGGATTGATAGGCTATCAATAACCCCGCATGATGTTATATAGCCTAAAGCCTTCCTAGGCTTTAGGCTATATAACATCATGCTGCGGGCAATAGGATCAGGGCATTTCAAAAATTTTAAATGGTTGCTTTATTATGATCTAGAAGTGTAATAATGTGTCTATAGAAATTGACTCTTTTGGGGTTAAAATAAAACGTTAAAATGACTAAGAGATATACGCGAACGAATTCGCGATCGGCCGTTAGTTCTCTAATAATAACTGCAGTGCCAATCTGTAACCCAACAAGGACGTTTAGATGAACTGTACACACCAAAGCTGCGGCCCGGCGGCATATGTCGGCAACATTGTGCCGGCGGGCTAGGTTGGCAGCTTCATTCATTGCAAGTCGTAAAACTTTGCCGGTGGCATGTCGGCAGTTCGACATCAGAAACTTATATGGCAGTTAAAATACTAGAATATTACTACAGCTGAAATGTCGCCGGGCAACTGAGCGCTTGCGTACACTAGCCGCCAACGTGTCGGCGGCAACACGCGCGGGCCTTCGCTGAACACAACACACATGCATGTAATGCTTCTTTACACATAAGCTTGTGGCGGGCTGTGTTGGCGGATCGGCGACTTTGGTGTGTAGTGCGCTTAAGAATTGCCACTATTGACAGCTCACTCTTTACAGTTCACTTCACCTAACTTTTCACGACGATATTTTAACAGAATCGATATTCGTCGTCTCTGAAAAGCTCTTAAAAAATCAACTTTATTTAGTACATGTTTCTACTTACGTGAAATTTCTTGTTCCCCGGACTACCCCTTTGCATCACAGGTCCGTTTATGTGGAGTACTGCAGCCACGTTTGGGCTTTTGCTGCAAAATGCCCCCTGGCAACTTTGGATTCGGTGGAGATGCGTGCGAAGAGGTTAATTGGCGTCTCAGATTTAGTTCAAAACGGTCTCCAAAGCCTGGTAGCCTTGGTGTCGGTGTTCTATAGGATGTATTTTGGAGAGTGTGCGATGGAATTGCATGACTTAATTCTCCCGTTCCATCATCGGAGGACCCGTCGTACGGCGAGTATCCATCCATACGTTGTTGACACTATTACGATCTGGACGAAGGGTTTCTCGTCTCGCCTCGCCTTTTATACCACATACATCAAGGGACTGGAACAATTTGCCAGCGGCGGTGTTTTCGTCTGACTACAATATAAGTGTCTTCAAGGCTACAGTGAATAGGCAATTATTGATGGTAAAGCGCTCCAGTTTAATAGGCTCTTAATAAACTAGAACGCTCTAGTTTATTAAGAGCCTAATAAACTAGAGCGCTTTACCATCAGTAATTGCATAATTGCTTACCATCAGGAAGGATAGCGGTTGCTTTACCGCTATCCTTCTTGATGGTAAGCAATTATGCTAGTTTATAATTATTTTAAAAAAACATCATCTGATCGCACTATTACTTTGTTTCCGTTTTTTTTTTCTTTTGAGGCGTTTCCTAAAGACTTAGTGTGATATTAAATTAGTTCCTGTTGAATTTATAACAGCTTTATGAACTAATCTAACACTGGCTCGGTCCATCTAGCCAGTATAAGATTAGTACAAGGAAGTGACATAACTTGAACACTTACAGACTTCTGCAAGAATTGAGCTAAAAATGCAAATATTCAAACTCGACTGGAACCTAAAGATTACCTCATTTAAACAAATTTGCTAGATTTATTATTATAATAGACTCAAAAGAGTAATATACAGTTAATTTTTCAGGTCTATTTATTAAATTTCGTCTTTATCTTAGTATTTTATAGATACTATAACCTAAGTCTGTATTGACGTTACATCCACTAGTTTAATAGTGTAATTTTTACAAGACGTAACGGATTATCATAACAAGCGGCGTCTTTTGGCTAGAATTTTGTAAGAATGAACATTTGAAAACGTTCCCAAAGAATAGCGTAGCGCATTAATATTCTCAGTATGTGCGGAACATTAGAGAATGCGAGTGGATCCCCGGAGACGGTTATTGCGTTCAAAAACTCTATTATCTTATTTGAAACATTGTATGAGAGGAAAGTACTACCCTAATTGTCTAAAACACTATCAACCTAGATTGGCATAATTTTGAAGGATATTGGCCCCGAATCTCTAGTTCACGAAATAAATTAAATTTAACTTCAATGCATCTTTTTCATATCATTAAGAAAAGGACAGAAGATAAATTGTTAGTGACCTGTCAAATCAGTCCGATCGTGACATAAATTGACGTGATTATTAAGGAGCGTTTTGACAGGAAAGCCAAGATGAGTGTCACGCGCATTTTTCATGGGACTTTTAACATTATTTATAGTGTCGTTTACTAAATAAAAACGCGTGATTTATGTAGTAAAAAGTGCATTCAGTCAATAATTCATAAAGAACATTGAAATATCGCAGCCTAGTGGCCACGTCATGGCTTTGCATCAAATCTGCTAGAAGGCGGCTCACGCGGCCGTTTTTTCAACTGTCATTGGCGATATCCGCCATTATTGTGAAATAAAATTTTTAAAGAATTTCTATAATTTGTTACTCGTGTTATTGGCAAAATTGTGAAATTGACGTATTTTTGGTCGCCATGTTTATAGCCGCGTCTAAACTGTCAATGAAGTATCCTAATTTGACACTATTAAACTAAAATGTTATCTTCTATCCTTTTCGTAATGAAATAGAAAGAAAACGATGCATTCAATTAAAAAATAGTTTAGTTTGTTCACAAAAGAATCGGCGCCATTGCTAATTTATTGCTTCATACGTTTCAAAAATCTATCAGCTCAACATCGTAAACAAAGTAATGAATTTTGTTGTACTGTCCAAATGAAACCTATTGTGTTACGCAATTACCCCACAAAGTAGGTATATAAAATTTTTCATTGATCTCCAAATTATCTAGGAATCTATCACCATGGACACTGTGTTAAGATACAATTAATAATATTTATATAAGATTCTGTCCCATGTGGCCATAGATTAGTACCATCCCATGTCCTTCCGTTGGTGTCGTAAGAGGCGACTAAAGAAACTCTCACCAGGAAAGTTGGTAGCAGCATTTCTTCTGTGGAATGACAAATTACTGCAATCCCCAACCTGCCTGCCAACCATGGGGATTAGGGCATTACCCCCCAATGGAATGAAAGCCAGCAGTGGACCTCTACAGGCTGAAAAGAAGATTCTGGACTCTTATAACTGCCATGAAGCAAGTTTTCTTTTTTAATAATAATAAACTAGCGCTTGACCGCAATCCCGCCTGATGGTAAGCAGTGATGCGATCGTTGATGGTAAAGCGCGCTAGTTTATTAAGAGTCTATTCACTCAGAAAAACTGAGCGAATAGGAAGGAAGACGGCAGTTGAGCGAGGTAAGGCAATGTTACACCCAACAACACGACCAACGATGCTGCGCCAAAGGGAGATTGATCTGAAGACCCTCCACGACCAAACTCCCAACACAACAACAATTGGCGCATCGTACCCGGCACACATCGCAACACAACTGCTCAGACCCGTCCTCCGTACGGCTTCACCAGACATCATGCCGGAACATGACAAACCGCTTGATGGCAAGGCTTTGTCTGGTGGTAATTCTACAAAATAACAACCAAGTTACCATCCATTAATATTGAAGTATTTTTTCCGAGTTAGTATAACTACATAATCAGTCTAAATTGTTTTCAAAGCTGTGACACAAATCTACTCTGTGTTAGAGGGATTGGGCCGTAATCCACCAGGTGGGCCCAGTGCGAGTTGGTAGGTAGTAGTCACAAGTCTTCGAATTTTTTGTTACTAAGACACCTCGTCACGTCCTCACAATATTGCTCCTCACTGATGAAATAATTTACATAAACTAAATCGTCTATCTGCGTTCGAATCTGTAACTTACAACCTCCTCCACTATTCACACACTGCATACTTACACTTTACAGTTAGCACCTATGCTCGTAAATCATTATATAAGCAACACTTTAAATGAGCTTAAACACATACTCTGGACTTGAGCATCCACCATCGTACAAACTTCAATTTAAGCTCGATAATAAACAGAAAAGATATTAAAGTTATTCAATAATGATTTATTATTATATAAAACTGTAAGAGTCTAGCCTTTTATGTTCATGTAATCCCAACTAACTTTAGTTTTCTAATCACGTCATGCTTGATAACAAAGTCCAATATACAGAAAGAGATGGGTACATTGATAGCGATGTTCTGAAAATGCCTTTTTATATTAGATTTCATTGGAAATCAGAGATAAAAAATTGATTGAGAATGTGCTTTGACTACAATCGACTTGCTGTTTGGTGTATTTTTTTTATATTAAGACTTTTCATAACTAATTAGCTTTACCCTATTATTTAACTTCGACTTTTGCACTTTATTTCTGTCGCTCTAGATACCAGGTTTGTCCCAAATACCTATCTTTGTATACTTACAGTAACTAGTAACTACCCGCTCTGGGCCCGCGTAGTAGATTTTAGCTCGCTTCTTTTCGAAGAAAGGAGATCTATGTATCAGCAGTGGAAAAAATATAGACTGGCTATGATAACAATGGGCCTCATACGGAGGCCCATTGTTATCACCTAAACCTATTACCTAAAAGTAGGTATACAATAATAAATTAAAAAGAAGAAAAGCCTATTGGACATCACAATGACTATGAGGTATTTTACTTTATGGATTATCTTAAAAAATATGAAGAACTGTACCTATGTAAACAACTTTATATTTTTAATGCGAAACCTGAATATAGTTTGTCCAGAATAAGCAATTGAATTTATTCCAATAATTTTTACACCATGTTAAAATTTTTTCCCAAATACATTTAGAAATTGTTGCAGTGTGGTTACCGAGCGCGCCACGCAGCTTACGATCATAGTACTGTGCATGCCCGCGCAATAGCTGACGCTAGAGGTCAGCGCACCGTCCGCCCGCCCCAGCGGAGCGTGGACCATAATATATTTTTGTTGGGACAGCTCATAACTTTATGGTTTTTCATGATAACTTTTTATAAATTTTGTACATAGATTCTTTACTTAAAAATACTGGACACTGTGTTTCGGATTACGCATAAACAAAAAATAATGTTGTATACATATGAAAATGTAACTAAAACTATAGGTACCTACTTAGGTATCTCAATCTTTCAATGCAAAATGAATATCACAGAATGCAGTCCTACCTTTGTCCGTCAAACAGTACACCAATAAAATACAATATCAAATATTCACAAACAATAATATATTGACATTATATTTTATTACAAAAGGTGTCTCGCCTACACTAAAACTCGACCCGGCTTGTGAGAGAAATGTCTAACAGATGAGTAGGAAATTTTCAAGATACTTTATTACCTCGTAAAACCAACTAGATTATTTATATTGAAGAACTTTTATTAGCAATATCTTTTTCATGAGAGCTAATTATTACTTACTTCCTTCCTCAAATTAATCGCGTTTATAGATTTAACAAAAATAACTCACAAATTTGCTGTTCATAAAAAAAATATTGGAAGAATTTAATAAACATGCTTGAGAAAAAGTTGCGACAAAATTGATAATGACTTGAATCAAATTTTTGTTATGCGTTATTGAAAAATTATTTGAGGAAGATGTCAAAATAAAATAAAACAATGTATGATTAACAGTCTTGATAAGATAGATGTTGATAGATAAACGAATATTAAATAAGGTATATAATATCGAGAACGCGAGAAAAAAATAAAATACACGCAAAAATGTGCTTTATATAAAGACATAAAAAATGACATCCAAGAATTTGTCTGTTTTACTCGAGCAAGTTACTATGGGAAATAGAGACGTTCTGAAAGTTCCCAACACATAGGTTTTATTTTATTGGCAGATGCCTCCGTGTATCATTGAGGTTTACGATGCACAACCCCCTTTATTTCAGAGTGCAGGCTTGCATTTTATTGTAATAAATTCTGTGGCTGTTTAGAACAAAGCTAGGATTTTGGAAAAAAAAATATTATGAACGATATTTTATGTTCCATAGAAGTTATAATTTGTAGGACTTATAAATGAGTTAGTTTTTTGAGCTGACTATGTGGTAAAGTTGTCAATGGATGGCTTTTAATGTTGTACGAGCAAAAACTGGTAAATGAAATGAAAAAGCAAAAACTTTCTTAGTTACAATGAAGGTGGCAAGTCATTGCTTATTGGTGTGCATGATTTGACTTGAATATAAAAAGTAACTGGTAAATTTGTCATTGATGTAAAGTTCTGTTCAGGTATTATTCTGAAGTCATGTGAGGAACAGATGATTTATTCTCTAAAAATTTCACGTATAAATTATACGTGAAGTCAGCCAGAAATAAGCAATTATTACAGGAGATGCCTAGTATTTCCTAATTTTGACTGGAATGCCTCACTTTAAGGTCACACAAACAGCTAATAATGTTCCAACTGCTGGAATAGAAGACTCCTTTCAGCGAGAGCGAGTGGCTCGTAATCCACAACGCGAAGCCTGTGCGGGTTGGTCGAAGTCGCACGTCATAGAATGTTCGTTTCTATGATACGCCGTTTTCTTCACAATGACAGCCTATAATTTCACGGTGACATTTATACAAAATAGATCAGTTTAGAAGCCTATGTTGAGGAATTAACAGTTGTAAGAGTTAAGTGATAGATAAATAAATAAATAAATAATGTCATTAAACATGAAGAAAATGTAAACCCAAAGATGAAAACAAAAGTCACACTTGCACATATCTGAACAGCAAACACGAGTATTACTTGAGCTGGAAAACAAATTGCGGAGTTTAAGATTGTAGTGAATAATGACTTGTTTGCCGTCTATCTTGTAACACCATCAAAATTGCCAGTTTTCTTCAGCTGACCTTACAACTCGCTTATTCTAAGCACTTGATAAATAGTTTCATTCATTGTCAGACAGGTAAAGTGTATATTTTCTTTATATAACTTTATTCTGATATTTTATTGATATATTGACTAGGTTAGGGTTTGATAAGATATATTTTCATTATATGTCGGAAGATATTTATCTCCCTGATTTAACTTTTTCAATCATCGAAAGAACATATTCTTCTAGATTATAATTTGCCTTAAGGAACCGAAATTAGCAACTTTTTGCATTATGATAATGCGAGAGAAACATATTGTCTGGAGGGGAAACGATTGTCTAGTGGCAGTCTCTATCACCTGCGACTTAGAAGTTGTAGGTCTTAAGTTCGAATCCCATCAGGCGTTTTATTTTATGTGAATTATTTCATCACCAAAGCTCTCAAAACGGTGAAGGAAAGCATCGTGAGGAAACCGGAATGTCCTAAAACCAAAACTTTATTTACCAACCCGCATCAGTCACTCTTGGTAGCTTATTGCCCACTCCCACTCACCGAGGAGTCCTGAGTCCCAATAGTGGGAACATTATAGGCTGCGCTGCTCTGTGTGTTATGTTTATCATCTTGGACTTGAAGTTTTAATTTGACAACATTGTATCAAAGCAAGATTATTTTATCAATAACCATTTCAATAATTAAATCAATGGCAACCAAATACTATATGATATAGCATACAAAACTTATAATTATTTCGTCATGGATAAACTAAATGGTAATTTTATATAATAATATACAGTTACCAACTACTAATCATAGCTCCGGATTTGTTACACATCGGATATTTTATTACTAACCTTATAATTGAGTTATATCCGATATATGAGCTAATTGGATAAATATATTGCGGTTATAGTATTAGTTGACCATGGACATTAGAATTATTGACTTTAGGATAATAAGAAGTGTTAACTTACTGTACCGTGTGGTGCTGGGTACAATAGTACCGTCCAATATCTTCCTGTGGGTGTTGTAAGAGGTAACTAAGGGAACTCTCGCCGGGAAAGCGGGCAGCAGCGCTTCTCCTGTGGAATATCAAATTACTGCGATCCCCAAACTACCTGCCAAGCGTGGGGATTATGGCAATAGGATGAAAGCCTTGGGAGAGGCCTCTGTCTAGCGGTGTGGCAATGGACCTCTATAGGATGAGAATAAGAAGAACTTATTGAAAAGTTTGAGGCAAAAATTAATAAATAGCAATGGAAGTAAAGATAACTGATGTATATAGCCACAACCATGTATTTGACGTCGTGGTGCCCTAGTGGTTAAAACACCAGCCTCTCAAGTATGAGTGCGCGGGTTCGATTCCAGGTCAGGCAAGTACCAATGTAACTTTTCTAAAGTTATATGTACTTTCTAAGTATATCTTGGATACTAATGACTGAAGATGAAGGAAAACATCTTGAGGAAACCTGGACTTTAAGTCTGAAATCGCCAACCCGCATTGAGCAAGCGTGGTGATTACGCTCAATTCTTCGCTGTATGAGAGGAGACCTGTGCCCAGCAGTTGGACGATAAAAGGTTGATAATGTTGATGATGATGTATTTGACTGATATTTAAAACAAATCGTCAGGTGTTGTGACACAATTTGCAAAAAACGCAAAAAAATATTTGTTTGTACTAAATCGAGTCAGACGAAGTTACAAATAGAAAGCAACTCTATCAATATACTATATAACCCGTAGAGCAAAGCTTCCTCAATAACTACTTACTATAGAGCAAACGCCTATGCGTGGGTGGCGCTATGTCAGATATAGAGATGACCCGGTAAAAGCCACGGGGTGGCGTCGGTAGCAAGAGGCATGGAGTCGTTTGTTTTGGAAATTCATTTCCAGGAATGGATGTCATACTGTCAGCAGATCATAATTCATACTGAAGATCAATGCGCAGTTGTGCAGGTCTTACTAGACAAAATCATCTTTAAAAATACTGAGATTGGCTGAGAACGTTTTCTATATGAAAAGTTCCTGATATAAACCATCAGAGTAATTGCTTAAATACACTATCAGTAGCAATGGGTCTCTTTTTGACAGTTTCACAACATTCATTGCTTTATTTAAGTTGTTTAGCAGATATTTTTTCGAATATTTGGAGCAATGGATAAGCAATATGCTTCAAAATGATTCAAACTAAGAGTAATAGAGTATTACGCAACTGGGGTGCAGGAGATGATCCCATTTTTAACATAAGCTGCATTTTTTGCATTAGCATTTGCAGTAACTTTATTCTGAATAAGAGCGTTAGCGTAGCCTACCACCAATCTGTACGTACAGTATTGACACAATATATTTTTAATATACATATGTTACCATATGCGTAACTTTTTCCTGACTATGTTGGGGTCGGAACCCATTCTAACTGGAATCAGCTCAATTTTTCTCGGTGATAGGCCATAACATCGGCCGCCGGCAGAAGTTATCACCCACCAGACAAAGCCTTGCTGCCAAGTGATTTGTCGTGTTCCGGCATGATGTCTGGTGAAGCCGTACGGAGGACGGGTCTGAGCAGTTGTGTTGCGATGTGTGCCGGGTACGATGCGCCTAATGTTGTTGTGTTGGGAATTTGGTCGTGGAGGGTCTTCAGATCAATCTCCCTTTGGCGCAGCATCGTTGGTCGTGTTGCTGAGTTTGCATCACCTCGCTCAACTGCAGTCTTCCTTACTATTCGCTCAGTTTTTCTGAGTGAATAGGCTCTTAATAAACTAGCGCGCTTTACCATCAATGATCGCATCACTGCTTGAATCAGGCGGGATTGCGGTCAAGCGCTAGTTTATAATTATTAAAAAAAAATATCAGTATTTTACATGAAATGACGAAGTCGTGGTGGCCTAGTGGTTAAAACACCAGCCTCTTAAGTATGAGTGCGCGGGTTCGATTCCAGGTCAGGCAAGTACCAATGTAACTTTTCTAAAGTTATATGTACTTTCTAAGTATATCTTGGACACCAATGACTGAAGGTGAAGGAAAACATCTTGAGGAAACCTGGACTTTAAGTCTGAAATCGCCAACCCGCATTGAGCAAGCGTGGTGATTATGCTCAATCCTTCTCTGTATGAGAGGACCTGTGCCCAGCAGTGGGACGATAAAAGGTTGATACTGATGACATGAAATGACTGTCTATCTAATCTACACAACTCAGTTGCTGGGTCATACGATACCCCTCAATAAAACTAGTTGTCAGACTTTCGCGGTTCTGACTACCCGTAACGACCACGTCAAAGATCCACGAATGACGGACCGGACTGCATAAAGGTTCGGAGACGTCTCAGTAAGTCATAACAACATACACTTACGTAACATAACTAGCTTAAAATACTCACAAAACTGAACTGTAAATAGAGCTCACTGTTGCAGACTGTACCATACCATAATGCAAAATTGGCATAGGTATAAATTTGCTCACGAAATAGACGTGCGTGCGGGTTCGCTTGCAGTAATAAATAAATTTTATGTGTACGTATGTGTACCTTTGTTTTAGTCTCTTAAGGCTTGGCCATATGATCGCCAGTACTGTTCTACTGTGTGGACAGTTTTTGAATACATGGTAATGTATGTAAATGTAGTTCCATCACAGGGGAAGTCTTCGTGTTAAGTAGATATGAGCAAAATTTTATTTGACAAAGTAGCCAATAAGGTTGTTTTCTTTATTATTTATTGCTAGTCCATTACCCATAAAAAATAATAGAAATAATTTAAAAACGAATTCCTTAATAATTGTAGAACTGGGCTGTAAAGTCAAACTACCTTTGTTGAACAGAATAGCTTTAATCATTGACACAAATGGTTTTCCGAAATACCGACCGTGTGGTCGTTTCCTTATTTATTTGCACAACATAGTTTCAGTTGCGGTTTCACAAAGCTTTGTCCCAAAAGCCAACCTATTTATTCTTTGTTAAAATGAAAGTTGTAACCTGTATAAAATCGACTTTTTAGCCGTACTTATTCGCTAGAGGTAACATAAATATTATACGTTTAAAATATGCGGTAAAAATTTACTATTAAACAACAATAAAATATTTTCAAACTTCGCTATTTTATTGTTGTTATTACCTTTCAAAATATTTTTAATAATTCTTAAGTGCTTAGTAAAAAATTTACTTCTGACAGATCCTGTCTGAAAGGAATTCAAAATTGTTCCTCGTAAATATATGTATTTTTTTTATTACAAACTACGGGCAATATGGTCTGGCCCATTGCCGCTTTTGTGTTGCAATTCTTCGGGCTAAGTCGGTTATTCTCGTTCTTCTGCGGATCCCCTCATTCCTGATTCGATCGCGCAGTGAAACCCCAAGTATAGCCCTCTCCATTGCTCTTTGAGTGACCTTGAACCTTCTTATAAGGGCCATTGTTAGTGACCACGTCTCAAATCCACAAGTTATCACTAGCAATACACACTGGTTGAAGACTTTTGCCTTGAGGCACTGCTGTATTTGGGACGAGAAGATTCTACGTAGCTTCCCGAAAGCAGCCCGGCCGAGTTGGATTCGACGATTGACCTCTTTCTCGAAGTTGAACCTTTCTAACTGCATAGTTTGTCCCAGATATACGCAACTGTTAACAACTTCGAGAACAGAGGCTCCAATCATTATATGAGTCGGTACAACATGGGCAAACAAACTAATAGGGAACAGTAGCCGTAGATCCCAACGTTTCTTTACCATAATTATTGTCCAAGCCTCGTTTATGTAGTGGTCACAATCGGTACACTGAATATCACGCTTGTATTCCCAAGTGGGGAAAAGAGCTCTTGAATTTTTTATATATGGAATTTCTCAGTAGCAGAGCGAGATCTGATTTTGTGCTTGCTTGGTGGCAACAGGCTCGTTCTACACTCTTACACTTATTTGCATTCATTCTTACGAACCACAGATAGGATTAAGCATTTTTGTAATCCTCACAAACAAAACTCCTTTACAATATACATAAACCTAAGAACAAATAAAAGTTGAAGATTCCCGTGAGATTAAAATAATCCGATCTCAAATCACGATATTACGGACTAATTTCAAAATTTTGTGACCGGAATAACGATTCATTTAAAACAGCGCATTAGCTCGGAAAGTTTTACCACAAAGGTAATGAGAATCGATCGTAAATATATTTTGGGGTAATAAAATATCTCATATCTTCCGTGACATGCCTCGATGGAACCGATTTTATATAGTTTTGCAATGACAAATTTTATTTTTCAAGCGGAGCTCCTCGCAATCATCATAATCAACTTGTAGCTCTGTCTAGGAAGCTAATTCAGTTTTAAAATTCAAATAAATTTAATAGCGATACTTCGCAGTCGTGACAATAATCGATCTCTAAACTTGATAACAAAAACGAACTTGCTTTTTATGTTCTATAATTTATATGATGTACTCAATTAAGAGTATTTTATTCTATTTTATTCACTTCTAAATTTGATTCTGTTTTTTGTGGAGTCATCGTCCGTAGTTAAAGTATTAGTCAGTTGAAATGGGTATTAGTTATTTTTGTGTAAACTTTACAGACATGAGAAGTAGGTATGATATATATATAAAGAAGATAAATTGAAATTAAATAGATTTTCTCAAGTAACTGCGAGTGGTCCTTGAATTCCAAAAAAAATATGTTGTGATCATGTCTTGTCCCATTACTGAGACGCAGGTTTATTCTCTGTATGAGGGATTAGGCTGTAATGTGCCACGCCGACCCAGAGCGGGTTAACAGATGTCACATTTCTTAAAAATTTTGGTTTTACGACATGCACGTTTTGAGACTAGTGTAAACTGATGAAATAATTTAGGAACACGAAGTAAAGAGCCCGTCTGTAACTATGTAGGTCGTAGATGTTACCGCTGAGCCACCACTGGATAGCGTAATAAAACTCTCTTCATATGATATTCCAGGGTTACAATTTGATGGCAACGATATAACATTGTATTGCAATGAAAATAATTTTAGTTTTGCGAAGCGAGCTCACTGGAATATTATTATGTGCCTCCCGACTTAAACTACAATGTTAGATTATAAGGTTGTGCTCCAAGACCATATTCCTTTGTTATAGAAACCGTTTAATGTCAGTTTTCCTGCCTGTAATTGACACTTATTGTTTCTTAGCTACATGGCTAGCTGCATCCTTCTCATGGTAGGTATAGTAATAGAATGCAAAAGTTAGGCCGAATATTCAATATATTATAACAGTCGTTTTGCTAAAGGCTCCAGGCTGAAAGATAAGAGCCGATTTTTTATCGCGGTCTATTATAGGATGGGTGACATTTCATTTCATGTCTTGAATATCCGGTTTAGCATGACAGTCGTTACGTCAGACTTTTACTAGCCTAAAACTCTGACAATTAATCTTACCAAGGGGTTTCGTAATTCCCTTGAATGAGTAATCCCATGATTTGTGGAAGTTAGATGGGCACTATGTAAAATAATGGTATTCAGTTGACTTTGCTCCGACCTGAAGCAGACCCCCACGTAACTGAGAAAAGGCTATAGATACATTGATTGAAGAAGTTTGTTTTTAATGCATGGTGCCCAGTCGTAGACAATAAACAGGTCTAGCTTATAGGTACATAATACCCTCGGCGCCACGTCATAGTTTTCTAATTGACAGGCCTAGTTACTCTGTCTTACAGGGTATGATTCCTATGAGTCAAATACAGGGTGATCAGTAGCTGCGTTTATTATGCAAGTACATTATCATCGTCATCACTTCAGCCGAAAGACGTCCACTGCTGGACATAGGCGTCCCCCAAGGATCTGCACGACGACCGGTCCTGCGCCTCCCGCATCCAGCGCTTTTCCGCGACCTTCACTAGGTCGCCGGTCCACCTTATCGGGGGCCTACCCATGCCGCGTCTTCCGGTCCGTGGTCGCCACTCGAGAACCCGTCGGCCCCATCGGGCATCGGTCTAACGGGCAATGTGCCCAGCAAACTGCCATTTTAGTGTTGCAATTCTTGGGGCTATGTCGGTTACTCTCGTTCTTCTGCAGATCTGCTCATTCCCGATTCGATCGCGCAGTGAAACCCCAAGCATAGCCCTCTCCATTGCCATTTGAGTGACCTTGAGCCTTCTTATAAGGCCTGTTGTTAGCGACCACGTCTCAATTCCATAAGTAATCACACACAAGAGTTGGATTCGACGATTGACCTCTTTCTCGAAGTTGGAAGGAAGGTCCTAACTAGATAGTTTGTCCAAGGAACACGTAACTGTAAACAATTTCGAGAACAGAGTCTCCAATCTTTATAGGAGTCGGTACAACGTGCGCATTAGAGATGACTTCCGTCTTATCCATGTTCATTTTAAGACCGACTCGCTCGGAGGCTCTACTGAGGTCTTCGAGCATTGTATTCAGGTCCTCCGCGGTCTCAGCCATGACTACGATATCATCAGCAAACCGAAGGTGTGTAATGAACTCGCCATTGATGTTGATACCCAGTCCTTTCCAGTCCAGCAACTTGAAGACATCCTCCAATGCAGCGGTGAACAGTTTCCAGGAGATAACATCTCCTTGTCTTATATCACGCAGCAGAGGTATTGGTTTCGAGGTCTGGTCCTGTATTTGGACTTCGGACTGACATGGTGGCATTTTTTTACAAACCCTTCAGCGAATTTTTTTTTTTTTTTTTTTTTATAAATTATAAACCAGCGCTTGACCGCAATCCCGCCTGATGGTAAGCAGTGACGCGATCGTTAATGGTAAAGCGCGCTAGTTTATTAAGAGCCTATTCACTCTAGCCTTGAAGACACTCAAATTGTAATGTGACCTTATATAAAAATAATGCAAACTCTGCTTTTGATGCAGACTCTACATCTTAAACGTTTGTAATGTAAATACATTACTAAAGTAGTAGTCTAGTGAATAAATATTGGCTAGATCAAATCAGGAAATTATAAATAGGAGTAGAAATATTATTTATCTCTTTATATTTTTATCGGGTCGGTGCGGAAACGGCGATGGCCGTGCAATTGATCATGGTACCTTACAGCTGATTAAATAATTTGATATTTACTTTATCTACTGCAAAGGAAATGAGTGAAACGCTCATTAATATTACTATTTTAAACTTGTTCAAAGTTTGTTACTTAGTATCTAGGTAATAAAGTAAAAATTTAAAATTTAAGATCGTGTTTTATATCCATGTTTTTTACACTCTTTTCTATTTGTCTGTCTAGATAGATTCTTACTTACAAATGCAAAATAAAATTTACAAAACTAAGCAATAAAGTTACTACCTACTAAACAGGGACAGTAAAAATAGAAACTTAGTTATTGAGCACAAAATAAGAATCAGCAAGTAGTGGTAAGCTACACTTCTAGAGGGAAGCAAAAAGGCTGCCAAGCTGAAATGGAATTGGTAGGATCACATTACATCAAGCACATTTACCACTGGGCTAAAGTCTCCACATGGTTGGTGCCTGATTCAGGAAGAGGTGGCGAGATGCCCTATATGCGTATCTTCTTTTTCTTCAGCCACTGCTGGACAAAGGCCTCCCCCAAGGCATTCCAAGACCGGTCTTGTGCTGCCCGCGTCCATCAGCTTTCCGCGACCTTCACCAGGTAATCGGTCCACCTTGATGGGGGCCTCCCTTCGTTGCGTCTTCCGCTACGTGGCCACCACTCCAGAACTTCACTGCCCCATCAGCCATCGATTCTACGAGCAATGCCTACTGCCACTTAATTTTAGCGACTCGAAGAGCTATGTCGGTGATTTTGGTTCTTCTGCGGATCTCCTCATTTCTGATTTGATTACCCAGAGAAACTCCGAGTATAACTCTTTCCATGGCCCTTTATGTGACTCTGAGCCTTCGTATGAGGCCCATTGTGAACGGTCACATTTCAGTTCCGTAAGTCATCAACGGCAACACACACTGGTCAAAGACTTTAGTCTTGAGACACTGTGGTATCTTAGACGACGTGAAGATGTAGCGTAGCTTCCCGAACGCTGATCAGTCGAGCTGGATTCGATGAGACACCTCTTTCTCGAAGTTCAACCTACCTAGTTGGACTGTTTGTCCAGGTATACTTTTCAACAACTTCGAGTGCAGGGCAACCAACTAGAATTGGAGTGGGTGCGACATGAGAGTTCGACATGATCGTTGTCTTATCCATGTTCATCGTTAGACCCATTTTTTGGGAAGCTCTGCTGAGGTCAAGTCTTCTAGGGTCTCCGCCATGACTACGATATCGATGCGTATTGCAAGCGTTGAATCGAAGTAATTCTAGAAAATTATGCCCAAGGATTTGAGGGAGGCCTTTGTGTTCAGCATTGGAACAGAAAATACGAGTAGTACTGAAAAAATAAAATCATAATCTTAAAAAGAAACAAGTTTTACCAACACATTTTATATTTCAATAAGATATCAATAAAACCACATGCTAGATGACGAGCATAACACAGCAGGACCATAATAGTAAAAAAAATAATACATGAACACTTAACGTCATATTGTAATCTATGAAAATAAAACAGAACTAAATTACTTGCATATTCTATTCGAGGCATGTTTATTAGCCTATCGGTAAGTGCTGAAGGATATTATTACACACCTTTATTATATCTTAGGACATAAAATTTCAATTGATATATTTATTTCTCAATAAATTGTTTACATTTCTACTTACATCTTGTGTTATTATTGGTATAAATAAAAAATCGTCGTTGCTTTTAAATTTTTGCATCGTAATACTTCATTATTTTTATATTAAATACGCATAATTCTTATTATTTTAAATTATAAAAAATAATTTCAAATTAATAATAATTCCATGTTTTATATTTTATGGGTTGCAATGGTGATAATGTGTATTTTTTTTTTAAATAAAACAAAATATGAATTTAATACCTAATTATAATTTATATACATAGCTCCTTCATGTCCATGCCATTCTATTCTTAATATTTTCAAGTCATGGAACAATTTTCAAATCAATCCAATGAAACATAATCTTGAAAGGAATATTTTGTGCAGTCTTTCAAACGTAAAATAAACTAACATAAAAAAAGACTTATATATGCGCTGGGGCTCTGTCTCGCGTTTGTATAGATGTTTTTTTATTAATAATTATAAACTAGTCCTTGAACGCAATCCCGCCTGATGATAAGCAGTGATGTAATCTTTGATGGTAAAGCGCGCTAGTTTATTAAGAGCCTATTTATTCAAAAAACTGAGTGAATAGGAAGGAAGACGACAATGGGGGAGGTGATGCAACGTTAAACCCAACAACATGACCAAGGGCGCTGCGCCTGAAGGTTATTGTTTTGGAGACCCTCTACGGCCAAACTCCCGACACAATAAAATTTGGCGCGTCGTACCCGGCACACATCGCAACACAACTGCACAGACCCGTCCTCCGTACGGCTTTACCAGACATCATGCCGGAATACGACGAATCGCTTTGCGGTAAGACTTTGTATTTTACTTCTGCCGGCAGCCGATTTTATGGTCTACCACTGAGAAAAGCATATTATTGCGTCAGATCCACACAAACGCGAGACAGAGCCCCCTGTTTTTTGTGTTGTGTTCTTTATAAGTGTCATGTTTGTCGTAAACAAACGTATTTTCTTACTTTCTGTAAACTTACCTAGTAATTTTTAATTAAGCAAATCTTAAGTTTGCAAAACTTGTCGACTATACCTGTACACACGTAGCCTATACAGAAAACCGTTAGTACTTGAAGTACAACCACAGTTACCACAACTAAACTACCAATCAGCGGACTGAATGTGTGCCATTAAACATCCATTCCCGAGCTCATTGCGAAGTTAATTAATAATTATACACAAGAACACTTTATTATACTGCGCAGTTACTAAAATCCAGACAATATCAACGATAATTTAGCGATGCGCAATTAAATCGACACTGCGCAGACTGGGTTCTGTAATAAGTGCTCCAGAACGTTCGAGACTATTGTTTATGTAAATAAATCAGAAATCGCTGTCACAAATTACGGAGATTACAGAGTTCGAGGAGCGAGTGTAGGCAAAGTGCTGTGAGACAATCCTTAATAGTAGGTCAGGGTGTACCAAGATTTGCCTCAGGCAGACTAGTGCGTTCTCCAGATTGCTTTTCGTATCTAATGGAGATGACGCGTTCTGTGGCTTATGTGTGGCCGTACGATTGAGGTCTCTTATATATCGAGTATTATGTGTAATATATTCTTCGGTATTAAGTGTTGACAGGTCTAATTCAGTGTGGTTAGAACTAGAAGTACTGTTTGTTACTGAAACACATTCTTAGAGGAACAAAGTTGCAAGTGTGTTTAACTATAGTTTTGTACTATCAAGTGTGGGATTTAGTGACACATTATTAAATATTAAATTTATTAAAGCATTGATCACACGTTGAACATTGTATCTTTGACGATAGGTTGGCTATTACTGTCACGAATGTGAATGCGTTTGCGTGAAACACATTAATCTACATTGTAACATAATGTGTCATAGATTACGAAGTCTACAAATAAATCATTTTGAAAATCAAACAATTTTATTGGTATGTAATTAAATTACTTACTAGGTATTATAAAGTTGTTAGTTCCATTGATTTTATTGGTTATTTAAATTGACTCAAGGCAAACAACTTTCAATCGATATCCTGCGAAATCCTGTACCGATATAAACGACAGCAAAAACCGTTTCTTCGTACTAACTAATCGTCCTAATATTATAAATGTAATAGTTCATGACGATTGGATGTATGTATAGATGGATGAATGTTTGTTACTCTTTAAAGCAAAAACTGCTATGGATTTGGATGAAATTCGGCACACAAATAGTTTATAACCAGGAATAACACATAGGATAATTTTTATTCCTATATTCTCACAGGATCAAATCCCCGGGCTGCAGCTAGTTCAATATAATATTAATGTACGTTAAACATTGTAAGCATCGGTTTTTGCATATTACACAGGACACTTGACTGGCACAGTTGAAAATTTGTAATAATTTGTAATTGTAATTGAGACAGGACGACATGGCACAAAACATAAAATTTTACGACTGTTGTCATTCGTTGCACTTTACGATATGAGCTAAAATACGCTTTCTTACATTACTAGGAACCCGCGTCTCGTTCACAATGAATTATTTATTTGCCAATTCACATACGAAAATTCATTATGTCCATCCTCTTTGTCCGCCTAACCGGCTGACTGTAAAACTGCATTGAGACTAAGTGAGAAATTGTAAATCTGCAGATACGACTCATAAATACGAACTAAGCGCTTATTTGACTTCAAAGTCCTGAGACCTATAATTTTTGCAGTTTAATGACTCAATTTATTGCATGTGAACACGTTTTGTGCGAGGTGATGAATTCTTTTCGAAACGATTTTACATTCACATAGCTTAATGAATTCATAAATGGATGCGAATCTTTTTAAGCGTTCAACAATTATACGAGAAATATTTTGTTGAGACAAAAGATCAACTGCCTCCACTCCCACACCCTGATAAACAAAACTCTTAGATGTCAAATGCAATATTCTAAGAAAGGGCACTCTATTTTTGTACTCCCAAAGCAACTCACGAGGCACACGTAACTAACCGTGATAAGAGCCAGAGAAGGGGACTCAGAGACTTCACAAACTAAACCTCTGCCCAGTTTAGAAAGATCTATATCTCCTTCCTGAAACATTCTAGCCAATTCATACATCGTCAAATCTTCCGTAGTTCTAGATTCGCTGGTCAGCAATCCCAATAATAACTCAATAAACAAAATGTTAAAAGCACGTCCGAAAATTAAACGCCAAGTTTTGATACAAGCCCAAATTAAAAACCAATTTTGGGAAATCAGATTGAATATCGAATGCTATAAATATGAATCGTTATTTCATATGCAAAAACGTCGGCTACCAAAAGAGTAGTGAAATAAAACTGTTACGATTACGGTAAATGAGGCAAATCGTTGTTTGTTAAGTGGCATAAGCACTCACAGCGCACTTTACTTAAGTTCTATATTCAAATACTTTTATCCCACTCACGGTACGCTAATGCACTTTTTCGTTGAGGTGGCCAGTAATAACGTATTCCATTAGTTGTTTCGACCCAAGAAGTCATCGCGGCGCGGCATTAGTGCTGCGAACACATCTATCGATAAATCGATTCCAAGTTCAGAGGATATAAACAATAGTTTCGTAACGTATTCGAACCGTAGAGGTAGGAAAAGGTTACATCGATAGATCTGATGATGTACGCTATCGACAAACTTAAACAAACATAGCATTCGGCGTCCATAAACTTTCTCACAACGGACGAAACGCTTGAAAGTAAAATATTGTGACAACAGTGACATAAGTTTAACATTCAATGTAAACATCGACTTCTCGGAATCAAAACCATCGACTGGGTAATAGAGTTTACCGAGTAGAGAGCAAATAAAATAACAAACGGGCAAGTAGTGTAGGTACATTCGCAATGGTATACGAAGACTGGCTCGTTACCAGCGCGGGTGTTGTATCCATTCTGTTTCTTTCTTTGTACTCTGCTACTTACGTGGGTACTTTTGTTTAGGTAGTATCGAATTTTATACTAAACTTGGGTACAGGTTAAGAGTCTTGGATTTATTGACTTATTTTTATTTTGAATTTTATGGCGATTCGTAAAATGTAATCGGCATTTGAAGGTTAAATTTTTATTGCCGTCCAGATTGGTCGGAGTCTAGATTACAATTCGGCACTTAATACACATTAAAGACTGAATGGTATCGTCATCCTGTATTAGATTAAGGCGGCTTCTTTGATGTATGTTATTTTGTATAGTAATTATAGGTGCATGTAATGTGATTAAGCCGTTACCCCTTTTAGCTACTACTGTTTTTTCATCGTTACAAGTCGTGCTTGAAGTTGTGGATAGTTTGTGAATTAGATCATCAATTTTGATATTATAACTAAATATGTATGAGTCATCTAGGAACGTGTAATTTAACTTACCTCACAGCTTTTTCATTCGCTTTCAAAATTGAAAATTACTTAATTACACATTCGCATTGATGCAAAAACTTTTTATGACGCTGATATGAAATAACACGACTGTTATTAAAAAAAAAATGTCTGCCTTACAGCCACCACATTTTACCGCCCCTTTTTTATGAACTACCAAATGTTTTTTATTAATCTGTTAAATATGATCTAGAATCATGTGCTGAATTCATAGTTGTAGTTTGTGGGTTCGTTCCTGCCAATCTATATTTAATACAGGAATATTTAAGTCAGTTATTTCGTAAATTATGTAGCTTTAACATCGACCTCTGTATTACATTCCATCAATCAGTCTGTACATTGATAGTTACCTTGTCATTGCAAATAAACGCCTTGCATACCTGAGTCACGACGCAGAGCGATCGAGGGTTAACCCTTCCGTCATTCAAATGGAACAACATAATCAAAACCAAAACCAGTAGCGATCAACTGACAAACAGAACAAAATCATCACACGTATTTATCAAGAACACATTCGTTCATATTTCAACGTCTTAAATAAAGATATGTAAAAATGTTTATAATGGCCGCGATAAAAAGTTTCTAAGCCCTTGTCACACGTTCAAGTAGCAGTCTCATGATTTATCATTGCCCTCACTAATTTATTCACCGACCACGGTTCTTACATTATTTTTATACACGAAACCAACGGGTTAATTTATTATGCTAATTGGTGTTTGTAAAGTCACATAAATGTAGGTGTAAATAACAAGGATATTTTTTTTTCGTTGGGCTTAACTGAAAATATTTCATGTGTGAAATTCTTGATGTGTGTTCAGATTTTCACTATGGAATACCCCATAATTTTATAGAACAAAACATGAATGGAATTACTTAGGTATGTATACTACAAATACACGACAAAGAAGATTCAATTCCAAGATGTTGGTTGAAATATGTAAGTACTTACTGTTGAGGTTCTTATAACTGGAGTATAAGAGACTTATGTTGTAAACAGAGTATTATCTATTCATGGCAGATTTACAAAAATATATGTATGTATATGCGATTGTTACAACGACACAAGAGGATAAGAGCATATTATGTTACTATTATGATATTGTCAGACACATAATTCTGGTTCTTAGGAATCAAAACTCATAGATATGAATAGAAAAGTAATGAAACGGACAAAAACATGCATTTAAATACAACATTAGGTGAAGTTTAGTATTATCATATAAAAATAGTATCATAAATACAAAACTTCATAAATACATATAGGTGTCATTAGTATGCTGTGATTCTGAGAGCATTTAAGAGAAATAAAAAGAAGCTTGGCATCAAGTTCAAGGTGCAAAAACACGACAAATGATAGTGTGGCGTGAGAGCCCAGATACTTCAGAAAATCAAAAAGAATACCGATAGACACAATATCTAATCGGCTTTTGAGAGTGTCATTTTGAAACAATACAATAAGAGGTACTTATAGTGCAGCCACGTTTCGCCAGTTGTGTTTAAGTCTCATGCAGCGAGCCTGTTGCCGTCAATCCAGCACAAATCCAGACCCCGGGCAAAAAGGCATGACATCTTCTTTGCCAAAAGGAACTGTTGATGATGACTCCTCAAACGTGGTAAAGGAAAGGTGAAATATTATTGTCACCAACCAAATGAACTCATAATTTTTCTAATAGAAACTGGACGAAACCAACTGGACATGAAAGGTGCAGAGCCAAGTATTAAAACGTATCGGAAATGAAGATTATCATCGCGCGCTAGTGGGTCGGTAGATGTCATATATCTTCAAAGTTTTGATTCTAAGTTATGTCAATTTCCTCGCGTTGTTTTGAGAGACGTAGTGATGAATTTTTTTACACAAACCAAAGTGGCTGCCTGGGTTCTGATGGAAACAAAACCAGGCCAAGGTTGAGTATGATTGAATTAAATCGACAATCTCAAAGAAAACCAATTCAGAATCGTTACAAAACAAATGAAGAAAGAAAACATGACATTTGTAGGAAATTGATTTTGTCTACAACATATCTCTTGGTAGGTCAAGAAGGTAATATCTAATATTTGTTTTCCATTTCCTACTCCCGATGGTATAAGTCGTTGGTAAAGATTTTCTACGTCATTGACTGCGGCTCTTAGTAATAACATTATTCAGAACAGATAGCTTTCAATGCTGCCGAGACTCTTTATAAAAATATATGGGTAGTTCTTATAGTTTCGAGGTGATATCTTTTATTTTTGCTGAACGTAGTCACAGTGTTGAATAAATTTTCGCTGTGAAGATAATTTTGAAATCGATTAGATTTAACTTCTTCGCTTTGAGCGCTTTGAGGAGCTCGTAATAACAACACACTATTTCTATCAGTAGGCCTAGTATGAGTTTTCATTACGAAACTCGATCGTCGATATCGAGTGCGTTTGGCTCATCGATTGGCTCGCTTCAAGGTTCAAGCGACAAACGCGCTCGTTATCGACGTTCGAGTCTCGTAATGAATATTATACTAGGCATACGCCTAGTATGAGTATCCAACTGTATAGTTGGAATCATATTGAAGTATATAAAATGTGTCTGCTTAGCAGCATAAATAACGCAATGGATGTTGTTGAACTGTCAAAATGAAATCCATTGCTACTAATTTTGTTACGAAATTACCCTACTGGTTAACCTACGCTTGCCGCGGTTTGTCTGTGGATGGGTGACCATGCTTATTAACCGAGACTCCTCTGTACCTCGGAAAGCACGTTAAGCCGTTGGTCCGGCTATTATTTGTAGATTTTGACAGACGTTACTGGTCGTCAGAAGTCCAAAAGTCTGACCATCAGTTTTTCCAAGGGGTCGTCGTATTACCCAGTAACTGGGCTTTGGAAGTCAGATAGGCATTCAGCCCATGAAAAATACTGGTCTTCAACTGAATCCGGTCAGACTGGAAGCTGACCCCAACATATTTGAGAAAAGGCTTTGAAATAAATTCTAACTTAAGAAATTGAATCGGTTCAGGGTTTGTGTTGTTAAACTGTTGAAATGAAACCTGAAACCATTTCTTATTGTTAGTGGATTACGCAATTACCCCGCAGAGTAAATGAAGCAAAGGGATAACTTTCCTCCCTTTTCTTCATATACGTATAACGCTCGTAACAGAATGCATTCTATAGATTCGCCGTATTTACGTATGTATACAGGGTGTTTCTGACACCGTAACGCAAACTTCGTGAAAAGGCTAGACCGCATGCCACTAATAAAATTATGATAGTTATTTATGTCGTTAATGAACGATTACAGAATTCAGTGATTTAAAAAAGTGTCGGCTCGGCCTTTGAACGTTGCAAGCGTGCCGCCGTGCGGGTTTGTAGGTATGACGTTGATCCCTGATGTGAACTCTATTAAATCAGCTGATATGATAGTTTGTCGAGTTTTGTTTTCATTGCGCTTTTTTATGTAATTAACGAAATAACTAATTTATACTTTAAAATCTTATTGGGTCATATCGGTATAGCAATTATGAACGGTCTAAAGTGAAAAAAACTACGTATATATTTTTTTAAATCATGAAAAAGCCGACGAAAAATTCCACCACTGGTTCAGAATCATGCACTGGATCCATGGTACTCGTTTGTGCGTCGATGTCACACACCCTTTATATGTATGTCGTGGATAGCGATATCATTTTAATAAAAGTTGCTTATTTGACTTACATTGTAATGGCGGGACGTCGACAGAGCCGTTTTTGGAAAGTCGGGATTGTTGAACGGTGACTTCACTTTGAAGCACGGACTAGGGCACTTCTCAGGGGCGAAACTGTCAGTTTGGCCCATTAAATTATTATTGTCAAGATTGGAGAGTATATCTACACTTTGTGCTTTAATTCAAAACTTCACCTACGAAATGTAGCCGTTACCACCACACCAAAATACTGATGAACCTATCGCTCCGCCGTCGCTGACGTCGTCATGTATATTTGGTCAAAGTACCTATACGATGTTCCTCAACTGAACTTCATGTTTCTTCCTTTTCCTTAGTGAATCAATAAATATACTTAAACCTAGTTAGGTACAACATAATTTTAAGAAGTACTTTAGTATTGTCTGTTCTCTACTCTGTGGCAAGATTGTTACCTATTTACGTTGGCGTTAAGAACGTTGCGTGGGACGCTAGAACTATGGGCACACTTTGTTTCTGTGTAAAGTTAGTACTAATACTTGAATATTGACTCAAATCGAAATGCCTTTATAGGCACATTGAGTGCGGAAGGTGCTTGTAATATTTATACGATAAATCTGTTCCGATGTGAGAGTGGTAAGTTTGTCGGTTTGTAGGGAACCCAAGCATTCAATTCAATAGAATGGTCGAATTTTAAATTTTGCAAGTAAGTACTTTTACTTACAAGATATTTGCTAGAGCCTAATATACAAGTACATGGGATGAGTTTTTAAATGCGTATCAGTACTACCTACTGCACTCAAAACAGTAGAAGAAACAGACATGTGATAGAATCAAAAATTCGAACACATTTACGTACTTCTAACAACCAGCCATGTGGATTACGGCTGACTCTTCTCACCAAGAGAAGCCATGTGTCTCAGCAATGCGATTATTATCGGCTGGCAGACATCACAACAGTTGGGAGTGATGTGACGTTCTGTATCATATGTATGTTGTCATATGCTTATGCCTCAGTCTCGTTCTAAAACTCATCTTTTATTACATTTCAACGACAAAGCAGCATAAAAAACAAACATGATATTATTGTACTTAAAAGACTTTCTGTGTTAAACAAGGGTTGTCCCCAACTGCTCGGTCCCTACGGCAATAATCACCAACCTTCCTAACGTTGATAATGGCAATAAGAAGTCATTAGCACAGGTGGATGTAACTGCCCATCCCCTTTCTGTAATCCCTTTGTCACGTCTTACGACACTCATGGGAAGCGATGGGGTGGTCCCATTAGCAAAAGGAAATAATGCTTTAATAAAAGAAGCGTAAAAGGTAAAATTAATTCAGCACGCACATTGATATGTAAATGCTGCCTAATTCTATCTGTCACCTATTCGGAATATTGAAATTCAATAAAAATGCACGGTACGTCGATGTTTAGGGTGACAACGCAATTGTCATTTATTTGCGTTAACAACGACGTTCTAGGTACATAGGATAGATTGAAAAAAGTTTATCAAAACGATTTTCTGGGGATTGGACTTATATATGAACTTGGCTTTACCTGATGTTAAAAAGTACATTAAAAATAATACAAGACTTAACTTTTAACATATTGAAAATTTTTGTTGTATGTATTTTGTATAGTGTACCTACTCCTAAGGCCTCCCTCAAGGCTTTCCACGATGACCGGTCCTGTGCTGCCCGCATCCATCGGCTTCCCGCGACCTTCACCAGGTCATCGGTCTACCTTGTTGGGGGCCTCACTACGCTACTTTTCCAGTACGTGGCCGCCACTCCAAAACCTATCCATCGGCCATCGGTTCAACGAGTAATGTGCCCTGCCCACTGCCCCTTTAGTTTAGCGACTCGCTGAGCTATGTCGGTGACTTTGGTTCTTCTACGGATCTCCTCATTTCTGATTCGATCACGCAGAGAAACTCCGAGCATAGTTCAATCCATTTCCCTTTGTGTGACTCTGAGCCTTCGTATGAGGCCCATTGTGAGCGACCACATTTCAGTTCCGTAAGTCATCACTGGCAACACACACTGGTCAAAGAATTTAGTCTTGAGACACTGTGGTATCTTGGACGAAGGGAAGATGTAGCGTAGCTTCCCGAACGCTGCCCTGCCGAGCTGGATTCGACGAGACACCTCTTTCTTGAAGTTGGACCTACCTAGTTGGACTGTTTGTCTCAGGTATATATACTCGTCAACAACTTCGAGTACAGAGCAACCAACTAGAATTAAAGTGGGTGCAACATGAGAGTTCGAGATGATCTTCGTCTTATCCATGTTCATCTTTAGACCCATTTGTTGGTCTTTCAGGGGAGACCCTGATATGGCTTCTCAGCCATGACCACAATATCATTTGCAAAACGGAGATTAGTGATGTACTCGCCGTTGATGTTGATGCCAAGTCCTTTCCAGTCCAGGAGCTTGAAGACATCTTCCAAAGCAGCAGTGAACAATTTAGAAGATATGACATCTCCTTGTCTCACTCTACACTGGAGTTGGATCGGTTTCGAGTCCTGATCCTGGAGACGGACTGACAGAGTGGCGTTTTTGTACAAACACTTTATCACCTCAATGTATCGATGGTCAATTTGGCACCGCTGGAGAGACTGTAGCACCGTCCAGGTCTCGATCGAATCGAAGGCCTTCTCATAGTCCACAAACGCCAAGCATAGTGGTTTGTTATACTCCTCGGACTTCTGTATAACTAGCCACAGCGTGTGTATGTGGTCTATGGTGCTAAAGCCTTTTCGGAAGCCTGCTTATTCGGGAGGCTGGAAGTCGTCGAACCTCAGAGCGAGACGATTCGTGATTTCCCTAGAAAACAGCTTATAGATATGGGTCAGGAGGAATATCGGTCTGTAGTTTTTCAGGAGGGTATTGTCACCTGTTTAGAAAAACAATACCAACACACTCCTTTGCTACGCCTTATGCGTTTTGCCTTTAAGAATGACGGAATTAAATAGCTTCTGAAGCGCTTTAAGAACCGTTATTTCAACTGTTATTTCATATAAATGAAATCTTATCTAAATTCATCATAAATTCGAAATTCGCGCATTATCTTTCCTAACTGTAGGCCGCTGCCAATTTCTATACAAATTTTGATCGCTTTCTAATATGCAAAACTTCACACCATGAAGGACATTTACCCTAAATGCATGATAAATAATCAACGGAAGGAAATATAATTTGCAATATTGTGGGTACATTACCAATTTAACAAAGCAATACACTGCCCTGTGTGTTCACATTGCCAATCAATCTACGTAGAAATGGCTTGTCACAGTAAACACGCACGTGTAGCGCCCTAGCGACGTCAACGTCACGGCATGTGCACATAACTCATGTAGTGTTGATTTTTGTGTAACAGCTTTCGGTTGATACAAACAAATACAATGCGTCTTTGCGAAAACATTGTCATAGTGAATTGTTGCTACTCTGCACAACATAGTGCATGAGTAATACATCCAAAAGTGTGGTTAAAATTTTCACAGTCACTTCAATCATTTCATTTAGTTTTTCGTTTAAAAATATATATTCTGTAAACACGATATCAGAATTACTTTACAGGTCATCATACTTGTATCATAAAATAAAATAAGCCAGATTAGATAAGGTTTCATACCTACTTGAAAACTCTGAGAAAAAAGGCCGAAAGAAACTTAGAGGTTTCTTTTAAAGTCCAGATTTAATTTTGGTCAGGTTTTATGAAGACTACATAGACTTCAAAACTAATATTATATCTTTCCTCAAAATACCATTGCCATCTTCATTTAAAAAATGCTTGCACTGACTACACTGACCCACTTAAACCTGTGTAGTTCTTTCCTCATAGACCATTTCATGCTTCAATCTATTAATCCACTTTTTATAAATCCGAGAATTTAATATTTAATTAGTCTACCTGCCAACATTGTCAATCAATCTTATGAGACTGGGTTAACACCCTATGTGTCACCATCACGCGACGCTACACTCGGTTCCATATGTGAACAGACATGCTGCTGTACAGATACCCACTAGGAGATTATAAGTTGACATTATTGTAAAACTTCTGTGTGTCTAGTCAATGTTATTCTTGTGTATTTTGATTATTATTTTATTTTGTCTTTATTTTCTTTTGTTGTTTAAATTTATATTTTATTATTTGATTTCCTTTTTGAATTATTTTAATGTTTAATTGGATTTATGGACTATAATTGTCTGAAATAAATAAATAAATATATATATATATATATATATATATATATATATATATATATATATACTGCTAAGGACTCTCTGAATTGGTCCTTATTTCCCACATATGATTCTACTTTCATTCTTAGAGACACAATCAGCATCGAGTTCTTGACGTCGATTGTCGTAAAAATAACTCGTGCTCGTTTCATGCAACTCATTGCAACGAACAAGTTATGAATTATTTATCGGACATTGCAATATATTCTAATTATACTGTCTTATTTACGACGTCAGACGCGCTCATTTATTACATAAATCGGTATTAGGGACGCTTCTGACTGTACCCGGCTATCGTATACCGATAATCGTAGATTGTAATAAGACGGAGCACTAGTCTATAAAAAGGTGCTTATTTCACACGCGATGCACGCGAAAAGTAAGCAGTGGCTTTACAATGTTTTAACCCCGGCGCAGTCACTGGGCGCTACGTTGTCACGACAATGTCACGCTGTCGACGCGCGTGCGACTGTGACACGCAAAATTTAAATCGGTTTTATTGGTGTCACAACAAAAGGTATCCATGCGACCGATGGAGGGTTGTGTTGTCTTGTCTTTTGTTGTTTTGATCGCGCAGACGATCTACGGACAATACTGACTCTTTGTGTTGATGGTGTGACAATGGTTCGATTTGAATTGTCATTTTTGCCGATTCAATCGGTTTTAAAGCTTGGTTTTCCTAACCTCAAGCGGTAAATCCCCAGGCCTCGAGGTGATCGTGGACCCGGAAATGAAGGGGGGGGGGGGGGGGGGGTACCCTTATTGTTATCGTCTTTATCCATATTTCAAAGTTCGTAGTCAATACAATTATTAGATAAACTTACATTAAACTGTCACCATGATTTCATATATTATGAAGAAAATTGCATAATATCGACGAGATTTCGCATCGGACAATTGCCATATTCTTTATACAAACGGCGCACTGGCCAATCTGAATAGAAAACCTAGTCGTCAAATATTGTACGAATTGAAAAAGAGATTTGTTTTAAAGCAAACAGAGTTGTAAGAATATAAAATCAATTTTAATCCAGACCAGACTAGAAATATACAGTGCAAATTCTGTATCCCAGGAGATTGCTGGATAGAGGATCACTGTATTGGGACGTGGCTCCCATATTTCTTTTTCGTTTTAGGTCTTGTAGGAAATTTTGTATGGTTGCACTTTTAGGGTTCCGTAGCCAAATGGCAAAAAACGGAACCCTATAGATTTGTCATGTTCTGTCTGTCCGTCTGTCCGTCCGTATGTCACAGCCATTTTTTTCCGAAACTATAAGAGCTATACTGTTGACACTTGGTAGGTAGATGTATTCTGTGAACCGCATTAAGGTTTTGATGCAAAAATAAAGAAAAATAATAATAAATATTTGGGGCTCCCCATACTTAGAACTAAACTCAAAAAAAATGTTTTTTCATCAAACACATACGTGTGGGGTATCTACGGATAGGTCTTCAAAAATGATATTGAGGTTTCTAAAATATTTTTTTTCTAAACCGATTAGTTTGCGTGACAGACGCTTCCGAAGTGGAAAAAAGTTGCCCCCCCCCCCCCCCTAACTTCTAAAATAAGAAAATGAAAAATCTAAAAAAAAAATATGATGTTACATTCCTATAAAAACTACCAACGGAAATTGTTTTAAACGAGATTTAGTAAGTAGTTTTTTCTTAAAACCTCGTAAATCGTAAACCGCTTATTACCGCGTAATCTTTCATACAAATAACTTAAATCCTTTAATTTCATAAATCAATAGTGCGGAACCCTTTGTGCGTAAGTCCGACACGTACTAGGTCGGTTTTTTTTTTGTAGATTGACACGACATCACAAAATTCTCATTTATAAGTAATAACAGCAGCACAGGATCAGCGATCAGGTTAAGCTACTTTACATGACAAAACCAGTCTGTGGCTCGAAAAGCACATTAAGCCGTTGACAGTAGTGCTTACGACCCCTAGGCCAATGAGGGGGTTCCCTGGACTATCTTCCCTTATTCTTCAGCCTATGGGTGTCCACTGCTGGACAAAGGCCTCCCCTAAGGCTTTCCACGCTGACCGGTCTTGTGCTGCCCGCATCCATCGGCTTCCCGCGACCTTCTCCAGGTCATCGGTCCACCTTCTTGGGGGCCTCCCTACGCTGCGTCTTACAGTATGTGGCCGCCACTCCAGAACCTTACTGCCCCATCGGCCATCGGTTCTACGAGCAATGTGTCCTGCTTACTGCCACTTAAGTTTAGCGACTCGCAGAGCTATGTCGGTGACTTTGGTTCTTCTGCAGATCTCCTCATTTCTGATTCGATCACGCAGAGAAACTCCGAGCATAGCTCTTTCCATTGCCCTTTGTGTGACTCTGAGCCTTCGTATGAGGCCCATTGTGAGCGACCACCTTTCAGTTCCGTAAGTCATCACTGGCAACACACACTGATCAAAGACTTGTCTTGAGACACTGTGGTATCTTGGACGACGAGAAGATGTATTTGTTTGATTGTTGTATTGGTAAATATTAAAGACTTTAGACAATTAGACTGGTTTATTACTTGTAGAATTATATTACATTATAATCGACATGTTCTTGGTCAGATCCTAAGTTACAATGACAAGACTACAGACTATATTCATAGACACTAATACATAGAGATGGTATTAGTTACTCGACTACAGAGTAGTGATGTATGATACAACATCCCCCCTGTTTAAGTTTAAATTAACCCTTGACAAACAATATTATAGAGACCTGACTTAGTTACAATTTAGACAATGACTTAAGACTATGGTTAGGTCTTAATCTAGGATACAATGTTCTACTTAATCTATTTCATCAATTAGCCTTCTGGTTGGCTTTACAACTCTTCCAGAACGAGTTACATATTGACTAGCTGAGGATTGAGATGAGAGCTCTTGAGGTCTAGACTCCTGCCTGTTACCTTCCTCTCTCCCCTGCGACGAATTGGATAGCATAGGAGAATATTTGTGTCTTAAATGAACCCTATTCCTCCTATACCTAACTCCATTGACATCCTCAACGACATATGACCTATTATTAGCCAACCTTAGCTTGACAATGGCTTGTTCCCAATTGCTATCAGGCTTTCTTTTAAAGTATACATGATCATTGGGATACAATAATGACAATGACTTTGTATTTCTATTATAATATTTAGACTTATTTTTATTATTTTGCTTGACACATTCTTCATAATTTTTGAATGTAACCACTTTAGGTTTTAATTTCTTATAAGACATAGGAATGTTATTTCTTAAATTCCTGGACATTAACAATTGAGCTGGAGATGGTAAATTATTCTTAGGTGTGTTTCTATACTGTAATAAAGCTATGTATGGATCAGATGAGTTTCTTTTACATTTCTTTAACATATTTTTGATGATTTTGACTGAACTCTCTGCTTGACCATATGACTGTGGATGATATGGGCTAGTTACAATGTGTTCTATGTCCCATTCATGCATAAAATTCTTAAATTCTAATGACTGAAAAGGAGGACCACCATCAGACACTAAAGATAAAGGTATTCCATGACGAGCAAAAATGGACTTTAAATGTGTTATTACATTCTTTGCTGTACTGTTTTTATTTAACAAAGCTATTTCTATAAATTTAGAATAATAATCTGTGACAATTAAATAAGTGAGGTTATCAAAATACATTAAATCAACACCTACTTGTTGCCATGGATATTTATTTATTTCAAAATTTTTTAGTGGTTCCTTTGGATTATTAGGTTTAAATTGTGCACATACATAACATTGTTCTACCAAGTTTTTAATATCAGCTGACATGCTTGGCCAGTACAAAGACTCTCTAGCCAGTTTTAAGCATTTATTTATACCTTGGTGACCTTCATGAATTTTACCTAACATTTCCTTATACATTGCCTGTGGTACTATTAATTTTGACCCTTTGAACAATAAATCTTTGACTACATGAATTTCAGCTTGTATATTCCAAAATGGTTTTATTGACTGACTGACATTATTTTTATTTTTTGGCCAACCTTCATAATAATACTTTTTTAACAATTGCAAAGTATCATCTTTCTTAGTGTGCTGTAACAATTTTGTACAGTACTCCTTTGTGACTGCTAGACTTGAATGCATTAAATTGACATGACAAGATATTTCTGACTCATTCTCAGGTATATAGTATTCTTTTAATGCTGCTCTAGACAGAGTGTCAGATATAAACATTTCTTTACCTGGAACATGTATAACTTCCAAATCATATTTTTGTAAAGTTAACATCATACGTTGCAATCTTGCTGGTACATCATGTAATGGCTTTTTAAAAAGATAGACTAAAGGTTTATGATCAGTATGAACAGTTACTTTATGACCGTACACATACTGGTGAAATTTTTCACAACCAAACTGAATGGCTAACAATTCTTTCTCAATTTGAGCATACCTTGACTGAGTTTGAGTTAATGTTTTTGAACTATAAGCAATAGGTTTATTATTCTGCATAATGACTGCTCCTAATGCTGACTTTGACGAATCGACTGACAAGACTAATGGTACATTGGGATTATAATGAGCTAAAACTGGTGAATTTGTAATTTCATCGATTAAACTCTTAAGACATTGACTATGATTTTCATCCCAAGTCCAGACTGAATCTTTCTTCAAAAGATTTCTTAAAATTTGCGTTTTTTGTGACAAATTGCTAATAAAGGGACCTAAATAATTGATCATACCTAATATTCTTTGCAATTCTTTGACATTTTTTGGTGTGGGCATATTGACAATTGCTTTTACTTTCTCTTCATCAACCCTAGCACCATCTTTACTAAATACATACCCTAAAAAACAGACTTCTGAAACTAAAAATTTACATTTAGACTTATTGAACTTTAAATTGACTTCACGTGCTCGTTGCATGACTTTATGTACTCTCTCATTATGTACTGACTCGTTTGGTCCATATACCAAAATATCATCGATGAATATTAGAACTCCTTCTAAATCACCGAACAAATTCATCATGACTCTTTGAAAAATTTCAGACGATGCATTAATACCAAAAGGTAACCTTAAATATTTATATCTACCAAAAGGTGTTTGAAATGTACATAAATCAGAACTATATTCATCTAGTTTGAGCATCCAAAACCCTGAAAATGCATCTAAATGAGAAAAACAAACAGCTCCTGCTAGTTGAGATCTGATCTCATCTATTGACTTAAGTGGATAAATTTCCCTTATAATATTCTTATTCAAATTTCTAGGATCTAAACAAATTCGTAACTGACCCGTGCTTTTGACTGTTATCACTATACTGTTCACCCATTCTGTTGGTTTAAAAACCTTTTCAATGACCTGCATTTTCTCCATGCGATCCAATTCATCACGCAGTTTGTTCAGTAAAGCGAAAGGTACTCTTCTCGGAGCATCCACGCATGGCACTGCTTCAGGTTTGAGTTTCAGGCGACAGACTTGAGGTAGACATCCAAGACCCTGAAATACATCATTGTATTGTGTAAGAATTTGTTCACTAAAATTTTGTTGAGACACAGAGAAAACTCTTTGAATTATACCTAATTTTTCACAAGTTGGTAGACCTAAAACATTCGGACAAACTAAATCTGCGACTATAAACACTATATTTACACTAATAGTGCTATTATTTAAAGATAAATTACATTTTACATTGACTTTGCCCATGATGGGTATTGATATACCACCAAATCCACTAACGTTTATTTGACATTTCTCAAGTGACATTTGACTTTGACATTTCAAAAATTGAAAAGTTTTCTTTGACATAATATTGATATCAGCTCCCGAGTCAATAATGCAATTAATTTGTGTATGACCAACTGAAATGTTTATGTTCCATGACTGTTTAGAATAGTATTTGTTTTGTTTTGACTCGACTGTATTGACCTGTTTACTATGTGCTGACTTTGCTGTAATAATTCTACAAGTGTTTGTTGTGTGAGATTCCTCAGACTTGTGTCTGTACTCATCATTAAGATATGAATCTCGACTAAGACTTTTTGACTTGACTGTGAATCTCTCAGACTGTTTAGTGTTTTCATCATTGAGATACGACATATGACAAGATGAGTCTTCATGAGATCTCTTAGACTTATCAGTCACCTGACTTTTTTCATCACTGAGGCATTTTTTATTAGACCTCTCAGATATGACATTATCACCACTTTCATCACAGAAATATGACACAGGATATTTTTTTTGACAAGATGAGTCCTCTTGAGATCTCTTAGACTTTGACTGCGACTGGCCTATGTGCGACCTGACCGTTGATTGTAACTTTGGATGTGATTGTGACTGTGTGTATGACAACCTGCTATTTCTGTAATGATTTCGATTGTGATGACTTTGTGACTCTAAATGACAATTATATTGACTAGACTTATGACTATGACTGAAATTATGACAATTTAAAATTCCAACAAAATTATCTTGACTACCAGTTGAACTAAAAGACTCTAAATGACTGACTTTTTTATTATTGGAGTAACAAAATTTTGCAAAATGACCATAAGAGTTACATGACCTGCACTTAGCTCCCTGCGCTGGACATTTGTAGCGGTGGTGTTGTCCACAGCGGCTACACGTCTTCGAGCGCTTCTCAGGACTGGGACTTGACTTTGACCTCCCTGCGCTGGATCCCTGCCGACTGACTGGTGAAGCTCGCCGTCGCTGACGCTCCGCTCGACCACGGCTCCTCCGACGCAGATGCATGACTTTTTCAGACTCTTCACTAGTGGACCTCTTGACCATTTGGTCTGCATCCTGCTGTGCGACGATGAGTGTCCTAGCCAGCTCTCGCATCCTCTGATATGTCAGATCAGGTTCCTGCAGCAGTCTCTGACGTACATGTGCTAAGTCCAAACTCAAGTTGGCGATAAAAATATCTCTGATAAGAGATTCTCTGAGCGTTCCAAATTCGCAATCTTGGCTTTTATTTTCGAGATCGGTTAAGAAATCCTCGATGCTTTCCGATTTCTGTTGACGTGTGGTGAAAAACATGTGACGATACATGGTAATATTTTTTCTGGGTTGAAAAAATTCGTCAAATTTGGCTTTGACGTCATGTAATGTGCTTTCTCCAATATTTATGTTGAATGTGTTGAAAATATTTAAGCATTTTTCACCAATGTGATGTAACAAAATGGCGATCTTGCGTTTCTCACCGGACTTGTCCAAACCCGTTGCCAATAAGTATAATTCGAACTGTTGCCACCAGCGCCTCCAGGCTTCGCAATTGTTGCTTGTTGCATCTGACGATATTTTAAGCGCCTTCAAGTCATTGTGCAATGAACAATGGCTTGCGGTATCATGGCCGCCATTGACGCCATCCGACTTTTGCATTTTATAAGTTTTCTTTCTTCGTTTTCACTTCTGACACCATGTTTGATTGTTGTATTGGTAAATATTAAAGACTTTAGACAATTAGACTGGTTTATTACTTGTAGAATTATATTACATTATAATCGACATGTTCTTGGTCAGATCCTAAGTTACAATGACAAGACTACAGACTATATTCATAGACACTAATACATAGAGATGGTATTAGTTACTCGACTACAGAGTAGTGATGTATGATACAACAGTATTGTATACCCTGGACTATAAGTAAGCAGTGATGCGATCGTTGATGGTAAAGTGCACTAGTTTATTAAGAGCCTATTCAGTCTAGCTTTGAAGAAACTCAAATTGTAGTTTGACGTAAACACCGACGCTGGCAAATTGTTCCAGTCCCCGTCTATCAAAATGAAATATATTGCTACGAATTGTGTGTTACTCATTTAAATTACCAATTACCCTACGGTTAATAAAAAATTAATAACGGACATCCTAACGACGTTCAACATACAAAAGCTTAGTTTATGATATTGCAAAAAGTGGTTCTAATAAACATTTTCGATTCATTCAGAAGCAACATTATATAAAGTATTTTTATACTACCTGGGCCCGCGACTTCGTTTGCGTGCCTATTCAAAATCCAAAGTGTTTTCTTTAATCAGAAGTAGTTTACATACTTTACTCCTTTAACATTAGGTATCATCGTATAAATTTCGACAATGTTGCATTTTGGAGAGTGTGCGAGGGAATTGCATGACTTAATTCCCCCATAGCCGTTCCATCATCGGATGACCCGTCGTACGGCGAGTATCCACCCTTACGTTGTTGACACCACTACGATCTGGACGAAGCGTTTCGCCTCATCTTTTATACCGCTCATATCGAGGGACTGGAACAATTTGCCAGCGGTGGTGTTTCAGTCTGACTATAATTTAAGGGTCTTTAGAGTGAATCATCATTTCAGCCGTAAGACGTCCACTGCTAGACATAGACCTCCCCCAAGGTTCTCCACGACGACCGTTCCTGTGCCTCTCGGATCCAGCGGTTTCCCGCGACCTTCACCAGGTCGTCGGTCCACCTTGCCGCGGGACTACCCATGCTACGTCTTCCGGTGCGTGGTCGCCACTCGAGAACCCGTCGGCCCCATCGGGCATCGGTCCTACGGGCAATGTGTCCAGCCCACTGCCACTTTAGTGTTGCAATTCTTCGGGCTATGTCGGTTACTCTCGTTTTTCTGCGGATCTCCTCATTCCTGATTCGATCGCGCAGTGAAAACTGTTATGAAATATATCGCTCTTATCGTTTAGAGCCATCTATTACAGACAATTAACCTAAGTAAGTAAACTTCAATAGTACGCTGTTGTCATTTTGACACCACAAACAGACACTTCAATTTAATTTATTTGCATATATGTACGTATATACATGTCGGTGACTAGGCCGCTTTCATCCCGCAAATTTTAATCTAAAAATGCTAATGCGATGCTCTAAATTGTTATTTAAAAGAAAATGATCCTCGTTTAATGTGTGCCGGTTTTATTAGACTTTATCTTTATAGTATTACATTCCTTGTCCGTCTGTGTGTAACTTAAGGATGCCATTTGCCTCCGCGGGCAGAGTTTCAAGATAAAATATTATGTTTAAATGGTACAAATTAAGGTTGGTTGATACGAGGTATAGAAACGAGGTGCTAAATGGATACGAAAAAATGAATTTGTGAGATTGTCAAATGCGAGTCGGATTCACAGAACGGTTTTAATGCAGGTATATATTTTTAGAGCATTTTTTTGAAGTCTGAAGTTGAAGATGTCTTGTTACAGAGTCCGGATATTGCAAAAGTTTCCTGTCGTAAACTGAGTAGTCCCCACTCAGCACAATAAACAAACAGCACCCTAATTGAGTAACGCACTGTTACTACCGGTTGGAATCATTTTCAAGCCAATTGCTAATCCATTGCTCCATTTTTTCAGAACGTGTGTTTACTCCACGACCTAAATAACGTAATGAATGTTGTTGAACTGTCAAAATGAAAGCCATTGCTACTGATAGTATGCTACGCAATTACTCTGCAGATTGTGACAGGAAACAGGCCGTGGTGAAACCTTGCAGCAGCGGTACACAAACTGACAGTCCATCCTGTCAGCTATCATAGTTAGGATGCTATTGCCATCGCCCCGCACCCTGTGGAGCAAGGATAAGCACTATCTGCCAGGGCCACCTGTACTCCTGGGGCACCTGTCAACAGTCTGTGGGTTTTAGTCAGTAAAAGTCTGACACGCCCTTCCGCGCCGCCCAGAATGGGAGAGATCATTTGAAGATGTCTCATTCAAAAACAGGTTTTGCAACTTTTTCGCATTACTGTGTAGAAACACATATGTATATTCATTATACATATATAGATATGTTACTATAGTTAGTCAAAAATTGCCAAAACCAAGTTAGCCCATCACTAATATTTAGTTTGTATAAAAAACACTGTTTTAATTTCGATGCTAGTATTTATATGGTAGTTCCAAAATACGGTCGTATGACGTTAGAGAATAATATGACAGTGATATAGTGCCGGATTTTCAAAATATACTTCAAGCATTTCATATAATGTGAAGACTCACTGTATGAAATGCTTGAATAATATTCTTGCCGACTTATTAAGAAGGACAATTTTTGTAACAAATATTTAAAAAAACTACCAACTTCCATAAAATATTATTAATTTCAGGAGTCGGTGGCTTTGTTTAGTTTTCCTTAATTTTTACCTCCAACTGATTTCTTACTTTAGTGTTTTTTTTATACATATAGTTTAGGTAGGTACCATGTTTAGATACCTTGAAGTTCTTTGTATGTGTAAACTTATACCTTCTTCTTCTTCTTCAGGCTATAGAAGTCCACAGTTGGACAAAGCCTCCCCCAAGGCTTTCCACGATGACCGGTCTTGTGCTGCCCGTATCCATCGGCTTCCCGCGAACTTCACCAGGTCATTGGTCTACCTAGTTGGGGCCCTCCTTATGCTGCGTCTTCCGATACGTGGCCGCCATTCCAGAACCTTACTGCCCCGTCGGCCATCGGTTCTACGAGCAATGTGCCCTGCCCACTGTCACTTAATTTTAGCGACTCGAAGTGCTATGTCGGTGACTTTGGTTCTTCTGATCACGATCACGCGAAAAACTTCGAGCATAGCTCTTTCCATTGCCCTTTGTGTGACTCTGGGCCTTCGTATGATGCCTTCGCATCACTGGCAACACACACTGGTTAAAGACTTTAGTCTTGAGGCATTGTGGTATCTTGAACGACGAGAAGATGTAGCGTAGCTTCCCGAACGCTGCCCAGCCGGGCTGGATTCGCCGAGCTACCTCTTTCCCGAAGTTGGACCGACCTAGTTGGACTGTTTGTCCCAGGTATATATACTCGTCAACAACTTCGAGTACAGAGCAACCAACTAGAACTACCAACCAACTTATACCTATTATATATACTTATATATACCGTCCAAATTCAGATTATAGTTAAGTATGAGCTAATTATGTTAAGAAATAATAACACTTCTACTCTGCTGCCCTTGGTTTTATAAAATAAACTTCGGTATCTTAATTTTTTTTTCACCCTCGCTTCTTGTTGATCTTCAGTAAAAACTGATTTAATTACCTGAGTTTTATGAGTTAAACTCTCAAAAGACACCTAATCTTCTTAATGATTACTTTCCAAGTTTTCTACTGATCACCGTAATCATAATTATTTACAAAGTCAACCAGTTCTGTAGAATTAATGTCATAAAATCAAAAATGGTCCGAGGAAGGCCATGTAGCGCACAAACAAGATTCAACAATTTATGGGTTTACAAAAAATATCATGAGCAAAAGCCTATTGAGTATTACGTTACATGAAACGATTAAGTATAAAAAAAAGAAAATCCATTTGTGTCAGTTTTATAGTAAAGAATATTTCTTACATAACATACATTTCATTTTTTTTTTGTCGGTCTCTGTGTCGCAGCGGCCAGGTCATGATAGAAAACGATCTTTTCCTGATTGGACTGGGTCTTGGATGTTTATCTATATATGTATCTATTATAAAATATAGTATCGTTGAGTTAGTATCCCATAACACAAGTCTCCAACTTACTTTGGATCTGTGTGATTTGTCCGTATATATTTATTTATTTATACATAATCAGCTAATGATGTTCTCACTGTTGGGACACAAGCCTTCTCTCAGTGAGAGAGACTGCCAGTGCGGGTTGATAGATGTCACATTTTCAAGTTTTTTATTTTGGCTCTAGGACATGCCGGTTTCCGTCACGGTGTTTTCCTGCACCGTTTTGAGAGCAGCGGTGATGAAATAATAAAATTTTTACTCTGCTGCCTTTCGTTTTGTCAAATAAACTTCGGTGTTTTAATTTTGTATTTTTTTTTTACTTTCAAATATTCCTTAAGTAAAGTAAAATCATAATTGATTTTGATATCAATATCCTCTTCTTGTTTTATCACGTCATCGACACATCATGCGCACTATTTAAATTAAAATTCTGATAAAGAAAACAACTGCTAAGTAAACACAATATACATCCAGTACTCTCAGGAGATTGTATTTCTTAAAAAAAATAAAAATTTTCAACACAACTTTTAAACCAAGATTTGAAAATTAAGAATCAAAAGTGCATTTCAGTAATGAAAATGTTTGATATCGAAGGACATTAGAAATATGATTACTACTGTTAGTGACTTTGAGTTGCTGTTTCGTTGTACCTAGCGTACGATACATATGTTACCGGCTACACATCTAACGAGTTAGATGTTACATAATGAGAGATATTTATGGTAATTTTATGCATGAGCAAATATCAGCCTTTATTAATTACTAAGAAAGCCGGTTAACGAACAAACAATCATAATAACTTTTTATTAATGTGTCGTTTTCAGACTACGGCAAGTCCTCTAAAACTCGTTTTTGGATGTTTCTGACACTAATGTTATTAAGAGCTTGAGAAGATGGACGATAGTTTGCTGCTAATAAATATAATATGTTGACACATAGTCAGACTGTGAGATACCAAGTGAATCCGATTGAAAAAGAAATTACTCATAATCTAGGCAATCAGAAACCCTTATTCCTATGAGCTGACCCTAGCATTCAACCTATTATATTTTGGATTTCAAGATAGATACAAGTTTAAGCTTGCAATGGCCTTTTCAAGTGTCCTTGCAAAGCCTTATGCACTTGTAAAAGTTTTGCTCAGTTTAGAATGAGCATGAGTTGTTGTTGTTCCCACACTAACAACTGCCATATTGTTTCATACTGTCTGGTCTTCCCTATTATTTTAATCTATAATGTTAAAAAAAACTAACCTTCTATTTTATTCTCTCTCGGTGGTAGGCCACATCGGCTGCCGGCAGAAGTTACCACCTACCAGACAAAGTCTTGCCGCCAAGCGATTCGTCGTGTTCCGGCATGATGTCTGGTGAAGCCTTACGGAGGACGGGTCTGAGCAATTGTGTTGCGATGTGTGTCGGGTACGATGCGCCAAGTGTTGTTGTGTCGGAAGTTTGGTCGTGGAGGGTCTACACATCAATCTCCCTCTGGCGCAGCATCGTTGGTCGTGTTGTTGGGTTTAACATTGCACCACCTCGCTCAACTGCCGTCTTTCTTCCTATTCACTAAGTTTTTTAAGTGAATGGGTTTAATAAACAAGTGCGCTTTACCATCAACGATTGCGTCACTGCTTACCATCAGGTGGGATTGCAGTCAAGCGCTAGTTTATAATTATTAAAAAAAAAAATGTTATATGCATATATTATTAATTGATTCCCAAGTGAACCCATATGTTGTTCAATTAACCTTTAAAATGGAACTTACCGTTGCATCATTAAACCACAAAAAAGCCGAAGGTAGACTAGATCCGCTTCTAACTACGAAAGTTAATATAAACTTCTACAAATAACATATTGGGAGCGTGACGCGGCTTACAGGCATTATTTATTGACATATTCGTTAGCATGCTATAAATTACAACAAAATATTTCTAACTAAACGTTTTTCGACTCATAAAAATATGAAACTCATTTCAAATATTCGGTGAGATTCATTTGGAAGCGGCACAAAAACTCATTCTGTTTACTCCGTTTTGTAATTAAGTTGGGGTCTTTAAATAACTAGGAGCTGTGGACAGGTTTCACTGACTTGACAGTGTTTGTTATCAAAATATTTTATCGACTGTCGGCTGATGTAGTCATGTCAATTTTTTTCACAATATTTTATGTGGTTTTGATTATAGAAGACCTCATTTTTTTTTTTTATAAATTATAAACCAGCGCTTGACCGCAATCCCGCCTGATGGTAAGCAGTGATGCGATCGATGATGGTAAAACGCGCTAGTTTATTAAGGCTATTCACTCTAGCCTTGAAGAGACTCAAATTGTATTGTGACGGAAACACCGACGCTGGCAAATTGTTCCAGTCCCTCGATGTACGCGGTATAAAGGAGGAAGCAAAACGCTTCGTCCGGATCGCAGTGGTGTCAACAACGTAATGGTGGAAACTCGCCGTACGACGGGTCGTCCGATGATGGAACGGAGATGGGGGGAATTAAATCATGCAATTCTCTTTCACATCTTGCAATTAATGAGTACCTGATAACGATTTTTTAATTAATTTAATGATTAAAGTGAGGCTTACTTCAATGTACTAATATTTATTAAAAAATAAATAAAATATTGTACATTAAAGTAAGACTTACTTTAATCATTAAATTACACAAATCATAGGTCTACATAACATTTCAAGAATACATATTTTGGACCGAAGCCGCTAATCTAAAAGTAAACAATAGAATTAATCTAAGAAATGAGTTATCCTTAGGTAATTTTGAAAACATATCTATAGTAAATTAAGTGGTTTTTTTTTTAATTACCACATGTCACAACACTATTGACTAACAAGACTGATGGACCTACCCTGTACTTTACAACACAGATTACGTTAGAAAACCTAAGGTTACGTAATTTCTTTAATTAAGTTATTATTGCTTTAGCTACAAACCGAACTTATCGTTGAAGGATATTAAAACAAATGAGAATTGCAAAGCAGAAGATAACAGTAATTAGATCTAATAGTCGGTCCAGACGTAGCCGCCGGGTTTTTTGTTCAATTGCAGCTTGCCGGAGATAGCACGTCCATCAAATTATATGATAATCGACCCGAGTTAATTCCATTACCCACAATCTCAATGCAGCTACCATAAGTTTGAGTACAACTTAAGCCACTTATGACCATAGTGTAATAGAATCTCTTGCGACTTAACGTATAAAATTTCTAGTGTCTATATTCCGTCCTACAGTTTATAGTTACTCTGTGGCAAAGTAAGTTCAGTCGTCGGTGCAGTAAGAACTTGTAGTCACCGGCAAAGTTGAATGGTATCCGTCGCTACCATTACGACGGATTATGACATCAGTATAATTATGTATTAGTGCAATAAAACTAGAAAGTTCAATTCGGTAGGACGATGATCTCTATATAATTTTTATTTTTTTCGACTACATTTCTTTTTTTTATATGAGAGTTCGTAGAGCTCCTAAGAGAGACACATTCTGTAATAATATCATTGAATAGTGACCTATGATGATTGTGTAACTTTTAAAACTCTAGTACAAACTTTCAGTTAAACAGAAAACAATTGATCAAAATTGAGTATTAATAAAGTCATATTCACCGCAATTTTAATAATACCACATTCCAGCTAAAACAGAAAGAGTAAACTTTTAAAAACACCATTCGATCACTTAACAAACAGTCATTAATCGACTTTATAGACACTAATAACGTACCACTGAAGATTAATCGAGCAGCCATAGTAATAGAATATTCAGTTACACATGCAACCTGCAAGTTATTATAAAATTGAAGTACGCTTTGATAAATTAGCCCTATCCTTCACGATTGGTCACGGAAGCCTGCGACAACACTACGGACCGAACTAAGCCAATGTTGGGACGGTTTTACACTTGTTTCTTTTACGCAGCGATCACGGCAAGCCTTCCTAAGTTTTTTTTTGTACGCCCGCTGCGTCCTAAATTACGATACGAGTCAATTAATGTTGGGCATTTGTTATGCTACTATGAAATTCCGTTTGATTCGACTGTCTCTTTGTGAGATTATCAGTAATGTACCTGATAGATTCTTGAGCTCCCGATATTACCTAGAACGTATCACTAATAGAAAGAACAATGAAAAAAATTGGAGTCATTTTTTCTGAAGTCAGCAATTTTGTGAGAGTGTTTCAATAATGATAGTTTTCTAGGATGTGACTGTACAACCGTCAGAAAACTTTTATCTGTGTAGCTACTGGAATATAGGTACCCTAACCAGGATCTCACAGATACTCAGGCCACAGGGATTGGTTGTTTTTTTTTGTCGGCGTATGTCATGGTTTTTATTGCGCATTGAGTTGATTGAAAGAATTTAAACATTGTGTGATGAATAAACAGTACCGGGCGACCGAGCTTTGCTCGGCATCTTTTTTTTTTTTTTTAGGTACATCGCGTGTCTCTATATTTTCAAAACAAGAAATACATAACGAGCGAATTTTTTAAATAACATTTTTTGACTAATGTTTTTCGATCATACCGACATAATAATAAATAAAAAAACGAGTGTGCTTATGACCACACGACTGAAGTGAAACTTCTTTCGCTCCATCTGTATGTATATATATATATGTGTGTAAAATATATACATGTATACACATATACATATATTAATTTTCTATAAATATTTAAATTTATTTCATGGTTTCATTGGTAAATTAATATTTTTGCATAGATCTACTATTTTTATTGCAAAAAAAAAAAAACTCGTAGACCTTGTAGTACCAAGCTCGCGCCACGGGCGCCTCTGTGCTTATATCCCCCACTTAACTTCCGTTCGCCTTGCCCGATCAATTTCCGTAACGCTTTCGCCAGCTTACTCCCCAAGTCAAGCGTGCGTAAAGAAGTTTCACTTCAAAAATATTATTAACTGTTATTTAAATATAAAATTACGAGTGCAATTTAGTTTAACATTTCATTAGAAATAAGTACTTATAGTTTAACAATCAGTTACATCAGTTATATATTTATCATCAATGCATAGTTCCTTCCATACTATATTGCGGGTATGTCGAGGGTTTTCATTAATAATAATCATTTCACGTTCTGATGCACGCTGCCGCATATCTTGCAGACGTCGCTCCCGTGAAACATCTAAATCATAAGACCTTTCTGTTCTTAAAATGTTAGTCAAGTTTTGCAAGCATCTTACTTTAGCAGCACGTGTGGGATGAGCGGAAACCTGATCATTTTCATCAAGTTCTTCAAATGGGTTCTCACTGTGCGAAGTCTGACAAACACGTGTGGGACGAGCGAAAATCAGATTGTTTTCATGGAGGTTTTGTTCTGCTTCTTGAGATGAGTCACGGCTTCGTGGAGTTAAATTGTTCGTAAGCGTTTTTTTTTAATGTTCTTTTTGTCATTTTCGTGTAAAAAAGACACAAGATATTTTAAGAGCAATTTTCTGGGTCTAACCTCAAACCAAACATTGGCTTCGTGTACCATGAATGTAAATGTCATCTATATCAAATCAAAGTACTTTATTAATATCAGTTTAATTTAATTTTATTTTGGAATGTTATATGTATTGGACTATGGGTATTGTTAAACCCTCGGGCTTCGTGAGGGTTTAGGGGTGATGGTGCTCGCTCACGTTGCGAGCTAGTAGAAAGAAATGCTGCTGATGATGTATGTCATGCGAATCCTCGGGCTTAGTGAGGGTCACATGCCAAGTGCTGATATCAAAAATGAAACATAGGTATACTAAATCCAATGTACTAAATTGAACCTTATTTCCTTAAACTATATATTATTGTTAGAGTATCTTGTCACCGACTTCTAATTTTACTACTCAAATAAAAAGTGCCATCTATCTGTCCCTAATATAACTAAAATTAGATTCATGTTCAAAATAACATTGACTTGACTGATAGATGGCTGAACAGGTATTTATAATAGTTCATAAATAATTTAAATCTATTTTGTGTATGTGTTTTTATGAAAACTATGGACAATTGTCTGATGTAAATAAATTAATAATAATAATTATAACAAAAAAAAGATGCCGAGCAAAGCTCGGTCGCCCAGGTACTTCATCATTATTAAATCCTATTATATGGATGAATTTTATTTTGCCTACTTTGAGGAGGTGCAAGGTATCATAAGGTTAGCAATAATAATAATATTTCAGTTCGTATTGTGGAAAGTCTGAAATGTTGAAACTGTTGAGAAATTCTGTTGTAAATTCGACTGCTCCTTCAGGCTGATCTTTAAAATGAATGAGCTTCATTGTTTCGACTTCTCCTACACTTTTGTGCTACCCTGGTACTTTGCACCTCCATAAAGTAGGCAAAATAAAAGTTCTTCCATGTATTATATTTACAACAAAAAATATTGTTGTTTATATACAATATCATTTCTTTCACAATTGTTTCGACTTCTACACTTTTGTGCGACCCTGGTACCTTGCATCTCCACAAATCAGGCAAAACAAAATTTCTTCCATTGATTTAATAAACGAAAAAAAAAATTCGTTGACGCCGTTTCCAATTATATAAAATGTAATAAATAAAAAAAAAGCATTAGACAACGCCATCATTCTCTTTTTAAAACTCAAAAAAAAGGAAAAAACACTATTAAATAAAAAAAAAAGCATTAGACAACGCCATCATTCTTTTTTTAAAACCCAAAAAAAAAAAGGAAAAACACTATATCGTCAGGGATTTGAACCCGAAGTCTACGAACTCCGAATCGGAGGCCGAAGCCCCTCAGCTATTCGTATCATTAAGGACAGCGGCGAAATTTAGCTTCTTATGAGAAGTTTAGCAATTGTTCAGTGCCTCAAAACATAGAAAAAAAACATTTTTTGAAAATGAAACCTAGCTAGATCGACTTATCGTCCCCGAAGCCCCCTGCACACAAAATTTCATGAAAATCGTAGGAGCCGTTTCCGAGATTCCAATTATATATAAATATATATACAAGAATTGCTCGTTTAAAGGTATAAGATTAAGGTTTGACAGCTTTTGTGTACAAAATAATGCTTTGTTTAGATAACAGATAACCAACGATTCAAAAATTGGCTCTAAATCAAGTTTTATGTAAATATTGCTCTTCGTTTGCAGATAAAATATTGAATCAAATGTCAATCAACGCTATGCATGCATGAAACTGATACAGTGGCTGATAAACAAATAACACGATCCAAAAGTTATGCCTGTGGTGTTAATTAATGCAATCCAGAACAAAGAGTAAATGTTTATTATTCTTTAATTTTTTTAACACTTGTACAATGTTTCTTGATTTAAGATTTCAACGCTGTAGGTGTAACTCGTAGTAGATTTCTAGTTATTAGTGGTAATCATCTCGAGTCATTAGAATATTATTTGCTATATTTCAGATGCAAAGATAAGACCTACCAGATAGCAGACAATGAGAGTTAATACCAAACTTTTAGCATAACTCATCTACCTATGTGGAAGTTTTAATTTGTAATAATTTCGCGGCAAAGTTTTGCCTCCTGCCGCACTGCTTGCTGCCGAGGGCTGATCCGTGAAAGGACGACCCTCTTTAGATACGGAGACTCAGCCATTCCTCGAAAAGCACATGACGTGATTGGCTCCGGCTGTGTCTTGTGGATCTTTGACAATAGGGATGTATCCAAGGTATGAAAATCAAAAAAATAATTAGTCCGTCTTATAGATAATAAAAAAAATTAAGACCCGTATTTTTTATTTTGTCGTAATTACCAAAAACTACTGAGATATAGCGTAACAAAGTTACAGAGTGGGGGCTAATTACGTCACGCCGTTCTATATTTTGCACCACGGCGTGACGTATTGCGACATTTCAAATCAATATATCTTCCTAAGTATTTGAATGAAAGAAAAAATAAAAAATATGTGTTCAATATTTTTTATAAATCTATCTGACGGACATTAAATTATTTTTTAGGATACAAGCCAATTGTTACTGGTCGTCATACGTACGTAAGTCTGACAACCAGTCTCAAAAAAGTAATCATCTTCCCTTAGGCGACTAAGGGAACTCTTACGACACCCACGGGAGGATATGGGTTAGTACTTTTTTTTTTTTTTTGACGCTGTGGGAATGCATTTACGTACCATATCCCGAAGGGCGTGTGTGGGACTCGCCCAGCCGAAGCCGGGAATACCCACTAAACCCAACAGCGGCACACCGACATCGCCTTAGTGGCGGGGTCATGGGAAATGGCAGAGCCTTTCAACCAATCCCCCGCCGGCGATTCCCGCCAGAAGGCGGGCCCACAGGGGGCCCTCCATAGGGAGGGGCCCGGCTGGGTACGTCTTCGTGTGCGAGAAGACGCAGCAGCCAAGGGTTTTTTAGCGAGGTGTCCTTCCTCTTAGCCCCACTCGTTTGCCCGAAGGCAAACGGGGCCCCCAGCTCCTCTCAATGAGGAGACCGGGTTGCCCGACGGTGACCCGGCGTTAGGGTCACGTCAGCCACCTGGAGTGGTGGCCGACCCGCCGCGCGTGACCGCCGAAGCGGTCCCCACTTCTGGTTTTGGTCCGCGCCGGTAAACCGGTAACGGGGCCGTTCCCCTATCCGCCACCTGGGGACGCGTCCGATGGCAGGCCAGAAACTGCACACGGATATGGGTTAGTACTAACTTAACCTCGGTACCACACGGGTAAGGTTATAAGGTTATCATATACCACAATAATCTTATTAAGATTTCTGTGGGTATTAAGGTCAATTAGACAGCCGCTTAATGTACAATACTAGTGTTCAACCACATCTGGGTAGATTGGAACCCGAACTCAACATTGTTGGTGCTACGTCTACGTATTGGCCAGTGTGACTACAGTACAGAGCTTGCCGTCACGCTAGTACCAAACTAAAAAAAAAAAATACATTCACGGAGCTAACCTTTTCAAAAGGTCTGTCACTGACAATTTTGTTGAACTGGTATTAGGATAGCCTATTGTCGCCTTTACAAAGTGATACAAAAGGTGTGTTTGAAGGGGTTGTTGTAATGACTCGATATATTTAACTAATACCGGATGTACGCCTTGCTATCAAAATTGTACTGACGTGGGACTTGTTGGGAGGTCACTAATTATTTTCATTATGTTTTTTAATTGTGTGTTTTTATATGGAAAGGGACTTTTAAAATTACAATGTACTTAAAAAAATACTTATGCTGTGAAATACTTTCAGTCCAGAATTGGGCACAGAAAACCATGTGAATTCCAAATAACATGAGTTCGTTATTTTCCTTCTTTTCCAAAGCAGTTTTTATTAAAAATATCTATGGTTAAGTAATTTATAACTATAAAACTTACCTTGAAATTATAATAAACCCTATAATTATTTTACTAATTCCAATTATAACACTATAGCCAGGCAATAAACTATAGTTTACGACATTATCCCATGCGTGTATTGAAATGAGACCTAAATGTGTTGAGGTAATAAAAATGTTACAAATCTAAGCCTATAAAGCCGTTAAAAATTAAATTTTATTATGTGCAGACGTCGTTAAGAGCACGATTTATATAAAACATGTGACTCGATGACAGGGCTTATTTTAAAAACGTCTGGGACAAATTCGTTAGACACTGAAGGGGCGTACAAAATCTTAAAAATAAATAATTAAACAGCAAGCAATAAAAAATCGAGAAAATGTAGATAAATATATTCAGCAATAATAACAGGGTTGAAAGTTTTATAGGCGATTCTTGTACTTTGACAACACTGCGAATCTATACACAAAATTTCCGCTAAGTTTAAAACAAATTAAGGCGTGCATTGAATGTAATACTGATTTATTTCTTAAACTAGTAACAAACTATAAAATATTAGGAACATGGTCAAATTTCGCTTGTATCTTGAAAATTACCCCACTTCTAATTAATCATGCGCAGCATCTGTGTCATGCTCTTAACCCGCGATTCATCAACGCAATAAATAACTTCCAACCTTCACAAATCTCTAAGGATCTTCCAACTGTATTCCACGAATATAAAAAAAAAAAAATGTCATACAAAATACGTTTAAATGACGCAACGTATCACCGAAACTGGTATGACACCCAGCACATGGCGCCGTAATGGTTTCCTGTTTCCTCGACCCATGCACAATGGAACCTTCGGACTAAAATTATAAATATTCTCAATGCGAAATTCCCCTTTTTTGGAAGATATAATAATGCTCGTTGAGTTGTGAAAGATGATATTGTGTGTGGTGATTTAAAAAGTGACTGAAATGCTAAAGCAGTGATATTCACAGATGGTAAGGTGAAGCTATCATATAGATCTCTTAATTGATACGGCCATCTAGATTAAAATGTTAAGTGCTTCAAGAAGATTAATGCAAAATAATCAGCTTTTACGAATACCTTCTACAAAAGAAATTTGCTTTATCACAATGAAATATATCGAAATTAAGTAAAATGCGTTGAATAGTAAAAACAGGGTCTACCATTTGATTCCACAGTACTAAACTAGTTATATATATCGCTCTATTTCAAAATAACACCTAACCGCATACAACACATTTCTCAGTAATCGTTCCCGTTTTGTCATTCAAAAGTAGGGCACTATAACCAAAAAGCTCACAACAAAACATACCAAAACTGTCGAACCAAAAACAAAACAAAATTGAGACACTACACCATTCAAATGGGAGATCGCAGTAACGAATGGCTAGCATGGTCGCATCGCGTATTTGTTTCACGCAGGGGGGTCGAATGGGGGTCATTGGGGGGTCAGCGAGGAAGCACGTTCCTCACATTCTTTCCGAAATAACACCCCGCATGTGTGAGCGCCGACATCGATTAATCACTTCACACTTGTGTCCAACTGCCAAATGTTTAGGAGTGTAATCGTCTATTTTTTTGACCTATAGCTTTTAGTCAATGCTGATTCGAATTTTGTGATTGGGTTCACTGAAGGTTTTGATGACAGTGTATTAAATAGTATTGTTATGTGTGCGTTCGTGGAAGCAAGATACGTCGGCATGGATTTGAAGAATTTTTTATCAATAGTATATATTCAGTTGTTTATACAAGGAATAAGTGGTACAGACGACAGCACATCAAGCTACTACAATCTGTCGGATTTCTTTATTAGATTTTCAACTTTATCGGTAAAGTATTACGGCTCAAGGTTGATTAGGAATATTTGGCAGTTTGGGGTAGCTTGACCTGCTGTCGTCCGTACATTATGTTTCAATAATCCATCCCCAATGGAAAACAATTGCTTCTCTCTACTATATAATTAAAATGATGATTGCATAAATGATGATGATGATCATTCTCCCCAATTATCGTTCAGTGGAGCAGTGGACTGACTCAAGCCTTACGTATAGGCTATAAATGAGTGAGTGAGTTTTTGTGTATTGAACAACACAATTTTCTTACATATACAACGTGCCGCCCCAATGGTGACATTAAATTACCACACGAGTAGGGCTAGTGCCCAGGCTGGGCTAGCTAAGTCTACAATCTGTCAGTTGTTCTGTTTCATGTTTTCCGTATGTTTGATAATAAATTATCGTCTAAAGCCATTTTCCTCACTTTTTCAAACGTGTTTGTTATTCGATGGCGTAATTGTTTCACCGAATCCACGTTCTCCGCGTAAACATGGTCTTTGACGTACCCCCACAAAAAAATCGAGTGGCGTGAGGTCTGGCGATCTTGCTGGCCACCTACAAGGTCCGAATTTGTCGATCCATTGGGTACCAAACGTGTTATTTAGCCACTGCCTGGCTGCTGTTACGGAGTGGGCTGGCGCGCCACCTTATTGATACCACATTCATTGGTATTGACGGACGTTTAAGTTGTTGGTGTATTCTGACACCGTATCATTTAATAAATTAACAAACCTTTCCCCGTTCAAAATCCCATCAATGAACACGGGTCCGATGATGTTATCACCGTGAATAGCTGCCCAAACATTTACTGAAAATCTGTGCTGATGGGCTGTCTCCCATCAAACGCGTGGGGTTTTGGCTTTTGGGTGCCCAATGGTGCAGATTGTGCTGATTCCACATACCGTTTCTCGTAAACGTGCTTTCGTCAGTCCAACAAATTTGGGAAAGAAAGTCACTGTCCTCTTCAACATTATGCAGTAACCACTGACAATATTCCACTCTAATTAATTTATCACGCGATAACAGAAAATGTACTTTTCGAAACTTAAACGGGTGCCACTTTTCCCGCATCAAAACCCGGTGTATGGTTCTGTGATGAACTTGAAAATGCCTAACGATCTGGCGGAGGCTAGTTTTCGGTAGGTTTTCAAAATGTTGTAGCACATTTTCAGTTAGTCGAATCGGGGTTTGACGTAGAGGTGGCCGATCAGGACGTTGAGACCTAGGATTTTCGCGGATGCGCTGAAGAGCTCCTACAATAGTGCGAAAATTAGCAGGTCTGGACTTGCTATATCTCTCGCCATATGTCCTTATTGCAAGGGTGGCATTTTAATGACATTCTCCCTAAATTATAATTATGTCCGTATATTCAGCTACTGTGTAGTTGGGATATGAACTCGGCATCATAGACACAAGTTTACACAAGCACTAATAAAAAGATAACACAAATCACGTTCGTAACACAAGAGAAGTAAAACGACCAAACTAAAATAAAACAAAGAGTCTTTATTGCGGTACCATAATCTAATTACTATAATAATTACACAAAAAATAATTAATAAAACAATAGGTAAGCGTCTTTTCCACAAAAACATTCACAAAAATTGTATTCGATGAAGTTATGCACACAGCCGGTACTAAGCGTGTCAAGGACATGGGTTCGGCTAGCACTAAAGAAAAAAAAATAAATATTTAATAATTTGCGGAGGCAAGCGGTGTACCGCGAGGGGCTGAGGGGAGGCGGTGGTCGCTTGCGCCGATCGCCGACAAAGAGAATATCTACCTATCGCTTATCTGCAAGAATGTATTCATTTTAATTTCATTGATGAAATGTTATGATCCATGACCCCGGCAAATGACCGCTGCGCGACAGTTCTCTAAATACAGATTGCTCTAAATGGTAATTAAATGGTAGTTTCTAAACATTTAAGTAACTTCGTTAATAATAACATTTCATGAAAATAAAATCTCTCCATGAAGCCAAAATGTATCAAGTATATGTGTTTTCAGTTAATGTCACCATTATCGCGCCACGATTTATAGGGTTGCTTCTATGGCTAAAAAATTACGCCACTTCTCCAACGACCTCAAAAGTATCGGAAAGTAGCATGGTGTTGAATGAAAAAAAAAGACGTGTGGCACTCGGGGACTGCCGCGGTAAAGCTATTGCATAGCATTTTGTATCAATTTATGCAATTATAATTATTTATTTATTTTATTTATGCAGTATTTTTTTTCTTTGATATTAATTCAAGTTACACTTTTTGAGCGTGGTGACCGGTAAGAAAACAAATTTTTCTTTTATTAAATAAATAAAAAGTTAATATTATTTAAAATATTTTTATTATTTTACAATACATGTGGGTTTTAATACCTTACAGTAGCTGTTGGTTATTCAGGAATATTTATCATTGAAACTATAGGTTTATGATAACTGAAATAAGAAACATAAGTTTGCGACTTAATATCCTCTAAATACCTAGAAAATACCGCGTCAATGGTGGTCCCATATTTTGTTGTGGACTTTTGTGGATCATTATTCATTTTCAAATTCAATGTTTTTGATAGAAAAGTTGTCCACCGCTCTAATTTTTTATCAGCGAAGTTAATGTTGAAATCGCCAGCCAAGATAAGTGGAAATTTATTACCATTTGTTTCAAGTATTTTCGAGCCACTCGAGTTACTCCAGTAAAGTGCGATGAATAAAATGCTCTACCTCGTCCAATTTTGGATTCGGAGAAATGTAAATTGCTACCATAACTATTTGTAGGGCCATTTCTAAGTTTGCATAAGCACGCACAAATATCTACAACAACTGAGCGCCTAACATTAACATCGCTAACGTGTGCAATATTTATTTCAATATTCGGAGTCATAATATTAGTAATATCATTTTTATTTTGGTAAATAGCTACCCCACCTTTTGAAACAGTATCTCGCTTGAACTGAACAATACAATTAAAATTAGGTATTTCAATTGGATTATCATGCGTCATGCAAGTTTCGGTAAGAAGTAACACATTTGTTTGTCTCGTAACTGAATCTTGTAAATCGTATTTATGACTATTTAGACTGGCAGTTGAAAGTCATTATTGAAATGCCATTTCTATTACTAATGAAATCTAATACACTTTGAGCAATCGTCTGAACACTATTTAAAGACAGTCTTTTGAATTCTTGCAACAATTGAAAAAACGGTCGCGTGAGCACTTTTTACTCTATAAAATCACGCGCTTTTATTTAGTAAACAACACTATAAATAATTTAAAAGTCCAATGAAAAATTAGCATGACATTCATCTTAGCTTTTCCGTTAAAAAAAAAAGCTATTTTATAAAAACACTACTAAATTAATTTGAATAAAAGTACTTAATAATTAATTATATGAAAAGTTTTTAAGGTAGCCATGACAACGTCGATGACGTCTATGACATATCTCTATAGAAGACCTATTTCAGAGAGAAAATTAATCGCAAGTTTAGCACATTGCCACTATCAGTAACATGGCAAGTGTGTAGGACTGAGTTCGCGCCCTGCAATATGCATGCTCTTTTTGAAAATCTATAAATTGTTTTCAAAAGATGTAGTCGCACGCACACAAACATACCGTGCCGAAGACTGCCGAACTGAAACGACGTTAGACGATGGGGAGCGTGAGGTTTTTTCGTTACGGAATTTCTGGATTCGGTCCCCGCGCTCAAGGCCCGCGATAGAAGCTATGCAATAGCTTAAAAAGAAGGTCAAAAATGTAAATTGATGAAAATAATGTTACAAAATAAAAATGAATAAAGTTTTCAGAATTTTAATTAAATACATCGTATCATGTAGGTTTAAAAGCTCATCTTAGAAAAAAGCTTCGAACGTATTTTCTGTACGTGACTTCAAAAGCAACTTCAAGATAATAAAGAATAACTTCTTTAAACAGACTTTTTTAATTTCCTTCAACCTTTGCCCTCCGTACGTTGCAGCGAGCGATCACGTCTAGCACAGGTGCTCGACTTAGCCAAACTGAGCATTTTTCCGCTTATTTATTTTCACCTTAAGACGACTGTACCTCTGTTCTGGTATGGTTATTCATTTAAATTTTTAACATATGTTTTAAAAATGGAAAGTAAAAACTGGCCCTTTCTGAGATTTTATGTCATATTAGAAATCCGCTGGCATGATGAAAGAAAAAAAAGACGTTTATGACGATTAAAGAAAAACTGTTCTCAAATTTTATGGAGGGTTGTTTGTTCTCAATCGTGAGCCAACATTAATTATTGAATGCATTTATACCTACTTTCTGACACGTTGTCCTACAATCGTTTCTTCATAAGAGAGAGAAAAAAATCAAAGAAAGGATTATCATACTTATGCAGGTGGAACTAAGATTATGTGCATTTTCCGCCATCCGCGTCCATAATACAAACGTTTTAGAGCACAGTTACGTGACTAAATACGCCCTGCTTACTAATATGAACAATGGACTCGCTGGAACCGATTACTTTATGTGACTGGAATGGTCAAACATTTGAATGTTTCAAACGAACACTTGGTTGGTTTTATGTCAAAACCAACTAAGTACAAGACGGAACATTACACTTCCGGGCACATACAAAGAAAAAGTACTGTAATGCACCTAATTTGATTATAATTGGAAAAAATACCACTGGGTACTTAATTTTAATGAAATGAGCAGGAATATCCGTATCATCGCAAATAATGAAGGCAACGTACTATCCAGCCGAGCACTCCGCGCCGCTCTGTCATTATAAAATAAAAAACTAAATTCGACACAAATGATAGCCGAAAAAACCTCTCAACCTTTTTGGGGACACAAAATGACAACGAATTCGCGTTATAAAGTAGCGTTTTATCGAAAGACGGGCACTAAATGAACACGGCAGACCGATTGCTACCATAAAGATAACAATAATTAGCCGTAATGACCACGTCGTCTGTGGGCCCCGGTAGGTTTTTTTAAGTGCAGTGGGCGGCACGAACTAGCGATCGGGAGATAGTGCGTCCATCAAATCATATGATAATCGGGCTCGGTTAATTCCATTACCAATAATAAATGCACGCATTAAATTAGACCTGTCGGATGAGTCGACGGAACGAGGTCCCGCGATCGCTCCCATCACTCGGATTATGATATGAATAATTTATCAGTTAAAAAATAAAGGAACTTCAACTTATTATTGTTTTGAATTTCGAACGTCAAGCGCGATATGTCGTTGATCGTAGACGCGATTGTGTCTGCGCTCAGAAAATAAAATGATTACGAGTGCAAATGTCGCATCCAAGGTAACCGATGTGACAGTTCGTTTAAATTATTCTTTTTTATTCTGTGTGTCATGTGGCATTGCCTTTTTAAACTTCTTGCTTTGCCACAAAAAAAGACATCTCGACGTTGAATGACGTAAACTTCTACTAAGTAATGATTTCCAGTTGGATAAATGGCATTACTAATAATTATTGAACTTAGTCCTCATACAAAATCTTTATAAAAAGAATTGTACTCAGTATTTTATTTATAATATTTTTTTCAGTTCTGCTAAACTTCTTTAAAAAGTATATCTTATTTTAAATTATCTTTGCGAACTGAATGGCTCTGTCTTCTCAGCTGGCCTCCACACGGTTACTTGGCCACTGAAATGCCATATTTTGTCTATTCACGGCCGTCCATTCACTATCTATAGTTTCATCAATACGGATATGACTGTTGAGAACTGATTGGCCACCTTCCAAAATACCATCAAAAAGCGTTATTCTCGCTTATGATGATAATTTATCCAAAAATAGTAAAATAGATTAAGGAACAATGACATTTCAGAATTAAACACAGGTACAGGTTACAGGTTTAAGAAGAAGCCAATTAATGACTCAAAGGCGAATAAAAAGAATTCTACATTGTGCCTTGCACAAAATTTATTTAAAACGCTAATATAAAACCCAGCCTGCATTTTTAATATAACGATGTGACATCAAATGTCGGGTTCCATACATCATACCAGCATAAGGCACTAAACAATCTAGACGCCTACGTGGAGAGACAAAGAGAAAGCGGCATTGTTAGCAAGTGTCGCGTTTAAAAGGACATAACTCATGGGAGATTTTGTTTCGGGCGTAAATCACCATCTGTCACAATTTTATATACACTGATATTTTTTTAGGAAACAGTGGAGTAACTGCTGTTACAATAAATTGTGGAAATGTACGATTACGTACGCTGCCTGTTTTTGGACACGGGAATTAATTGGATTAAACGCGTAAATATTGAGATTGTTAAACGACATACGATCGTTAAATAGCTATTTTGCTCATAACTGACACAGTTGAAGAAAAAGCAACTGCAAAAAAAAAAGAATGCTGGATTAATAAAATAAATCCCTAGTCACACGTCCTCTCTTTCAAAGTGCACCTCTCTAATATTCGAGGTCTGCACTCCAATCTCATTGCAGTACATCACCACCTTGAGACTGAGAAGCCCCATCTACTTTTCTTGACGGAGACCCAGATCAGATGTCCGTCTGATGCGGCATACCTCAACTACCCGGGATACGCATTGGAGCACCATTTCCTGCAGCGTGCCGGGGTCTGTGTGTATGTCCGCAATGACATTTGTTGCCGGCGCCTCCGTCACCTCGAAGACCCTCATTTCTCGTCCCTATGGCTGTTGGTTGACACTGGTGTGGACAAAATTGTTTACACTTGTGTCTACCGATCGCACAGCGGTGATCAGGAGACAACTCGTTTATTTGACCACCTCAGTGAGGCTGCTGACAATGCACTGCAGCGGCACCCTGACGCACACTTCGTCGCTCTGGGGGACTTCAATGCCTGCCATCAGGACTGGCTTTTCCCGTACCAGAGGACCGACCACGCTGGGAGAGAAGCGCGAAACTTCGCGCTTTCAATGGGCCTTTCCCAGCTGGTAAAGCAAGCGACTAGGGTGCCTGATGTAGTTGGTCATACTGCCAATTGTCTGGACCTTCTGCTGACCACTGATCCGGACAGGTGTGTTGTAACAGTTTCCTCACCGTTGGGAACTTCAGACCACTGTCTGGTGAAGTCTGTGTCGACCTTCTCCCCACCAGATCACGACTCTCGTGGTGAACGGCGAATGTGGCGATACAGGTCAGCAGACTGGGATGAGATGCGCCATTTCTTTGCGTCTTATCCTTGGCAGCAGGTCTGCTTCTCTTCTAGCAATCCGTCGAGCTGTGCGGATGCTATAACCGATGTGGTGCGTCAAGCTATGGAATATTTTATTCCCTATAATGACGTGCCCGTCGGTGGCTCGGCTCGCCCATGGTTCAATGCCGATTGTGCCCAAGCCGAACAGCGTAAGCACACGGCATTTCTCACCTGGGTTGACGCTCGTGACCGCGGAGCTCCGGATCTAAGCTCAAAGAAGAGAGCCTTTAACCGTGCTGCCAAGTCCTACAAAAAGGCACTAAAGAAGGCTCGCTTCGACCGTATTACCCATATTGGCAACAAATTATCTGCGCAGCCTTCCGGTAGCAGATCTTTTTGGTCCCTTGCCAAATCGGTCGAGGCGAACTTCTGTCGGCCCTCACTGCCTCCGCTGGTTAGGCCTGATGGAACACTGGCCCATACGGCGAGAGAGAAAGCAGGTCTCTTTGCATCTCTCTTTGCCCATAATTCGCGTCTTGATACTGGCAGTGCTACTCCACCTATTTTACCCCATTGCGGTACTTCAATGCCTGAGGTTCGCATTCGGAACAAGGAGGTTCTGAGAGCACTGTGTCGTCTGGACGTGAATAAGGCTAGTGGTCCGGATGGTATACCAGCGATTGTTCTAAAATCATGTGCGCCCGAGTTGTCTCCTGTATTGACACGCTTGTACCGCCTCTCATTTGGGACTGGTATAGTGCCAAAGTCCTGGAAGCTTGCCAACGTGCAGCCCGTGCCCAAAAAGGGTAGTCGTGCCGATCCTACCAACTATCGGCCGATTTCGATCACCTCCATACTTTGTAAAATTATGGAGCGTGTATTGAACTCGCGCCTCTTGGCATACCTGGAAGGTAACGATCTCCTCAGTGACCGACAGTACGGGTTTCGCCGCAATCGGTCAACTGGGGACCTACTAGTGTATGCCACTCACTTGTGGGGCGAGGCCCTCGAGAGAAATGGGGAAGCGATTGCTGTCTCCCTTGATGTCTCGAAGGCCTTCGACCGGGTATGGCACGCTGGCCTTTTGAGTAAGCTTCCAGCGTACGGCATTTCCCCTAGCCTGACTGGCTGGGTAAAAGACTTCCTGACTGAACGGTCCCTCCGAGTTGTTGTCGACGGATGCTCATCTGAGCCCATGTCGACTAATGCCGGTGTTCCTCAGGGGTCTGTTCTCTCTGCAACTCTGTTTTTGCTGCATATTAACGATCTGCTGATGCCCGGTATCTATGGGTATGCAGATGACAGCACAGTTGTGGAGAGATACCTGCCGGATGCTCGGGCTAGTAGGGAATCAATCCGGTCCGAAAGAGAGGCCATGGTAGAGCGAACGAGTGTTGCACTTCAGGCAGTCTCCGAATGGGGCAATGCCAATCTTGTAGCATTCAATGCCGCCAAAACGCAGGCGTGTCTCTTCACCGCCAAAAGGAGCCCGTTCACCTTGGCTCCTACTTTTCGGAATGTATCCTTGGAGTGTACCGACCGCCTTCAGCTTTTGGGTGTTGAGATTTCCTCGAACCTAAACTTTGGGCGGTTCATTGAGTCCAAGGCCAAGGTGGCTGCCAGAAAACTTGGTGTAATCGCAAAGGTCCGGCAGTACTTCACACCAGGGCAGCTTCTAATGTTGTACAAAGCACAGGTCCGTTCGTGTGTGGAGTACTGCAGCCACATTTGGGCTGGTGCTGCTAAGTGTCACCTGGCCACTTTGGATTCAGTGGAGAGGCGTGCGAAGAGGCTGATTGGTGACCCTGATTTAACTCGAGTTGGTCTCCAAAGCCTAGAGCACAGGCGTAGAGTAGCCAGCCTTTCGGTGTTCTATAGGATACATTCTGGGGAGTGTGCGAGGGAATTGCACGATTTAATTCCCCCATCTCCGTTCCACCATCGGACGACCCGTCGTACGGCGAGTTTCCACCCTTATGTTGTTAACACCTCAACGATCCGGACGAAGCGTTTCGCCTCGTCCTTTATACCGCGTACATCGAGGGACTGGAACAATCTGCCGGCGGCGGTGTTTCCGTCGGACTACAATTTGAGTGTCTTCAAGGCTAGAGTGAATAGGCTCTTAATAAACTAGTGCGCTTTACCATCAACGATTGCGTCACTGCTTACCATCAGGCGGGATTGCGGTCAAGCGCTGGTTTATATTTTAATAAAAAAAAAAAAAAAAAAAAAAAGTCACATCAATGAAAATCTGAAACTATATGAAGTATCGGCCTCTAATTTTGCACTATCAACACTAGATCATCTTACGTATTATGAAACTCATTATCTCCTTACCAAACCGCTACAACAAAGAATTTTAAATGCGCTGATCTTCACAGTCCCAAATCGCTTACTTCATAAGACGAACTTCGTTAAACTTAAGACAAATATGATGAACGCTTCCCTAACGCAATTAATAAGGCAGATGACTTTCCTTTTCTCAATGACGATGAAAACGATTAACTTAATTTTGTTGCGTACTAACCGTTACCAAGTTTAGTCCTGACTCACCGTGAGCCGCCATATTTGTACCGAGACTGCCTAATAAAGTGTTTTTTATTCACGTGTCACTTTTAATTACGTTATGATACCTTTTTGATTTTATTGTCTCCTCTTCCAGGTAGCAGTTAAGTGTTTTATTGCATTGTTAATAAAACTGGCAAATAAAGATGCTATTTTGAGAGCAAATATCTTTAAAGTTTGACATAAAAACATTTGCATGAAAGGATTTTTTAAAACTGATGCTTATAAATAAATTGCTTGGAATTTGTGGTCATATTAAAAAGTTAGTAGGTAGATGTATTCTCATTATACAGAATTAAGAAGAATTAGGTATAAAATATGGCCAGATTTCTTATCACTAAAAATGTTTCAACAAAAAAAGAACATTTTGGATAGTAAAAAAACTAAACACGCTGCGCCAAAAAGTTCTAACAACCACACTTGTAAGTCGGTGGCAGATGTTGGGCGAAAGTTCCCAATTTCCAGTTGTAAAGTTAAACTTTTGTAACTTTTTTCCAACATCGTTTGTACGGATCAAACCGCGTTTTGTGTTATAATTAATGGACTGTCTCTGGTCGTTACAGAAGCTAATTAGAATGGGACGGGTCGCGACACAAACAAAGTCAATGCTTAGAGACAGGTGGCTTTCGTAGATAACAGGAAAGAAGCATTAGTGTGCGGGTACTCGTATTAGCTTGCTCTTGTAGATGTAATTTCTGTTGAGTTTTAATTCATTATTATACAACTGCTTATTATTATACAACTGCGTTAGAATGTTTCAAAATTACTATTGTGGTATTTTTGTTCGCTATATTCTAATATAGAAACCAAGATTTGCGCTTCAATTGCATAAAAAAGACTAAATTGTAAATGGGCAAATGGAAACCCACAATAACATTTAATAACTGCCTTATTCGTGATATTTGATTGGGAGAGAAAACTCTATGTCATATTAGTAAAGTACATTTTAAATTATATTGTTAAATATCTAAATAGTAAATCAACCGTATATGGTATCTTAAAAAATACAAATTAACTAACGGAACATAAACCATTTAATCTGAATAACCTTTTTGATATTGGTCGAAACACTTAAAACATTATTACAATAATGAAACACTTCCATGAAATCGTTCCAAAACGGTGTAGCACGCATTGACTTGTTTTTTATGTCAACTGATGTGATTAATGTTTTCAATCTTATGCGAATAACACGACACATTAATTTGAATTATTTATGTGTCACACTACCTTTCGAAAATTTGCAACAAACAATACTTACATAAAATTCGAATTAACATTTGATCTAAAATAAAATAAAAAATAAAAGGATTTAAGTTATTTCTATGAAAGATTACGCGGTAATAAGCGGTTTACGATTTACGAGGTATTTAAAAAAAATCCCTGGTAGTTTTTATAGTAATGTACATCATATGTTTTTTTTAGATTTTTCATTTTCTTATTTTAGAAGTTAGAGGAGGGGGGGGGGGGGGGACCAACTTTTTTCCACTTCGGAAGCGTCTGTCACGCAAACTATTCGGTTTAGAAAAAAAATATTTTAGAAACCTCGATATCATTTTTGAAGACCTATCACACGTTGTCGTGTTAGACAGGAAAGAAAACAGGGAGGAGGGAGACAAAGAATTTATTAAAACAACAAATAAAAAGTAAAAATAAAAATATAAATATGAATGCATGAGGTGGGTGAGGTGAGAGAAGATAAAATAAATAGTAGAAAATCATCAGCAGCGGTCACGGTGAACACAGATGCAGAGCAGCAGTTGAAACAGCACAGGTAGGTTGGGACACAGCAGAGCAGTGGTAGACAGCAGTTAAGAGCCTCCCTCGGAAGCTGCAGACGAGTGCTATACGCAGTAGCACAGCCTCTTAAAGTCAGGAACAAATCGAAGGCAATGGCGGACGAGTACCGCAGCAGGAACGGCTTGACAAAGGTCACAGGCGAGTTAGTACGGCCGCAGCGAGGGCCTGTCACAGGAAGAGGTTCCCCACTCCCCGAAGGAGAGGGTACCCCTGGGAGGGAGTCAGGAGGCAAAATATCACAATTAATATAGTGTAACTAGTATAGAAGCCAGACCGACAGCCTCCGTGGCGTAGCGGTAGCGAATACGGCCGCTGCGCAAGGAGGGGCGGGTTCGATTAGTGCATATATTTATATGCATGAATATGAATATTTGCACTGGTCTGGTCGTGCCTCGGAAAGCACGTTAAGCCGTTGGTCCCGGTTGCCATATGAACATCTAATGGCAGTCGTTACGGGTTGTTGGAGCCCTAAAAAGTCCTACAATTGGTCTAACTGCAATGCTTCGATATCGCTTTCGGGTTGTGGAGGTAAGACGGCAGTCTCTAAATGGAAAAATATCGAAGTTTAGCCAAAATGAGCAGTTAGGCTGGTAAAGCGGACCCTAGACTCCAAAGCTGAAAAGCTTCGAATACGACTAGGATTAACGCTGAGATGAAGCAGAAGAGTAGGTATAGAAGCCAGACCGAAACTAAAATAAAATGTCACTGCTCAACGAGGGCTTCGGAAGAAACCTCGGAGAACAGCTTATTCACGAAATTTAAATATTTCAAAAATTATAAGCAATATGAAATAACTTAAAGGAGTTCGGATAACAAATTCGGTAGAAAAATAGCAGACTGTCAAGAATTTAGAAGAAAAAGGTTGTCATTAGGGACATAATTAACAGCGTTGTCAAAAACTATGATAATAATAAAAATATTGTTGTAAATATGTAATCATAAGTAAATATCAAATTATAGTGTTGTGTTGAGTACGAAAAATTAATACAGCACAGAATAGGTACAGCTTCTTACGCTAAGATATCACTAAGTCGCCGAAACTTAGGCTTGAAGTTGAGGACCGTGTCTGTATGTAAGCTATGAGTCTTGATGTAGTAAAATGTTACCAGAACAGCGCCTCATACATAATACTGTAATGCGTATTATGACCTGCAGAAATGAATGATATATAAGTATGAATATAAATACATAAGTGTAAGTATATGTAGGTAAATTACATAACACTACAACGTATGTCATTGATGAAAAAATTTTTGAGTTTTAGTTCTAAGTATCCGATATATATTATTTTTTTTTATTTTTGCATCAAAATCTTAATGCAGTTCACAGAATACATCTACCTACCATGTTTCAACGGTATAGCTCTTATAGTTTCGGAAAAAAAAGGCTGTGACATACGGACGGACAGTCGGACAGACAGACATGACGAATATATAAGGGTTCCGTTTTTTTCCCTAAAAAGAGATTTGAATAGTAAGCAACAAAAAGCTACGCGCCAGAGTACTGTTCAAAAATAAAACATGAGAACAATGAAAAGAATTTCGAAAAAGAAAAATGGTTTCCAAACAAAACAAAAACGAACATGGACGTAATTAGAGCACAAAGTGTTGTGTTAAATTAAAGGTAGCTAAATGTAAGGGAAGGAGGAACAAGCGAGTTGGCGAACCTTTAAGTCAGCACTTAATTTATGGTCAATTAACCTGGTGTTAAAGTTAAATAAGGTGACATTTAGATAGCCTCGGCTTAACGTAGTGCTACTGTGAATCTAAAAGTGGCAATTGTGTGGCGATAACTTGGAAATTGATGGCTGATTGGTCGCGCAATTATGTAATTAAGAATCGATATTAATTTCGTTAAAAATAAATTGATGAGGATGAGAATGGAAATATTGATACAAAAATAATGTTTTAGGTATAATTAATTACTAAAATATACAAACCGATCGTGTTTACCTCATCTAGATTCATGTGAATGTCAGTCCTTTTGTTTTTTCATGAATTTGAATAAATAGTATAAAATTTTTAAATGAAGACATGTTGGTTAAAGTCGTGGTGGCCTAGTGGTTAAAACACCAGCCTCTCAAGTATGAGTACACAGGTTCGATTCCAGGTCAGGCAAGTACCTTGATGTAATATTTCTAAAATTGTATGTACTTTCTAAGTATATCTTGGACACCAATGACTGAGGGTGAAGGAAAACATCTTGAGGAAACTTGGACTTAAAGTCTGAAATCGCCAACCCGCATTGAGCAAGCATGGTGATTACGCTCAATCCTTCTTTGTACGAGAGGAGACCTGTGCCCGGCAGTGGGATGATAAAAAAGGTTGATGATGATGATGATTGTTGTATCATACATCACTACTCTGTAGTCGAGTAACTAATACCATCTCTATGTATTAGTGTCTATGAATATTGTCTATAGTCTTGTCATTGTAACTTTGGATCTGACCTGGAAGACGTCGATCCCTATGTGTTAATTCTACAAGTGAAATAAACCAGTCTAATTATCTAAAGTCTTTAATATATACCAACACAAGAATCATACATGGTGTCAGAAGTGGGATAACACATACATGGTGTCAGAAGAGTGAAAAAACCCAATACGAAGAAAGAAAATTCAAAAAATGCAAAAGTCGGATGGCGTCGGTGGCAGCCATGACACCGGTACTACAATGAACAATGGTTTGAAGGCGCTTAGAATATCGTCAGATGCAACAAACAACATTGCGAAACCTGGAAGCGCTGGTGGCAACAGTTCGAATTATACTTGTTGGCAACAGGTTTAGACAAGTCCGGTGAGAAACGCAAGATCGCCATTTTATTACATCACATCGGTGAAAAATGCTTAAATATTTTCAACACATTCAACATAAATATTGGAGAAAGCACATTACATGACGTCAAAGCCAAATTCGACGAATTTTTTCAACCCAGAAAAAATATTACCATGTGTCGTTACATGTTTTTTACCACACGTCAACAGAAATCGGAAAGCATCGAGGATTTCTTAACCGATCTCGAAAATAAAAGCCAAGATTGCGAATTTGGAACGCTCAGAGAATCTCTTATCAGAGATATTTTTATCGCCAACTTGAGTTTGGACTTAGCACATGTACGTCAGAGACTGCTGCAGGAACCTGATCTGACATATCAGAGGATGCGAGAGCTAGCTAGGACACTCATCGTCGCACAGCAGGATGCAGACCAAATTGTCAAGAGGTCCACTAGTGAAGAGTCTGAAAAAGTCATGCATCTGCGTCGGAGGAGCCGTGGTCGAGTGGAGCGTCAGCGACGGCGAGCTTCACCAGTCAGTCAGCAGGGATCCAGCGCAGGGAGGTCAAAGTCAAGTCCCAGTCCTGAGAAGCGCTCGAAGACGTGTAGCCGCTGTGGACAACACCACCGCTACAAATGTCCAGCGCAGGGAGCTAAGTGCAGGTCATGTAACTCTTATGGTCATTTTGCAAAATGTTGTTACTCAAATAATAAAAAAGTCAGTCATTTAGAGTCTTTTAGTTCAACTGGTAGTCAAGATAATTTTGTTGGAATTTTAAATTGTCATAACTTCAGTCATAGTTATAAGTCTAGTCAATATAATTGTCATTTAGAGTCACAAAGTCATCACAATCAAAATCATTACAGACATAGCAGGTTGTCATACACACAGTCACAGTCACATCCCAAGTTACAATCAACGGTCAGGTCGCACATAGGCCAGTCGCAGTCAAAGTCTAAGAGATCTCATGAAGACTCATCTTGTCATAAAAAATATCCTGTGTCATATTTCTGTGATGAAAGTGGTGATAATGTCATATCTGAGAGGTCTAATAAAAAATGCCTCAGTGATGAAAAAAGTCTGGTGACTGATAAGTCCGAGAGATCTCATGAAGACTCATCTTGTCATATGTCGTATCTCAATGATGAAAACACTAAACAGTCTGAGAGATTCACAGTCAAGTCAAAAAAGTCAAAAAGTCTTAGTCGAGATTCATATCTTAATGATGAGTACAGACACAAGTCTGAGGAATCTCACACAACAAACACTTGTAGAATTATTACAGCAAAGTCAGCACATAGTAAACAGGTCAATACAGTCGAGTCAAAAGAAAACAAATACTATTCTAAACAGTCATGGAACATAAACATTTTAGTTGGTCATACACAAATTAATTGCATTATTGACTCGGGAGCTGATATCAATATTATGTCAAAGAGAACTTTTCAATTTTTGAAATGTCAGAGTCAAATGTCACTTGAGAAATGTCAAATAAACGTTAGTGGGTTTGGTGGTATATCAATACCCATTATGGGCAAAGTCAATATAAAATGTAGTTTATCTTTAAATAATAGCACTATTAGTGTAAATATAGTGTTTATAGTCGCAGATTTAGTTTGTCCGAATGTTTTAGGTCTACCAACTTGTGAAAAATTAGGTATAATTCAAAGAGTTTTCTCTGTGTCTCAACAAAATTTTAGTGAACAAATTCTTACACAATACAATGATGTATTTCAGGGTCTTGGATGTCTACCTCAAGTCTGTCGCCTGAAACTCAAACCTGAAGCAGTGCCATGCGTGGATGCTCCGAGAAGAGTACCCTTCGCTTTACTGAACAAACTGCGAGATGAATTGGATCGCATGGAGAAAATGCAGGTCATTGAAAAGGTTATTAAACCTACAGAATGGGTGAACAGTATAGTCATAACAGTCAAGAGCACGGGTCAGTTACGAATTTGTTTAGATCCTAGAAATTTGAATAAGAATATTATAAGGGAAATTTATCCACTAAAGTCAATAGATGAGATCAGATCTCAACTAGCAGGAGCTGTTTGTTTTTCTCATTTAGATGCATTTTCAGGATTTTGGATTCTAAAACTAGATGAATATAGTTCTGATTTATGTACATTTCAAACACCTTTCGGTAGATATAAATATTTAAGGTTACCTTTTGGTATTAATGCATCGTCTGAAATTTTTCAAAGAGTCATGATGAATTTGTTCGGTGATTTAGAAGGAGTTCTAATATTCATCGATGATATTTTGGTATATGGACCAAACGAGTCAGTACATAATGAGAGAGTACATAAAGTCATGCAACGAGCACGTGAAGTCAATTTAAAGTTCAATAAGTCTAAATGTAAATTTTTAGTATCAGAAGTCTGTTTTTTAGGGTATGTTTTTAGTAAAGATGGTGCTAGGGTTGATGAAGAGAAAGTAAAAGCAATTGTCAATATGCCCACACCAAAAAATGTCAAGGAATTGCAAAGAATATTAGGTATGATCAATTATTTAGGTCCCTTTATTAGCAATTTGTCTCAAAAAACTCAAATTTTAAGAAATCTTTTGAAGAAAGATTCAGTCTGGACTTGGGATGAAAATCATAGTCAATGTCTTAAGAGTTTAATCGATGAAATTACAAATTCACCAGTTTTAGCTCATTATAATCCCAATGTACCATTAGTCTTGTCAGTCGATTCGTCAAAGTCAGCATTAGGAGCAGTCATTATGCAGAATAATAAACCTATTGCTTATAGTTCAAAAACATTAACTCAAACTCAGTCAAGGTATGCTCAAATTGAGAAAGAATTGTTAGCCATTCAGTTTGGTTGTGAAAAATTTCACCAATATGTGTACGGTCATAAAGTAACTGTTCATACTGATCATAAACCTTTAGTCTATCTTTTTAAAAAGCCATTACATGATGTACCAGCAAGATTGCAACGTATGATGTTAACTTTACAAAAATATGATTTGGAAGTTATACATGTTCCAGGTAAAGAAATGTTTATATCTGACACTCTGTCTAGAGCAGCATTAAAAGAACATTATATACCTGAGAATGAGTCAGAAATATCTTGTCATGTCAATTTAATGCATTCAAGTCTAGCAGTCACAAAGGAGTACTGTACAAAATTGTTACAGAACACTAAGAAAGATGATACTTTGCAATTGTTAAAAAAGTATTATTATGAAGGTTGGCCAAAAAATAAAAATAATGTCAGTCAGTCAATAAAACCATTTTGGAATATACAAGCTGAAATTCATGTAGTCAAAGATTTGTTGTTCAAAGGGTCAAAATTAATAGTACCACAGTCAATGTATAAGGAAATGTTAGGTAAAATTCATGAAGGTCACCAAGGTATAAATAAATGCTTAAAACTGGCTAGAGAGTCTTTGTACTGGCCAAGCATGTCAGCTGATATTAAAAACTTGGTAGAACAATGTTATGTATGTGCACAATTTAAACCTAATAATCCAAAGGAACCACTAAAAAATTTTGAAATAAATAAATATCCATGGCAACAAGTAGGTGTTGATTTAATGTATTTTGATAACCTCACTTATTTAATTGTCACAGATTATTATTCTAAATTTATAGAAATAGCTTTGTTAAATAAAAACAGTACAGCAAAGAATGTAATAACACATTTAAAGTCCATTTTTGCTCGTCATGGAATACCTTTATCTTTAGTGTCTGATGGTGGTCCTCCTTTTCAGTCATTAGAATTTAAGAATTTTATGCATGAATGGGACATAGAACACATTGTAACTAGCCCATATCATCCACAGTCAAATGGTCAAGCAGAGAGTTCAGTCAAAATTATCAAAAATATGTTAAAAAAAATGTAAAAGAAACTCATCTGATCCATACATAGCTTTATTACAGTATAGAAACACACCTAAGAATAATTTACCATCTCCAGCTCAATTGTTAATGTCCAGGAATTTAAGAAATAACATTCCTATGTCTTATAAGAAATTAAAACCTAAAGTGGTTACATTCAAAAATTATGAAGAATGTGTCAAGCAAAATAATAAAAATAAGTCTAAATATTATAATAGAAATACAAAGTCATTGTCATTACTGTATCCCAATGATCATGTATACTTTAAAAGAAAGCCTGATAGCGATTGGGAACAAGCCATTGTCAAGCTAAGGTTGGCTAATAATAGGTCATATGTCGTTGAGGATGTCAATGGAGTTAGGTATAGGAGGAATAGGGTTCATTTAAGACACAAATATTCTCCTATGCTATCCAATTCGTCGCAGGGGAGAGAGGAAGGTAACAGGCAGGAGTCTAGACCTCAAGAGCTCTCATCTCAATCCTCAGTCAGTCAATATGTAACTCGTTCTGGAAGAGTTGTAAAGCCAACCAGAAGGCTAATTGATGAAATAGATTAAGTAGAACATTGTATCCTAGATTAAGACCTAACCATAGGCTTAAGTCATTGTCTAAATTGTAACTGGGTCAGGTCTCTATAATATTGTTTGTCAAGGGTTAATTTAAACTTAAACAAGGGGGATGTTGTATCATACATCACTACTCTGTAGTCGAGTAACTAATACCATCTCTATGTATTAGTGTCTATGAATATTGTCTATAGTCTTGTCATTGTAACTTTGGATCTGACCTGGAAGACGTCGATCCCTATGTGTTAATTCTACAAGTGAAATAAACCAGTCTAATTATCTAAAGTCTTTAATATATACCAACACAAGAATCATACAATGATAATGTTGGTTAAAAAAGAAACCGTGGCCCTGGCCGTCGCACAGGCAAGTGAAGAAACGCGGTTGGGTTTTAATCAGTAAAAGTCTGACACGCCCTTCCACTCCGCCCAGAGCGGGAGAAGTCATTTGATGATTTCCCATTCCAAAAAAAAAACGAAGACATATAGAGAAGTAAGCTGAAAGATGTACTGCGTGCCTTTCTATTTGCATCGATCTCTGAATATTACCATCAAAATAATCTCGTGTATTTATTCTTAAGCCATTGATATTATTTACAAGCACAATTTCTTCCTACATAAATATTCTCCCGACAAGGTCGTACAAATTAATTTTTTCTTCATTCACGAAATTTTCTTCCTCTATAATTTAAGCCATCAAGAACGATAAACGTCACAGCGCCATTTCACGTTATACGCCTGTTATACTTGTTACATTGACTTAACAATCTCAATATCGGATCGAGATACGATAATAGATAGTGCAGTCGATAACGTCGATCAACGCTATGGATTACTTGGGAATTAATTAACTATTCCCGTGAAACTATAACACCTTCGGATCTATTAGAAAGTTGTCTTGTTAGAGGTGCATTGTTCACGTTAATTATCTTTTGAAGGGTACTATGAATAATGATTTTGCGAAAATTGTGGCTTGTTATACCCTTGTCATCAAATTTAATTGCTGGTGTGTACCTATGTCTAGTTTAGAAGTTATTAGCAGTGTGAAGAAAGGGTTAGTAAGTAGTGTTGTTCAACCGATACCCAAGTTTGATGTCAACTGACTTATTTGTCTGCGTGCTCCAATCTCAAGTTGCAAATTGTGTATTGAGTGTGTGATTTTATTCCTTGCTATTGTGTGTGAAAAGATTTTAATACAACATTTAGGAATATCTGAAAAAATAATTAGTACTTTTCACAAATTGTTTTTGCCTCGAAAAAGAAAATTTTGAGCATAATACCTTTCTGAATAATTACAGTACAGGATATTGGTTGATCAAATTACCCCTGGGTGTCACTTGATGTATCTAGAGCAGCTAAACAATATCTATTGTGATGGTCGACTATTACAAGTATGACAAACCCTAAATCATAAATTATTATAACTTTTATGCCGTACGAACCCAGCGGCTATTTAAACTAGAAAATTCATTTCACAAACTTCATTAAAATATCAAAGTAAAAGCTATCAATTTTAAAGCCTTTAATTATAAATCATTAATTTACTACACAATTTGGTTATTTAACAGAGGCAAATGTCTACATGAAGTAATTTATAGTGTGCGTATACATATAAAAATGAGTGTGTAATAAGTTGGAGAATCGAATACAAAATAAAGAGCAAACGGCTGATTACACTGACCCCGGGCGAAACAAAGCACAATTATTCCAGATTTGATTTATAATGTTAGCCTTTAATACCTGTGAAGCGTAATCATTTATTTATATAAGTCAGGTATATTACGGACCGGTTTTGTTCGTAGTAAGCGGCCAACCGTAGATTATCTACGGATAAATACTTGGAACTACGGTGGAATTTACATTTGCTTGAAATGAACTGTCTCGCGGAAATTGGCGAGGAGAAGACTGGGAACTATTGTAATTCTGGTCGCCTAGTTTAAATTCCTAGCTAGATGTTTCATAAAATATTTTAGTGTACCCTTAAACTATTTGAGTCTTGTATGTATGTCTTGTCTTTGTAGATTCCGGATTCCTGACCTCACGAAATTCAGGAAATCATTTACACAATTTTGTTAGTTGGTTTGTTAATAACAACCTCATAACATCATGTGACTGAGTAGTTAAATGAAAAGAATAAATAGAATCCTACCAAACTGTATTGGTTTACGTTTAGACCAACCTGTACTAAATTGTATGTACATACAAATATATAGTGATCCAAAGCAGTAAAGAGATTGCCTAGACACCGCATATAATAAAAATATATTGGGTATAATGATTTCAGTAGAAGTAATCTATATATTTTAAGTAGGTTGCAGCACACCTTTGTTATATCCTGTGTATTAGACAAGACGCCTTGCTTAGTAACTAAATTGAGATTCCGATGCTAAATAGCTTCTTGTAACGTAACCCTTCGTTGTAACTAAGACGGGAAACGAATATTATTATGGGGTTCCATTAATAAAGAGTACAATAGAAGGGCAATATGGTGCTCGAGGCAGCGGGTACAAAGAACCGGATTAACCCTAAATTAGACGTATAAAAGAGACATAATTAAAAAAGCAATTTGCGAAATACATGTACAGAAAAGACGCCGCGAGCAGAAATAAATGATTGTGCCTACCTACCTATATGTTATTATAGCGATCTTATTTTCGTGTTGTATAATATTTTTATATTGTTCATAATTCACGTACGCGAGTCTTGAGTCAGATAATAATTGTGCCTTTATTTTTTTCCTAGAAATTATTTTGCGGTCTGCTGATTAAGAATTGGAAATTGAAGCTTTTGGTAGGATTATTTACAAGTTATAGAATATAAGGCTTTGGATGTGTATATAATGTTATTATTATAACAACAAATTGAACCTCGCACAATGGTCTAGTTGAAGGACTAAATGCAATCATAGTATAAACATAGAACACTAACGCAGCAAATAAACTTTTTCTTTTAGAGTTTTGGCGGGAAAGTCAAGCTCGTTTTTCATTGGACTTTTAAAATTATTTATAGTGTTGTTTACTAAATAAAAGTGCGAGATTTATGTAGTAAAAAGTGCATTTAGTAAATAGTTCATAAAGAACAGTGAAATATCGCAGCATAATGGCCACATCATGACTTTGCCCCAAACCTCACTCGTAACACGGGTCACGCGGCCGTCTTTTAAGACATGAATAATTCATAATTACGTGACATTGGCTAAATGCACAAACCGTGCGAAACCAAAAAATAAATAAATAAATAAATAACTTTTTCTTTCTTTCTTCTCTTGTTTATAAGTACTTTTTAAATGAAACGTTGCCCCACACTATGAATTTATCCTGTATCGTGGGTGCATTTACAAACATATAAACTAACATACACAAACAGCCAGACCCAGAACAATTATTATTTTCATTCAACCAATACGAATTTTATATCAATCATGTTTATGTTATACACACATAATCAACAAAAGATATTCAGAATCTTTTCGAAATATTTTAGAACCTTTTTTGTGAACTCATTAACTCTTATAATTAAATCTAAACATGTCAGGAGCAATAAACACAAATAAACCGAATACATTGTTATTTCCAATTAATGCTGAAGAGCTGCCTGTCAATGGTGTATTAGCGCCGAGATGAGATATAATCAGTACCTACCTACTCGGGCGAAACAATAAATATCCGTAGGGCGCCGACGTGTTATTGTTTGCCTTGCCTTGAACTCGCAGCGGGAAACCTCACTACGAACAAATTGACAAAAATATTGTAACGGTGTTTACTACAAGAATTATGAAGGTATTTGAAAGTAACTGTGCTTGCAACTGTGGTCAAGCGTGTCTAAAAAAAATAGTTTTCATGGGGTTTATCTCTAAAGTTCCCTACCTTGAAAAAAAATCGGAACCCTTATATGATCGCTTTGTTGTCCGTCCGCCTGTTCATCTATCTGTCTGTCAAACTCAGGAACGCATGGAGGTTTTAAGCTGGAATTTATACCAAATACTTAGGCCTACTGTCCCTTGGAACTGTGAAAATCAAACCTCTAAGCCAAAAAAATCAAAAGATGCAGCCGTTTATGCCGCAAATTTTCGACACTCGTAAGAGAATCCAAACTTTACTTTGCGTGTACAAAGAACCTTGAATTTTGGCACAGATAAAGGAAAAAATGCAAAATAATAAATTTTAGTTACATCAAAGATTTTTAATAATTTTAAAGTTACTGGCCTTTCTTCATGAACCTCCCAAAATGGTATAAATAACTTTAAGCTATAACATACTTAAACTTCTATGTCAACGCAAGCAAAAGGTACAGCAATTTAAGCCTATATATAGGTAGGGGTTTGTATAGAACCGTCGACGCGCGAGTCCAACTTGCACTTGGCAGGTTTTTTTTTTAAATAAAATATTTTTCTAAAATAAAACTAGACTAATATGCATGTTACTTTGTATAACAAAGCCATCGACCAAACGTAAACAATCAGATGTAATTTTTTATAAAGCCTTTTATGTTCATAACAACAACTTTTTACTAAAAAGTTGTTATTCTTATTTTGACATGACACACATACGTTTGTTAATAACAACCTCATAACATCATGTGACTGAGTAGTTAAATGAAAAGAATAAATAGAATCCTACCAAACTGTATTGGTTTACGTTTAGACCAACCTGTACTAAATTGTATGTACATACAAATATATACTGATCTAAAGCAGTAAAAAGATTGCCTAGACACCGCATATAATAAAAATATATTGGGTATAATGATTTCAGTAGAAGTAATCTATATATTTTAAGTAGGTTACAGCACACCTTTGTTATATCCTGAGTGTGTATTATCCAAGACACCTTGCTTACTAACTAAATTGAGATTCCGATGCTAAATAGCTTCTTGTAACGTAACCCTTCGTTGTAACTAAGACAGGAAACGAATATTATTATTTACAACAACTTTTTACTAAAAAGTTGTTATTCTTATTTTGACATGACACACATACGCTTTAATTTTACATATGACCGTGTATAGATGAACAGATATTTGATGGCATTATAAAATGCAAATGCTGATGTTTGGCCGCCAATGATTATATTTTAACGTTCCATCAAACGCTATTTGTAACATTATAACGAGAATTATTGACATTCTCATTTGAATTTCACATATTTTTCTGATTTTTATATAGATTTTTCGTCTCAAGAGCATATTCCTGCTGTGTTAGGTGCTTAATAGTGTAAATCTAGACACTTTCTCTATTATAATTCAATTCAAACTTACTAAATACATACATTTACATACATGTAAAAAGCATATTAGTTATTGCTGTATAGTGCCGTTCCATATGGTTTGAAATGGAATAGGTAATTCAAATTCTTGAAATGTTGGCGCTGTTGACTCCAACTAAGTTGGACTGTATGCAGGTTTACTGTTTAATTTAATATGTAGTTTAGAGGGAAATATCTCGTAGTAAAGTAGATACAATATAACGTTTTATTCAAGATTCAGTGTATGAATACGGTGCAACAATAGCATCTTCCAGTGTAAGCACCTACCACCGTTTTCAGGTCATTACAGACGTTTGAATTTTATTACGCCATCATACTAAAATCCCAAAGTTGCCAGTTTCCTTACGATGTTTCTCTTTAACGTTTATTTACAATAAACCAATTTTGAACTTTGTGTTTAAAAAGTACAATAACTATTAACTATTTTATTACATACCTAATATTTCTACTTATTCTATTTGCACTGCCTATTTACCCCAATTCCTAATTAATTTTGAGTACATTTGGTGTTGGCTCCATTTATATGTAACTAGCCACCGCCAGCGACTTCGAGTGGAGTTAGTTATGCTCTGTTCCTATTGGTCGCAGCATGATGCTATATAGACTAAATCCTTCCTGGATTAATGGGCTATCCAACGCATAAAGAATTTTTCAAATCGGGTGCCGTAGTTCCTGAGATTATCGCGTTCAAACAAATAAACAAACAAACCAACTCTTCTGCTTTATATATTAGTACAGATATGTACTTAATATGTAATGTAGCCTTTCAGTTATTATTCCCGAATTTTTTGATTTAGTAGGCAGGCTGAATCAGATCCCGTTTGATTCACACGTCATCAATGAAACCCAATCGATTGTTGAAATCGATATCGCAACCATCCGTCGGATCCCTTACCCTAACCGGCTCATTGTGGGGTATAATTAGTTTTTGTCACTTCACATTGACAAATCCCATTCGAATCTATAGACCGATAGCATAGACCCCATCACTTGTCCCGCAAACCGGTTCTTATCAAAGAGAATATTATTTCAAATGCCCCTGTCAACCCCGATGGGCTTTTCGAACCCCAAATCCAGTTTGTTATGAATGAAATTACAGAAATCGAATAAGGTAAACACAACTCGGAGGCAACAAAAGCTTGCTCGAAAAAAAGCTAAATTGAATTCAAATTGGTTTCGTCGGGTATTAGGGATAGCCGGGGGACGTTTCAAGACGAGCTGAACAACATATAGCGGGCAATAATTTAAAGTAAGTTTTTTGTCAGAGGGCGACAGAACACATCAGATAAACCTACAGAGATGATTGAACGAAAATAGAAAAAAAAAACGAAGTAGGAGACATCGAGTACAAAAGTTTTAATAATACAGAAGTGCCAAAAAATACAGTTTTTAATTGATTTTTTAACAGACAGGTACCGCTCGGTCAATTAGAAACTATTACTGCAACACGATAGATATACACTACTCTCAACTCATTCTGATGGGCAAGGTAAAAGGAAACAGGTACGCTAGACGAAAGAGAAAGTCGTTACTGCGAAACATCAGGGAGTGGATCAGCATTACTTCCGTCAAAAAACTGTTTGGACTCGCTTTTGACAAGACCGAATATAAGAAGCTGACGGCTAACCTTCAGGATTGAAGAGTCACTGAGAGAAGAAGAAGAAACAATAATTATATGCAAATAATTAAGCTCAATTTCATATAAATGGACTTTTAGTTTAGCTAACGAAAATTTAAATTCTGAAAACTTTTTCAATCATATTTATCCAATGTGTTTGAGGCAACTTGTCGACAGCACATTTCAAACATACGAGAAATAAAGGGAAACAAAATTGTTTCACGCCTAGAGAACACATATGGCGAGAATTTTCAACCGAAGTTCAACAGGTATGCAAATAGTTGGTTAAAAACATTGATGCGCTATTTGAAATATTGAAGGGTTTCGGTTACAAACCGAAAACTTTAAGTTTAAACATAAACTTTCAAATCCATGGTTTACCTGACAGAGTGCGTTGTGGTTAACCGCGCAAAACGATTTGACTTTGTTGCCTGCAGCTTATTTTATAACGGTTTGTTGAATTGAATTTTGCGGTTATTTATTTAACTGGGGCTTAGAACGGCTACGTAAAGTTGCTTGATGATGAAAAATGGGATACTGCTCACGCTTTTGCTTTTGTGATGATTAAAATTGCAATTTGTATTAATCACGAATGTTTATGAGTCCTACAACCTTTGAGTCATTAATTGACACTTTGCACTAGTCTATAATAATTTTAGTAATTTGCTATTATTGCACATCATACGTAAAGAATTACTTAATCTCACTTTTATACCTTTCTTCACCTCCTTCTTGTCCAAAATCTGAAGAAATTTATATATGCGTGCAAGTACATAAATAAATAATCCATGTCAAAATTCTCGGAGTTCATCGCCTAAAACTCGGAATTCATCGCCTAAAACTCGGAATAAGTCTTTATCGTTGTAAAGACGCTCAAATCCAATTGTGTACTTTGCCTTTCAAGCACAGTTAAATCGAATTATATATTTTCATGTTCTGAGTTCTGAATTCTGATTCCGTCCACATAAATTGCCAAGAAGTAGGGTAAAAGTTTTAAGTTTTATATCCATTTTAATGAATCCGATATTCTTTGATCTTTAAAGCAGGTCTGTGATATATAAACACATTAGAATTCGCATGGGACTAATAGAGTAGCAGATTCCAGGTAACGTCTCAATGGTCATAAATTCTATCGTATCTCTTTTATAGTCAATTCAAGAGCTAAAAGATCGTTAAACCGTGGTATCCATTAACGTAATCATACGGGAGCCAATAACGTCATACGAACATGCAATGGTTGGACGTAGAGAGAACATGCGGTGTATATCTATAGACTGCTAACATTCCATTAATCTTATCTTATTTACATGAATAATTAATATGGCTTTTAATATTACTTTGCTCCTTTTTCCATGTTTCAAAACTGAGGTGTGTAGCCATACCCACCATTTTATTATGGGTAAGTTTTAGCTGTATGATTGCATCAGAATCATGGTTTTTGTTTTTATAATACTATCATTACATCAGAGTCATCAATCATAGTAGTTCTCTCGTCGTTCTAAAATATTTTGTGGATTCAACGGTGTTGTTTAAAACAGGTTCTCAAAATTAAAATTTTTTTTAGCTTAACGTTGGCGATATGAACAAAAATCTTGATTTAGTTACCACTATAAAGCTCAGTTAAAATGAGGCATCGGACAGACATTATTATTATATTAAGAACAATTTTACCATCTGCCAACTGCAGGGAAGGCGGGTAGGCTGCACGTGACGTCACGTTGGCAGTGCGTCGGCCTCATCGCACTGACGTCCGGCAGTCAAATTCGATTATTTGAAGCTATATCTGTAATACATTATTTACAGGATTTTTACGTGTATCGGAAATGGCACAATATCAAGGGCACGGCTTGTTGGAATAATATCAAACGTTATTATTTCAAATCACAGTAAAACATTCAGAAAATTGATACAAAATTTTCGGTTTTGTAAATGTATTAAAAATTCTCACATATCCCGACCTGGAATATGATTAAAAAACCCTTCCAATGTTAGTGGAAGATATGTTGCAATTATGGGACAGGATTGGCTACTGGCAGCTTATGTTGTAGAAAGTGATAATGAACTTTTCTTTTTTCCATACTTATAGATAAAGTCTAGTCGAAAATTATCCTGAAATCAATAAAAGAATTCAACTTATATCGTTAGTTAAGACTAATTAGGAATTGAAAAAGACAAAAACGATGTAAGCGTTGTTTTTTTTTTCAATTCCAAATATAGCGTAGAGCTATGTCAACACCTCTCTCCTCCTTGAATTTGTTTATGTGTATTTATATAATAAGAAATATTGTGTGTGTAAATTGGGAAATATAAGTTTATAACCACAAACAGTCCAACTAGGTAGGTCCAACTTTGAGAAAGAGGTATCTCGTCGAATCCAGCTCGGCTGGGCAGCGTTCGGGAAGCTACGATACATCTTCTCGTCGTCCAAGATACCACAGTGTCTCAAGACTAAAGTCTTTGACCAGTGTGTGTTGCCAGTGATGACTTACGGAACTGAAACGTGGTCGCTCACAATGGGCCTCATACGAAGGCTCAGAGCCACACAAAGGGCAATGGAAAGAGCTATGCTCGGAGTTTCTCTGCGTTATCGAATCAGAAATGAGGAGATCCGCAGAAGAACCAAAGTCACCGACATAGCTCTGCGAGTCGCTAAACTTAAGTGGCAGTGAGCAGGGCACATTGCTCGTAGAACCGATGGCCGATGGTTCAGTAAGGTCCTGGAGTGGCGGCCACGTACTGGAAGACGCAGTGTAGGGAGGCCCCCAACAAGGTGGACCGATGACCTGGTGAAGGTCGTGGGAAGCCGATAGATGCGGGCAGCACAAGACCGGTCAGCGTGGAAAGCCTTGGGGGAGGCCTTTGTCCAGCAGTTGAAGAAGAACCACAAATAGTAATCAGAAATGACCATGGAGTTCTGGGTAGTCTATACGTCCTCGAAATGTCTTACAAGCTAGTGAGCCGATCAAGGCCTCATCTTACCTCCAGCTCCTGTAAAAACCCAACATCTTTATAAAATATTTAGTAGTGTATATGTAGGGAAAAATGGAACCATTGGAAGAGCCTGAAATAACATGCAAAACGATATTGTTACGGGCTAGGGGTACTAAAATACCGGTTAAGGGTTACGAAGTTTATTGGCAACGAAGGTACAGTCGATTGTAGGCAATGACAAGTAGAATGTTGCTGATGTTGCACCGAAGTCTTCCCTTACGTCCACGAAGTCCGTGTCGTAAACACACAATAACACTACAAATGTTACTTCACGTAGTACTCACAGTTCTCGTTACAGTTGTCGCAGTAGGTATTCTCAAAGATCGCTTCTTAAGTGTCGCTGTTTTCGTATCGGTAGTCAAGTGTAGACTGACTCGGCGCCGGCGTCACGGCGCTATATATAGGCCAGCTGATCGAACATTCCAGAATCGTCTAGACGTAATAATAATAGCGCATAACTTCGAGTACATTCACTAGGTACCTACGGTAATTCCCGGAAACGGGTTTCTAGAAATTTCGATGTCGTCGCTTTGTTGACAAAATTGATAAAACCTGTACCATTCGATAGGCCACCTTGAGTCTAGGAATGCGTTTTTATATTACACCTAGACAATGTTTAGATCTCGAGTTATAAAGCTTAGAAGTTACGCACTGCATGTCACGCGATATTGAACCTTATGCCCTCGACATAAGGTACATTCGTAACATTGCCCCCTTCTTAGTCGTGCTCGTCCCGAGCATGATTTGAACCATAATAGCGGGCTAGACGGTCTACGTGTACGATCTTCAGCTTCCCTCTAGGTCCTTTCTTTATCCGGTAGGTGACATCGTTTATCCTCGTTACTATCGTGTACGGACCCTCCCATTTGGCTTGAAATTTCGGACTCTTTCCTTTTCTCCTAATGGGATTATGTAACCATACCAAAGTTCCCTCTTCAAATCCGGGCACGTTAGCTTTGCGGTCGTATCGGATCTTCATTCTCTCACTGGTTTTCAGACCATTCTCTCTCACTAGCTCATGTATTCCATCTAGTTTACGTCGTAGGTCGGCTACATAGTCGACGGCTAGGATAGGGGTATCGGGGGGTGTTCCGGTTAGTGCATCTATGGGTAGTCTAATTTCTCGGCCGAAGTTGACTTTCGCCGGTGTACAATTTGTGCTATCATGTGTTGCAGAGCGGTATGACATTAAGAAGAGTGGAATGTATTGGTCCCAATCCCTCTGGTGTTCTTCAACTACTTTGGCCAAATGATTCTCTAGCGTCTGGTTGAATCTTTCGACCATTCCATCTGACTGAGGGTGATATGGTGTTGTACGAGTCTTATGTATCCCGAGTAGTTGGCAAACCTCTTGAAATAGTGAAGACTCGAAGTTTCTACCCTGGTCAGAGTGTAATTCCAAGGGAACGCCAAATCGACAGAACACCTCGTGAACTAGCTTTTTGGCGACGGTATGAGCTTCTTGGTTGGGTACTGCAAAAGCTTCTGGCCATTTGCTAAAATAGTCTTGCATGACGATGATATACCTATTCCCTTCTTCAGTGATAGGGAATGGCCCAGCTATATCGACAGCAACTCTTTCCCATGGTGCACCAACATTGTACACTTTCAGCCGACCTCTGGCTCTTGTTTGCGGTCCCTTTACTGAGGAGCAGGCTACACATTTCCTACACCAGTCCTCTACGTCTTCGCGGCAATGCACCCAATAGAATCTTTTTCTCACCTTCTCCAAGGTTTTCTTCACTCCTAGATGTCCTCCGGATACTCCGTCGTGCACCTGCTTTAGCACTGATGCGACTTTATCACAGGGGACAACTATCTGTAAGGCGACCTCCTGTCCACTAGGTGATTCCCATTTTCTCTTCAGAACTCCATTATCAATTATCAGGCTGTCCCATTGAGCCCAGTAACTTTTTGCTGTTGGGCTAAGCGCTGATATTTCACTCCAAGCGGGCCTCTGCCCACGTTTCTTCCATTCGATTACTGTCTTCAAGTCACTATCTTCCTTTTGTGCCTCTTCCAATGATCGGTTATCCCAGTCTTCATCCAAAGTGTTCACCTGGATAATCCTTACGTTCTCTTTCTTTTCCTGTTTGGCACAATGTCGGCAAGATTCTTCGCAAGGCCGTCTAGATAAAGCATCAGCATTATTGTGTGACTTGCCTTTTCGATGTTCAGTGACAAAGTCAAATTCTTGCAGCTGCTCTATCCACCTTGCTACTTGTCCTTCTGGGTCTTTGAACTGAAGCAACCACTGTAAGGCAGCGTGATCGGTGCGAAGTGTAAACTGTCTCCCAATCAAATATTTCTTGAAGTGTTGTAAGGTCTTAACAACGGCTAGAAGTTCTCGGCGGGTAACACAGTAATTTCTTTCTGGCTTGGAAAGACATTTGCTGAAATATGCAATAACGACCTGCCGATCTCCTTGTGTTTGAGAGAGAACTCCTCCAATACCAACATTGCTGGCATCTGTGTCTATCAAAAATCGGCCTTCCCTACTAGGGTAACCTAATACAGGAGCCTCACACAAGTGAGTTTTCAGTACCGCAAATGCCTGTTCGCAGTCAGAGTTCCATTGAAATTGACACTTTTCCTCTGTTAAACGATGCAATGGTTTCGCTAACTCGGAGAAATTTTTCACAAACCGACGGTAATATGCACACAGACCCAAGAAAGAGCGTACCTCAGTTTTGTTACGAGGGGTAGGCCACTTCGACACGGCTTTTATTTTTTCAGGGTCTGTTCGAATTCCTTGCGCCGAAATAATGTGTCCTAAGTATCCAACCTCTTTCTGGAATAGAGTACACTTACTAGGACTGAGTTTTAAATTTGCTTCACGCAGTTTTTGGAATACTTTCTCCAAATTCCGTAGGTGCTCTTCGAAGCTTCGTCCCATAATGATGATGTCATCCAAATAGACCAGGCATGCATCACCAAGCAACCCCACCAAAATGCGCTCCATTAGGCGCTCGAATGTAGCTGGAGCATTGCACAGTCCAAAAGGCATAACATTGAATTGCCAGAGACCGTTCCCAGGACCAGTGGAGAAAGCGGTCTTTTCTTTATCCTGCTGACAGATTTCCACCTGCCAGTATCCACTTTTGAGGTCAACTGTGGAGAACCATTTCATGCCACTTAGCAAGTCCAAAGTGTCATCTATACGTGGCAGAGGATAACTGTCCTTTTTCGTGGCATCGTTCAACATCCTGTAGTCAACGCAAAACCTTGTACTGCCATCCTTTTTCTTGACTAGGACAACTGGAGATGACCAAGGGCTGGTAGATGCTTCGATAATCCGATTTTTCTCCATATCTTTTAACATTTCCGTGACTTCCTGTTCTCTTGCAAAGGGAATACGACGTGGTCTCTGTCTTATCGGCTGTGTATCACCCGTATCTATATGGTGTTTAACTAGCCCGGTTCTTCCCACGTCACCGTCGGTCTTCGCAAAGATGTCATGGAAGTTATGCAACAGTTGCTTAACTTTGTGACTTTCGAACTTGTTTAAATTGCCCTTACAACTTTCGAGTAGTGTCGATACATGTTCCTGCCACTTCTTATCACGTTCCTTTTCGTGCACCTCTGTTTTTCTCAAAGATGCTACATTATCGCACACACCCACCATGTGATTCTTTTCGAGAATTATTTCTTTGTTACTAACGTTGATTATGCGTATTTTTGGCTTATCGGAAATCATCATCAGTGTCCTTGCCGTTATCCAGTCTGGGTGATCTCCAGAATCCTCTATTATAATGCAACGTTTGCGGCATCCTATTGGTGAAAATCTAATATCTACTAAAGTTTCTGATCTTGGTGGCAATACAGTTTTCCTTAAACAGTACACTGACCCTTGTTTTGCACCTTGAAGAAATACTTCTTGTTCTGGAAAACTCAATACTCCTTTTGCTACATTAAGGACGCATTGTTGTTTCTTCAAAAAGTCCAGTCCTATAATGCAATCATCTGTAATATTCGCTACTAAAACAGGGTGCGTGAATGTCTTATCACCCATTTTCAAGGTCACATTCGTTTCACCAAGGACGAGCACTGGTTGGCCGGTGGCGGTTTGTAATCGGCATTGTGAAGACCCTCTTTTCCATGCTATGGTCCGAGGAAATAGCTCCGGTCGTGCAATAGTTCTTGATGCACCAGTATCCAATGTGAAACTGCATGACTTACCATTCAGTTCTCCTTCTATAATAAGACTGTTTCCGTCACCCACTTGTGATACTGTTATAATGGGGGCTTCACGTCGACCAGCCAGTACTCGCCCCATAGCCCTGGCTGTTCCTAGTTTAAATCCTCTGATTCCACCTGTGTCCCAGAAGTACTTCTTCCCTTAGACTTCCTCGGACAATTGATACGAATATGCCCCTTTTCGCCGCACTCATAGCAGGTTGGTCCTTGTCGGCTTTTTATTGGTGCGATTACCTCACGGATACGATGATGTTGTCGGCCATCTTGACGTACAGCTTCCACCTCTAAAGCGTGTGTCAAGGCTGCCTTCAGAGTCTGGTGGTGACCCAGACGAACTGCAGCCCTGACTTCTGCATCTCGAATCCCATCAGTAAACGCTTGTACCGTAGTAGTATCAATTAGTCCCGGTGTTGATGCATACGCCCTTCGAACGATGCGCTCTATTTCCGTAGCCCATTGTTGCAAACCTTCATTGCTCTTCTGTGTGCGGTCGCGGAGTTGAGCCCTGTAAACATGTTCGAGGTGTTTCTCCCCGTATCTAGACTCTAACGCTTCCAACAAACAGGCTAGGGTATTACAATCGCCGGAAATGTTTTCGAGGATTTGTACCGCATCACCACGCAAAGCAAGCGTAAGAGCGGTTACCGCTTGATTGTCGTCCCAGTTGTTGGCTGATGCGACCTTTTCGAATTGCAGACGGAAGGCCACCCATGACGTTGTTCCGTCAAAATGTGGTACTTTGAAAGTCGGCAAAGCACTGGGTACAGGTACACCTTTAATACCTCCTCTTTGTACCTTCTCATGCAAAAATTCTATTTCTTTCCCAAACTCCATGATGGTATTGTCCAGTTTCTCGAAACGCGCATCATGTTTGTCTATACGCGTATCTTGATGGTCCATACGCGCTTCTTGCTTGTCTATGCGCATATCTTGCTGGTCCATACGTGCATCTTGTTGTGCTGTTTTTACTCTAAGCTCGTTGACCTCTTCTTTGGTGTTTTCCCATTTTTCGTTTAATTCTAAGACCAGCTGCTGGGATTCCTTTATTTGTGCCTGGGTTTCTGCCTGGGATTTATCTATTTTTGCCTGGGTTTGTTTTATTTGTACCTGGGTTTCTGCCTGGGATTCTGCTATGCCTTTTATTTGAGCCTGGGTTTCTGCCTGGGATTCTGCTATGCTCAGCCTTATTTGCGCCGTCAAGTGAGCCAGTAATGCCGATAAATCGCAACCGCTGGTTCCGGGAATAGTGGTGGTACTAGGCGCACTCACATTCGTCGGTGTTACGATGGCCGCATCTTCTATGGGTGCAGGGACACTAAGCGATTCTTCCTCTTGACGCGCCAAATCCATCGCTGCTTGTCGTCGCGTGCGAACTCTTTCGTCTTCCCTTGGCGTGACCGGCATTCCGCTTCTGACACCAATTGTTACGGGCTAGGGGTACTAAAATACCGGTTAAGGGTTACGAAGTTTATTGGCAACGAAGGTACAGTCGATTGTAGGCAATGACAAGTAGAATGTTGCTGATGTTGCACCGAAGTCTTCCCTTACGTCCACGAAGTCCGTGTCGTAAACACACAATAACACTACAAATGTTACTTCACGTAGTACTCACAGTTCTCGTTACAGTTGTCGCAGTAGGTATTCTCAAAGATCGCTTCTTAAGTGTCGCTGTTTTCGTATCGGTAGTCAAGTGTAGACTGACTCGGCGCCGGCGTCACGGCGCTATATATAGGCCAGCTGATCGAACATTCCAGAATCGTCTAGACGTAATAATAATAGCGCATAACTTCGAGTACATTCACTAGGTACCTACGGTAATTCCCGGAAACGGGTTTCTAGAAATTTCGATGTCGTCGCTTTGTTGACAAAATTGATAAAACCTGTACCATTCGATAGGCCACCTTGAGTCTAGGAATGCGTTTTTATATTACACCTAGACAATGTTTAGATCTCGAGTTATAAAGCTTAGAAGTTACGCACTGCATGTCACGCGATATTGAACCTTATGCCCTCGACATAAGGTACATTCGTAACAATATATTAAAACAGTTGTGTCGGCAGTGTATAAAAAATAAGAAATATCACAGATTCAAGTACCAAGAAAATTGTTTCTAATACAAAAATATTAATTCCAGTAGTTTAAAATAATATTAGTTACAAGGGACTCATTACAATAAGTCTTTAACTAGTTTATAGACCACGTTTGGGCGTTGTCCTAATTGGCGGAGATCGCACAATGACACGACGCGTTCTCGTCGTACGATGAGTTCAAACATACAGATTTCATCAGAGTGTCCTATTTGAACCTCGCAACTAATCAGGCGTGCATGAAATGCTTAATAACGATCGTACGATGTGTTTGATCGTGCGATCATGTGATCAAATCAAGAGATCTTTTTTGAGTATCCTATTTGTTTACCTACGCGATGCGTCGACGCGCGAGGGTCGCGGGATGAAGGGGCAAGGACCGGCAAAAACTGTGCATGTAAAGAGACATCGTTAAAGTGGCGTGAGCGCGACGCCAGTCATCGAGCGATGCCACTCACGATGGATATCGCGCGATCTATTAGTATACCTATTAGGTCATCGCACTATTACTTTGATCGTGAGATGAAAAACGCATCGCGCCGTCGTACGATCACTCCCAATTAGGACGCCGCCTTATAGTCTAAATGCCTAGTTAGAAAGGTCAAATAGTCAAATAAAGTTATTATCAAAATTATTTACTATATGTACACGTATTGTGTCATTGTTTAACCTGATGGTACATATTAGTGGGTAGTGCGCAACATGGCTCAGTGGGCGTAGTTATTGTCTGTAATGGTTGCGGTAACAAATTGTTCCTAATTTAGATAATTCAATATTTTTACTGACCATTCGTGAATTGCGTTTATTTAAGTGAATGCCCATAAAAAGCAATTTGTTTCTTAGACGGAAACGAATAAAATTTTCTATTATTTTTAATGTGAATAATCTTTTCAAATTTTATTTACATGATAATACAAAACAATTTGTTTATCATCGAAAATTCGTCTTAATATCGAGGGACGGTCAAAAGACGAAACTAAAGTATTATGTTCGAATTAAGCAAACAATTTCCTTACTTAAGAAAGTATAGGCGTCTTTCTGCTGTCTAATAATCTCCAGAATAATTTAGCACCTGCAATTCACGAAGTAATAAATTTTTAACGTCACAACATTTACGGGCAGGAACTTAGTTACCTTTCCACTATTTTCTGCAATTTCATAATAGTGGAAATGTCACTGGCTCGGCTAATAGTTCTTATCTGTCGGATTTATCGTTCCGTGGGTTTGCTAATTTACGAATGACTCAAATGAAATTACACTTTCAGTCTAATCATTAAGGTGGTAAATCTAAATTTTGTTTTGTAAGTGCATTCGTAAAATAAGCTCAAGTAATCGCAGATTTCATTATGGTAACTGTCATTGGTAGAATATCTGTCTGCAGTCTTGTATTTCCTAATAATGGATTGTGATTGGTTTGTTTAACACTTAAATTAATGTAATCATTAAAGATATCCATCATTGGTTATCTATAACAACTGGGATACAGCGATGTCAACTACAAAATATATCAACACACATAAGGGTGCAATTTTTCGAAAACAACTTTTTTCTTGATGACAGATACATCCTTTTTTTTGGGTTGGGAAATCACCAAATGACTTCCGCTCTGTGCGGAACGGAAGGGCGTTTTAGACTTTTACTGTCTAAAACCCAACCGTGTTTCTTCACTTGCCTGTGCGACGGCCAGGGCCATGGTTTCTTTTTTTACCAACCCGCAACCCTGGACCAGGAGGCATCGGTCTTCGTGGGAGTCACGATGTCCTGGCGTCTCTTGAGGCGGCTAGTCGTGTGAGGGCGCTAGGATTCCCGCTCTATCATGCGCTCTGCCTCCTCCTTTGCCCAGCATCACTGCTTCGCAGAAAAAGTTGACGGTCTGCCATGCACTCTCGCTCCGGACCATGGCCTGGACCAAAGTCGGACGTGAGAGATGGCCGCCGATCGGCGCCACGAGGATACGGCAGTGCTCTACCCAAGCCGGGCAGATCTCCACCGTATACTCCACCGTGTCCTCAGAGCGATCCAAACAATGGTGACACCCTGGCGTTTCATCCCATCTTATCTGGAACAGGAACCTCCCGAAACTACCGTGTTCGGTGAGAAAATGCGTCAGGCGGTAGTTGTAGCTACTCCTCAAAGAGGGGACTTACCGCCGCTATTGTGGCGTGTTCACCACTAAATTGCGACAATCCAACTCTCCATGTCGACATGAGATCCCTCCGGAGCTCTGTCAGCCGTACCGCAATTTCTCGCGGCAGCGGAGTTATGCCCCGGCCTTTTGCCTCCTCTCGCCACTTCCTTATATGGGCGAGGGTTTTGGCCTCCAGATCCCATGGCGGCAATCCGGCAAGGAGGCTCGCTGCCTCAGCGGTGACCGTGCGGTATCCCCAGACCAGCCGAACGGCCATGACCCTCTGGGCCACGGTCAAGCATCGGGCTGGTGGTTAACGTCGGAAGTGCTCCTCGAAGTTCCACCGGCTATCGAGGACGAGTCTAAGGTACTTCATCGTCAACCCGATGCCGATGTGAACCCCTCCTACCGTTATGTGGGAACCCGACAGTGGCGCGTTCTGAGGACCATGAAAGCACATGGCCTCGGACTTCTGCAGGACCACCTTGAGTCCCAATTGCCAGACCTGTTGACGATTGTCTGGTGCGACCTCCCTTGTGCCAGAACTAGCGTGTCGTCAGCGTAACAAACTACACTGACGCCGATAGAGGTTGGCGCGCAGCACCCAGTCTTACCCGATGTTCTACAGATTCCCAGGACCGATCCCTGTGAAACACCGCACGACATCTCTCGCCGGTTCCACACGCCTTGGTGACCGGGGTAGATGACGGCCCTGTCCATCAGATAGGCCTCGACCACTCGACAGAGAATGACAGATACATCCTTAGAATGAAGTAGATAAATTGAACTTCTGGAGGATTAATGGATCAAAATCATGCAATCAAGCTTTTTAATTCTAATGCACTTTATAAAAAGTCTCTACTTCTTATAGTAGTATACAAGTCGTTCATATTTTTATGATTTTGTCATACAATCTTTTTCTGGACTATATAGGGTGTATCTGACATCGTAACGCAAACTTCGCGAAAAGGCTAGACCGCATGCCACTAATATATATACTAATATATATATGATAGTCATTTATGCCGTTAATGAACGGTTACAGAAATGACAATGTTTACATAATGTGTCGGCTCGGCCTTTGAACGTTGCAAGCGTGCCGCCGTGCGGGTTTGTAGGTATGACGTTGATCCCTGATGTGAACCCTATTAAATTAGCTGATAAGATAGTTTTTTGAGTTTTGTTTTCATTGCGCTTTTTTGTGTAATTAGCGAAGTAATTAATTTTTACTTTAAAATCTTATTGGGTTATAAAAGTATAGCAATTATGAACGGTCTAAAGTGAAAAAAACTACATATATATTTTTTTAAATCATAATGAAGCCGACGAAAAATTCCACCTGTGGGGGGGGGGTTCAGAATCATGTACTGGATCCATGGTACTCGTTTGTGCGTCGATGTCAGATACACCCTTTATTAATTCAGCGATAAAGTTGAAAATCTATTAAATAAATTTAACCGATTATAGTAGCCTATTGAGCAGGCGTCTGCGCATTTACTAATTTGTATGTTTTTATAATAAAGGTTTTTAGTACAATCACAAGTCAGACTATATGGTTATGTAAGTATAGCATGGATGTGTAGCAGTGTGTACTTACCTAGTTAGTTGTCATACTAGTACCAGAACTTAGATTTTTGGTACACCAAACACAGGTCACAGACCTCAAGTTATCGCGTCGTTAAATTAGGTATACAGAGTCGTGACATGATAAAGTGAATATTTTATTTTGCCAAATTACAAAGAAGAAAAAACTTGTGCATTAAAATTTAAATTATTCAACGTGCTCTATTTTTATTTCTTTTTATTTGATAAATAAATTACTTTAAGTAACTGTAAGTGTTTTAAGAGTGAACATAAGTAATAATTTGATATAAAATAATAAAAATGGAAATAGAATAACATTCATCACCATCATCATATTTTCAGCTGAAAGGCGTCCACTGCTGAACATGCTGAACATAGGCCTCCCCCAAGGCTCTCCACGACGACCGGTCCTACGCCTCCCGCATCCAGCGTTTTCCCGCGATCTTCACCAAGTCGTCGGTCCACCTTGTCGGGGGCCTACCCACGCTGCGTCTTCCGGTGCGTGGTTGCCATTCGAGAACACGTCGGCCCCATCGGGAATCGGTCCTACAGTCAATGTGCTTAAAAAAAGAATATTATCTTCATAAGCATTACATTTTAGTTATCAAGGAGAAGTAAACAATATAATTGAACAAACAGGGGTCTGGTATAAAAACACACACAACGTATATATTACGCATAGGCTAAATGTTTCATATCCTAAATAAACACATATAAAAAAAATAACCATAAAAAATCGACCCTTTTTACTTTGAATCACGCTTCATACTCCGTATCAAAATAACAATAGAATAACATTCCTTTAACACACCTATAATCGAATTTTGCGAAGTTATGGACGGTCAAATGTCAGAATTCAGAATTCCGTCTACCCGCATCGGTTAACCACAACTGTACTGCAGGCGACATGCCGCTCTCAGCTTTACAATTCGACCAGTAACAATGTTATTGGTAGGCTGTACGTTGATACATTGTATAGATTTGCCTGTGATCCGTAGTTCTAAAGGTACCTGAGTAATCAATATAATTCGCGAGATATTTGAATTATGTTAGAGAGACTTTCTAATTTTCCACATGACCCTAAAAAAAAAAACATGTCACGTCTATTTTTTTTATTTTTGGTCTCATTTTAATTTCATCACGGTATTTAGTCTGCGGTATTAAGTCGTGATGGCCTAGTGGTTAAAACACCAGCCTCTCAAGTATGAGTGAAATTGTTGCAGTGTGGTTACCGAGCGCACAACACAGCTGACGGCAGATCATAGTGCTAGGAGACCCCCGCGCCGCGTCGCTTCAGGCACGGGTAGGCGAGCGGTGCATTGACCATATTTTTGTTGGGACAACCAAGATAAGAAGCTTAGATTTTTTTCTTAAAAATACTAGACACGTGTTTCGGGTGTCGCATAAACAAAATCATTGTATATTGTATAAAACGTTGTATCATCATTATCAACCTTTTTACCGTCCCACTGCTGGGCACAGGTCTCCTCTCATACAGAGAAGGATTGCGCGTAATCACCACGCTTGCTCAATGCGGGTTTGGAAAAGGGTTGGCGATTTCAGACTTAAAGTCCAGGTTTCCTCAAGATGTTTTCCTTCACCTTCAATCATTGGTGTTCAAGATATACTTAGAAAGTACCTACATATAACTTTAGAAAAGTTACATTGGTACTTGCCTGACCTGAAATCGAACCCGCACACTCATACTTGAGAGGCTGGTGTTTTAATCACTAGGCCACCACGACTTAAACGTTGTATATGATGAATAAAGACCTAGATATAAAAAAGTGATAATCTAATAAGAATAGGACTAATGTTTAAATTCTACCAACTGAAATAATTATCTGGACATAAAAGAAGTCAAAATGACTACACCACGTTCCTTAAGCCTTAACTTCATAGAAAGCGGTTCCGTCATATTAGAACGGCCGTCACGGAAATCCTAAATTTTCATCAGTATTGGACACTGAAAACCAAAGCCCAGTGGCGTTAGAGTGATAGCTGTATATGACACCATAACTCAATTATTCTTTTACAATCGTAATTACACATAGAATTCGACGTGATACTTCATCTTTGGTATCAAAATCCCCACTCATCAGCTCTCGAGTTTACACTTCCATCGCTATCATTCCAAGAGCGGCGACAGGAGGCTCTGTTATTCAAATCCGTGTTTATTTAGTCATTTCTCTAGTAAATTATCAACATAATGACCGGCCTATCTCGATTATTAGTGTCGTATGGACCCCTAACTCTAGTGCAATAGAAACAGTGATATTCTGTCTCTGGAAGAGACTTAAAATCAATTATTTCTGGAAAAAAGAATCAAGTGCCTGATGTTTATCTATTTATCTACGTGATGTGTGATAAGCAGAAATTAATAGCAGAGATTTTAGAATTTTAATTCAATTAATACATTACGCACAAATACTATTGTAATTTTTTTTAATATAAAAGCTTTTCTCTCTCTAGGAACTTCTCCTATTCCGTGGGTGCGTTTACAAACCTATAATCTCACATACACAAACAGCCAAACCCAGAACAACTGCAAATGCATTGCAGCAGTCAGTCGCTTAACCCTGCATCAACCGTGCTGTTAAAATATCTTGTAGTAATAATATCATTCTAATAAGTAAACCCTAAAAGAAATAAGTTTCTAGGTACGTATTGACTATTGATATTAATAGTCGATGCTAGTCACTTACAACGAAGTCGAAATAACATTTAAGTTGCTGTCAACGGCAAAAAATATCCGCTTTGAAAACAATTGAACAATTAAAACTCACATTTATTTTAATCCAATTATATACGGGGTAGAGACAGGCAGCTATCAAGGACATCGGCTACCTAGCAGCTTCCCGATAAGGGCATGCGATGTTACCGGTTCTTAAAAGATTAATCTATACATTTTTTCTTAGCATGATATGTCAATCAATATCAATTTACCATTAATACATGTGTAAGAAACGTAAAGTTTTTGTCCCCTTGTCTGTAGATGCATTATGTGTAAATTTATTAACTACACGATTATCTTTTTACACAAAAGGCAAAGTTTATCGCCCGTTCATCATTTCTCGTTGGAAATAATATCAACATAAAATTTTATATGGCTCTGGTCGATTGTCTACTGTAGCTACAACCAAAAACTGGTCTAAGAGCAGCTTAGCTTCAAAATTAATTCATATGAGTTTTACTATCGCGTTTATTTGTTGGCAGACGCCTTTTCCAAGTGTTCTAATGGCCGTTTCACAATAAAGCGCAACATGGTGTCCAACCATTACCATCATCATTTGCTTTACAATGAAAAGGGCTTGTCCTGATCCGATTCAAAGGAAACCATTTCTGCCTAATAACATTAAACATAAAGAAACAGCAGGGTGTATCAGTGTCACCCTTTTATATCCGTTTATGAGTTATTTTAAATAAATCTATTGGCTATTACAACTAGGGTAGTTTATGAAAAGCATTAGATGATGTCAGATGCATGGCCAGATTGTGTCGAGATGGGATTCTGTTTTGTTTTAATAAGAGGAATTTGTTATGTTTACTTGTATGTTATTAATAAAATAAATTTAGTCTAGTAACATTGTGGTCATTTTTAGTCACAATACGATCAGAAAATTACAAAAGCTAGGATCTTTATGTTTTCTTATGTGTTCATATTGTAATGAAATCTTTCACAAATGAATCAAGAATTTGGAAAGGAAAACATGATGAACAATGAACCACCTCATAAACTGTTTCTATTTACTTTAAGAGCAGCACAGTTTTAACAACTCAACTAAAGTTGTATAAGATAATCGTACTAACGAAGCCCAAGGCACTACATAACTACTCAACAACCCTTAAACGCGCGGCCCATAAATCCATGATCGACTTCTTAGAATAATAACACAGAGATAAACAGTTAGTCTACCGGTAATAACAAATACTGCGTCGTTTGCGGGAAGACTTGGGGCGGCATACAATTACTGTTATTATTGACCGACGGGAGTAAAGTATTCCGACAATAACGGATATTGGCGCAGATTCTCGTTTTCACGAACTAAACTAATTTTAAGTTAAGTGCATCTTTTTCTTTCTATTTCATTTAGAAAAGGATAGAAGATACCATTTTAGTTTAATACTGTCAAATTAAGATACTCCATAGACAGTTTAGACGCGATTATGAACATGGTGACTAAAAATACGCAAGTTTACGTCAGGAGTGCACTATACGGTAATTATCCGTTATTTTTATTTTATCACTAGCTTTTTTGACGAAATGTACAAACGATTTGCTAACATCATCATCAACCTTTTTATCGTCCCACTGCTAGGCACAGGTGTCCTCTCATACAGAGAAGGATTGAGCGTAATGAAATGAAATGAAATGAAATCGTTTATTAAGCAAGGAGGATCACCGATCACTTTCACACGTCAAGTTTTTTTTTTTTTTAAACGAGATGAAGCCGGCATTTCCTAACTGACTACCTCTAAGAAGAAATAGCCGAAACAAACTCAGGGATCATCGTCTTTTTTCAAGTCCAGACATTAAAAATGAAAATGTTTACAATAATTTACGTTAACTTAACAGAGCGAGCAGCTCAGTCCCAAGCTTCATCACGCGTGTAATATGTAGGTTGGTGATTTAAGACTTAAAGTCCAGGTTTCCTCAAGATGTTTTCCTTCATCTTCAGATCAGTCATTGGTGTCCAAGATATACTTAAAAAGTACATATAATTTTAAAAAGTTACATTGGTACTTGCCTGACCGGGAGTCGAACCCGCTTATTCATACTTGAGAGGCTGGTCCAGTGTTTTAACCAAAACTAGCGGAATTCAAATTTTCTTAGGTTTTTCAATTTACATTTCAGTGTCAGATTGCATGTTGAACAGAATAAGATTCGCGATCGTAACAAATGTGTATTTACAGAATTATAATCAATAGAACTATTTGCAGAAAAATTACCACACATTTGTCAAAAGTATATATAAACGAATATGAATAAATGGAAAAATAACTTTAGTTTCTTCACAATAAAGTTCAGTTTACTCTAGAAACTTAAAACATTTTTATAACTTTATCAATAGTACTAGTCATTATGAAATGAACTCTTAATTCACATTCAAATAAAGGTGATATTTGTGTCACTTAAAATATGTTTGGGGTATGCAGCAACAGGCCTCTTTCACTCGGTGGTACATAGTACGTACTCAGTATTTCGATGATAACTAGCGCCGGGGTTCTGTCTTGTTCAAGCACCCAAATTGCGTAACACACTATTAGGTGTTATCAAGTGGAAGCATTTTGAAGCCATTGCTCCATATGTTCGAAAAATGAACCTGTTCAACAACTTAAATAACGCAATGAATGTTGTTGAAATGTCAAAATAAAAACGGTAGGGTGGTATAAGATTGCGCAGGCGATAAAATTGCGCATACTTCATAGCAGGACAACGACATGAGCTTCATGTCCAACATCAGTTGTGTTTTGTTGCTGGCAGCAAGTGATATGTGATCCCAAAAAAAATAATCGGATATGAGTGAAAAACAAAAGAGATACGTACGTAAAAAGTTTTTATTCAATTTTGATCAAAATTTTTGATGAAATGAATGCATTGCTGTAAGTACTAAAATTCTATGTAATTTTAGTAATTTACTGTTATTTTTTTACAGCTGTATCGCTCATGTTTTGACGTAGTACGAAATAGTTTGGGCATTTTTGTAAAAATGGGAGTAATATCGATGTTTAGAATGGTATTACAATATGTAAAATTTCGCAGCTTGGGTGCGTGTAAGACTGCGCGCGCAAGTTTACACGCCCAATTTATATGAAGATATAAGAATAAAAAGGCATAAATCATATTTGATTTATGCCTTTTTATTTATTATTATTTATGCCTTTTTTATTTATTTATTGTTATTTATGTCTTTTTTATTTCGATCAATTAATTGATTACTCATTTGTTTTTTTTGTCTTATTCATAATTCTATTTTAATTTTCAGAATGTCGAGAAGGGAAAGCAAAACAGCTTGCCGTGCTTGTTCTGATGACACTATGAAGGAGGCGATTTGATAATGGCGAAAGCAAATGAGGCTGCGTCTTTAGGGATGGCGGAATCTACGATTCCATTAACAACAACCACATTGAGCATAAATTAGGCCGATATGATAAAACATTTTCGAAAGCGGCAGAAGCAGAGGTTTAGCGCCAAAAATATTGCCACCAGAGCCCGGGCCTTTTAACTATCAACCAGTCAATAGAAGCAAGGTCTAGTCTTCAATTAAGTTCAGCACCGTTGGCTGATCAGATCAGCCAAAATCCGTTCCCAAAATCTACGCAAGAGAGGAGTTTTAGTTGGAAACACAAAAATCAGAAGTGATTAGCAGTTTACCATATAAAAGACAACCAAAGGAAGAAAATGAGCAGAAAAATAAGACTAAATCTGAACCAAGGCTGAAAAGGTGAAGAAAGTGACTAAACCAAAGGCTAATATCAATAGGAATATTTGGAGATATGGTAGGTGTAACGAAGGGTATAAGGAGGCAATTGTAGAAGACTGGATTGCGTTCCATACATATAAGGAGTAGTGCGATGAAAAGTGTACAGATTACAATGGATCCGGCGCTTTTATTTGTGATGTGTGCTTATAATATATTTGCGCAATCTTATCGACCTCAACGCGCAAGTTCACACGATAGGGTGTGCAAAATTGCAATTCCCAATTCTTAATTTTTGATTATTTATTTAGAAGATTATAAGTTTTATGTTACTATTCTCATAATAATTTGTATCTATATTAACAAGGTTAAATAAATAATTGATTGATCTCAGATAGTATATTTATAAGATTTTTTATTTTATGACCTATTGATTGAAAACTGCGCAATCTTACAACACCCTACCCAACCCAGCTAGTGATAGTGTGTTACAATTACGCAGCAGATCGCAGCATAACGCAGTGCGATAGTTTTGCGTGTATGCGACGTATGCTTCTCTGAAACAATTCATATTATTACTATTCCCTTTTGGGTTAAATAAAAAATTGACGTATTTTCTTTCTTTCTAATGTAAAATTTTAATTTCATGGGCTACCCTGGCCTTTTCCCCTTTCATATTGTCAAATGATTTTGATTCTTTTCATCTCAGCATCAGCACTCGCTTTAAGTCACCGTCACCCCGTTTTTTCATAATTTCGTTGGGGATGACAGTTGTGTCACCCTAAATCATGCCGGTCAGGGAAACTTAATGTCCAGACAAATTAGGGAAGAGAAAACTAGATAATGATGACGGTGAGTTGGGATACTTAAATATCAATCTGCCTGGCCTTTTTCTATATTAGGGTCAGCTTCCAGTAAAATTCTAATCATAACAAATGTGTCACCGCATTACGTCGGGTAAGTAACTTTTCACAGCCTCCGTGGCGTAGCGGTAGCGAACGCGGCCTCTGCGCAAGGAGGCGCGGTTTCGATCCCCGCGCAGTGCAAATATTTGTATGCATGAATATGAAATTTGCACTTGTCTGATCTTGCCTCGTAAAGCACGTTCAGCCGTTGGTCCCGGTTGCCATACGAACATCTAACGGCAGTCGTTATGGGTTGTTGGAGCCCCCAAAATTCCAACAATAAGTCTATGCAATGCTTCGACATCGCCTTCAGGTTGTGGAGGTCAGACGGCAGTCGCTTCATGGAAAATATTCAAGTTTAGCCAAAATTAGCAGTTACACTGGTAAAGCTTACTCCAGACTCCAAAGTTGAAGAAAGCTTCGAATGCAACTAGGATTAACGCTGAGATAATGATGAAGGTCAGCTTCCAGTCCAACCGGATGCAGTTGAATACCAGTATTTTATATGGAACGACTTCCTATCCAACCTTCAGAATCCAATTACTAGTTATAAGTGGTAGATTATTCTATAGATCCTCGTGGTCTCAAGCGTGACCACTGAGCGTGGGGCCCAGGCTCAATTACCGGGTACCACAAAATGTTATTGAGTTTTTCCATTAGGAATTTCTTAGTAACAGCAAGGAGTTTGGAAGTTACCGGTGTGATAGCCCCTCGGAAAGTACGTTAGTGTCATTCCATCGGTCTATGAGAGTAAGGCTATACTTATTTGTATAATATATATTTCCCGCGCCAAACGTTTCCCGTCAGATCACAACTAAATTATTTTCAAGGCTAGTGTGAAAAGGCTCTTAATAAACTAATGCGCTTTATCTTCAATGATTGTATCACTGCTTATCATCAGGTGAGGTCAAGCATTAGTTTATAACGTTAAAAAAAAATATCGTGAGACTGACCGACAGAATCGAAGTCATTAAATTAAGAATCATTAAAGAACATGGAATACACAGAAAATTAAAAACAAAAAAGGGTCACGATGTCAGGTCGGTCATGCTCATTCGAATTCAATGCTTTTCCTCATCAAACAAGAGTGCTCAATGTCGCTGAAGAAGTTTTCACTTCAAAAAATTGGCCAGCATGGTCAAAATACAGTTTGGAAGACTTCGGGGTTGGTTTTCGGGCCGCAGTTATGTTACTCATGTGACAATGCCCCGCCAACTACACGGAGATGGCGACGCAGTGACGCGACTCGACATAGCAGTTGACATGACAGTTGTCATCAATTGTCAATAAAAAAACATGTCTAAAATTTTGGTGCAAAATTAAAAATCTGTGTAGACATTCGTCTTTATAAAATGTAGATATAGTAACAAAAAAATTGAAAAACTATGGCATGCGAGTTATGTGAGCACTGTCAAAGTCCTATCTACAAAGATGATAAGATCACAATACGAGAGGGCTTCAGTTACCACAAGAAATGCCACAAGTGCTATGTCTGCAGCGAAACCAACCTCCTGAACGCAGAAGTTTTCAAAGGGGTGATATTTTGCTGTAGCTGCGCTCAGAGGATATTTCAAGGATGCTCCACAGCTCGCAGGACCAAAACTATGACCAACGGCAGGGGACGGAGGATCAGGTCCAAGTCGCGCAGGCGCGACAGAGAAAGAACAAAAGGCCATCACGAGATGATTGAAAATAGCAGAGACGGAGTCATAGAACTGGCAAGGCTAGTGGGATCCAACACAGACTCTGATGAGCTACTGGAGAAGAAGCAGAAGAAATCCAGTTACAGCACTACCATACTGCGTAAGCGTCATCCATCGTAAATCCTTCGATGTCCACTGTACGTATGATGGATGGAAAGAAGCACATGAATTGTCTTTGCCCCATTGGTGTAATTGCTGCATGGCGTTCCAGTGTGAGGAAAAATAAATAAATAAATAAATAGCACAAGAACAATGTAACACAAGTAATTACGCATGCTGTTAACTAAAAGACCATTGTTCAAATTGTATCGACCCGCATCGCTGTCGGCTTACCTCTGTCACCTGTATGCCCTCAGCCTTACATTTTACAAAAGAATGGAATATTATTAACAAAAATGTCAAGTCTTAAGTTTCTTCAACAAAATAATATTATTTTATATTATTATCTCATAAGATAAAATTGTTTTTCCTAAAGAAACGAGTAAGTTTATATTTGTGTTTTACAATACTTATCTAAAATTTTATGGGAAAATGAACTTTGTAAACGTCTCTAAGTTAAATCACAGATTACTGTTTTATGTTTAAAGTAATGAGTGGAGCTTATAGTTTTATGTGAATCATAATAAGTAATTGGTTTTGAGAAAATTATTATGTAGAAAATATTCTCAGCATTAAATCATATTTATAGCGTTAGTCATGCTTTTCTCAAAACATTATTCATCAGAAAAGCATTGTTCCGATTTCGCCATTTTTATGACGAAACTGTAGAAGTATGACGTATGAATTCTATTAATTAATTTACGCAGAATTTGAATCCTGATAAATGAATAAAATTTACTTGTAGCTACACCAATTTACGTCCGCAATTTCTACCTTGCTCCCTTAACCCAAATAAATAAACCATAAAAGTAAAATCTTATAAAATATAACATTAATTATAACGACACAGCTACTGTTTTAACAACATGCTGTGCAACCCGTTTTGGCTTGCAGTTATCAATCATAACAGTAAAAAACTGAAGTTTACTCACCAGACGAGTATCGCAATGTGCGGTTTATGCACGCTATAACTATACAAGATAATAAAATTGGAACTGTGGTTACTTAATGCATATGAAAGTACAAGTTAACAAAACAGAAAACAATGAAGAAATATGATATAAAGATTAAAATAAAAAAGTATGTCGATGTGTCTTTTTGTTTTAGTTAATCTCGAAACGGCTGGACCGATTTTTTCACTATTACGAAACTATACTTCGATTCAATCGAGGGTATACTTAGTCCATAATAGGATCACAAAGAAAACTACAACGTATGTTTCGCCTGAACTCATCTTGGGTTAAATCGAGCTTTTTAGGTCTGTATGTAATGATGCAGAGCCTCTTTGTTCAAGATATTATAATAATGTACATATTTCATGCAATCTATTTACTTTTTGTCTATCCGCAACCATGAAGTATTCAGTTTCGCGTTATAATGAGCAAAAACTCGGTCATGCACGAGCGGAAACTTTATTTATGGTTTACGAGTGCAGAAGGAACCGTGAGATTTGTGATAGGTCTAGACAATGGCTAATTTTATTGGTTTATAAAATTTCAAGTAGCTATCCGCCATAGAAATGTGGAGATAAGATGTCAAGTTTGTCGTTATTACATCAGACATACATATGTTCATTCATTCAAGGCACGCAAAATATACCAAAACCAGCCTTTGCAAGACAGGAGGCCTGTAGCCCAGCAGTGGGAACATTACAGACTGGTTATTTTATGTACAACACCCAAAATCACAGTACAATAATAACAAATTACACTATCGATAAATGAACCAGGTCGCTCAGAAAGTATTGCGACAGAAAAAATATATACTAAAAATATATCCACCTATAGAAGATTTTTTTTTGTACTATCACAAAACTTTGTTAGTGTCCTACGTATATGTTAGAAGGTGTTTAAAAAAACATACACCAATAAATAAAATGCCACTAAATCAAAGAACGAAAAAGTGCGACGTGTAGCGCTAAATGAGAAATTCTTTCAGCATATGCTATATGCACGAACAACTAAAATTTCCAAAAAATAAGCCGATATTATGTTAGACTGAATAAATACACACTTTTAGCTACGTACCTAATTTATTAGCATAAACAACAAGAAAATTACAAAGTAAATGAAAGATGATCTGTTGGAAATGTTGAAAAGCTTTACTCGAAGACATGATAATATGTTTTAATATCCTAAATGAAAATATATGTTGGATATTGCGTAAACATCAGAAGAATTCGTAACTTTGCCTATTTTTTTTCACAGTATTTTTAATTATCAGCTTAGCTTTCTTGAAAGGCTAATCTAGTGGTGGCTAATCTAACGTCTCCAAATTCCTAATCAAAATAGAAATATTTTAACTACCTAGCTTAGCTATCTTAAATTATTATTATATTCCACAATTTCAAACAGAAGACCCCTACTTGATATTCTGAAATTCAAATGACTTCGGGACCAACTTCAGAACACAATCGCGTTTTTGTACAACAAAACTTTGTATACAAAGGGCCTTTTTTAATTTATTCTTATAATATCTTTAAAATAGAGCTATATAAGATAGCTGAAGGCCATAATATTATTATCAGTATAAACGTTCTGCCATATCCGAAAATTACAATTTATTAGAGAAAATGTTTAAGATAACACAATGGCGGTGACTTGTAAGTTTTAACATAAAAATTTTATTCTGAGAATCGAATCGTGATAATTCTTCAAAGGCCCGATAATAGGATAAATTGTTACCATCTCTACGTATCTGGAACGATGCTGAGACGTTTAACAATTATGCAAAGCCTGAGGCTTCTTCGAAGGTACTTGATCAAGAACCACTTATTAAGATATCGCGGTCACATCGACCATTACGCAATCGAGGAGGTTGGCAAGGCAATTTCTTTACCCAGTAATATCAGCCCGCGGAATTACCATGACAGTCATCAATAAAATTTTACCGTACCTTCAACTTTTGCGAACAACGAGATCATCGACTTTCTTAGTCAGATTTGGAAGCAGATAATTTATTCCATGCCGTTTTTTAACCAAAATGGCCGACGCTTTGATTTTAATATTACAATTATTCTACAATCAAACTAATCTGCTATACCAAGTTTGTAAGTAAAGGGCCAAAACATTAATCACACCAAAATTAAACATTAGTCAGGTAACTATTTCATAGTTGACATGTTGCGTGGCCGCTCCTGTCGGTCGGGGCGGTCAATTTACATCAAATTACATCGAATGTCATTAACGAAACTCGACAAACTTCTGTTTACCTGGCCGCGACTACCGCAAAGACCTTTGTTTCGTGGAGATAATGATTAAAATGCCATAAAAATTCTCGGTGGCGCACCAAATGAGATTTGAAAGCGGTGTAAAACTAAAAACTGCAACAAAAAGTTGGTCCCACGAAAACGGACGTCGCAGATGACACTGAGGTGACTTTAATGACAATTTAATAGCATCGCCTTCTGTTGCCGGAGAGAACGTGTAATCAGTGCCACCGATAAGACCCCATTATGGCAGGATGTTTTTTGTCACGGCATAAATTGACCATTTCTAAGAACATGATCCAGTTCAGGTGTACCTAATGATGCGGATTGATATTAAAAACGTAGTGTTGGTTATTTGACTCTACATAATTGTAGCGCTATTATTATGACCCTTTCGTTGAATACATTACAATAATAACTTCCTTTATAAAGACCCTTTCAAGAATTGACGCTGAGCTCATTTGGCATAGAATTACTTAAAATTACTATTGCAAGACAATGAATAACAGAAATCTGGTCTCTCTTATAAACTCCCTGTTGATCCAAATTCACAACCCTTCTCATATTTCTACACTGAAAACTTCGTTTGAGCCGTTTCTAGTGAAAATTTAGTTAATGAACAATATTTTTTAATTCATTTCATATCCATTCACGTCAACTTTGTGTCTAAAATTCTTGTCATGTTCTCCGGTAATATTTTTTAACAGGGCCTTTGGGTTAAAAGTTCAAAGCTGACTTTTCGCGTCGTCTAAGCTTATTTAAGAATTTTGACACGTTAGGTACATTTGAACGCTTTGATATAGGTGTCACGTCCTGGGTTATCTTAAACACTCTGACAGCGGCACCCTCTAAAATGATAGCTAGGTAGATACTGGCATTTTATATTCCCTCCGAGTTCCTATTACCATGCACGGGATGTCTCTTTAGTATGCGGGCTTCGCTGCGACACTTATTAGTCTCAAAAATTCCGAGGTTTCTTACAAACTTTTCGATGTAAAACGCGGTACTTCGACCGCATTTAAAACTTAGATACCTAATGTTTAATACATAGACGATATTGCTTTTGATAAAGCGGTTTACAAATCTAAAATTTAAAGCACGATCGAATACTAATGCAGCCATGTTTTGTTTGTGTCGCGGTCATAAATATTAACTTTGTACACGGAGAGGTGAAAATTTCCAAGATGCACTTTTTTAAAAATCCCAAATTTTAAAACAAGCGGACTCATGAGAGCTTTGTAGAATATGAACGAAGCAAATTTATATTTTTACGTAAGTTTGTAAGAACAAATGAAATGCCTTCCTTTGATACAGCGTGAACTAGAACATTATAGAAAAAAACTTGATTTGTGGCTTCGTCTATTTGGAATTTCTCCAACGAAAAGGCAACGTAAGCACATAACTGATCAAAACGTATTTTTTATTCCGGAGAGTCATTGTTCTACAGTGATCTTACAAGATTGGGACGTGTCTACAACATCGAGTGCCATCACTCGATGTTGTAGACACGTCAAACAAGAAATATTAATTCATTCATGTCACTTTGACGTTATAGTACGGAAATGGTTAAACCTACCCATTGTTTCGATTTAAACATAATGTTGCATGTTAGAGTGATGTTCTATAAAATATTCATACTCAACTTGTTGAAAAGTTCTCATTTTTTGAGCAGCAGAATATCAGTTAGTATTTTTTTTTTTAAAAAAAAAGGTAGATACTGGTCTCCCAAAGTGATAATGCGCATAGAAATCTTCGTCACTGTTCGGCAACGGTCGTATTCCCCGAGCGTTCGGAAGAAGATATGTATGATATGGAAGATATGTAATAGTAGTTTATGAAATTGTTACATAATGAGGGATATTATGCACGAGTGTGAGTTTAAAAAACGAGCGAAGCGAGTTTTTTAATAATATCACACGAGTGTGTAATACCTAATTATGTACAGTTTCATACACTACTTTATCTAATCTCATACATTGTATTGAATATATAAAATAAAAGATAGAGATCGATACAGTTTATTTATTGGTTTGTACCCAGCATCACCGCGCACGCACCAAAGCGCGCTCAGCCACAGACAAAAAATTAAATAGTGCTGTCTATGGTTTGTAATCTGTACGGTAGTGAAAAAAAAATGTATTATAACATTATTTTGTTAGAGAAATAATGTTATAATTTAATTTTTTAATTTCCTTTCGATATACTATTGGTAAAGTACGTCAATATAAACTCCTTTTTAGTTTTATATTTTTAATTTTTTGATATGAGAGTAGGTAAAATATATTACAGGTCTCCCAAAGAGATAATGCGCATAGAAATCTTCGTCACTGTTCGGCAACTAACTACTTTTTATGCACTTAACCACTCTATATACATATCTTCTTCCGAACGCTCGGGGAATACGACCGTTGCCGAACAGTGACGAAGATTTCTATGCGCATTATCGCTTTGGGAGACCTGTAATATATTTTACCTATCTTGTTTCAGTCTTATTAAAACAAATAAATAATTAAGAATATTTTTATAGAAACAGTTATGAATAAAGAGAAAATTCAGAACAGATATTTATTATGTCAAAATTTGAAGACACACATCTAAATATAACTATATAACTGTATTAAGACTGTGAAATACTTGCAACAGCACTATTTAACATAAAGTTGCGAATACGACTCACAAAGTTGCTAATTTCACCTCGTTTTAAAATGTCGAACGTGCTATTTCCGCGGCAATTGTTTCTCTCGCAGCAGTTTCTCTAGACTACCACCACACGTCTGTTCCCTTTATAATAATTTAGCCGATAATGCGAAAAATACGTGCCTTTAGCCCTCTCTGCAATACGTGAGTGGGACCTTATTGCCGCTTATTGCTCTCGAATGAAGCGAAATTATAATCTTAATGTGGTAACGTTCCGCCTTGATTGGACCAACTTTTACCTACGCGCTTCTATTGTGTGGAATAAGCTCCACAATAAACAATTGCCACCCTAATTAGATACATTTCATGTCACTTCTGGTGGTTATTAGAGGATTGTGGTGTCCCTTTCATTCGCCATTCAGAAGTTTTATGTTTATTACACCTATTACGCTATTATAGGTCACTTATTTTTTGATTTTTGTAATTACCAAAGCGTCTGAATTACTAATACTATATACAGGTTTAGTATTACTTTGGAATTCTAGTGGAAAATAAAACAAACAGGCAAAACACAAACTGGAATTAATTGCTTAAAACATGTTAACGAAAATAGTTGAAAATAGGGGCTTTATAGTGAACAGACACAGTACATTGCTAATGACAAACTGCTTGCTTCGAGTTCTATGAACGCGATCCGCCATCGCTTTCAATCGACGGGAAACATATATTTTTGTATTTCCTATCACCAAATACCCGTATAATCTCACCTGACATTACTACTACGGAAGTCTATAAAATAATACAATTTAGGAACATAATCAAAACGAAGCTTAGACTAAAATAATGTGGGCGTACAAAAAAGGTACAATTTTCCGCTTCTGTGCGGCGATATTGACGTTCGTAAATTGTATAAAGTTACGTCATATTTCGTGAAGCTGGCTGGATTGACTCGTCTATCTTGTTGGCGTTGATCTTATGATAAATCCGTGATAAATGATGAACACGGTATGCAACTGCACTGGTTTGTTAGGACCTATCTGGACGTCAATCTGGCTATGTTATTTAGGCATCAATGTATGATGCAACAATAAGCACGAGGTCAGTCACATATTAATCTAGAAACAATGTGTGAGCTTTTTATAATTACTGTGTTCTAGAATTTGAAAAGATTTTGAATTTAAATATCCATTTATTCAAATACTCCATTTATAAAAAGCTAACTGGCCACTATCACAGCTTGACTGAAAATTAAGAAAACACATAAAACTGGATGATCTTTTCAAAATTCATATTTTAAATCTAATGTGCATGTGTCATTTTAAGAACTTTATTAAGTGAGATTAAATCATGTGATATTACATTAAATTATACTATCTTAACACCAAGACCGATTCATCAATCATTCTTGAGCGTTAAAACTGATTTATGAATTTGATAGCTTAAAAATGAGCTTTTCGTTTTATAAATCTGAGATTACTCATACTTATGACCTCTAAGAGTCCGTTGTTGTAAAGTGTAATTATTTTTATTAAGACCACGAGATTTCGTTGAAATTGCGTTAACGATAGATTGATAAAATCGGTTATTCCAAATTCTTAACTAGACATTGGCTCCGATTTCCTTGCTATGTGGACTTAATAAAATTTAAGCTCAATACATCTCTTTCTTTCTATTTTATAAAAAAGACAGAAGATTAATTTTGGTTTAGCCCTAACAAATAAGTCAGATCCTGACGTAGATTCACGTATTCTTAGTCGCCATATTTTCAATAGCGTCTAAAATGTCTACGGAGTATCTTAATTCGACAGGATCTAAACTAATATTTTAGAAATCTATTAGAAAAAAATGGAAAAAAAAAATACAGACTATACTTAAGTTTAATTTAGATTCACATATCATGTAATTTAGTATCAAACTAACATTGTATTGCTGTGGGCAAGTTTAACAAATGTTTGATATTAGTGGCAAATAAATGTATTGAATTTATAAAGTCTTGTAACTTTTCTGATTTGGTCACTATAAATAAACATTATTGTTACAGTATACAGGGTTGTAGTCGTGGTGGCCTAGTGGTTAAAACACCAGCCTCTCAAGTATGAGTGCGCGGGTTCGATTCAAGGTCAGGCAGATACCAATGCACCTTTTTTAAAGTTATATGTACTTCCTAAGTATACCTTGGACACCAATGACTGAAGATGAAGGAAAACATCTTGAGGAAACCTGGACTTTAAGTCTGAAATCGCCAACCCGCATTGAGCAAGCGTGGTGATTACGCTCAATCCTTCTCTGTATGAGAGGCGACCTGTGCCCAGCAGTGGGATGATTAAGGGGTTGATGATGATGATGATGATGATACAGGGTTGACGCGTAAAATTATCAACTTGAATACAACATAAATATATTATTCTAAACCCCCTAGCTCAGAAAAATCGGAACGGTTATTAAAAAAAAATCGTAAAATAGAAAAGCCATAGCAAGATAGCTATTTTTTATAACTATTTTGTTTTAATAATTTGTCGTAATAGTAACAGGGACATTCATTATGAGAACTGAAACTCATGATTTCAGAATAGAATTAATGCCCCTGCCACTGACGAAATATGTGTTTCGTCAGTGTATACTTAACTTAAAGATTCACAATCGAATTCAATCCTCGTCCTGTAGGCCTAGTATGAGTTTTCAATACGAAACTCGTTCGTCGATATCGAGCGCGTTTGACTCAGCGATTGGCCCGCTTCAAGGTCGTAAGAACTCTCAACCAATGAGAGCGCCAAACGCGCTCGATATGTACGATCGTGTTTCGTATTGAAAACTCATTCTAGGCCTACTGAGCAACGTATAAAGCAGTTAAGTAATCTAATCTTCCACTAGAAGCACTACCAAGGAATAAAATTGTATCAGTGTTCTTAGATTGGAGTTTATAGTCCCTGAAGCTATAGTGAACTGACTTTTACAAGTAATATGGTACTCTACAGACCTTAATTTGCCTATCGAATAAAAACAAAGGATAGGGAATAATTTGAGTAAATAACAGTACCTATATTTTATGTCAAACAATTTATCGTCCAAGAACAAGATTTAGGACATTTTTGGACTTCGTCATCGGACGGTAAGTACGGACTACTCAATTCAACCAAGTGTTATGGGAAAAAAATCGAATAATTTAGTGTAAGTTTATAATAACAATTTATTTGAAAGAATTGTTAAATTAATCTGAGTTTTCATAGTAATATAAGTAAATAAGAATTGCATAGAACAATGTACAGGCGGGCGTCGTGATCAAATTCTATTTCTTACGAGTAAAAATCGTGACCATACGTGCGTATTATGAATCATGCATTACTATCCGATTCTGAGGACTTATAATTGAATTTACTGATCCTAACGACACGTGCACGACAATGAAAGATAGTCCTGACTATTGTTATCCACGGCACATATACATTAAAAGTTGACTGTCATGACGATGCCAAATCACATTCATCCGTCTTTTATCTTACAAGCCATCGGCTTATAAAATACAATGTGATATAGAAAAAAAAACATCCACGTTTTATAAACAATATATCACAGTAAAACAACGATTTATAAAAGTCTCGAATCAAAACAAAGATCCGGTCGTCGTCTTAAGCTCGTACGTGCCTACTTCTGTTTTTGTTAGAGGCTATTCTCGGACTCCATTTTTTTTGTGTCACAGTTCAAGATTAGGGTTAAAATCATTAGATTTAACTATTGCATATTTTAAGCTATTGCATAGCTTCTATCGCGGGCCTTGAGCGCGGGGACCGAATCCAGAAATTCCGTAACGAAAAAACCTCACGCTCCCCACTCCGACGGGCACGGAGGTGTGGCTTGAATGCCGTACATCGTCTAACGTCGTTTCAGTTCGGCAGTCTTCGGCACGGTATGTTTGTGTGCGTGCGACTACATCTTTTGAAAACAATTTATAGATTTTCAAAAAGAGCATGCATATTGCAGGGCGCGAACTCAGTTCTACACACTTGCCATGTTACTGATAGTCGCGATGTGCTAAACTTGCGATTAATTTTCTCTCTGAAATAGGTCTTCTATAGAGATATGTCATAGACGTCATCGACGTTGTCATGGCTACCTTAAAAACTTTTCATATAATTAATTATTAAGTACTTTTATTCAAATTAATTTAGTAGTGTTTTTATAAAATAGCTTTTTTTTAACGGAAAAGCTAAGATGAATGTCACGCTAATTTTTCATTGGACTTTTAAATTATTTATAGTGTTGTTTACTAAATAAAAACGCGTGATTTTATAGAGTAAAAAGTGCTCACGCGGCCGTTTTTTCAACTGTTATTGGCGATATCCGCCATTATTGTGAAATATTTTTTTAAAGAATTTCTATAATTTGTTACACGTGTTATTGGCAAAATTGTGGTATCTATCCACAGGGACTAGATCAAGAGTTGAAGTTGAAGTTTTTATTAAATAAAATATTACAGAAAGATGTCGGTGAACAATGTTAATACGAGTACATTTAAGTGTACGAGTTGTAATATTGTTATCTCCGAAACGAAACAACGAAAGTTTAATAAAAATATGCTCGTCGGTTTTTTCTGAGGAAGACATTGATGAGGCAAAATGTTATTGTTTGTTTCTACGAAGACAAGACAAAAACATGTATCGAGGCGTAAGAACAAAAAGCAGAAAGACCTAAAATATACGATTACGTGTTTAAAATCACGGATCCCGAACAATCCCAGTTTTTGTGGCATATGACCTTCACAAATTGCCACCAGTTTGCTTTGACTACGTAGAACGTACGTAAAGAAGTTGATGAAGGATTTATTAATTCTACGGTCAGATGTTAACGCAATCAGAAGTGATTATGTTACTAAAGATCAGCTCGAAAATATTAAATTGATAACAAATAATTCGACACCGACGCCGTTCATCATCAACCTTTTTATCGTCCCACTGCTGGGCACAGATCTCCTCTCATACAGAGAAGGATTGAGCGTAATCACCACGCTTGCTCAATGCGGGTTGGCGATTTCAGACTTATAAAGCCCAGGTTTCCTCAAGATGTTTTCCTTCGCCTTCAGTCATTGGTGTCCAAGATATACTTAGAAAGTACATATAACTTTAGAAAAGTTACATTGGTACTTGCCTGACCTGGAATCGAACCCGCGCACTCATACTTGAGAGGCTGGTGTTTTAACCACTATTTTTTTTTTTAATGGGACAAACCCGCCACACTTTTCCCAACCACTGCAACTCCTGAAAGCCAGAATCAACAGTGGCGACCGCCAGAAAAACGCCGAGCAATGAAGCTCGACGAGTCCCGGAGAAACGATTCAACTGTCTTGGGTCCCGCAACGAAATTAATCAGAAAAGAATAGCGGAGGAGTAAGAAAAAAGATATTTTTTCCACTTCCCTCCATAACAAGCAGGAGACAGAACAGAACTAGGCCAAACGGCACAAAGGGACATTATTGCAACTGGGAGAAGCCCAGATTGCCAAACACCACGGAATAAAATTTGATTAAGTTAATGGGTCCTAAGTAGGTATTAGCTGTTACAATTGATTCCAATAATAGGTATGGCAAAAGCGCCTGAACGCACGGAAATTGGTTCTAGTTTCTACAAGGTCCGTATAATAAACGACTCCGGATGTAACTTGTACACTATCCAACATAATATTGCGTTCATTCTGCCAAAGAACACACTCCCACAAGATGTGATGTGCGGACTGTTCAAATTCACAGTTCGATGTAGAACACTGACACAAAGGGGAAGGAACAAGTTTAAAAGAATACAGTTTACTTTTAAAGTTGCCATGACCTGTGAGAAATTGGGCAACGCAGTGGTCAACCACCAGCCATGTCTTAGCCAGCCGATCGCCAACGGATGGAAAGAACAGATGGAGGTGCCGGCCCTTGATGGAATTATCCCACCTACTTTGCCATTCGGATAAGAGGTCCTCCCAGACTTCAGTCTGAGGTTTAAATAATCTAGAGATTTTATTAAAGTCGCGTTGTGTAACAAAATTAGTGTCCATGGCCATCGCGGAGTAGTACATTGAAGCACGTCGCTGTACCTCAAGGTCGACTGGAAGTACACCTGCCAGTACCGGTAAGGCTTCAGTACTGACCGTTCTATACGCCTTGCATAAAAATATCAATGCCAAACGTTGGCTTTGAAGCAGTTTACGTCGTGCCGCTCCTATGCTGGCCCTATCGGCCCAAACAGGTGCACCGTAGCACATACATCCTAAGTAGGTAGCTCCATATATAGTTTTTAAAGTTAGGAATGATAGACCCCAAGTTGCTTTGGATATTCTAGTTAGGGCATAAAAGTTCTTTTTAGCTTTTTCACCAACTATTTTTATATGTTCGATAAATGAAAAATTCCTTTCTAAGATCATACCAAGGTAGCATACGGATTGCTGTTTTTTAATGGGAACGTTGTTAAATTTAATAGTAGGCAATGATTTAAGATTACCTTTTAGTAGAAGTTGATAGGTTTTATGTGGCGCAAATGCTAGACGGTTACGATCACCCCACTGAGATATTAGATTTAGGCAAGTATTGGCCAAGTTCTCAAGTCCAGCTCGGGTACTTGACTGAATGAGCAGTAGGCCATCGTCCACGTAACCAGTAAGTGAACAGCCACAAGGAAGCGGGATCGCGAGGAAGTCATCAAAACCCAAATTCCATAAATAAGGACCGACAACTGAACCCTGAGGACATCCCATGGTTAGTGTTTTAGTACTAGAAAAATGACCGAGCTTAAGTACCGCGGAACCGTTTATAAAGTAAGAGTAAACGAGATTATATATGTTTCTATAGCAACCGCGGGTTTTTAATTTTAACAACAGCATAGGCCACCAGGCGTTATCAAAAGCCCCAGAAATATCCAGGAAGATCCCAATTACGTACTTGTTTTCAGATTGGTTAACGGTTCTTCTGACAGAAAGCGCCGCGTCGACTGTAGATTTACCTATGGTGAAGCCATATTGATTATTATGGAATTTTGGACCGTTCGGTAGTAAACGTGGAACGATGAGGCGCTCAAGAAGTTTACCCAAAGATGGTAGAAGTGTGATAGGACGATATGACTTCGGATCATCCGGTGGTTTGTCACCACACTTTGGTATTATTCGTAAGAAACCGCGTCGCCATTTACGAGGAAAAACGCCTTCAGCAATGCATCGGTTATATACAGTTAAGATGGCATCACCCGCTGTTTTACACGCTTCTTTAATCATCCTATTAGATATTTTATCTTCACCTGATGATTTGTTGACCGGTAGTTTTCTAACAATATTTATAAATTCGTCATTAGATGGTACGTCTGACATTGGTGATTCAGGTGGCACAGGAGCCCACGCTCTAATCTGTTGGTGGTAGTCGCTATCGTTAGCCGGTGAATCATCAGGGATAAGTGTATTAATTAGCACTTCTGTTGTTTCCTCTATGCCTGTGGTATGCTTATCATTGACTTTAATTGACGTTAACCACTAGGCCACCACGACAAAACAGTGGGGTATATTGAAAAAGAACCTCGGAGTCTTTGAGTATATTTCGTGGTGCTCCCTGTGCGCCGTTTCCGAGTCAACGAAATACCAGTTGGTGGAGTCATAAGGATACTATAGCTGTCTTGCCTGCCCCTCAGTGCCCGGCCGGTCTTGCGATTGCACCGAAACAGCACACAATGACAGAGATTATAAGTAATAGCATAGACAGACCTTACGGAGGAATTGCCCTATTGTAGAGGAAGTCCGCTTTCTCAAAGGTATCAGTGTTGTTGTGTAATAGTGATCGTTTAGTTCTCACACGGATCGTTCTATGTTAGTTTTCTCATTTTACATGCTTACTGACTCGAGTGAGTTCTTATCGGTCACCACGATCAAAAAGTGTAACTTGAATTATTATCAAAGAAAAAGAAATACTGCATAAATAAAATAAATAAATAATTATAATTGCATAAATTGATACAAAATGCCATGCAATAGCTTTACCGCGGCAGTCCCCGAGTGCCACACGTCTTTTTTTTATTTCTAGATTATTTGGCGGTTCCGAATATCAGCCTTTTTCATGTACAATAAGGGTCAAAAGTGCATTACCACTTTTGAACTTTATTGCTCTAACAATAATTGTCAAAAGTGGTACTCCACTTTTGGACCCTTACTGTAAGTATATTAAAAAGGTTGGACATTTTTATTCCCTTTGTCTGTTACACACACACCTCAATATAAATTAGGATAGGCGCCTTCTTAAATTTTCGACTCTGGTCTATCGTTACATTTTATTATTTTTCTATATTGCAGTATCTTACTTCAAATCAATATGTATTATGACTACTGGTACTTACATTCTCCCGCAACATAGCTCAAACATCTAACCCATGCATTGTAAACAAAATGGGCACATTTGCTGCCAACATTCAAAATTCAAGAACACCACCGTTGCAGCACAGACGCGTAGCTAACACGCCTAATGCATAAAATATGAATCGTTCTCTTTGAATTTGTCATATCAAAATGATAGCAGTCGATACGGCCCGGATAAGCCACGCCCACCATACAAACTGCAAGAGATTTTACTCGTTATGACAAGTGAAATATATGCGCATAATTTGTATCGACTGAGTGTCCGATAGGTAACAAATTAAAATTAACCATTTAAGACCTGCGCTCCGACTGTGTCGTAATATTTTGTGTCCATAATCTATGTTTTGATCTATACAGAGCTGACTTTATGATGGAAGGACAATGGCCCTGATTCCGATGTTCAAAAACTCAACTAAATTAAGGTCAGTGCATATTTTTCTTTCCAATTCATTAAGAAAAGGACAGAACATAATATGTTAGTTTAGACCTGTCAAATTAGTCCGCGCCTGATGTAAATTGATGTATTTTTGCCGCAAGTTTATAATTGCATCTAAATTGTCTATGAAGCACTTATCTTAATTTGACAGGATTAAACTAAAATGTTATCTTCTATCCTTTTCTTAATGAAATAGTAAGAAAAAGATGCCCTTAACTCAAAATTTGTTTAGTTTGTGATCAAGGGCGCCAATCTACCTCACAAAGAATGATGCAGAAATACAACATTAGAAGTAGGTAAGTCAAAACAACCTGAACAACGTTTACAAAGCCATAGTGTGTTTATTTATACTAGAAATAAAAGCATTCCCAGTAGGCCTAGTATGACTTTTCATTACGAAACTCGTTCGCCGATATCGAGCGCGTTTGACTCGGCGATTGGCCCGCTTCAAGGTCGTAAGAACTCTCAACCAATGAGAGCGCCAAACGCGCTCGATACGATCGAACGAGTTTCGTATTGAAAACTCATACTAGGCCTACAGATACCGGTAACGCTGATATTTCGGTAAACGTGTGGTTAGTGCAAATAAACGCTTACTCACAGCGCGTCGCATCAAATACAGCAAATTCGAACAGACTGTAAAGTGGCTTTTGCATTAAATCTTTGTTTATTTACGACCCACATCGAAATCTCGTTGTATTGTAAATTATTACCGGCTGAGTTTTAAAACGATAAAATGTTTGTGAAATACAGTGCCTCCATCAAGCGTAGGGTGTAAAAACCGGAAAGCAATTAAAATTAGTCAAACGGCAAAACTGGAGATCTTTATAGGCAGCTAGAGTCATAAAATCATTCAATTTATGTAAAGATACAAGTCGTCAGACGGACACTGCTATGTTGATGTCATTTTGCTCAAAAACCTGACGCTCAATCAGGTTTGTAATGTGCTAACAAAATGTTCCGGAGAAAATTATGAACACGAGAAAAATAACATTTTTATCACAGTTTGCACTAAGCTATGACTAATAAGTTTTGCATAAAACGTTACATATTTAATTTGATACAGAGATACACCCACGCCTCTGAATGAAGTAGAAAACGAAGATTCTAAAGCAAGGAGATTTAAAGACGCGATCGTATTACGCGTGTGTTTGTATTCGATTGGACTTATCTTTCTATTTGTTAAAAGTATCAGATTTTTGTTATCGGGAAGATCTATTTTAATTTACTACGAGAAACTTGAAGTGGTCATTTAATAAAAAAAAAAATAGTTTAAGTATCTTCTAAGTTGAGGTTTTATGATTCAATTCGGCAATACAAAATCTCACATTACATTAAGTAATTTATTATACTGCATTCGCGTTAGCTTGAACCAATAAAGGTTTATAGTAGCAGAGGATATACATTTAATTTTCGAGATAATTAAAAAAAAATTCAACATGATTGTATTCATACAAAGTCGTGTAAAAGTCCTTAAATATATTAAAGGAAAAAATAAAACCTTTTTTGACTTCTGTCTAATGGTTTCGCGAATAAAATGCTTAAGTATATAATAACTCCGGCCGCGGCTTCGCCCGCGAGGAGTTCGGTTATATCGCGTTTCCAAGAGAACTCTTCAAAAGTCCGGAATTAAAACTATCCTATGTTATTTCTCATGGTCCACTCTATCTTTGTACCAAATTTCAATAGAATCAGTTCAGTGGTTTAGACGTGAAAGCGTAACAGACAGACAGACAGTTACTTTCTTATTTATAATATTAGTAGGGATTACGAAACTTGTGAAGCTATAAACCAAATTCTATTGAACCGTCCTGTATCTAAGCTTTATTAAAATCGCAGTGTGTCCTTAAGTTATGAGTGGAAATATATAAAACAAGTCGCATTTTTAGCGGTATTATTAAGCTATAAAGTTCGATTCAAACGCCACAATTCGATTTAAAAGCAAATTATTGCTGAGTCAGCGCAATGGTAAATTGAATATCCGATCATAATGACCTTCGTTTGTGCATAAAGGCGAGTCTGAAGGCGGATGCCGTCCAACTTCTTATTACCCTCAGCCGGGACACACGGCCAGCCCGCTTATAAAACCCTAATTACTTTGAATAAATTATCATTTTAATCGAAAGTTTCCATTTCGAGGACGAAACAAAAAAGTTTGCGAAACGAATTGGTTTGCAAACACCAGGCAAATGAGAAAGATGATGATGGAACATTCTTAATTAACGACTTAATAGAAGAAACGAGTTGCCGTTTTTTGTGTATATTAAGTATAGTAGTATAATTATAAGTTGTAAAATGGCTATTATAAAATGTGTTAAATATTAATCTGTATAATCATATCAAATAACCGCCAAGAGTATTTAGTCTTTATTATATTTCAATTTAAAAATGAACCTACTGTGCGTAAAATGGAATACACTAATTAACTATTAGAACATATACATATAAACGCGTTTCTTAAACAATAATACCTACATAATTTCTCTTCAGCATGTTTCAATTAAGTAGTGTTCGCTAGGTCATTGTTATTTACCCGTTTCTGAGTTAACTCTTGCATAGCCAACAATTAGCTGTTGTTTATCGAAGTCAATATAATGAGCGAAAGATTGAAAATTACCCTAACAATCCTAGTGTTCGTATTGAATAATATGTTACTATAGCATTGTAGCTTTTTCCAGTAGTACAGGGGGGTAATCGCGCTAAATAAAACAGTAGAAGTTCAACTCTTGTTAGTTTGTAATCCAGTTGAGGTTATGGTTTAGCTTCGATCACATTTTGTATCGCTCTAAAGTATTAACTTCGATTGAAATAAAATCAATGTATGAGTGATACATTTCGTCAGATATAATAATTAAAACTAAATAGATCATAAGTAAATCTAATCATTTAGAGGTAAATTTGACAAATGGCACGAGAAAAGTTAGCTTTGTTTCAACTTTTACATTTGACAGCGGTTACGTTCCGATTGCGATCCAGTTATGGTTTAAACATCTGTCAAAAGGTTAGCGCGATACGAAACATAACAAAAGTTATGGTTTGGTTGCGATTCAATTCTTTGGTTGAATTATTTTAGCGCGATTGTCCCCCTGTTCTTGGTACCTATTAAGATTTTATGGAATAAGGATGTATCCAAGGTATGAAAATCAAAAAAAAAATTAGTCCGTCTTACAGATAATAAAAAAAATTGAGACCCGTATTTTTTATTTTGTCGTAATTACCAAATATTACTGAGATATAGCGTATTAAAGTTACAGAGTGGGGGCTAATTACGTCACGCCGTTCTATATTTTGCACCATGGCGTTACGTCATGCGACATTTCAAATCAATATATCTTCTTAAGTATTTGAATTAAAGAAAAAATAAAAAATACGTGTCCAATATTTTTATAAAGCTATCTGACGGACATTAAATTATTTTTTAGGATACAAGCCAATTAAACTTCGACATTCAATATATTTTCATTGTCTGATGCTTCAGACTTTCGACTGTAGACTCTGCTATAACAAGATAAAGACAACCCCCAGAGAAGTCGTCGATAAATACCTTATACTGCGGACATAAGTTTTTAACATTAGCGAGCATTATGTCCCAAAACTTAAGTATAGTTTCACGCATCGATTACTATCCAATTTTAAGCGCGCCGAATACCTGTCGGACCATCTTTTGTCGCCCTGTCACGTGCCTTAGGCTACCTCCCGGCCTTTATATTCCAACGAATCCAATGAAAAACGTGCTCTTTCTTATGTCAACAAAACTACATTGTTGTGTTCAGGTCATTTAGTGATTTTATTACTGTATTTACGGCTTTATTGGCTGATTAAAAAAATTGTGAAGTTGGCAAATGTCATTCATCTTTATTTTTGGGCCGGTATACAATTATACATTCCGTATGAAGGCTGTATGCAAATAGCTCGCCGTCCGGTAAGGACCAGGCCCGGATCGACAGCGCGTTGGGTTTCACGCGCGCCTCAAAGACATGTCAGCACATCGTGACGGGGTCCACGAAGACCGATGCCTCCTGGGTCAGGGTTGCGGATTGGTTAAAAAAGAAATCGTGGCCCTGGCGCACAGGCAAGTAAAGAAACACGGGTGGGTTTTAGTCAGTGAAAGTCTGACACGCCCTCCTGTTCCACCCAGAGTGGATGGAGTCATTTGATAATTTCCCATGCACAACAATCAAATAAAATAATGAAACCAGCCTATGACTGCTTCACTATAATGCGTAGGCCTCTCAGGGCAAAGATTCATAGGCAACGACCACCTAATTAATCAAGACGGGTTGTCAGTTTCAAACTTATTTAAAATTGTAAGTACAGGTTTCTTCAGAATGTTTTTCTTCTCTGATCTCAGTAATGTCCAAGATTGTATTTGCCCAGATTTGAACTTATAAACTCGTAGTACCGGGCGACCGAGCTTTGCTCGGCATCTATTTTTTTTTGTTAGGTACATCACGTGTCTCTATATTTTCAAAACAAAAAATACATAACGAGCGAATTTTTTAAATAATATTTATTGACTAATGTTTTTCGATCATACCGACATAATAATAAAAAATATTATTAACTGTTATTTAAATATAAAATTACGAGTGCAATTTAGTTAAACATTTTATTATAAATAAGTACTTATAGTTTAACAATCAGTTACATCAGTTATATATTATCATCAATACATAGTTTAAGGTCTTAACCTAATACTTCCTTCCATACTATATGGCGGGTATGCTGAGGGTTTTCATTAATAATAATCATTTCACGTTCTGACGCACGCTGCCGCATATCTTGCAGACGTCGCTCCCGCTGCTCATCATTTGCGGCGGCCACACGTTGTGCTGCACGCTCTCGTGAAACATCTAAATCATAAGACCTTTCTGTTCTTAAAATGTTAGTCAAGTTTTGCAAGCATCTTACTTTAGCAGCACGTGTGGGATGAGCGGAAACCTGATGATTTTCATCAAGTTCTTCTTCAAATGGGTCCTCACTGTGCGAAGTTTGACAAACACATGTGGGACGAGCGAAAATCAGATTGTTTTCATGGAGGTTTTCTTCTGCTTCTTGAGATGAGTCACGGCTTCGTGGAGTTAAATTGTTTGTAAGCGTTTTTTTTAATGTTCTTTTTGGCAATTTCGTGTAAAAAAGACACATGATATTTTAAGAGCAATTTTCTGGGTCTAACCTCAAACCAAACATTGGCTTCGTGTACCATGAATGTAAACGTCATCTATATCAAATCAAAGTACTATATTAATTATCAGTTTAATTTAATTTTATTTTGGAATGTTATATGTATATTTATAATAGTTCATAAATAATTTAAATGTATTTTGTACTTATGTGTTTTATGAAGACTATGGACAATTGTCTGATGTAAATAAATTAATAATAATAATTATAACAAAAAAAAGATGCCGAGCAAAGCTTGGTCGCCCAGGTACTTCATCATTATTAAATCATATTATATGGATGAATTTTATTTTGCCTACTTTGAGGAGGTGCAAGGTATCATAAGGTTAGCAATAATAATAATACTAATATTTCAGTTCGTGTTGTGGCAAGTCTGAAATGTTGACACTGTTGAGAAATTATATTGTAAATTCGACTGCTCCTTCAGGCTGATCTTTAAAATGAATGAGCTTCATTGTTACGACTTCTCCTACACTTTTGTGATTCCTTGGTACTTTGCACCTCCACAAAGTAGGCAAAATAAAAGTTCTTCCAGATATATTTACAACAAAAAATATTGTTGTTTATATACAACATCATTTCTTTCACAATTGTTTCGACTTCTACACTTTTGTGCGACCCTGGTACCTTGCATCTCCACAAATTAGGCAAAACAAAATTTCTTCCATTGATTTAATAAACGAAAAAGAAAATTCGTTGACGCCGTTTCCAATTATATAAAATGTAATAAAAAACATTAGGACAATGCCATCATTATTTTTTTTTAAACTCCCAAAAAAAATAAGGAAAAAACACTAAATCGTCAGGGATTTGAACCCGAAGTCTACGAGCTCCGAATCAGATGCCGAAGCCCCTCAGCTATTCGTATCATTAAGGACAGTGGCGAAATTTAGCTTCTTATGAGAAGTTTAGCAATTGTTCAGTGCCTCAAAACATGGAAAAAGACATTTTCTGAAAATTAAACCTAGCTAGATCGACTTATCGTCCCCGAAGCCCCCTGCACACAAAATTTCATGAAAATCGTAGGAGCCGTTTCCGAGATTCCAATTATATATAAATATATATACAAGAATTGCTCGTTTAAAGGTAGGTATAAGATATAAGAGACGAGGCCTTAATTATTCCCCTATTACATAGTAATTTTTTATTTTAATATTGTGCATACAATTGCATAATTATAATTTAAAAATTACTGCCAAGGGTGCAGAAATAAGACACGTGAATATCTTAATTGAGATGAGTGTCTTGTTGTAAATATATTCAGCAGGATCTTCATAATGAAGATCCTGATAAAGACTAGGCTTTAGAGACTCACTTATCGACTATAAGGGTAAATGTTAGGATGGACACCCACGTATGTAATATATATAAAGAACAGTATCCAATAACCAATATGCATATGAAACGTAGAAACAAATCTATACCAATATATAAAGCTCAAGAGTTTGTTTGTTTGTTTGAACGCGCTAATTTCAGGAACCGCTGATTTAGGCTATATAACATCACACTGTAACCGATGGGAGCGGAGCATAACAAAAAATTAAAATACATATATGCTGTATTTTTTTTTTGGGTTAAAATAAAATGTTCAAATAACTAACTAAACGCGAACGAAGTCGCGCGCGGCATCTAATATTGTATATTTCTATGCAAAATGAACCAGAAACAACTGCTAGAACCTATGTACAGACGACAACACATGAAGCTACTACAATCGATTTTCAACTTTATCTCTAAAGCATTAAGGCTGGAGGCTGATTGGGAACATTAGACAGTTTCGGGTAGCTTGACCTGATGTCGTCTGTATGTACCTATAACATATCCAACTAACAACAGCATGTTGTGTGTGTCGGTTTAAATTCCGGATAAAATTACTATTTACGCCTCTCGGCTTCCATGCAAAACATAGTTTTAAACAATGTAGCTATCAGTTTTTTTACTCCTTTTTTATGTTTGAAAATATTTATGGATTCAAGCCCTGTAAAATTTATTTACCTAATTGATTTTACGAACTGATTAAATTTGTAAAAAATTTTGTTGTTGTTGATCCGTGAAAAAGTAATAATGGATTTATGAGAATATTCTTAGCAGTTTAAGCTTATTTTCAACCATTTTCGTCAATAATATTACTAGAATCATATCAGAAACTATTGATTTTGTTGTTATACGTATATATTAAAGTCGTGGTGGCTTCGTGGTTAAAACACCAAGGCAAGTACCAATGTAACTTTTCTAAAGTTATATGTATTTTCTAAGTATATCTTGGACACCAATGACTGAAGGTGAAGGAAGACATCTTGAGGAAACCTGGACTTTAAAGTCTGAAATCGCCAACCCGCATTGAGCAAGCGTGGTGATTACGCTCAATCCTTCTCTGTATGAGAGGAGACCTGTGCCCAGCAGTGGGACGATAAAAAGGTTGATAATGATAATGATGACGACATATTATACAGCTGATTGGAAATTAATATCATGAAATCAGAGAGCAGATATTATGATTTTCCAAGATTAATAGGTACCAGTGGATTTACAAAGTTTAGTTCCAATATTTGAAAAGTAAAGTCAATGTTTGACTTAAGAATAGATTTCACCAATCTTTGAGCGATACTACAAATTCATTACAGTTGGGATCAGGAAGTCCACTCAACTTTGATAATAGACGTTTTACCACAGTTGTCAGTTCAGTCGAAATCTTAGTGTGTTTTTTATATATATGCTAATTTAGGAATAAAAAATCTTTGCTTTTTACTCTATATAAAATCGTTTGACAGAGAATCTCATAAGTGAAGGATGTGAGAATTGCAAATTTCTCCAAAATGGCGCATTTCTTTCCACTGTGGTAGTAAATAACTGTAACAAAAAAGACATTTAACTTAGAAAAAAAAATCCATAGAAAAGGCAAGGTTGTAATTAACAAGAATTTATTAGGTAGTGGCGGTAACACTTTCTCAATAGCCAACGACTTTCATTTTTCAATTTGTCAGATCAACATGATTCATTGCGTCATTAATGTTAAGTTGACAAATTTTTCGACCATATAAAAGTTTATATGGTCGAAAAATTTATCAACATATTATTTGTGTTTGTACGAAAAATAATCAATTCTATTCTTTATAAGTATAAAGAATAGAATTGATTTTTTTTCGTACATAACAGTGTAGCGGTACTTATAACGCTACATGCGAACAACGGGCCATACTGACGTCACGCAAATCCTGCATCTCGCAAGCAGAGTTTGCATCTCGGTGAAGTATTTTGACTCTGTTTTCAGCTAATTTCATCGTTTTGTACAAAGCAAACACATATTGTTATTGTAAACATTTTCATTCTTTATGTCTCGACTTGAAAAAAGATGATGGTCCCCGAGTTTGTTTCGGCTTTTCTTCTCAGAGGTAGTCAGGAAATGCCCGCTCCAGCTAGTTTAAAAAAATATAACGTGTAAAAGTGATCAGTAATCCTACTTGCATAATAAATGATTTGATTTGATTTCATTTCTTTTCGTTTTACCTTCTTGTAACATTCCCATACGGGATAACTGAGATTTTCGCGGAAATAGAGCTATTCAGCAAAACTTCTTTACTCAACATACTTATAAATTTTTATTTAAAATTTCCGGCTAAACCTCACTAAAACTAATTTTCTAGCAATGGTAATTTGAACCTACCTGCCTTACCTGTATTTGTATGCACGTTCCGCGTACTGGAGTCCCGTTTGGTAGTTGTTTTTCAAGGTTTTTACAAACATTTCGGTCAACCCACTATTCCACATGACATACATAAAATTATTATTGGTTTGAAAAATACAAATAGTACTGGCTATGATGATATCGTTACACATGCAATCAAAAACGTAGTAACTGAAATCTCACCGGTTCTTAGTTATATAGTTAACCTTTGTATAGACACTGGTAAATTTCCTAATGACTTAAAACTATCTGTTATAAAACCACTCCATAAAAAGGATGATCCACAAAATATAAAAAATTATAGGCCTATTGCACTTATACCAATATTTTCCAAAATCATCGAAAAAGTGATTTATAACAGTCTTTACTCATTCTTAGAGAAAAACAATATCTTAACTAAAGAACAGTACGGCTTTAGAAAGCATAAAAATATTAATATGGCGATCTATGATTTAATAAATGAAATTATTTCGAATATGGACAAAAAAATTCCAGTTACAGCATTATTCATGGACATGACGAAGGCATTTGATTGTGTAGATCACAGAATCCTTCTTATAAAATTAAGTAACCTGGGAATAAGGGGGAATGTCTTGGAGTTGATAAGGTCATACCTCGTTAGGAGAAAACAAATAACTAAAATTTTAAGAATATGTAATAGAACAAACACAGAACACACCTACCTTTCGAAAGAAAAATGCATAAAATACGGCGTACCACAGGGAAGTGTGCTAGGTCCGTTGTTATTTTTATGTTATATAAACGATATTCCAAGAACCATACAACACCCCATGACTCTATTTGCTGATGATTGTACCACACTATTTATAGGAAAAAACTTAGAAAAATACGAAAATGAAATAAATAATAGTTTAAACTTAATTATTCAATGGCTAACTAATAACAACCTAAAAATTAATTTTGGAAAAACCCACATAATAAACTTTAACCAACGATCAAACTGCATTGTTACGAATATTAAATATAAAGATAACAAAATTACTATAGTAAACAACACAAAATTTCTAGGGATTTGGTTAGATCAGCAGATGACATGGAAAACACAGATTGATCATATAGTAAAAAAACTCAATCAATATTGCTATGCTTTGCACAATTTGAACAAGGTTGCCAATCGCAGCACTGTTCTTACTGCGTATCACGCATACGTTTCCACCACGCTGCGATACGGCATAATCTTTTGGGGTAATTCGACAGACAGGGAATTAGCCTTTAAAGCCCAAAAAAAGTGTCTTCGTGCAATATGCATAATTAAAAATACTGACAGTTGCAAACCATTTTTTATTAATCTAAAATTATTAACACTTCCGTCCATATATATTTTTGAAGTAGTCATGTTCATAAAACATAACCAAAACCTATTTCAAACTCTTTCCACAAAACGCCACCCAGGTGCTCTTAAATCTAAAACCCATCAAACCGCCCTATTTTCAAAAAGTTTCCTAGGTATGGCTCCAAAAATATATAATAAATTACCCAAATCCATAAAAGCTTCAAAAGACTTAAATACCTTCAAAAAAACACTACGTAGGTTTTTAATACAGAAAGCTTATTATACGATAAACGAATACCTTAGTGAAATATAGAATCTACACCATCTTTCTCAGATCTGTTTATTGCATTATTTTTTACTTTAGTTCATAAGATTATTTTATAATACTTGTGTAAACATTGTATATATATTGTTACTTAATTTTATAATTAGGTCTACAGCCATTAATGTACAGTGTACACCCACTACCAAATGGGTAAATATTTGTACGCCTTTCAAGGCGACACATAGTGCAACTTTTGTTTTTTAAATACCACCTTATAACACCTATGTGTACAAATAAATAAATTTGAATTTGAATTTGAAAAAAAAAAATTTCAAACCGTGGTTACCTCTAAAACAGATTCAAATTTTCGTCATAAAATTCGATTTTCGGAAATTTTTATTCAGCTGCAACCAGTTATCCTTTAAAGATTCCTGTACCAAGTCTTCCCCAACTTTCGTTTACGGATAATAGGACATAGAAAAATAATCTGCAAGTTTCTGAAAGTGTCACATCTAATCATCTAACTAGGCCATTGCAATTTATAATCAACGTCTATGATAGGCGTGACTAATCTGTACATGCTCAAGTACCACAGTCGGTACTTTCAAAGCAGGATCACTAGAATAAATTAGAGTGTCATATACGCATAAAAGCTTCAAATCCACTCTTATCAAGATTAGATCATGGTTTTGATTATGTCACGATTAAAAATATATATAAATTTAAATTTCCTTACTACCGCCTCACGGTTGATTCGATTAAACTTATATTGTAAGGGATTAGAACTCATGTCAATCACCTTAATGAGCAATTCAAATTTAGTTAATCCAGTGAAATTGGTGCATATGTAATTACTACCCACCATAAAGGATAATTAAAGTGCCACTATTTTCCGTTTATGGCTCCGAAGTTATTGAGGTTTATCAACGTTACGTAAATGATTTGGGTATGATTATAGCTTTATTACACGTGTTTTCGATGTTCTTTTTTGTGGTTTAAGTGAAAGTTTGTCGTATTTACTTGTTGCATCATCGAAAAAGTACTGTATATCAAGGCTGGGGCAACTTATGAGTTCATAAAATGGACAAATTTTGACAGGAATCTAATGCCTGCAAAAAGTTTGATCAATTATGTTGTTATAACTGGAAATATTAATTATTTATTTTCAAAAGGCAACTAAATATAATGTTTACAGACTTCTACTACTTAATAAACTATATAATTATTTAAATAAAAATGTCATCATCTCTATAGGTATATTATTTCTCAAGGGCCTTTTTGTCGGTACCTACTTACGTCATAACTTCCTTCATACTTTATCAATATATATACATAAACGAGGCATCATTTTAAAGCTTTTCTGGATCGCTACACCGGAAAAATATATAAAGTGGTCAAAATTCAGTGGTTTTTCTAAAATTTACCATTGAAAATCAATGTGAGAATACTTCGCATTGTTCACCTATTAATAACTAATACTAACTAAAACCATTTCAAAACTGAAATACAGCGTTGAAATATTCCTCCACATCGCTGTCAACTGGTAATGTTTTGTCGTCCTCCGTGGCGTAGCGGTCAACACGCCTGCCTGCGACGTGGAGGCCCCGTGTTCGATCCCCGGCCAGGTCATGACGGAAAACGATCTTTTCCTGATTGGCCTGGGTCTTGGATGTTTATCTATATATTTATCTATTATAAATATAGTATCATTGAGTTAGTATCCCATAACACAAGTTTCGAACTTACTTTGGGGCTAGCTCAATCTGTGTGATCTGTCCGTATATATTTATTTATATTTATTTAATATACCCAAGAGGCTGACTGAATTTAGTAAAATTTAGCCACTATAAGTAGTCAAACATTGACAAAACCATTACCCAATCAAAACCATTATCTGTACAATACCATTATTTAGTTGGTTTGAAATGAACATACAGATGTTGTCCCAAAATATGGATATAAATTAATATGCATCATCATCATCAACCTTTTTATCGTCCCACTGCTGGGCACAGGTCTCCTCTCATACAGAGAAGGATTGAGCGTAATCACCACGCTTGCTCAATGCGGGTTGGCAATTTCAGACTTAAAGTCCAGGTTTCCTCAAAATGTTTTCCTTCACCTTTTATCAGTCATTGGTGCCAAGATATTCTTAGAAAGTATAACATTAGTATTGCCAGTATTTTTTTTATCATAATCTACCTAGCTTTTTATTGGGGTCGGCTTCCAGTCTAACCGGATTCAGCTGAATACAAGCGACTGCCTATCTGACCTCCATAAACCAGTCACTGAGTATTCCAATACCTCTTAATAAGACTAGTAGTCAAACTATCGGACTTCTGACGATCCATAACGAATGTCAAAGATTTACAAATGACAGCCAGGACCAACGGCTTAACGTGCTTATCCGAAGTACGGGGGAGTCTCGGTATGTAAAGATGGTCACCCATCCACAGAAAAACCGCGTGAAGCATAGCTTAACCTAATCAATCGACCTATGCGGCTTTTATTATTTAGCAACAAGCCAACTGCTTCGGCCCGATTTTCAGTTACTGTCGTATTATTGTCTCTAAATAGGGTAGTTGAGTAAAAAAAACTAATTAGTCCGTCAGTCAGATTTCCAAAAAATACTAGACAAGTTTTTCTTCTTTTTTCATATAAACAAAAAATGAAGACGACACAGTGTATTGAAAACGTCACTGCACGCTACACTTTTTAGCGAGCAGTAACGTCACCAGCCACCACTCCTAATCTTTGATGCCTTTTATATTTGTCAATTTTTATTGATTTGATAAAACAAAATATACGTATCCAATATTTTTCTATAATCTGAATGATGGAAAAGTTGTCTTTGAGAATCGCAAAGTCATTATTATTTTAATCTCAACACAAAACAATATCTTTTCGTGATAATTGTATGTTGTTGGTTACACCTAAAACTTATTCTACGTCACAAAATCGGCATAAAACTTTTTGGCCTTGGCATTGACTTTTGATAAACTTATCATTTACGACTACATAAACAACTAAATAATTTATTACCCTAATTATTAAAAGCAAATTTCGGACAGATGAAAAATATATTCACGAGAATGTCTCATAAAACTTCGCATTATAAAGTTTTATCAGTAAAGATCTGAGATTTTAGGATCTTGACATTCTTTATTTATAACATAATTATATTTTTATTACTTTACGTGCATTACATAATAAAATTCTAGATCACCATATCGTAAACCAAATTGGACTAATTAGCAGTATTTGAAACAAAAATTAATTCGATTATATTAAAAATCTTGTTCTGAATTAAGTATTAATCATATACAGTTTGGTAATTAAAATACATTCCAGCAGATATTTTCTTTGAAATGTTCATTACAGTATGGCATTAAGTGATGTCGGCGTCTATAAATCGTTTAATGTCAATTATGCTGGGAATTGCCATACCAATTAAGATTAGGTTGTAGTGATTCAATACATTGAATAAAACATTCTCCTCTGATATATACAGGACGCATTTATACTGAAGCGGGTTTAAACGAGGGAGCTGTATATTGATTCTGAAATCAGAATCCTAAATTGTTAAAAGTACACTTTGATTGAGTTTTGTCTTCAAGGAATAACTGATTGGAGTCTCAATCTAATCAATTTCGTTGTCAATTAGTTCATATTTAATCTGAATTGCCTTAAACAATTGCCCCAAGCTTTCCTAGTCTTAACCAAGACAAAAACTTAAAAAATCTTACGTTTTTTGGGTATTATAGAAAAGAATAGAGAAACTTTAACATCAAGCTAGCTTCTTTGGCTACAACGGTTTCACCCTGTATGGTAGGTTATTAGCCAAAGCTTTCAACGCTATTCCTATCTTAAAGTCCTTATAGTAGAGTCTATTATTCAACGGTCCTTAGTTATGCTAATTTTGAACTGCAGGCGTAATTAAACCTATTTTCATATCATATTGTTTGGGTGTGTTTGTTTTGATACCTTAGCCTGTGTCTCAATTTTTTTTTATCTTAATGGACTTTAACAATAAAATTAAAACATCTTTTAGAGACGATACAAGAAACTAAGAAATATTGACTTTTGTGCAAATAAGATGAACAGAAGCTATTTATTTGATCTTATCCGAGATAATGATAATGTATAGGGAATGGTTATCAATTGTAGATTACTGGTTTACAAAGCTTGAGAACCATATAGTTGAGATGATAGCAAAAATGTTCTATAATTTAACTTACTACCGTTATCCATCAGAGGACTTACTCGTATCTATTACCGCTTCGTAAGAAACGTGCAATTATACATTCCATTTTGCTGATAAACAAATGGAAGGCTGGTAAATCGTGATTTGTCATAGAACCGCAATTTATATAAATGTATCAGTTCTTAAATGCCAATTCGTTGCAACAGTTGACATTAATACGATTTACCAATACTGACATCCAGTCCATTGCAGCACCTGTAATATATTAAGCCGAGATAATAAGTTTCATAATGGATTAAATAGGTACACAACTGCATTATGAAGAAATAGAAACATGTCTCATGTCTTTCGAGTTCGTTAATCATATCCTTTTGAATGGTCATTATCAATAATATCACGCAAATACGGATAAGGGCTTAGCAAAAAGATCTTCCAACATAGATGCTGCTAATCTAGAAATGAAAGAGAGCACTGTTTCAGATGGTTGTTAACCCGCACAAGTTGTAAGAGTCAATTGCAGAAACCAGTTCTGTGATGCTCGCAAGCGATGGATTACTAACCTGTCACTGCTACAGCATCTAGATGCAAGTACTTATTGCTACACACAGACTGAATGATTGAACTTGTTAAAGACACTAGATGAAAAGATGTTAATAAAGAAGCTATTGCTATTACAGAAGTCAGTGAAGGCATAATAAATTTAGCAGAAGTCACAGTAAAAATAATGAAAGCATATGTCGTCAGGTCTTATAGAAGATGTAACAAAACCAAAAAAAAACCAAGGAAAGTCAAGTTACTTTAGAGGTTGAACTATATCTAACTTTCCGTAATGCTAATAGAAAGGTACAGGATCTACGGACGTCTATAGTTTGTAACGAAATTACCTTTATTGCGGGTTGAGACAAAGCGGAATGCTGGGACGTCGGGCGGCTCCTATAAATCACTGGTCGACGCAACTGATTCAGATTGCCGGTGCAGTAAACTGTGAGGTGAGATGCAAGAGTTGACTGCGGCATGTGATATGTTGGTTTTTCTCTATAATGCAAGTATATGTTAGAAAGTACTGATTTGGTTGGAGGCATTAAATTAGATTTTTATTTACAATCTAATCTAGACGAAGATTCATTTTTAAATAATAACCTTAGCAAATATTAACACACTGAAGCAATGAATAATAATTAAACATGTAACTACAAACAATATTAATAAAAACTGTTGAGATAGTCAACTAAAGTGTTCAATTAAAGCTAAAAACTATTTTCTGTATATTACAACGTCGCATCAAAACAATTTATCTCACATAATCGCATGTACTACATCTAGGCCTAAACATCCGTACAGTGAGATTGATTATACTCTATTACTAAAAGTATAAAACAAGAAGCAGGCTAGACCGGCGCGCGTTGCCTCAGGCGCTTTGCGATAGAAAATTATTAAGAAAATTAAATGATCTACCGTGTGCCGGCTCACAGATATGCCAATTATTGATACCATCTAAAGGCAAGTCCTGAAAAATGTGTAGGCCGTTTCTCTGCATGTTGGAATTTACTAACGCTTTATCTGTAAACCGTCTTGGTTCTAAAACTAATAGTAATTGATTTTATGTTTCTAGCAACGTTGTGAGAAATGAGTTCGTTTGGTACGAATGTTTTAATGATCAAAAAATATACAGCCTTGTTTTATGTCTTTCTGACTATCGGATAACATGCTTATAATGGGATCTTAAGTTTATGGATTCCATTTGGCATGTATTTCATAAATTAAATGATAATGGATGGACAAGTTTATGGCTATAATAGAAAGTCAGTCATTATATGGGAATGGGGTGATTGATCGCCTAATAGGCACTTATTGCCGTTCCCCTATGACTTCATAATAGCAAATTTGCAGAATCTTTTGTAAACCCATCAATCTCAATTTTATAAATTATTGGTAGTTGCTGTAATGTAACATGACTCACATGAAGTGCCATTACTTGAAATACTTCATGGGGGTTCTCGAGTGAAAAGTAGAAGTGATAGGTATTATTATTTTTCTTAGATATTGGGTACAGAAAGATTGAATTCTATTGTTTCTGAACGAGTTCATTGAACGTCATTGTCACCTCACGATATAGTGTAACAACATTATTGTGCTCCCGTGAGTATAATGGTGTAGATGCGGATTATAGCTATATGACAAAGATCTTTTCAACAATGATGCTTGCAAAGAAGAAAACAATTCACTTTAAGTGTTTCTTCACCAGTTGTCGACTGTTTAATATTCTCTGGATCTGAACAGTACTATTGACTACTAACTGATTCTTCATTGTCATTAGAGATGCGCCGAGTATCGAGTTTTACTCGCTAAAATTTTTTTCAACCGAGTACTCGACTGATTAAGTTACTCGGTTCAATCAAATACCCATTTCGGACAAGTACAAATAGGAATAGATTGTTACCAGAACGTGCAGAAAGCCTTGTGTCCCTGCTCCGTAACTTACCTTTATAAAATTTTAAATATTGAATATTTTTATTACTGTTATCTTAATTTTGTCTCATCACTACTCATTCATTATCATAATATTGATTTTATTAATTGAGATTTCAAACATTTTCTACATTAGTAATAAATACTTTTTGATTAACACTATTGTTTTTATTAAATCTACTTCAATATATTGCTTTTCTTAAACAAAGTATACCTATTCGGCATTCAAGCCGTGTTATTCGGCCTAGTTCGAGTATCACAAACCCTTCTGAATACGCCGAGCACCGAGCAACAACCGAGTACTCGGCCCATCTCTAATCGTCATATTTATACTAACAAACTCATTTATTCATTTACATTTCATTTTTTATTCGAGTGCTATATTCAATGACCCACGACAATGTTATTTACCTTCACATTGTGTATACAGGATGCATGCAGGCTATCAGATGCCCCGTCACGTACACAATAAAACTCACAACTTCACCACGAACGTTAGTTTGTCACAAAAACTCCGCCGCCGGGGCTTGCAAGTGAATTAGACTATTAAAGCTGTAGTAAGCCGCCATGAGATTGGTTCAAATGTTGGTGATTGACTTGGTTAAAGGTGCATGACATAAACTTCCTTTTAGTCAGGCTGAAAATAAATACAATATTGTGGTGGGCGCTGTAGGAGAACTTGTGTGAAAATAAACTAGGTTAAGTCTAACTAATATAATATTTTTTAATTAAAACACCAAGCTCTGAAATACCTATTGAAATAGTATTGTACCTATCGTTTCTAAATTTTATTTAACACAAGACATGTATGTTGAAAGATAAAAATAAATTTGCGACGAACACGTTTTGTATATGCAATCCAAGGCTTTATTCAACACTAGCCATGTAAAAATTATGATCAAATGTTGGCCCCAACATTGGTCCACAATGCATCCATTGAGTCACGCGCAGTACGCACGATCAACGCACGCGCAGCGCAAGCTAAGTAGAGTTTAGTAAATTGTGCGCTGATTGCTACGTGATATGGAGTTATTATTTTGTTTTTTTTACTGCAAAGTACCATGAAGCTACTACTGTACCTACATAAGCAAAAAGAGATTTTGAGTATTACGATATGATAAAAAGTTGTGTGACGACCCGACGACGGCTGGTACTTGATCCAACTAAAATTTTTATTGTTGGCAAACCTTCAAATTAAATTAAGTTCAAGTGTCGAAAGTTATCTCAGGAATTCTTGAACCAAATGATTCTTCAACCAAATCTTCATTATGAGTTAGCGTACCTCAATGGTTTCAAATCTTGTGCTCGTCGCTTAAGGTCATTTGCCCACGGAATCCCAGAGCCAAACAAAATCGGATATCACCATAAAAGCTCACAGTTACGGCATAGTCAACGTGTTAAATTATACATGAGTTGAGTCGCCGAAAAGCGACCACGCCTTTACGGACAGCGTCGTGCCCCTCCCACTACCGCCCCTTACTAATTATTATAACCGGTTTTGTTTATCGTAATTAACCAGTAACGCCACCTGTTGTATTCATTCAACAGCGTACGAACTATTCGTAATTGCAACTTTGGGAACAACAGTTCAGGTATCGGATATAGAAGTTGAATGCTAATTGCAGTTAGAAATTCGAGTAGCAAAGGTATTAATCTAAACTTAGTAATCGGTTTCGTTTAAGTAGTTTCATCAATGGATTCGTTTAGATTTTTATTAGTTGCGATATGTATTGTAACAATAGAGTTAGGATTCATTAAATTGGTTACATCAGTAGCATTTATATCCTTGTCTTTAGTCATTTATGATATATTGGAATTTTATGTATCTTCCTTCTTAAAAACATTTTGTCTTGTTTTGACGTTATTATGCAGCTGTAAATTCAGAATATTCGACGTTGATGACGTACTCAACATTATATTCTTCTTTATAATTCCGTGTAAGTTATATAAGTCTTGTAAAAGTCAACTAAAACAAGTTGGCATCGTGATCACAAGCGATGGGCAAACGATTTGTCTCAACCCAGCGCGATATTTAACCTAACATGGCTATGCTCTGCGTGGTATCAAGCCAACACTATATGGTCAACACTTAGAAATGTGTTCATTTAGCTCTCTCTAGTTATATTTTCTAGTATATCTATACTAACTTCATTTTCTTCTCACTAATATGGAGGTAGTTGATATCATTTGGCTCTAACGGGGTCAAAAACGTTATTGTCTCTAACCTTTATCGGTTGTTCTTTTTTTAATGTTATAAACTAGTGCTTGACCGCGATGCCGCCTGATGGGAAGCAGTGATGCAGTAGTTGATGGCAAAGCTCACTAATTTATTAAGAGCCTATTCACTCTAGCTTTTAAGACACATAAATTGTAATGATGTATCCTATAGAACATGGAAAATCTGGCTACCTGCTGTTCAACATAATATCAGTAGTCATTATTCTATGTGTGACTTCCTACTGATCCATTTACTTATTAACAACAACTCTTTCAGCTGATTGTTTTTTTTTTGCTTTAGCTAGATTTTAATCTCTTATTGTAACGGCTGGATAAATAAATACTGATTTAATTTGCTTGTTGACTATTTAGGTCTTACGTTTTATGTTCCGGGTATCATTTGGATTACTCTTTTATAGGTCCATGGATACCGTCAGTGCAAAAATTTTAATGAGCTCAGTGGATACCTTCCACCCTTTTTGTTATACCTTGTCTATAAGGTCGTGAAAATGGATCATTCTGAAACTAACATTTTTAAAAGTAAGGCAATACTAAATCTTAGTAAATACAAGTACATCTAATGTCATCGGCAGTCATCGATTTGTTTTGAGACTTTTTATTTATTGAAATTTGTATTAATTTTCAATTCTATTTAAACAAAACATCAAAGAAGTGTGTTAAATGTGAGAAAAACAAACCGGAGTGGAGCTCGGGAAATTATTTCTAAAGTTTATCATCAATGTTCTTTAGTACACCAAGCTGAACAAATTTTATCAAATATGGATGATATAAATGCTTGAATAGTTGCTAAAACAGGTATGTAATCATGTTACTGTTTGTTTTTATCTACTAGAAGTTAGTTAGATTGCAAATATGTTTGTGTATCATTTGCAAATTTGATACTTTAGATGATTTAATTTACCACTGATTTTAAAAATGAATCATACCATGTTCAGAATTAAAATTTGTGCTATCCATCTTCTGATAGAAATTACATATTATTATTTTTAAAATTTCGGGAAAATGTATAGCGAAGATGTTGTTAGTGACGCAGTTGACAATAAAAATATTTTTTTAACGAAGAATATATTTTGAAATCAGATTATGAAAGCAATTATTATGTTTTGGAATACTTTTCTTTGGTAAAAACACGTTAAAACATCTATATATATAAAAGAAAGTCGTGTTAGTTACATCATTTATAACTGAAGAACGGCTATACCAATTTGGTTGAAAATTGGTAAGGAGGTAGCTAAGAACTGGGAGAAGGACATAGGATACTTTCTATGCCGCTCCCCGTCGTTCCTGTGGGAATAAATGAGCTTCTTTGTTTCGACTTCTCCCACACTTTTATGCTACCCTGGTACCTTGAACGATTATTTGATAATGATGAATGAATGAGGTTTATTGTTTCGACTTCTCCTACACTTTTGTGCTACCCTGGTACCTTCCACGTCAAAAAAATATGCACAATAAACCTTTTTTCACGTATTATGATTATTTGATAATGATGAATGAATGAGGTTTATTGTTTCGACTTCTCCTACAGTTTTGTGATACCCTGGTACTTTGCACGTCCACAAACTATGCACAATAAAACCTCTTTCATGTATTATGGTGATTTGATAATGATGAATGAGCTTTTTTATTGTTTCGATTTCTCCTACACTTTTATGCTACCCTGGTACCTTGCACGTCAAAAAATATGCACAATAAACCTTCTTTCATGTATTATGATTATTTGATAATGATGAAATGAATGAGGTTTATTGTTTCGACTTCTCCTAAACTTTTGTGCTACCCTGGTATCCTGCACCTCCACAAAGTAGGAAACACGTGTCCAGTATTTTTAAGTTAATAATATTATGTACAAAATGTCAAAAAGATATAATGAAAAACCACAAAGTTATAATAAGCTTGCTACGAGTATTCTACTTGGTTGTCCCAACATAAATATGGTCAAAGATCCGCGCGCGAGCGAGCACGGTGCGTTGACCTCTAGCGTCAGCTGTTGCGCGCGCACAATACTATGATGTTGTATCGTAAGCTGCGTGACGCACTCGGTAACTACACTGTAACAATTTCTAAATGTATTTGGGACAAAATATAACATGGTGTCAAAATTATTGGAATCGATTCAGTTGCTTATTCACTATTTATATATAACTCAAGAACGGCTGAACCGATTTAGCTGAATATTGGTAGGAGGTAGTTAAGAACCCGTCCCCGTCGTTCCCGTGTGACGTGACATAAGACATGGTCCAACTCATTCAAAATGTAAGTCAGCAATTCATATACCAAAAATGGTATAACAAAAAGCAAATGACAGCTGAGCATATTTAAAAAAAAGTCTAACCGGTTGAAGCAATCGTTTAAAGCAAAGAATATAAATACTCTCTGCTGGTTTAAAGTTTTTAATAAAAAACCACAAAACCAACTTCAACTTCAAAATTTCTAATATTGTATTGCTGTGCCATTTATCATCAATAAAAATATCATGCCGTGACCAAGACCATCAAATCTTCCTCGACAAAGCGGTAATGCAAGAGTAAATCGAAACATTCTGAATGAAAGCACTGAAGAAGAGCAAGAAATTGCACGTGCAGAGCGCCGCCTTACTATGACTCGACTTCGTGCTTCTCACTCACAAGAGCAAAGGGAGGCGGCAGTCCGTGAAACTGATCCGTTGACAATGCGAAATCGGCGAACAAACCTCAGAGATCATCATCATCATCATCAATCTTTTCATCGTCCCACTGCTGGAGACAGGTCTCCTCTCATGCAGAGAAGGATTGAGTGTAATCACCACGCTTGCTCAATGCGGGGTGGCGATTTCAGACTTATAAAGTCCAGGTTTCCTCAAGATTTTTCCCTTCACGTTCAATCATTGGTGTCCTAGATATTATACTTAGAGAGTACATATCACTTTAGAAAAGTTACATCGATACTTGCCTGACCTGGAATCGAACCCGCGCAATCATACAAGAGAGGCTGGTGTTTTAACCACTAGGCCACCACGACATCTCAGAGATCAATAGCTAGATAATTTACGAAGCACAAGTAGAAATTCATTTCTTTCACAAGGTGCTACACTAAATAAACGACAAATAAAAAAATCATGGAATACCTACTTTTTTTTTTTATTTACAGTGTTCCTAATTTAAAAAGTAAAAAATGTGATCATGTGATATTTATTGCCTTTAAGGCGGAACAAAGTTCGCCGGGTCAGCTAGTATAATAATAAATATGTACGAGTATCATTTCTTTTGTTTTACTAATTTTATTTAAACGCCAGAGACCATAGATTTGTGTTTTTATTAAAACCAGTTTTGCTTCTAGTACAAAATAATGTGCTAGTATCAAAATTTCAGGCAAGTCAACAGGGTTCCTATGCACGACCGCAGCGCCCTCATTTATTTTCACGACTTTGTAGATAGACTATACTATACCAAAGCCCTGGCATATATAATCTGTGTAGTAAAACCCTATTTTATTTACTTTTTCGATTATTTTGATATAACATGCAGAGCTCAACATAACATCACGCCTATTATTCCCTAGGGTTAAGCAGAAGTGTACCTGCATTGCATACATTTGGCTATTATGTTTAAGTTACACAGAAGACCAGCCTATTTATATTCTATTACCCTTCAATCGGGCACAAACTTAAACTCTGGGCAGCTACAGAGAAATCCCAGGAGAAAAACCCTATAGAACTTTGCTTGTACTGTGAATCGCCTCTAGGACATTTTGCTTAGCAGTAGCGGTTACAACGAATTGACCAGCGAGGCAGTTCTTTAAATAAACATTAGTTTTAATTCAGCATATCAAACAGAATAGTTTCTTAAAGTTAATCATTTTCCTCATGAACATAATAGCATACCTACGTAGTCATCATGAAGTCAGCGTTCACGTGATTACAGAGTGATTGTTGTATGAAACAATCAATCTGACTTCGAGTTTTTATACTAAACTTCTCAACCACTGAATAACATCAAAATGTATTTGAACATTTCGTGGAATTTTATTCACACGTAATTTGTGTGTTATTTCGTTGCCATCAAGAAGAAAATCTTCCAATAAGTAAACCTTCGAAAATCGACGTAACACGGGAACTTCGTCGAAGAAAGTACACGACGATAATTAACTCCGTGGAGTTTCCTCCATATTTGATCTAGCAACAGTATGTAATTTCTAAATGGTTATAAACAGTTATTTCGAGATAATTCTTGGTTTCCGCGAATTATTGATTGATTGCAATCGGGATACAGCGTATTTATGTTAAGGCTGTAAAGGTTGTCTATAAAAGATCTTTATATATATTTATGTTCTGTAAAAGGTTGATGATGATGTTCTGTAATCATCAACATTTTATCGTTCCACTGCTGGGCACAGGTCTCCTCTCATAAAGAGAAGGATTGAGCATTATCACCACGCTTGCTTAATGCAGGTTGACAATTTCAGACTTAAAGTCCAGGTTTCGTCAAGATATTTTCCTTCACATTTTAATCAGTTATTGGTGTCCAAGATATACTTAGAAAGTACATATAACTTTATAAAAATTACATTGGTACACTCATACTCATACTTGAGAGGCTGGTGTTTTAACCACTAGGCCACCACGACTTATTGGTGTACGCAATAAAGAGTTATAATGTTAATGGCATGAATTTTTGTGTGGTTTAAGGGTCCACCATAAAGGAAAAAACGGGGCCTTTATGTAATAAAGAAATTTGAATTTTGGCACACTATATTGGTTATATCGTCAGTAAACTAAAAATGTTTTGTTTCATCGACCTAAATATAATTAGTTAGTTAACTTTAGGTAGATCATCTACATATATGGGAGATAAATATTGCCATTTCTAAATAAACAAACACTACTATTGTGGGTTTATCTATCAACATATTGTACAAATCTCACAAGATCCAATTCTAAACCTTGAATTGTTTTCAACCCGTTAGAATATAATTTTGCACCTAGGACTTAACACCTCACCATTGAAAGCGAAGTAATCTAAGTAATAATCACTATATCTATTCAAGATTCCAGTATTCACCGGCAGTTACCAGTTACATTGAGTGTTGGGTAAATCGAACATGGCAGCTTGCAACCCCAATGATAGGCGTAAACGGGCTGCATTCAATATCGGTAAGTGTTTATTCATAAGTACCGCAGATATCGGTACCTATCTGGAAGAGTAATGGCTATGGGACTACAGGTTCTCCTGATATAATCGCTAACCCTCGCCGTGTGATGGGGTAATAGTGTGGAAGCTATGTAGTTTGCCTTTTATAGAATAGTTCAGGAAGTTTTTGGTCGCTTTTTTGTGTGTGTGTGTGGCTTGTTTTTGTGAGTAAGTGACTTGGTTACAATTTAATAGCGTAAAATCTATCAACTGTTTAATATTTTTCAGTAAAGTTCTATTTCAAGCTTTTGAATTTACAAAAAGGGATAAATGAAGAAGAGGTGTACGTAATCTGTCTTATGATGTTGTCACTGCTAGGCTCTTGGTGAGAGGAGAGAGGTTGGTATATTTAGTTCTAAGATATAATGGTTTCCTGACCATATTTTCATACGCCATTGTGAGAAAAGAGGTTGATAAAAAAAATTATACAAAGTAAAGTGTCTACTTGCGTTCGAAATGACGACCTACAAATCGTAAGTCGCGGTTGTTACCTCTAGGATGACATGGGATGTATGATGATTTTATAATGATGATATGAGGCTATATCATACCTCGGTGATAGGTCATAACATCGCCAGCAGAAGTTACCACCCACCAGACAAAGTCTTGTCTGTCTGGTGAAGTTGAACGGAATACGAGCCTGAGCAGATGTGTTGTGATGTGTGCCGGGCACGATATGCCTAATGTTGTTGTTTGGAGTTTGGTCGTGGAAGGTTTCCAGATCAATCTCCCTCTGGCACAGCATCGTTGGTCGTGTTGTTGAATTTAACATTGCATCACCTCGATCTACTGCCGTCTTCCTTTCATCTTTCTTAATAAATTAGCGCGCTTTAGAATCAACGACTGCTTCACTGTTTAAAATCTGGCGAGATTGCGGTCAAGCACTAATTTTTATTAAAAAAAAAAATCATTATTTATAGATACTACTTGTATTATTCCGTGCAGAATCTACTGCTTGCATTGTATTTTATTTTACTATTTAAATATTAAAGTTATTCACTTTGATTTTTCAGTTCTTCTGAAATAAATAGCTATAATTCAGTTTTGCTTCTTACCTATACTGTATGTATATCGCTTTCAAGGCTCAATGCGCTATACATTACCCAACCAGCTACCTGATATAAAAAGGGCCTACGTGTTATCCTAAAATCGGTAATAATACAAGTCTACAGAGTCAACCTTCATAGACTAGGCGTCCTTGGTAATGTTGATAATATTTCAACTAAGAACACACTTTGAACAAACACCCACATACTTCGTTAGATCTGTTTGGATTATGCGAAATAGGTTAAGTATTGCCACATAAATTAAACATGATGTTAAGGGCTTATAGACTAGTATAAGTGGTGGTGGTGAAACCGATTCACATGGCGTTAGTGATACCATTTCAAAACCTATAAAAGACGTGGTTTTACATGAAATAAAATGTACTTGGATTGTAACCGGAGCCAATCAGCACAATAAAACGAAGTACATCAATATGCTTTGCTACGAAGAGATATCAGGCTATATTGGTTTCGGATTATAGTCTCAGGGCGTTGTTGAAACCTTTTAAAACCCATTTAAAACCTTTTTTTAATTTTTACGTTTAAGTGATTTAAAACTTGCGCATAATAATAGCTGGCCATTAGCACCACAAATAAAGTAATTTACACTTCAATTAATTTAATGAACTCCACGTCAACGTCTCTGCAGTTACAGTAATTATATCGAAGACAAATATTTACCTTGTATTTACAACTGGTGTTCAGTCGATCGCCCACGCGTTGACAGCCCATTACAGCGCTAGTGAGGAGCACCGGAGGGCTAAAGCCCCTTCACATTAGCTAGTATGTTCGAAATAAACTATCAAAAATCCTGGATGTTGTGCTAAAACGAGCCTGTACCTATGGATTTAAAGAAACCAATTCACTAAATTTTTATACAATTAAGTATTACACAAACTTATATTCAATTTAGCACATTAAAGCTATTTCATAGAACTGTCATATAATGACAGTTGTGTTTTTAATTTATCCGTATATTAACGACGTTGGTAGGCAATTTATTTAATATTTTTTGAGTTATGATAATGTAATAACTTTTTCTTTACTTATAAATAAGTAATTGCAAGTAGTAAGTAGTCCTCAGGGAAAACATAATGCCAAAATACACAAATGAAATTACAACAGATAAAATTTGACTGATACTGCAAGGTTCCCTCTCCTTCTGCAAATATTTATTACGATTTGGACTATCTGAAGACTATATATGCTTTTATTGACAAATGAAAATAAATCAAATTTTATATAAATACGGCTTAAAATAAATTACGTTTAGCATATCTACGTATAATAAATAAAAATGTTCGAAATACTTGTACTAAAAATGAACTTCAAAAAATTGTTACTACAAAACTAGTTTGTACACACACAGTTATACAAATTGAACACTTGTTGCCAATGTTTTATTTGATTAAATTTTGTTCGTTTTATTTCAACAGAATCTTCATCATGTTCCAATTCACTGGCATTTCCCTAGGGTTAAGATCAACTATGGAGATACATATAATAAAACAGAATCGTAGGCCTATCTATATATAAAAATATATACTACTTTTTAGAGTTCAGTACCCAAAGAAAAAGAATTGCAACACTAAAGTGGCAGTCGGCCGGGCACATTGCCCGTAGGACCGATGCCCCATGAGGCCGACGGGTTCTCGAGTGGCGACCACGTACCGGAAGGCGCTACGTGGGTAGGCCCCTGACAAGGTGAACCGACGACCTAATGAAGGTCGCGGGAAATCGCTGGATGCCGAAAGCGCAGGACCGGTCGTCTTAGAGATCCTTGGGGGTGGCCTATGTCCAGCAGTGATCGTCTTCCGGCTGAAATGATGATGACCCAAAGAGTGCTAACATCATCCTATTACTAACACTCCGCAGCTGTATGTCCTTCCGTCTGTCGCAAGGCCGTATCTTTTGAATTATAATAGGTAAGTAGGTACAGACGAGTAATTTTCCCCAAATATGGAATATGTACTCTATAGCCGCTAAAACAAAAAATAAAATAATGTAAAAAACAAAGGTTGCGCATATAGGCAACGTGTTTATTTCGACGCTTTTTGGATCTAGTAGATATCGTAAGATGGTACAGAACCATACGAAAGCGATTTCGACTCGCAATTGGCCGTTTTTTTGCATAAAAAGTACATGATTCTTTTGTTTATACGATCGCGATCCGCAAGTTTAGGATTCATGGAAACCATAAAATAAACGTCGTTCCAAATGTTTGAATATAAATTGTACATCTTCAATGTTTTATCCGCATCAACCTTCTTCAAAATAGAGTCATAAAAACAGTTTGTAATGCAATAAATTTCTTTTAAGCGTTTTTGACTTCAATATTGATCGAACTGTAGGAGGTATCTACTGGAATACTTTTGTAGAGTTTAATGTAAAATACCAAACAAAGTCATAAACTCTATCCCAAAAATAGGGTTCTTCCATTAACTTGCACATATATACGTACATATACCACTAGTTGATATATCTGCAGACTAATTATACACTAACAGTAAGATGGCTCACAGTTTTTGCAGTTGAGTAACATGTACTGGCCACTGCGTTATTTACGTAGGGCTCACAAATTGTCGAATATACATACATAGGAGTTACTGAACAATGTGATAGATAAAGTGTTATGGAATAGTGTGCCGATTGCAATAAAATTTGAGTAGGCATCTAAAAAAATACTAAATAACTACTGAAAAATAAATGTCATGGAATAACAAAAATTTTCTTTTATTTCTTTTCATTCTGTATTAATCACAGCTACAGTTTCGTTTTCTTTATCAAATTGGTTATAATGGAATAAACCCTACGAGTAACAACTTCTGATATTACGTGATTGACTTTGACTTTTATTACACAAAAAATTACATCATTTTCCATACATACAAACCCTCCAACAAAACGTGGTGTGTGAAACGGCTTCCTTTTGATAAATGCACTCTCGCGAGCTAAGATAAGCAGACGTGCAGCCCTTGATATGTCCGTCTGACAGTCGCTAAGACTAGTGGTAATTGCTTCACGAGAGCTTGCCATCAATTAACATTCAATTCTTAAGAATGTATCCGACCTTTCGTTAATATTGCCAATCCTTAATTACCGCCTTTGATTGAGAGGAGGACTGACATTTTGAAGAGAATAATTTACGAAAGTTTTAACTGAACTGACGTAACTGTTAAGAAAATTGATAATTTTATCGTTATTTAGGATAAAATAAGGAAGTTAGGTTGTTAGGTTAGTTGGGCTTTATTTATTGTTTATTTTTTTATTTTTTGTTATTCTAAGAAGGAATTAAGTATTTTTAACAGTTTTTTCTAAACTGTCAGATGTCAATTATATTCCACCAAGGAAATATAATTTAAAAAACTTTGTGCCATAATTTTTGTATATAAGCGCCTCACGCTTTTTTCTCATTTTACTAGTATTATTTATATACTTTATAAATTATTATACTATTGTCATAAATTGAATTTTAAAATTATTTTAACTTTTTACTTTGATATTCTTTAAAAGCATGTCTTTATAGTTTTTTAAACTATATTTATTTTCAACTTTTTAGTTCGAAATCCTCTTTTTAAATAATATACGGATAACACGAACGCTTAAGTGGTGCCCATTTATTTTTACCAAACTTTTCTTGATCTCCAACAGACAGAATACCAAGTGCTAAAATTCGTAATGATGCGTTACCCAAGTAACTAAATCTAAATCTAAACTAAAAAATACTTTGCCTGCACAAATTAATGTAAGGTAAGGTTGAAAAAATTTTGTGTTAGAGAGGGACAAACAAGCAAACATACAAGTGAAGCTAATAAAAAGCATGTAATAAAAGATAGACATAGGTATCTCACTTTGGTGAAAACAGATCTTACAGGAAAAGTTATCTAAAAGGAATGTATATCTAAAATTTCCATTTGCCTGACCAATGACTTTTTGCTGGCTTTTGATTCGTCTTCCCTTTTTATACATGGCTATATTATTATTTTAGCTTGCTTATAAATCAAATTCTGAGAGAAGATCTATCTGCCTATTATAATGTGCCCAAAGCTGGGACAAAGACTGACCAAATTCAAATTATTAAGTCAAATTTGATTTCTACTAATTCAAATTTGACTTACTTATTTGAATTTGGTCTGTCTGATTGCCCTTTCTGCCTTTTTTATTTGCCAGATGTTCTCTACCTTGTTAGATTAAGAAGTTACTTTGCAACGAAATACGAACAGTCTGAACTGTCCCAAGGCAGCTCCTAAATGTGAGACCTAAGTGAAAGTTTGTGTTTACTACTCTCTGTACACATTGGAATATACGTGTATTTAGGCATTACGTCAAGGCTGTTTTTTTTTTAATATAAATTATAAATGAGTGCTTCACCGCAATCCCGCCTGATAGTAAGCAGTGATGCAATCGTCGATGGTAAAGCGAGCCAGTTTATTAAGAGCCTATTCATTCTAGCCCTGAAGACACTTAAATTGTAGTCCGACGGAAAAAACGCCGCTAGCAATTTGTTTCAGTCCCTCGATGTACGCGGTATAAAAGAAGAGGCGAAACGCTTTGTTCGGATTGTTGAGGTGTCAACAACTTAAAGGTGGAAACTCGCCTTACATCATGCAATTCCCATGCATACTCTCTAAAATACATCCTATAGAACACCGACAGGCTGTACTCATGCACTCTGTGGAGACAGTTTTGAGGTAAATCTAGGTCACCAATCAGCCTCTTAGCACGCCTCTCCACTGAATACAAAGTAGCCAGGTGGCATTTCGCAGCATAAGTCCAAAACTCAGTTGCAATGTGGTTGCAGTACTCCACACACGAACGGACCTCTGCTTTGTATTACATTAGAAGCTGTCTTGGTGTAAAGTATCGCCGGACTTTTGCGATAACGCCAAGTTTCCTGCCTGGCCTTGGACGCAATGAATCGCCCAAAGTTTAGGTTCGAGCAAATTTCAACTCCCTAAAGCTGAAGATGGTCGGTGCACTCCAAGGAAACATTCCGGAAAGTGAATCAAGTGGGCCAAGGTGAACGAGCTTCCTTTTGGCGGTGAATAGACACGCCTGTATTTTGGCGGCATTGTTTTTTTTTTAAATAATTGTAAACTAGGGCTTGACCGCAATCCCGCCTGATGGTAAGCAGTGATGCGATCGTTGATTATAAAGCGCGCTAGTTTATTAAGAGTGAATAGGTCACTCAGAAAAATTGAGCGAATAGGAAGGAAGACGGCAGTTGAGCGAGGTGATGCAATGCCTACAACCTAACAACACGACCAACGATGCTGCGCCAAAGGGAGATTGATCTGAAGACCCTCCACGACCAAACTCCCGACACAACAACATTAGGCGCATCGTACCCCGTGCACATCGCAACACAACTGCTCAGACCCATCCTCCGTACGACTTTACCAGACATCATGCCGCAACACGACAAATCGCTGCTACAAGATTGGCTTTGCCGCATTCGGAGACTGCCTATAGTGCAACATTCGTACGCTCTACCATGGCTAAGAAGAGGCTAAGTGAAAAGTAAAAAGGTATAAGTCTAAAGTCATTAATATTTCCAAATACATAAGAATATGTTCACCTTTCAGACTGATTTTCGAAGCTAATGTTGAAATAATTTTGACAGTATAAGAAGGCCTTTACCTTTAACTGGACTTGGTATTTCTAGGCCTCCACTTGACAGTAGTAACTATTTTCCTTTTAAAATATAAAATCTCCATAAGTATACTATACATTAAATACAACGGTTGCTAGTATTTAGATTCAAACCGCAAGTTTAGATAAGAAACCAAGCTTCAGGCTCTTGAAATATCTATCTGACAGTCATTAAGCCTAGTTTAGACTACTGGTAATCGGCATAGCGTGAGTGTCTGTCCCATCTGAACTAGGCTTTAGTAAATTGGCGTATTAAAATTTTAATGTTCCGGGTGCTTTGGCTTTGATATTACGTAATTAGCATTTAAGAGCGAATGCATGTTGTGGTAATATCCTAGAATCGTTAAAGGAATATTAAATGCTTTTTTGGCCTCACTAAGCTGTTATTATTAAAACGATGTATTAGATATCTGATATGATTAACTTACCTACTTGTTTTGTTTTTTGCACATCCATCTTGTTTGTAAGTACATCATGTAACATTGTCTGGCCACTTTAGCATTTGTGTCATCCACCACGGTATCAGATTATTTACGATCAATCTTGCTAGAAAAAGAAACGTACTGAGACTCTAATAGATTTTTTTCGTGTAGTCGGTTATTTTCTTACCTACATCGATTTATTTTTTATGTAAAATCGGTTACCAAGCTTTTGTTGCTTACCTACTTGTTATCTCACAAAAGATTTCATTTCAACACGAGTCCGAAATAAAAATTCAATTATTTTATTATAACAGTGACCAATTGGAATATCTGTTATCACCAAGAATGGGACGATAAAAAAATAATTGAATTACTTTTCAATAACTCCATTTTGTTAATCTAGTGTAAAGTCCGAGAGCTAGAAATACAAAACAGTATTCATCAGACTGGAGTGTTACCTACAGATACAATTTAAAATAGTAACTCTCCCAGATTTTAAATAACAGCCGTCGGTATCAGGCAACATTTCAGTTACATAAAAGATAGTTGTACTGAATGTCGTTAACAAGAAAGTCTGTCCCACACACTCGGTTTGCATCGGCAGTTTAGATAGGATCAACTTAAAATATTCCGATTGCAATATCTCCGACTATAAGTTAGGTTATCTATCGACGTGAAATAAGGATTTGTAATCGTGGGATAATCCAGATCATGGAGCATAACATGTTGTGTTATTGGGGATTGGGACTGAGCTCATACCCCGCAATTTTCCTTGTAACTTATGAGATTTTTGTACATACTTTTATTTTGTGCTTGAATTATTTATAGTAATCTGGTCTTTTGCAGCTTTTATTAGTATCTGGTAGGTATTGAAAGCGTGTAAGCCTTCTGGGGAATCAAGCAAACATTGAATTCCTTTAGGATTATTGTTAGAATGTCTTCTTCTTCTGATTTTGATTTTGTCTTCACGCACGAAGTATCACTGACACTTATAAACAAAAATCCTAATCAAACTATTTGACACCGTATTCTAAATACGCTCGAATGTTCGATAGTACCCAGTGCGATCTTATAGCCGGCCTGCACTATGTAAGTTGCCTTTGATGGAAACCACTAGAGCAACGGTCAGCAACAGGCGGACCGCGGTCCGTTTGCGGACCGCGAAAGGTTGAACCTCGGACCGCCAAATATTATAATGTTAATTGTAGGTATGTCAAGTATAAACAAATACGTAATATTTTTGAACCAATCTAACTGAGTACATACCTAATCTAATTAATCTGTCTTACAATATCGACATCGATCAAAAACATCGCGCCGCCGAGTCGCCGCGCGCGCTCTTTTCATACGTACTTATAGCTCCGACGACCACTTGTAACTGAGCGTGAGGGGCGCTCGCTGCCTAGCGAGCGGGTTTTGTTAACACGCGAGCGAGAGCGAGACGGCATGCACTAGCAACAGCGTGCGCGAATTAGTTATTGTATGTAAATGTGATAGCCATTCGCTACGAAACATCAGCAGATTGAGTGTATAATTTTTAAGGTAATATGAGGGAAAGCATTTCATATTTCGCGTACTTAGCGAACTGTGGCGCGCTTGCGACTTTGTTTTGTAACAAACGCGAGCAAGTATCGAAATCGGGGGTCCGGACGCGAGGGCGGGGGAAAGCAGACTTTCAGTCGCTCGTCAGTCGCGCCGCAAATCGTGGAGCAACAGTTCATTTGTTTTGTGATTTCTTGCGTTTTAGTTGGTTTAATAAAAAATATTTTTTTACCTAGGCGTGATATGGATCCTAAAAAGCGAAAAGTGGACAGCGAAAATAGGAGGTTTTTAGAAGAATGGACTGAACAATATTGTTTTACGCTGCCTGATAGACCTCAAGCAGTTCCAGTGTGCCTTATATGCAATAAAACTGTTGCTATTGTTAAAAGTGGAAATTTGAAGCGACACTATGAAACAACACATCAGCAATTCCACAAAAACTTCCCTCCTGGCAGTGAGGCTCGTAAAGAAAAACTTCAGGCACATCTCAGTTCTTACAATAAAAGCACAAAATTACTAGTTCGTTGCATGAGCGACCAAGAAAAATCCACAGAAGCAGCGTTACGTGTGTGCTGGACGCTTAATAAACATCAAAAACCATTTTCGGATTCGGAGATAGTGAAGGAATGTATGTTGGCAGTAGTCACAACACTTTTTGAAGAAAAAAAAGATGTTATCACTGGAATTCAAAGTATTCCATTATCAGCAAGAAGCAATACACGAAGGACTGAAATTTTAGCTGCTGATATTAAGATGACTCTTCTCAAACTTCTGCAAAAGGCACCTTGCTACGCCATAGCACTTGATGAGTCATGTGACATTACTGATGATGAACAAATGTCAATTTTTGTCAGATTTCTTGACATTGAGTCTAAAACTTTTAGGGAAGAGTTGCTAACAATATTGCCGTTAAAAGGTAACACTCGAGGAGAAGATTTATTCAAGGTAATTGATGAATTTATTACTAAATCTAACATCAGTTACGACAAAATTGTGTCTCTTTCTACTGACGGGGCTCCAGCAATGATTGGCAAAGAAAAAGGTGTCATCAAGAGAATCAGGGATAAAAGTTCAGGCTTAATATCATATCAGTGCATAATCCACCAGACAGCCCTTTGTGGAAAACTTAGCGATACACTGAAAGAAGTGATGGACAGCTTGGTGAAGTTAATAAATTTTATAAGATCTCATTCCGCTCTTCAGCACCGACATTTCAAGGAGTTTCTTTTTGAATGTGATTCAGCGTATTCTGACTTACTGCAACACAACAATGTTCGTTGGCTAAGTAAGGGTCAAGTTATTGAACGTTTTTGGTCAATAAAAGAACAAGTAGCCTCCTTCTTGCAAAACTTAGATACGCAAGCAGCTAAGAAGCACCTTAAGTTCGTAACAAATAAGCACAATATGTTGATTGTGGCTTTTCTAAAAGATATTTTGAAATATCTAAATGCGCTCAACACAGAGTTACAAGGAAATGGAAAATTAATATGTGATCTGATACAAAGCGTGTCTGCTTTTCGTCGTAAGCTGGATATCTTTGAAAAAGATATTGAAAGACAAGAATTTGTTCATTTTCCGACAATTCTGGAATATAATAAGGAGAACTCTGAAGAAGACGTTGCAGTGTTTACAAAATTTTTGGCCGATCTTAGCAACGAATTTGCCACAAGATTCCAAGACTTTGCAGAGATGGGCAAGCTATCTCTGTTTCTTAAGTCACCCTTTGAAGTTGATGCAGCAGCCGAATGGACAGATGTGGCTGCCAAGTTATTTAATCTGCCAAAGCCATCACTTCAAATGGAAATAATCGATCTGCAAGAAGATGTGTCTTTGCAAATATATAAAAAGATGTCAACTGAAGAATTTTGGGTCAAACAAGTCCCAGAAAAATATCAAAATTGCAAAAAACTTGCTATCAATTTGGCCACTATGTTTGGCTCGACATACATATGCGAAACATCTTTTTCAAAAATGAATTTTTTGAAAAACAAATATTGTTCGAGATTAACAGACGCTCACTTAGAAGACACTCTTCGAATTAGCTGTTCTTCACGAGAACCAAACTTTAAAAACCTGGCTCAAGACCGCCGATGCAATTTTTCACACTAATTTTAGGTAATAAATAGCTATACTTAATTAATATCAGTTGTTTTTTTTTTCTGGACCTTTTAAAAATTTTCGAGCAATATCCGGACCCTACTTAAAACTACTTGCCGACCCCTGCACTAGAGTATCTAAACAACTTTATAAATGGCGAAGGAAACTCCGTGGTGTACTCCAGTGTCTGCAATGAGAACATTATACACTAATTATGTGGAGTACCTGCTAAGATGAATTATGGTTGTAGTTCTACATTTCATTAGTTGAACATTGAAAATACCGTAGATCTATGGGAAGAATAAATCATAACCATTTGAGTCATAAAATTAATACCAATCAGTATGAATTAAACCGAACCGAAAAAATGTCTACATTTAAGGGACTATCATTTCCAAAGGCACATAAGGAATAAGTAATGTGCTCAAGTTCTGTAATAAATCTTAAAAGAATGCTTTGCCCGCTCCCAAAAGGATACTCTTGGAAGCGTTCACCTTCTATTTTCCTCGTTATTTATGAGCCTATGCTTTATACTAGAACCGCGGGCCAAGAATAAAATGGGTAACTAAAATAAATGGCCCTACGTTACCATAATCATAGATTTCCAAAGCAAACTGAATAAGTTTTTTCTTAATGAAAACGAATGAGAAAAACTGGAAGCCAATACCAAAAGGCGACTATCTAAACTGCCTTTAAAAAAAAAAAACGACACCGTAATTTGACTTTAACTATGAGGAAACAAAAAGCCTATATCTAATCTTACGACGTGAATTATGGGGATCTGTGGATGCAATCGTCTATTATAGTTCAGAATGCCGACTTTGTCTTCCACTTACACGTAATTTACATTAAGATGCCTTCACATTTGCATGCCGGAATAACCTTTTCATAATCGTCACGTCGGTGGCTCCCAACTTAGCGATTAGCTTAATGGATTTCTCAATTTAATGAAACTCAAACTTCGTAATTGGCTTTTTAAAAGATAGGACAGAATTTACGATTACTTACTTATTTCGTTTTTCTTTTTTTGAGCGTCGCCAGCCGATGGATTTTTTTTTTGGCTGTGTTTTAAAAGCAGGTTTCATTGTCGTGTCCCGTTTTAAAAAATAAACAGTTAAGTATTTAAGCTGGCATGGACAGGACGACAATAGTTCGAATAGGGGGTTACCTTGGATGTGTGAGGCATAAATCTTTTTGTTTGAACAGGCGTTTGTTGACAACAAATTCGTTGACGTTAATCCCCAGACAATAGTACCGTTTTATCCGGGGAAGGCTAGACCGCCCCAACGGTATCTTTTAACCGAAGTTAAATCTCAATGTTTGTTTAAAGGATTCTTTGAAATGATTGATGTTTATTCAAGCGACAAATCCTCGCTAAACCCACAAAGTATTAAATATTAATATCGATTTTGAATTGTTATATTGTATTTATGACATTTATTGCTAATGCTCAACCGTACTACGAGTATGAATAAAAATTTTAAATCTTTTGTTGCGAAAGTAAAATATTTTTTCGAAAACATTATTTGGTATTTTAAGTCAGAGACAACTCATAAAAAATGATTTGATTTAAAATGTCAATAAACTTTAAATGCTACACAATGTACTAAAACTATTTGTTGACATTTACCGAAATACGTACTAATGTTAAAGTCTTCGATGCCTTTAAAGTATCATCCTATAAAAAAGTAATTGCCCAACACTCGTTTATAAATCGTCAAGAAAGTTCGAGAATGTAATGAAAAAGTTCGGTAATCTCGCTTAAGGTGTCAGAACCGTTCGTTAGCCGTCATTCTTTCCATCCACTCTAAATTATATAAATTACCTACAAAAGTATTTGGTTTTTATAAAGACGTCGTTCCCGGAGCACTGGAAAGATTCTTTGTGCAGTATTTTAAAACAAAAGTCGATGAAAACAATAGCACATCTATTTTTTTACTCAATGAAAACAATGTTGATAAATTAAAACACGGCTGTAATTTGGCAGACATATTTATTTATACACGTTAAAGATCAGCTTCGTCATTTATAGCAATTCGTTTATTTACAAAATCGAGTGAAGGTACTAATAAATCACAAAAAAATAAATAAATTTAATTAAGCTCCTAACTTACGTCCTACTCGGATTTTGGTTGTCACAAAACCAAAATTTGTTTCAAATTGTATATAATTTTGGTCTCTTTACACTTTTGCACTACGAAACGAAACCTAAGTTATTAAGTACGAGTGTTTAAAGCCTAACATCAACTTTAAACAAATAATTATGACACTAAATTGTGATATACGTAATAATATTACGTGTATGGCTAGAGATTCTGAGAGACACATAATCACGCTTATCAGGGGATGATATGAAATATGCATATCGCTTTAGAACCGAAACTTATAACTTGTGGAAAAAATCTTATTCAATACATCCACCCGTAATTTCTACAAATATCTGTCATAGGCCAAGAAAAATATAATTTCTCTGTTATGTTTTTACAATAAATGTTTCCATTATTTACAAATACATATATATATAAGTTTATTGCTGAAGAAGACGTCGTAAAGTTCACTAAAATGAGTTAGAACCTCACCAGAACTATTATCGTAAAATATATCTAATAACTATGTTTTAACTAAACAATAAAAAGGACTAGTTGTATAAATAGTTCTAGATATTTATACCGATTAGTCTAATAAACTTGAATCCGTATAACAGTCAACTACAATAATATGAAACAAATTGAAACTTCATTTTATATTCCATTTGAAATATGATGATGACATTCTTTTTGCTCTCGGTCCAAAATCTCAAGGGAACGAAACTTCATATTTCACACTCTTGTAGTAGATCCCGATATTTTCTTTAGAAATACAAAACTAATCGAAATTGAACATCGAAATCCGGTATACGCATTACAGTTATTTATTTACAAGCAGTATATAAATCAGGTCATATTTTAGAAAATTATCATTTAGGTACTATTTTTCTTCTTAACATATGTACATAACTAATTTTTCTGGTGTTAACCTTACTGTGTTTCATAAATACATTTATAAGTAGTAACTTTTTTAATTTACAATCGCCTAACTCTACGTTCAAACAAAATTATACGAGTAATTTTTATTACAGTAGCATTTACATACAGTGTTCCAAAGTCTATTACAATTTACAACGTAACAAGTTACACGACATTCCACAATAAATGCAATTTAACTTTCACCTATTATCTCTCTTTAAGAGTTTTAGAGTATCACAAACAGCACTTCTTTCCACTCAAACTACTTGTCTTTTAAGGGAGCTCGTTCAATTGTCTAGGAACTGAAGACGCGGTCTTCCACCGACAGCATATCGAAGCTGTGACGTCACACGACTACGTCACGCGGCACTGAATCGTTGGTCGGTGTCTCCGGCACCAGTACCGGTTGGAAACAGTGCGCGGCTGGAGCGAAATCCTCAACAAGTTTTCGCTTTAACACAGAAGAAGAACCGATGTACACGTTTGTTCCTGGGAAGGTTCCTCGCCGTCTCCGCCTCCATAGGACCGCGGCTAATACAGCCAATCCAAATGCAATCATAGCTGACAAACAACCTAGCACTAGCTCAGAGTCCGGTGATCTCTCTGGTACACGTTCTCCTCTCATAGAGCTGACCAGAACGGACATCAGGCGGTCTCCCTCACTCACTTGAACATCCTGAACGCTTTCGGTTGAAACGCGTTGAGCTCTGCTGGTATCGATAGTCATGGTCTCTGACCTTTCATTGTCAACACCCGGTGTGCGAGATACAAGCTCCACTTGAATGTGATAGATTGTATCCGGCCATAATGATAGAGTAACCCTTGTGGAGTCCGTAAACAAATTACCTTTTAGGCCTCCACCGTCAACTTCCCATGTAACTAAATATACACCGCGTGCTATCCTAGGTTCCCATGCGATTTCACCGATAACTAGGACTTTTTGATGAATAAGGGATATCTCTTTGAGTGTCCACTTGTGTTCATCGTGATTGGAAGTGTTTGTATCATGGGCTACCCAAGTTTCATCAGGACTGTAGATTGTCACGAGTCCTAATGGATCGACAACAAGTACGCGGAGAAGGGCACCTTCGTTATTTGAAGGTACTCTTGTTGCTAAGGCTTGTGTTTGTATGATTTGTCGCCAGGGGCCTTCAGCGGCACGTCGCATGACGACGTAAACGAGGGGCACGGGACGAGACGCGGCGCGGGGTGCCGGAGGGGGCCAGCGTGCAAGCGCTCCACTCACACGCATCACCCCTTCGCCCTTCGTATGGATGACAGGCTGAGTTTGAGACGCGCGCGCCGCTTCCGAATGGAACTCACATGCGATCTTGCATCCAGGGAACTGTAAACAAAGATAAAATTAATTCTAGTGCTCGTGAAAACCATAATTTAGAAGTTAAAAGAATTTGTCAACTTACACATATATCTTTCTCGTCGCAGATGGCTCCCCAAACCTGGTAGTTGGACTGCAGAAGTTCACAATTTTCCCAACACTGCAACAACAAACGCATGTTGTACAAAACCATCACATCACATATTCGTCACAATTAAACTAGTCTTTTGAACTCCCTTGATTTATTAACGTGTCGGTCATTACGGCGATGGAGAAGTGTGTACTGACATAGACAAATTTATAAGTTAATGCCAGAGACAGGCAGAGTGTGTGCAAACGGGACCATTTTTGTCAAATTAGTGTGCGTTATCGGGTGGTCGTCGACTTGAGTGTAAATGCAGTCGTTTGTGTCATTACTTGTGGAATTAGGTCGAGCTCGTTACTGACATAGAAACACGGACACTGTAACGTGAATAGGGCATAATTATGTCCAGATAGCTTCGCCAAAACGTGTTGTGTAAGCAATTATTGCGAATTATATTTGGAGCAAAACCTATTTACTTTTGAGGTCCGTTATAATTATTGCTTATAGGTAATTGTCACAAAAACATCAAAAATTAATCAATTCTTAAGTAACTCTTTAAACTAATAATTAAATTCTAAACTAATAATAAAAAAATAATCTTAAAGGCCGTGACACTATTAGGTACCTCACTTATTTTAAACATTTCAATTATACCATTATCTTTCATTTTGGAAGAAATACTTATATTTATCTATTTAATTCATATTAATACATTTGGTTAATCCCCAGGACACCGCCACATCCAGCCAAATTTGACTACTCCGTCGTTTCGAATGCAGCATTTGTCATTGGAAGCGATCATTAGTTGAAGTTGACGTTAACTTGACGCCGCTCTCGCCTCGGTAAGCTTTAATAATTATAAGAAGGGCGAACCACGATTATTAATTACTGGTATTGACAAAAGGTACCGTCGGATTCCACGAGAATTTATTGGTTGTAGCAGTAACCCCTAAGATGATTTGTAGCATAAAGATATTTTATTTTCAGTATTTTAGTGATAGGAAAAACGTTTACCTACAGAGCTTCGGCACTGGACTGGCGTTTTGACACTGATTGAAAAACAAAAGAAGACCTATCTACTTAAATTGAAATGGGTATCAAAAATAATTATAACTTCTACAGCTTCTGTTATAAACCGAATCGCTTGAAGCGAGTTAATAAGGTACCTTGTAATGTTTCGTCCATGGTGCTTATTATTATGAGTATCGTCTTTGATTATTTAAAAATAAAAAAAAAAATAAAAAATTGTGCAATCATATATGTACTGTTATGTAAAGAAAGAGCGCTAGTAATTAAATGTTATGGCAAAACCAATTAGAATGGCTTTACGAGTTTCCTGAATACTAGGCCCTAATTGTTGGGAACGGCAGGTTTTAATATTCTCAATTAGTATTTTCGAACAGCTGAGCCTTTATATTTTTTCTCTCTCTAATTAAAAAGCCGATTTCTAGATGTTGTTTAATGTGTGTCCAGAAATAGCATTGTATGACTGAAAGAATAACTAATGACATTATGATATCACTGTAGTGGTTTATTACTATGTGGTGTTGTATTATAATGATTTATACCAGTAATTATAATCTATTTCATAATATAAATATATATTGTTATTTAATCAAAATATCCTTTATTGAATATTCATGTGATCTACTCAAATACAGAGAAAATTATGTTTTAATTTACTGAACGAAAAGCGACACTGTATTAATAATTCTCCTTTCAGTATATTGAACTTAATTAAGTTAAAGTCACTAATTCATGATTGAATATGCAATAATAACTTATTATTGCTATTTGAACACTACAGCTCACGAGTTACAGGTTATAGAAGGAGTTTAATGGTATTTTTCTTGAAGATCGTTAGGTTTAATATGGGTGGGTATAGTTTTAAGGCATATAAGGCCTATTTTCATAAAAACACTCACCATAAAACAGTCAGGACCTTGCAAACACGAAGACTCCCCACCAGGCCGCGGCGTTGCAAACTGTGAACAACACCAAAAACCAATCAAAATCACCTTCATTAAAATATATGCTAAATGGACGAAAATAATTGCGACTTTCAAACGATTATAGACTTTTTATTACTCTATACCTAGTATAATTTTATTGCTGTTTTTTTTAATATGTAGAGTGGACTGTTAAAATTCATCGTTCAGTGTATTTTTATTAGTATCAAATGTCCCGACTATTTTATGTTACCAACGGCACTTGAAGAAACTATACAATATCGCCTTGCTGTGTTAATTCCCAGTTAAATATGTATAAATCCTGCCTTCTAATCGTATAACCAAGAAACTAAATCTCAATGGAAATCGATTAATATGAACATTTGTACAACAAGTACTTAAATTCATATCTTGTAAGGAAACATCATCATCATTATCAACTTTTATCGTCCCACTGCTGGGCACAGGTCTCCTCTCATACAGAGAAGGATTGAGCGGAATCACCACGCTTGCTAAATGCGGGTTGGCGATTTCAGACTTAAAGTCCAGGTTTCCTTGTGAGGAATAATTTAAATTAAATAAGATAACTACCGATATGTCTGACGTATTAATGACATAAGACAGTATTATGGTTGCATAGTTTGTTGATGAGCTTAAGCTACAAAAGTTTTTTTTTTTTTTTGTCATGTGCGGCCTATGCAATTGTAGTATTTGGATTTGTCATTCCCGTCAAAGTTATCATAAAGACTCATTTAAAGAACATTATCAATGTTTGGTAAATCTGAAGCCTTTGTGTCTCCAGCGGGACTTAACGTAAAAGATAGGATAAAACGGAAGACACATGGAACACAAAATAAGATACAGGACGTAACATAGGACTTATCTACTTAAATTGATAATATTTACCTAATTAGTAGAATAAGAAACAAACAGAGAAAATGCTTTTATATGTGGTAAACATGACGCTAAAATTACAAAAATACTAAATATAAGAAATGGTTGAGGAACATGCGACAGCCGTTTTGCGTGAATGTGACATCCACGCAAAACGGCTGTGGCTTAACTTCTATAACATACTTTAGTGATTTGATTAAACAATGTTGTTATCATAAATATGAGTACGAATTCATACTATTTATTTTATATTGATACAACATAAACATGTGTATTTATAAATAACTTAAAAAAAAGTAAGTGACTAAGATGGCCTCCGTTTTTTTTCCTACCTTTCTATCTTTTGCGATTTGGGTCAACTAATCCTCTTTTAATCAAATCAACCTTTAATGAAAACAAATCCCCTTAATAGGGTCTGTCATGACCCCATAGTCAAACAACTAAACAAAATCTAAAGCGCCTAATTAGCGCTTCAATCACACTTTAATTTCGGCCAAGGGACATTTAATTATTCGACGGAGGACCAATACATTACTCGTTATCTGAACAGTGTTCAGAGAGGTTTTATGTGCGGGCCAAAAAAAAAGAAAATAAATGTTCGATTCGAGTAACCAGTTTAATGTATTTGATAAAAGTGACGGGCATCTGCTTACTGTCGGCTGGACGGTCGCTTTAATTGCCTGATATGCCATGGGCCATGACTTGGGAAGCTTGAACCACAGTGTAGTGGCCTAAATGTCAAATGTTTTAATGTCACGATGAAGATTTTATATTGAGAGTGATGATTTGTGTGCTTTTACTATGTTTTTTCCATGATTGACCGTAAATATGTTTTATAGTGTGTGTAGTGCCAAATTCTATGTTCGCTATTTTAGTTAGAGGACAGAGTTCTTATTACTTGCTGAATTATTTACGAGTATCACCAAAGTCAAAACAAACACTGATTTTGTGATCTACTTGGTTCAAAATTCTATCTGATTTTCTCGGAAATATTTGCGTTATCTTTAGAAGGTAACTAATTATAAAATTGATCGCATAATCAAGTGTTATCTAAATGACAGGCATTAAGAAGCCTTTTCCCCGGATGCTATTATAGACATAAAGATAACTTTACACAAGAACGATAATTCCAAAATGTACAAGTTTTTGTTTACGACTGTAATTATTAGAACTAACCCATAAAACAAATGCATTAGAAAGCAAGTAGCGAACAAAGAATAGCAAAGGAAAACAAAATTACTCTTTTAGGTCACTATCATTGCGGCTAATGATGCCAATCTGTGGCAGAGGCCATCAAACGACTCCGTCCATCTACCCGTTATTAGATGTAATCATCGTAATTTTTCACACAATTTATTTTTTTCTACCACGATACAACTCAGGAGTGTTATTCCACGTCAACTAATGACAACAAAAAATACACTTGAGATTGAGTGCGCAATGCGCTGACTATAAGAACACCCGCTATATTTACTACATTCTTATACTCGCCTGACTTGAAAATAGAGCCTCATAAATCAAGCGAATTAAAATGATACCATGCTGAAGGCACCTCGGATAAAGACTGATACTTTTACTTTATTTTTAAGACCAAAGTTTTTATGAAACAACAGATAATCAACTTTCGCCTTTCCAAATACGCAAACAACGAATTTCTAACCGATTCAATTATTACAAGTATTGTATCGCACGACTTCGCTTTTAAGTGTTTGAAATATGAAAGTTAAACAAAACAAAACGACGTGAATATACTTCGGCAACTGCAAAGGGAAGTGAGTGAATAACGAATGACGGTGATTGAAAACAGCTCGTCGAGTGGCCTCTTATTTGTGTTAGATGCCGCCGCAGATTACCCTTTTGTTAATCAAATAACGCTTATTGAATAATATTTAATTAATCTTTCGTATTTGACTTCGGATAACGTCCCCAAATGGATCACTTAGAGTTTGAACGGTAGATACTCACAGAAAGAATTTAAATATCCCACAAGCTAATAGATTGAATCGACAAACAAAAAGAGAGAAGTCGATAAACGTTCTAACACGCGTCTTAATAGTTATTTCGAGTCAACCGTTAATCTGAATAGAAAATTAGGGTTCAGGGATGTATTACATTTTAAAGGCGAGCCAGGATGTTGCATACCAACACTTAAGAGTTTACGAAATCCATTAAAGATAATCGTCAATAAGTCAGGCCCGAGGCTGTGGCCGAACAGGAACTAATCGATCGATGGGCATACACGGTCGTTTACAATCAATCCATCAGCGTTTATGTAACGTGCAACTACCGATGATCTTCATTTATCATTTTGTTTTGTGGGTAGCAAGCGCGCGCTCTTGGGGGTCAAACCAGAGGTCCGTACAAAGTAAATGCCAGTGACTTACGAAATATGATATGTAAACAACTTTTTCTCCTTTAATCTAACGACACATCTTCGAGATTAATCACTTGTGCAATCGGTAGTTTGGAGTTGATTAACTTTTGATTTATCGCTTTGTACTGCGAAAGATATATTGAAAATATAAATAGAAGGGCGTTTTATTAAAATAGAGGTAGCATCAATTAAAGTGTAGCAGAAATTGTGATCTTATCGATAACAATAAACAATGGTGAGTGCGACATTTGCATGTAAGTTGGATAAGAGGAAAACATTAAACACCTAACAGCCTCCATTGGTATAAGAGGCAAAAACAGCATGAATTATGATTTCACATAAAGATAAAATACAATCTAAGCTAGTGCGCCAAGTGGCGAAGAAAAAATGAAATTACTCCGCTGAACAGATTGTCTAAGTTGAAGAGAGGAACAATAAATGGGTTGGGACCCAGTGCCTAATATGGATTACGATTAAACTACAATAGCAAAAGAATTTAAGGAATGCTCTCTGCTAAAGTTTGACTATTTTGGTTGTTTACTTGGACATACTTTACAATGAGTGGATGTGGTTTTTTGACAACATAATCAAAATAGTTCGTTTGTAACTAAATAAATAAAGATAGGGTGGTATTTTACATTCAAAATCAACAAGTGAATAATGCATTACTTGTGGCAGAGAAAAGTGATGTGTATTTCATCAAATATAACAGTGAACTTAGAATGAAACTCTAACCTTAGAAAGTTACAATTTCATCAAAATAGACACATACCCAGACCGAGATAAGCACACCATTTCTAATGCAGTTTTCAATTCAATTTAACGTTTCCCAATAAAAGTCGGTCAAAACTATCAGACTTTAATACCGTATGTGGTGTGGGTAAGTACACCCAGGCATCTGTGTACCCTGTCTTCCCTTCTAGTTGCTATTTTATTTGATCTGCTGTAGGTAAACTCTATTATCGGTCCGTTTTTACAAGTAGAAATTCAATTTCAGTCCCGTTCGGTTTCAGGTTCTTAGTGGAAAGTAGGTTAGTCGGAGTAGAGGGATAAAAATAAACGAAATATTTGATGAGACATACATTTTCTATAAATTGTTCTTGTGGTCTGGATTTCCAGGTTCAAATTGATTTAGGAAACGTTTGAAAACATCGGCCATCTTCTTTAAGTTTAAATTTATTAAATAGATACATACAGTTCTCGTAAAGTAAGAAGGATAGAAACTATTCTAAGAACAAAATATTAAACAGCTAAGACACAAAAAAAAAAAACAACAATTTAGAAAGGTCTACACGTCCATTTATCAACGAAGCTGTCTTCTAATTAGTGATACTCTTATTTTATTTTGTTTGTTTTATACGGCATCAAGTACTCGCCGTATCGCGGACATGTAGTATCATAATATACGATTAATGAAAAATATGTCCCCGGCAGCAATAAAAGATGGCATCGACATCATTAGGTACCAACGAAGATATGAATTTTTCATGAAATATGGTCTCGCACGTCGCATCGAGCAGTAGAAACCGAGGTATCAACATTATTATTTCCATCAGTTCCTTTAGCTGTACGACTTTTTGCGATTGTCTGACAGACCACAACAATTTTATCTTGCCTTTAGAACAAGACCATAAAATGTTTCAAAGTCGTCGGAAAACGTGAGACGGAATTCATTATTCAGTCTTGGAACAAAGCACGTAAAAAATAGTCGTACAAAACTGTACAGAATAGTTAAAAACAAAATTGTTACATTACTCCGAGCAAAGTGTTGACCCATTTACTTATTATGAACACATCCTGCCAATTTACTTTATTGATGTTAAATTATAGCATCATTAACTTTTTATACCCATTGCCTCTCTGACGGGCCGTCTGTAATTATGATGATACGAGGCCGCAGTCCTTAAACTATTTTTAAATTATACCAAGACGATCTAAAATCTGCCCCGATATTATAAGGATCATGTTTATTATGAGGTCAATATCTTGATAGTCGCCTGCCAGAGTTTAAAGCTTTTAAAACGATTGTTCTTAAAAATATGGAAAATGACCTGCCATTAAGTAAACCCTTCGAATAATTACGAAATAAAATAAAATTGTATGTAAAACAAACGTCTTTCTGAGTAGGTACAGTTTAAAGTCTCGCTTTATTTGCATGTGCTCTATAATTCGCGATGATTGCAGATAAACGAACACTTTAACAGCTCATCCAGGCGTGCTTTTAAATAGGGACAATGTCGCGGCTCTCTAGTCTCCGTAGAAAGCAGGATTAAATCAAGCTGCCACTGTCGACCTAACAATGATATAAATGGTCACAAACACGTACCAAATTTGATCATGCGGCGAATAAATTAAATGGGAACACAATCAAGGATTAAATTACTGCTTCATTCTGCCTCCCACACGAGCGGGCGTTGCGACACATGTGCGACACATCGCTTGCAGCCGACCGATGCGTGTTATGTATGTAGGTGCCTTAACATATAATATTGTAGCACATTGTGCGGCTCTGTGACCGCATATAAATGCGCTGAGAGCAAATAAAACGGTGCTATAATTTCAAATCATACGGACAGAGAATGGGTGTGGACGGCGCTCTCATTGTGTGGAAATGATGTAACCGCTATTAAAAGTGTGGGCCGTATCCCTTGAATATTTCTTGCAACGAAGACGTCGTAGGGTCATATCGGTATTTTATATCTCACCGGAGACAATAGCATACATTTCCAACAAGAAAACTGGCTTCGTACGTTAAGTGGTCGTGGGCCCGCATTTCAATATTCGCTCCGATCTACCGGTATTGCTCTCTTGGACGATTATGTTATTAAATATTCCAAATCAGATAGCTATCAGTGAGTTATGTGTCGAATGAACGTTTAATGATGGAGTATATTATCTAAAACGCTTTGTTATTTGATTTCTTATGATAAAAATACAGTGTTTTTATGGTCGACGTCGTTCTATTTGACATATGAAAGAACGACGATAATAAATTAGAAGACTGTATTTAAAAATAAAATGACTACTTTTATGGCAAAGTAGAACTCATTGAAATTAGTAGCGTTTAAAAAGAATATTTCGTTAGTACTTATAACCACCAATTTAGTAAGCCTATCATCCACAATATGCTATAAATAGATGGCATTGATGGATAAATCACTAAAACTACTTATCAATTCACCCCTTAAATACACACGCCATTTTGAAATCCACATGTTACCAACTACCAAAGAGGAAATAGTTTAAGTTCAATGGTCTTCGTCTTATACCAACAATTACGAACTAATACTAAATCTATTTCGTATCAAATCCCGGACACAAATCACTTCCCTAAGATAAAGACGTGTAAAGGATTACACGAAACTATAATGTTCTGTTTAGTTTCGGAGAACCCTTTGGTTTGGATGTCCGGATTTCTTACTAATTTTGGAACATTTGGAATCTCATAAAACAATACGCCTATACAATAAACAACGTGTGGGTGTAATAAAAATAACATCACATTTTAAAACACAAAGTCAACAGAAAATGCGTTGACAATATAGCTTATGACAGCTTATGAATTCTGATTAACGCAATTTCTGTTAAACCAAATAAGATTTTTCTTCGAAATTCATCGAATCCGTAGGAAAGTCTTGTATCCGTGGGGATAATATGATTCAATGTCGTCCCTTTCCAGCCAATGGAAGTATCATATGTAGCTATCCTTTTCGGGCAGAGGCTGTCGGTTTTTGTGAGTCTCAGAAGTTCTGTGGACCATGCGACAGATGTGCGCATGGCTGCGGTTACTAACGAACCATGATTGAATCGGAATAATCTATAATATAAAATATCTTTGATTGTTTGACCGCTGCCTGCTTCTTCGAAATTAAATTGACAAAATAATACTGATGACTTGTGTCATTCTTCATTCGTAATCATACTATGTGAACACCCCAGTCCTTTAGTAAATTTAAATTTTTATGGAGCCTTTATCTTAAATTTTAAGCCATGATCAAATCGCAATAACTTACAGCAATCGATCGGAAACGTTATAGATCAAAACATCTAGTCCTATTTGTTGTTTTACAAACATAATGTATTGTAAGAACTCATTTCAGATAAAACAGAGTATAATCAAGATTCAAGTTAGAAGGAAATCGTGTAGAATGCAGTCTCGATGCAAGGACCGTTACGAAGCGATATCGGCACCGAATCCGATTGCCGCAATGCGAAAATTATCCGCAGCCATAGAGTACAGTGGAGGCGTAAAGAGGTCTCAGAAATGGTTATGTGTTGCTATGTATCTGATTTAAGTTGTGACGTGTCGTTTATACATTGAGTTAGATGCAATCAGTTTATTTCTATTTTATGGTTATACCACGTCAAATATAACTAAAATAATGCCAGGAAACTTCACTATTTTAGCGCTTACGACGTTATTTTATTTACATTAGCTACATTCGTCTTGGTGCAATGCTGAACAGTATAAACGTGTTGTTATTTCTTTATTGCATTCCTGAACGTAGAAACGAAGGTAACGTGAGAGAATAATTAAATCGACACCATTCCTAAAATAAAGAAATGCACGTTTGTGAATTCCGATCACGAATTAGTAACATTACATACGTCGAATCGTAAAAATAATTCGTAGAAGTAGTTTATTTTGAGACGGTAGTTAAAACTAAGACTCAATACTGTAAGGCTATGTATAATGTAGTTAGTATTTTGCTCACGAGCGTACTTATCGATCAGAAACGTGAACCATAGAGATATCATTAGTCCGAATGTACAGTTGCACGAAACACTTAGACCGATCTTACAATCTAAAGGGCACTTCCTTTGATCTAAGCCACCGATGTGAACGGTTACCCATATCAAATCGACTATGATCTCTAATGAGATTAGCGCTACACTTTTTTCTACTAAAATAGAGCACATGTTTTTTACGAGTGCGTTTACGATCGGCGGCATAACTTAAAATTATCAAAGAGCATATTTCAAAAGCATAAAATAAGAAGAGCAATTAAAACGCTCATAACTGGGATAGTAAATGGCCGCATAGTATTACAAATATTTGTGTAGGCGGCCGAACAAACAGTAGCGTTAAAAGCAAAGACATGCGTTAATCCAAGACAAACAGGGCTGAAAGAATTACACGAGAGGGACACAAACACCGTAAACCACCTCTCTTTCCCGTAGGGTAAACAGGAGTGCGTGAAGTGAGGTAATCCTTCCTAGATGGAGCTATGTAGACCTATTAAGGCGAGTACCTCCATTCAAAATGTAAATGGCTTACTTAGAAATTCTCTAAGGGATTAAACTGCAATCTGCATGCGTATGGTAATTTTATATACATTGTCAATGGGCCACAATAAAAATGTTTGTTTATAATGTAGAATTTAACACTTTACGTGTTTCGGCAAGCGTACACACCTCAGTGTTTATAAGTTGCAACATTTACATAAAAATATTTAGCATCGTTTTTACAGTGCTCTGCAAATGCAAGGAAATAAACAAAAACACTTCATTTTATTGTAAGTATCCAAGAAAACTAATTAGATATGATCAGAAAACATAGGAAACGAAAAAATCCGGTACTAGAACTACAATAAGGTATTTGACAAAAAAAAAAATTAATCAGTCCGTCAGTCAGATTTCCAAAAAATACTAGACACGAATTTTTTGTTTTATCAAAACAATAAAAATTGACAAATATAAAAGGCATCAAAGATCAGGAGTGGTGGCTTATGACGTCACTGGTCGCCAAAAAGTGTAGCGTGCAGTGACGTCACACGAGTTTTCAACGCGCTGTGTCGTCTTCATTTTTTGTTTATATGAATCTGACTGACTGACTAATTAGTTTTTTTTAGTCTAATACCTTATTATAAAAAAAAATACATAAACAATTGAGTCCATTCTGTTACTACTGCGCCTTAACGAACTAACATCCCGTGCGTCGCAAAGGTGGGCGTACATGAGACACTTAGGTACTTCAGTTTTGCCGCTAATTGTGACTCCACCTGTTTTAAGCTCTAGCGACTAGGAACAATCTTGTGTTAGCAAGTGTCTAGGGGAGGCATCAGTATGCTAGTGTGTAAGCCTTTATGAATCATTTATACAATGTATCCTTATATTTGTTTCTGTGCGTGTGAATGTGGACTGCCATTGATATTTGACGTGATATGCAAAATTGTATCTGATCGATTCGATTTGAATTTGGAATGCCAATTACACTGGTGTAAGCACTCGTGAATATGGCGAATTAATTCTCTTTGGCTACTGGTGTGAATTTAAAGAATTTGCTAACAACAGACATGTAGGAGTTTTTGGCGGGAAAGTCAAGCTGACTGACTGACGCTCATTTTTCATCGAAATTTTAAAATGATTTATAGTGTTGTTTACTAAATAAATGTGCGTGATTTATGTAGTAAAAAGTGCATTCAGTAAATAAAGAACAGTGAAATATCGCAGCATAGTGGGCACATCATGACTTTGTCTCAAACCTCCATCGTAAGACGGATCACGCGGCCGTCTTTTTCGACATGAACAATTCATTACGTGACATTGGCTAAATGCACAAACCGTGTGAAGCCATAAAAGAAAGAAAGAAAAGAAGTACAGATATGTATACTTAACCGATATCGAAAACAAAATATACATAAAATGCAAGCACCAACATGGCATTTGTACTTATCTCAACGCGAACATTAATTTTTATGTAGCCTTAAGTTACACCAAATTACGTTCTCGTAACAGTCAGGTAAATGTCTCGAAACTTGAAACGGGCTTAAATTCTCATACAATCCAAACTAACCGGTGGCATACTAAACTATAAGTATTTATTATAGCTAACTGTTGGAACGTACAATACATACATAAATTTTCCGCATTTACCCAGTTACCATAGGCAGATCTAACAAGACGAGAAAGCGTACCGTGTACAACAACTGGCAACTGGCTAACTCAACACCGTTTAATTTATAGCCAATTAAGTTAGTGTTAAGCTAAATAAACTGACATGAAGATAGCAGAAGTAACCGTAATACAAATACTTGCCCCCAGTCGAGTAGCACAACCAACAAGTTTGTATAGGTCCACATTTAATACTAAATTGCTGTCGACAAACCAACATTTTAAATAGTCCGGTTTATCTACTACGAGCTTTGATATTGCGGCATTGATGACAAGAACACGACTATTTGATTTATAATATTAACCACTGAGCTAGAAAGTGCCCCTTGGTATTACTGCTATAGGTCTTGTCTTTCATTATTGCTTATTGAATCTGCTTCCAAATGAGGATTAATAAAGATTTATGGACGCAGAAACAGAATGAAACTTTCCACTGCTAAGTCGATTAAATATAGTTCATTTACTATTCATCTGTCACGGTGCGCATTTGTTCTTCAATCTATTGAATATTGTGATTTATTTTGCACTGCAGGGTTGCTATCAGGTAGGTACGTCGCGCGAAACTTTTTGAGCACCCTTTAAAATCATTTTACGTACAAAGTTTAAAATGACAAAGTTCTTAAAATGCCAAGTAAAAACTGAACTAAAGAAGCCAGATGCTGCAGACAGTTGGAAACAACTGGCCGGAGTTGCTTTATAAAAAGTTAGCTTTTAAAACCCTCGCTATAAATCAATAGAAAGGAGTTCAGAGGAAGTGGAAGCGTAAGGCGGATATTTACGATGATGGTATACTCGTTCTACATGTAACACGATAAATCTTTGGCCTACACGCTTTGTAGCTTGACTTTATGGAAGTGCTAATCATTATAGTAATAGAACACGGTGCCCTACAAACCGTCGCCGAAGATAGGACGAGTGGGTCAACGCTATCCGAGAGTTTTGTTTTCTTATCTTCTTTAAAAACGTTCTTTGAATTCAGTCCACTGCATTATCTATTGTAAGAGTTCTTTTCTTAAAAAAATGTTTTAGAAATTTTACCAGTTTCTTTTGCTTTTATCGCGAATCTAGAACTATGTAACAATCTGATGCCATCACAGCAATTACAAGCAGACTTTCGGCAGTATTGTAACATTTATTCACAATATCATAATATTATTTTTTACGAGAAGTTAGAACCACCGAGACCTGTCCATTGTGTGCTCAGAATTACGTAAAGATACTAAAGAAAGGGTAAGAATTTTTTTACAAGATAAAATCGTCACGCTTCGATTGGTATCCAATTTACTTAGGAGAGGCCGCGGTCCGATGCTACCTGAGTCTTTGTCGCGTGGTCACGCCAGCAGAGACCCGGTCGTTTGTAAACGTAATAGCTTCTTATTTATGTTGGTACTTTCAAATTAAAATATTCGAGAGACGATATCGTGCTGGACAAAAAAACTATTATAAGATGACTTTGATGAGAATAAATTGGATTGCGTCGAAGACTGGACTGTTGAACTTAATAGAAATACAGGTGAGGCATGTAAGTGTGTTGGAGCTAAATGTCAAATGAGTTGCGTCATAAACTTGTAACCTCACTTATGTAAGACTCGGGAACATTAAGTAAGTACCTACTCATATATAGGTATAAGCTTGCCTAGGCTAGTCATTAAGTAGACGATCTTAACCACAAGTTACCTAATTCCAACTTGAGCTTAGGACCATACTTTGTGTAATTAAGTTAGGTATCAAACTCTTTGCATATTTTGTAGTAAGAAAAAATAAAAGGCGTTATAACATCGTGGATTAAAATTGTTTACAAACTTTTGATTGAAATCGAAAAAACTTTTGTTTTTGAAACGAAATCTAATTTACTCAATAATAATTGGTTTCTTTATATTAACACCGATTCACTTATTCAAAAATACAGAAGAAACATTAGTTCAGTCCTGTTAAAATAAGATACTCTATAGAAAAACTAGGCGTGATTAAAAACTTGGCTACTAAAAATACATCAACTCTAGGATAAGAAACTTCCCATCCTTTGCTTCTAAAAGCATATAAAAATAACTCGAGGTCGAATATTCCTCTGTAAATCGCAATAATAACTGCGCATATAATTAGCGGAACAATACAATTTCTTTTCGAAGAATTTTCATAAAGTACGGACAAAGGCTTTGAAAGAATTTCCTTAAAAACATTAGGCGAAACAAAGGAGAAAAAAGATTATCTACTTACAGATTCTGACTAGCCACTTGGGAGTATAAATGGTACTTAAATCAGCTAAAACAAAAGCCAACTAAGTAAGTACTTTTGCCTAGTGCCAGCACTTTGTACTGTATGTTTCCTATGCTTATCTATATCTAGATAACTTTATCTTAGTATTACGAACTAAGTTTAGGTATAGGAGGATCTGTTAGTTTTGCGATATATAATATATTGAGTATATAAAAACATAATATTTCGATTTCTAAGTGGAATTTAGGAGGTAAAAGCAATTATTAATAAGTAAGACTCTTTAGACCGATGAGCTGGCGAAGGTCGTGGGAAGCCAATGGATGCGGGCAGCGCAAGACCGGTCATCGTGGAAAGCCATGGGGGAGACCTTTGCCTAGCCGTTGACCTCTATAGGCTGACGAAGACTCTTTAATTTAGGCCATAACATCGGCCGCCGGCAGAAGTTACCACCCACCAGACAAAGCCTTGCCGCAGGCGATGTGTCGTGTTCCGGCATGATGTCTGGTGAAGCCGTACGGTCTGAGCAGTTGTGTTGCGATGTGTGCCGGGTACGATGCGCCTAATGTTGTTGTGTTGGGAGTTTGGTTGGAGGTTCTTCAGATCAATGTCCCTTTGGCGCAGCATCGTTGGTCGTGTTGTTGGGTTTAACATTGCATCACCTCGCTCAACTGGCGTCTTTCTTCCGATTCGCTCAGTTTTTCTGAGTTAATAGGCTCTTAATAAACTAGCGCGCTTTACCATCAATGATCGCATTACTGCTTACGCGGGATTGCGGTCAAACGCTAGTTTATAATTATTAAAAAAAAAACTTTGTAAAAATACGACAGATCCGAGACTGTATCGTCGATTTTATTAATATTAACGTTAAGGTTTTGCGATCCTGTTATTAGAATAACACCAATCCATTATTGTCTTACTGCAGGACAATGATGTTGAAAATTGTCTCATATTACGAGAGTTAGTTTGCAGCGAGTTATATATTGCAACAGATACTAGGAACATGGACGACAATTGTTTAGCGAAAATGAATTTATAATATTTTTAATCTACGTGATGCCATGATTATCATAAAGTAATTGTTATCTAAGCAATAACATCATACATATTTTGTCCTTAAGACGAATTATAGGTTATGTAATAATTCAAACTTCAATATCATAGTGGAGAATATATTGTATATGTATGATGTATTTTCAGTGCTTGGTAATATAATGATGTAATCAACTAGCCCATTGCTGAACATACGCCTCTCTTAAGTTGCGTCACAACACCTGGTCTTTAGCCTGTCTTCTGTCTCCATCAGGTCAACGGGTCAACTAACTCTCACGTCTAACTAATTAACAGCTTACACAAATCTGTATTCTCTTAATTACTTACATAAGCACTGCTCTATCCAAAGATAAGTAACATTTTATCAGTTCATTATAACCAATGTTATACCGTCACAATTACTCCACCACTTGAAACTGCTCATAAAACTTTAAACTATGGGCATATGTTTAAGAAACTGTAGATAGTCTTTCCTGTGGACAATAACGTCACTGTATCCACCACATAACTGTCACATTACGAGTCACCGTTAAATGTCGGACATAAAAATAAGTGAAGCTTCTAATACTACATGAAAAGGCTTTATTGTTAAACTTGTACCCTAATCATGTACTTAAAAGTTTGTAAGTTAAAATGAACAGTAGATTAAGTTTCCGTTACGTGGTCATGTTTTTAGTCTAGGCATGTTTCCTGTGCCCATAATGAGGCATTCTTATTGATATCTGGTGTTCAAATTAAACTTGTAATGGAGATGCATTTGGACACTTTAGACATTGAGGCAGATTTTTTAACTAACGTAAAACTTTGATCTAACGAATACATATCGTCGGGGATAGTGCAAATCCGCGAATCTACCATATGTAAAGGCCGCGTATCTGCAATAGATCAAATTTTACAGGGGAAGGTTAAAACTTAATAACTTTTTTAATTCAATGAATTTTAAGCTTATTTTTACATAGAAAGTAATTGATAATATGTTCTTTATATTGTTAGAAAAATAACATCAATTATTTAAATAATTAAGTTCCTACGACAAATACGCGGATTTGATTTGACCATAAAATTATAACATTAGAACTTAAGAGGAATATACGCGGTTTTGAAATCCATCATCATCATCATTTCAGCCGAAAGACGTCCACTGCTAGAGATAGGCCTCCCCCAAGGATCTCCACGACGACCGGTGCTGCGCCTTCCGCATCCAGCGGTTTCCTGCGACCTTCACCAGGTTGTTGGTCCACCTTGTCGGGAGCTTACCCACGCTGCGTCTTCCGGTGCGTGATTGCCACTCGAGAACCCGTCAGCCCCATCGGGCATCGGTCCTACGGGCAATGTGCCCGGCCCATTGCTACTTTAGTGTTAAAATTCTTCGGGCTATGTCAGTTACTCTCGTTCTTCTGCGGTTCTCCCCATTCTTGATTCGATCGCGCAGTGAAACCCTTAGCATATCCCTCTTCATTGCCCTTTGAGCGACTTTAAGCCTTCTTATAAGGCCCATTGTTAGCGACCATGTCTCAGTTCCGTAAGTCATCACTGGCAACACACACTGGTCGAAGACTTTTGTCTTGAGATACTGCGGTATTTCGGACGAGAAGATTCTACGTAGCTTCCCGAAAGCAGCCCAGCCGAGTTGGATTCCACGATTGACCTCTTTCTCGAAGTTTGACCTTCCTAACTGGATAGTTTGTCCCAGGTATACGTAACTGTCAACAACTTCGAGAACAGATTCTCCAATCTTTATAGGAGTCGGTACAACATGGGCATTAGACATGACTTTCGTCTTGTCCATGTTCATTTTAAGATTGACTTGCTCGGAGGCTCTACTGAGGTCTTCGAGCATTGTACTCAGGTCTTCCGCGGTCTCAGCCATGACTATGATATCATCAGCAAACCGAAGCTGTGTAATGTACTCGCGATTGATGTTGATGCCCAGTCCTTTCCAGTTCAGAACCTTGTAGACATTGGAGTGCAGCGGTGAACAGTTACGGGGAAATAACATCTCCCTGTCTGACACGACGCTGCAGAGGTATTGGTTTCAAGGTCTGGTTCTGTATTCGGATGGACATGGAGGCGTTTTCGTACAAACCCTTCAGCGCTTCAATGTACCGATAGTCTATTTGGCGCCGCTAGAGAGACTGCAGTACAGCCCAGGTCTCGATCGAATCAAAGCCTTTTTAGTAGTCCACCAACGCCAAGCAGAGGGGTAGGTTAAACTCCTCGGTCTTCTGTATAGGTAACCAGCCGCAGCGTATGTATGTATAAATATTTCACGATTTTTAAATTTTCTTTCAATTATAGAATAAACGGAATCCAACTCTATCTGGGTGTGACCCTTTTCTAATTTTTTTTTTTTTTGTGTAATTATAATGTTTTTTGCATCTCCAGTAGCAGGAGAGCGGTAGAAGTCACAACATTTCCGTTTTGGGTTTGTCCATTTTATTTTGTCTATCATTATTAGTGCCCAGATTGTAAATTATGAACCATAAGCTTTGTTTTGCAATACAGTAGACTAGCTTTAAATAATAAAAAGTGGACACAATTTCACAGCTTGTAAATTAACAGTGACTTATGACTGCTGACTTATAAGCTATGAAATTGTTTCCACATGAAAACACTTTAGACAAAGAAAGAGCGAAAAATAGAATACTACTTTGTATTTTTTCTTCTTTTTTTATATTTTCTTGTATAGCTAAATCTTTTTGTAACAAGTGTTGTTGATATATTTCTTCACTATATAATATTACATACTATATGCAAATAACATAGATTATATGCACCTTTTTTTTTGGTTGAAAATCTTGAAATAGTTTTCTGGAAACTACCCTATGTGCCTTTTTTGTTGTCTTTTCAATATAGATACTGTATAGTTCACGTTTAGATTGTATTATTGGTTCTAAATATAATTTCGTACTTTCTTTTCTGCAGTTAAAAAGGATTTTGGGCATATCCCTTAAAAAAAATTGCGCAAATTCTTTTAACATAGGTAACGCATAGGTATTTTCCCTCTTGTTCATTGTTGTTTCGTTTCTCAGTGTCTCTCCTAACCAGTACCTTACTGTACACTTCTTAATGTATAATGTCCTTAAGAATGTCTTTAAACATTCTTTATATTTTTGGTCATTTAATTTCAAATAATACACCTTTTTACTAATTTTCGTTCATTTACGCGGTGTTGACACTTGCTCGCGATAGATACGCAGTGTTGTTACTGGGCGATTTCTGGCTTCCGATTAGTCAAAATGAACTCGTGTCAAGGTGGTGGCAGCCAATTAAGATTTTGCGAGATTTGGCCGCGAAAACTGTAATTGGCTACCTTTGTCAGATACGCGGGATTGTCCAATGCTAGTTACGCGGATTTGCACTATCCCCGACGATATGGTGATTTGACATATTTTCTATACAAAAGCTGTCACACCCTCATATTTCAAGTTGTAAAAGTCTGGAATAAATGTCTTTCATGTATCTTGTGTGGGACGTTGATAACCGTGCCACAGTACCTATTTAATTTTTTTTTTTTTATTATTTTATTTTTGTTTTAGTTTGCGTGTTTTATGTTAAGTTATACCTATAGTAATAATACACTCATATTATTATTTTATATTCTTCAGATTAGTAATATAAATTGCCTAAACAGGTAAGAATTCAAGTAAACTACAAAAAGGTAGGCATTTTTTTATTTTATTTATATTGTTAATTTTGTAATTTCAATCAACTTTTCGATGTTTCTTTTAATTGTTATGATTTCCTAATGGGATATTTTTTTTCTGGAAAGAATATATGATTTTGATTTTTTTTCATTTCCGATTTTTTTTGTTTTTTATTTGTGTATTCTATTCTATAGAATTATTTTACCTATGACATTAGCGACCTTAATGCTTGTTCCACATTTTAGTACATCACAATATTTCGGAGAAGTATAGGAGTGATGATATGTATATATGAATGTGGTAAAGACAATTACACAAAAGAAGTATTTAGGTCCTAAGTTAGTGTTTTAAGATTACTTCAACAGTTTGGTGCCGATTTCGTTTTTCACAAACTATACTAAATTTAACTTCAGTGCATGATGTTGCTAAACCCGTACGGAGGACGGGTCTGAGCAGTTGTGTAGTGATGTGTGCCGGGTACGATGCGCCTAATGTTGTTGTGTTAGGAGTTTGGTCGTGGAGGGTCTTCAGATCAATCTCCCTTTGGCGCAGCATCGTTGGTCATGTTGTTGGGTTTAACATTGCATCACTTCGCTCAACTGCCGTCTTCCTTCCTATTCGCTCAGTTTTTCTGAGTGAATTGACTCTTAATAAACTAGCGCGCTTTACCATCAACGAGTCAAGCGCTAGTTTATAATTATTAAAAAAAAAAATATATATTAATTTAGTCCCGTCTTTGTAAATAAGTCCGCGCCAGACATAAATCGATGTATTTTAAGCCGCCATGTTTTTAATCGCGTCTTAACTGTCTATGGAGATTCAAACAAAATGAATCCGAACTAAACTTATATGTTATCTTCTATCCTTGTCTTAATGAGATAGAAAAAAGAGAAACTGGCCCCGATTTCCTTGTTCACAAACTAAATTAATTTTAAGTTCAGTGCATCTTTTTCTTTCTATTTCATTAAGAAAAGGACAGAAGATAAAATGTCAGTATAGACCTGTCAAATTAGTGCGCTCCTGGTGTAAACTGGCGTATTTTTCGTCGCCATGTTTAAAATCGCGTCTAAACTGTCTATCATCATCATTCATCATTTCAGCCGAAAGACGTCCACTGCTGGACATAGGCCTCCCCCAAGGTTCTCCACGACGACCGGTCCTGCGCCTCCCGCATCCAGCGGTTTCCCGCGACCTTCACCAGGTCGTCGGTCCACCTTGTCGGGGGCCTACCCACGCTACGTCTTCCGGTGCGTGGTCGCCACTCGAGAACCCGTCGGCCCCATCGGGCATCGGTCCTACGGGCAATGTGTCCAGCCCATTGCCACTTCAGTGTTGCAATTCTTCGGGCTATGTCGGTTACTCTCGTTCTTCTGCGGATCTCCTCATTCCTGATTCGATCGCGCAGTGAAACCCCAAGCATAGCCCTCTCCATTGCCCTTTGAGCGACTTTGAGCCTTCTTATAAGGCCCATTGTTAGCGACCACGTCTCAATTCCATAAGTCATCACTGGCAACACACACTGGTCGAAGACTTTTGTCTTGAGACACTGCGGTATTTCGGACGAGAAGATTCTACGTAGCTTCCCGAAAGCAGCCCAGCCGAGTTGGATTCGACGATTGACCTATTTCTCGAAGTTGGACCTTCCTAACTGGATAGTTTGTCCCAGGTACACGTAGCTGTCAACAACTTCGAGAACAGAGTCTCCAATCTTTATAGGAGTCGGTACAACATGGGCATTAGACATGACTTTCGTCTTTCCCATGTTCATTTTAAGACCGACTCGCTTGGAGGCCCTACTGAGGTCTTCGAGCATTGTACTCAGGTCCTCCGCGGTCTCAGCCATGACTACGATATCATCAGCAAACCGAAGGTGTGTCATGTACTCGCCATTGATGTTGATGCCCAGTCCTTTCCAGTCCAGAACCTTGAAGACATCCTCCAATGCAGCGGTGAACAGTTTCGGAGAGATAACATCTCCCTGTCTGACACCACGCTGCAGAGGTATTGGTTTCGAGGTCTGGTCCTGTATTCGGACTGACATGGTGGCGTTTTCGTACAAACCCTTCAGCGCTTCAATATATCGATAGTCTACTTGGCACCGCTGGAGAGACTGCAGTACAGCCCAGGTCTCGATCGAATCAAAGGCTTTTTCGTAGTCCACAAACGCCAAGCAAAGGGGTAGGTTATACTCCTCGGCCTTCTGTATAACCTGCCGCAGCGTATGTATGTGGTCTACTGTGCTGTCTATGGCGTATCTTAATTTGACAAGAATAAATTAAAATGTTATCTTCTATCCTTTTCTTAACGAAATGGAAAGAAATACATGCACTTATTATGGCATGGAGGTAGTAAGTGCTACGTTGTACGTAGTGCTTATTACTTCCATCGTATATGGTCTATGGCTCTGGCTCTGACATCAAATTAACTCTGTTTATAGTTTTGCATGTTAGGATAGGAGATTTTTGATATTATTATTATTTATTTTTTTTCCTGTATTTTGTTTGGTTTTTATGGTATTTAGTTGTAAGGTGCGTTTTGTTTGTGCAGAATAAAAAATTTTTCTTTTCTTTCTTTCTTTCTTTTAAAATTAGTTTAGTGTGGAAACAAGAGAATCGGCTCTAATTTGTACTTAAAATTAGTTTCGTTTGTGGAGAAGAGAATCTGGGCCATTATCTTCTAAGTGAAAAACCGACATAAAATACATGAGTTGCTTACCATCCCAAACAGGTTGTAAAAGCCCACCGAGGGTAAGGTTGCAAGTAAATGGGTGGTAACTTGGCAACGCGCCATAATCCGGTTATATACATTTTCATCCACCGTATTTGTCTTAAATGTGGTACGCAACTACATTTTGGCAATGCCGTTGTTTGAACTGTAATTAGTTTAATCTTCCAATGTTGTTGTATCCATTTCTTTTTTTTTTTTTTTTTTGGCACATACATTAAGAAAGTTGCCTGTAATTTACATATTTCAATCACAAATTATAACGGTCATCTGCTACCAGTAACATGAAAAATACCTACCTCATAATTAAAACGTATAAACATAATTTCAAAAGGAATAGTAGCTAAACACAGATTATAATTAATAATTAAATAAGTGATCGTTAATCAAAGACAATCCATTTAAGGCAAAGATACAAAATCGTTTAATTTTATCTGCCTACTTAAGCCCGCGATAAAGATAAGTGAACACACCGCCGCTGCCTGTAAATTATTATCCTTTACAAAAACCAACGTAAACCCATGCATTTTGTTTTGCATTATATTAGTTAATATACATTCAATATTATCTTCGAATAAACGTCAAAAAGCCTATCAAGTAGGTCTTATAAATTATAGACTAATAAATCTGTATAGCGCCTCGATGCCGTATCGAGTCAGGATATTCAGTGTGATATGGAAGTAAAGCCAGCTTTCTTAGATAAGTCGAGCTCAGGGCAACGCCGGCTCAGCTTGACAAATGGTGCTGTGACGTCAGAGCGTCTCGAGCCACGGGAAACAGCGATATTGAACGTGTCGGTACGAATTTTGGATTGAATTTACAGGGTTCGAGATTTAGATTAAAATTGCAGTGAAAAGTATTCATGCTTTTAAATTCTAGTGATCCCCGAGACAAATTGTGGCTCGTTTGATTGACTATCTACATAGAAAAAGATGGTAAAACCAAAGATTACTACGTTAATTAATTAATGTTAAATCCTGAAGAATAAAAAGTGGAGATGTATCAATTCATCTACATAATTCACTGATAGCATCTTAAAAATGCACAAACACACTATAAAATGTAAAATGAAGTCATATTGAGCATTTAGCAATATTCCATACATATAGTAAACTTACAGCATGTATCGTGCTTAGCATTTTAATAGAGCATTTTAATATAGTTCACAAACGCCAATAAAAATCACATAAACAGTTAACGATTGACCCACTAGGAGGTCCGGAGTCCACTACGCCGATAGTAAAAACTGACCAGGGTAAGATGACCTTTCGGAAGCCTATTGTCTGGAATACAATGTTCTTAAGTTATGGAAGATCTTGGTAAAATGGATGTAGTAAGGCACTCGATGTATCAGATGCAGATGGGACTGTAGATAACGTCTATCATGCCGTATGAAATATCGGGGAATTAATTATTAACAGACGTAATGCGATTAGGTATCGTGCATTCTCGCGGTAGCCATTGTAATCTGACTACTGAGAAGAGATTATGAGAAAATTCTATAGGGAAAATGTTTAGACATTATTTTGCGCATCAGGGTTTATTGTTATGCTAACCGTTTTAATAAACAAAGGATTTTAATGGATAACCTGACACATCAATTTAAAATATGGAACTAGGGTAGCATGGATTTGTTTTCTTGCTGAGCACGGTTAAAACATTGGAAAATACGATTATCAATTGAAAAGTAAACATATGTATGTATATTTCTATTTTAATCAGCTCAGAGCGGAAAACTATGCTACATATTTTATGAATAATAATGATAAATAGAATATTGTCCTAAACTGTCATATTAAAAATTCCTTTATCGTCCTTTGTAAGCAATTCTTGGGACGATTTACCCACAAAATCTTCTATAATGTGACTAAGTTTAGATGGTATCCGACTGCCCGGATATTCGGTCTACCGCGCGTAATACCGCGAACTCTTTTATCCGTCAACAATAGTCGTTCCCTAAAATGATACAAAAACCGTATCAGTAACCACTATTCATTCAAAATTTTGCCATTAATTGCGTTATTTATCTGGATATTTATGCTTAGTGTGAAAGCCAATTAGAAGGGAAGTGCACCGGTCGCTTGTGTGCGAACAATAGCTTTGGCGGCCACTGGACACGTTCCATTACATACCCACAATGAACAAATTATAAACAGTCCACTTGCCCTCCATACAGGACACATCACTTCCTCTACCTATTGTCAGTTTTCAATACAATAACTTTTATTGAAATGACGCTAGAACGTGCCTATTGCAAACTTTCAATGGCAACGTTTTATTTTGTGAACCCGATTGTGTTGCGACCTATACGTACGATTTCCGCTCTATAAAAGGTTCGGATGTACAAGGAATACGTCAAATACCTTTACTTTGCAAAGAAATTTTATTTCTGACTTGTGTCAGGCATGTATAATATAATCGATGCCCATTCATAGGTGCGGTTTGTGACTTACAATGAATTATGATCAATGGTTGCTAAGGAAGGCGTCTGTGAATTACCTGTAACAAGAATACATTTATTAGATATTTGTAGCAAATAAGGCAGATATACCAGTTCGACAAATTGGTCCCTTTATAAAAAGTTGCGGTTTATAAAAGACCACGTGAGTACTTAGTTGTAGTGTTTCTCCGTGATATTTCATGCATAAAACACAAATATCAACTGCAGAACTGGTTTTCTACTTGTTGACATTTGTATTTTATATATATGTATATCTCAAATTTCCTAAACCCAGCTTCTGTACTCTAGAGGGAATATTCTAACTAAGGTAAAGGGTAAGCATCAAAGGATATGAAGGGTCAAGATACTTTTTCGAACCCTTTGTTCCCTGAATTACACTTAGAAGTAAGGAAAACTTTGCACGAAAATCTTGCATCAAAGATCTACAAAGTCTGTAAAACTTAAGGGTATACTTGAGTGCATATCCAAAAAAAAAACGTCTGAAATCTGGGCTAGTAACAAATAAGAGGCAATTTATGACGTAACTCCTTCATGTAGGTCGTATAAAAACTGGGGCTGTCATGCATATTGCTATCCATTTAGAAGATTGAACTCTGACAGACGTATCAGATCCAATAGATAATACATTTATATTGGAACTGATTTATTCGTGATTGATGCATTCCGGTCCATCAGATTTCAATGAAAAAGAATCAAATAAGATACAATTCTTAATGCAAAGATCTTGTCTAATACCGTTTATAATAGAGCTTAGATTCTAAAGCCTGATAGTTCAATGTATGGCGATTTATATAATTTATCTACCTGATTTTGGCTTTGAGAATGAATTAAGTTGTATCTTGTTCGGCTGCCGTATGTTTACCCTGCCTTATGCAAAAGGTGTTGTAATAAATGTACTATTCTAATATATTTTCCTGTTTGGGTATTTGTTTGTTGCTCGATTAAATATATTCCCCCTTATTAATAAAAATTGCTTAAAGTTAACTAGTGATTAGTGATTCTTTAACCATACATTTTTGACCTTTTAACGTCACTTAACTTAAATCATCCTTTATGAATAAACACCACAGTGTTTAAGGGGTTTATTCATAATCGATTATTAAAGTTAAGTGACGTGCAAGCGTCTAAAATGTATGTTTAAAAAATCGCTAATCTCTAGTTAACTTTAAGCAGCATTTGTGAATAAGGGGGATTATCGCGGTGAGATTACATCCAGCAGTAGTCTGCTATACCTACGCTAAGTCAATTGATTGAGGTTATGTGGCTACCGACGTCAGAATGGGTTGCTTTATATTCTTTAATCATACTTATACACATCATAATTTTCTGTAACGCTAACAAAAATTTTGTTATATTCATCTTCCATGTGCTATCGTTGAAGACGATATTGGTAAGAATGGTATATGGTGACGAAGCAACAGATTAAGTTATCTATTAATTTGAGGCAGTATAATCAATGCTACAGGAGAATAAACCTAATTTGGGCCATAATGTGAAGGGAAGATAGTATCTTTGAAATATATAGATACTGAAAGAAAGCATGAAGTCGGTTGGTCAAGACGATAATCTGACCAAGTAAAAGGAGCAAAGTGTGTTGTACAATAAGTTGTATTGTTGTAAGTCTTGGTGGCCTAGTGGTTAAAACACGAGCCTCTCAAGTATAAATGGCAAGTACCAATGTAACTTTTCTAAAGTTATATGTACTTTCTAAGTATATCTTGGACACCATTGACTGAAGGTGAAGGATCTTGAAGAAACCTGGATTTTATAAGTCTGAAATCGCTAACCCGCATTGAGCAACCGTGGTGATTACGTTCAATCCTTCTCTGCATGAGAGGAGACCTGTGCCCAGGAGTGGGACGATAAAAAGGTTGATGATGATGATGTGTTGTATATCCATGGTTTACCCACTGTCAAGTTATTTTGTATATATCGACCACGAACGAGGCATATATATTATAATTCGTTAGAGGATATTAAACCAATTAATAAATTATAATGTCAAATTCAAGGAACAAACGCTACTTACACACAAAAGGCCAGTGGATTGTTTTAACAGTCCCAAAACATGATAGTAGAAGCATTAATAGTTAATCGTTGTACGAAATACTTGTACAATGTTCAAGCAACACTTGCGTTAGCTTTATTGAAGCCACATGTAAAGGAAAACACATCTTGTTTAAATACTGCACTAGCGGTAAGCGGTTGTGAGCACATCCGCTGTGGGCATTAGCTAACACATTTCCTTTAATTAGAACGTCCTTCGGATACTAGTATTATTTTCAAGTATTTATGTCTTTTCTTCTCTTGGTCAGGAAAGGCCAGACATTTTCCGTCTACTTATAAACTTTTTGCTTCAATAATTACACTCTCTTTGCAGTATCAGCTGTCCAAAAATGAAATCACAATATCATAGAGCTATTTGATTTCTTTCAAACATATCCAACCTTCTTTATATCATTAGCTTGGTTATTCACCAATCGCAAAAAACAAGATCTATTGAGAAGGCCTGAGCATACTTCCCTCATGCACACACAAACATAAGGAAGATACGGCCAGATGTATTGCAAAAAAATAATATGTTGGGAAAGAAATGCAACAAGAAAAAGCAATTGATAATGACCTATTTTATGATCGCAAGCTTGTTATTAAAATCCGGTTTATATATTATAAACCTTAATATTATTATATGTACCATTAACTATAAAATGACGTATAGTATGTACGTTCTTTGCACAACCGTGCAGTATCATCATCATCAACTTTTTTACTATCCCACTGCTGGGCACAGGTCTCCTCTCATACAGAGAAGGATTGAGCGTAATCACCACGCTTGCTCAATGCGGGTTGTCGATTTCAGACTTATAAAGTCCAGGTTTCCTCAAGATGTTTTTCTTCACCTTCAGTCAATGGTGTCCAAGATATACTTAGATAATAGAATACTCTTTATTATCTACAACATATAGATTACAAAAACATCAATATAAAGATTTTACAAAGGGTGACACAATGGGCGGTCTTATCGCTAAGAGCGATCTTTTACAGACAACCTTTGGATGGAATAGTAAAGGGAAAGAGAGAAATAATGAGAAATAATAATAACCGGCCGCCGGCAGAAGTTACTACCCACCAGACAAAGCCTTGCCGCCAAGCGATTTGTCGTGTTCCGGCATGATGTCTGGTGAAGCCGTACGGAGGACGGGTCTGAGCAGTTGTGTTGCGATGTGTGCCGGGTACGATGCGCCAAATGTTGTGTTGGAAGTTTGGTCGTGGAGGGTCTTCAGATAAATCTCCCTTTGGTGCAGCATCGTTGGTCGTGTTGTTGGGTTTAACATTGCATCACCTCGCTCAACTGCCGTCTTCCTTCCTATTCGCTCAATCTGAGTGAATAGGTCCTTAATATACTAGCGCGCTTTACCATCAACGATAGCATCACTGCTTACCATCAGGCGGGATTGCGGTCAAGTGCTAGTTTATAATTATTAAAAAAAAAGATTACTTTACTATTCTGTGTTACTGTTACTATTAAAAATCATATCGCAATATTAGCATAGTACATCAAATATTCCTTATTATTATATGTATAGTTTATATATTTTCTCGATTCGAGTAAGCATTGCTTGCTTTCTGTCAGCAAAACTAGGGGATACCTTAAAGACCACTTTGCGTACACGACACTTAATCAGTATATACGCAGCTACTTAAGGAGTGGATACTAGTTCATATATTATAAAGTTGGCCTGAGACATGCTTATACAGTATGTTAAGAAAACCCTGTCCGACCCATAAGGATAATAAAGGTTAGGTAAACACATGACCAAATATAATATAAAATTTTACGTATTCATCATAGTACCAATACAAATGAATTTTGAAATAATCTTTTTTTCCCGTGAATTAATTCCAATTTCCCCGAAATTTGGTAATTTTTAAATAGTGACAACACCGGTATTATTATGAGCGAATAGCGATGCGACCACGTGCCGCATGCCCTGCCGCCCGCCCCCCGCGGGCGGCAGGCGAAGGGTGGTTATCACGCATTTATTAAGTTACCTCTTTTTGCGAAATAATATTATTTTTTTAGGGGGATTTTTTTTTTTAAGTTTAGCCCGGTTTTGTATGCATTAGTAGAATCAGTTATCGATACCTAACAACACCTTCACGGGTCGGACAGGGTTTTCTTAACATACTGTATACGCAGCTACTTAAGGAGTGGATACTAGTTCATATATTATAAAGTTGGCCTGAGACATGCTTATATAGAGCAACTATTAGTACTCATTTACAGCGTGAACTGGGCTTGTTCAGGTCAGTGCACTGATTCTACCGTTATCTTAGGTTCCATTCGAACACTGGTTATGGGATTAGGATTATAGAATAAGATAATACGTATTATGGTGTTGTCAGTTTCTAGGTCCTTTTTACTTGCAATTTGCTTTGTACTTCTTGTTTGTGCTGTTGAGATTTGAACAGCTAAGCTAAGTGGATTTTGGGATTGTTTAATTTGGGATCCTTTATCCTTTACACACAAACAGCTAAAGGCAACAAGCTTAAATAGGCTGATTTTGAAAGAAAGTATTCTTCCTTCCAAAAAAGATAAAAAAAGCAGTTCTTTCTTTCCAAATAAAGGCAAGTGATAGTCCTGTCATACAATGCCATTGTCAATTTTGAAACTCGTTTGCAAATTTTTAAAATATGTTTTTATGTGATAGTCATACAAATTCCTTGTGTTTTTCATAATCATTTTGATTTTTGTACCCTTTTGTACGTAGAAACTATGCGTTATTACGAGACATTGATGAAGCATGATACATTCACCGAAGTAAATTTTCATCTGCCCTTTTTCAATTATTTTGGGGTCAGCTTCTAGTCTAAACGGAGGCACCTGACATGGAGCGACTGCCTATCTGACCTCTGCAACCCAGTTACTGGGTAATACGAATTGGTTGTCAGATATTCAGGCTGCTTCACACAACAAGCCTTACATGCTTTTTGAAGCACTGAGGGATCCTGACTTTTATATGGTCACCCATCCACGGACGAACGGCGGAAAACGCAGCTGAACCTGACAGATAGAATATCTACCATAGTCTAGATTTCAAATTAGGAAAAAAATTACCCATGGTCTACCTACCGATTTATAATTAGGAAAAGTTTATCCATAAAATTATCTGAAGCACTTTTCTAATTGCAATTATCTTTACCTCAACTATAAAGCACATCGCTTTGTTAAAATGATTGATGATTGTAATAATACATATCTAATGGCCATGGTACACCTACTGAACAAATATTTAGCCGCAAGAAAATTTGACAGCAATGATGTATAGTCGTGCTACTTATTGCTGTAGCTCCGTTTTTGTTACACTTACTTGTAGTTCTTTTTCTTTTTTTTTTTTGTAAAAAGAACAATAGTACAAATAAAGGCAATGCCTTCCTTAGTGTCATTCTACTTGAAAGAAAATGATTGTGTTAAAAACTTCTATTTTTGATTTCATCGTCATCAGAGTAAAGAGCTCTATTGTAAAGACTAGTTTTGACAAGCAAAATGGCCATACATTTTCGAATATTGAATATTGGTAGGTATATAAATAGAGATACTACTGCGCAATCGATTTGCTGATCTATCTAAATATGCTAACAGTTTAAAAATCAGCGGTCATTTGTCCATTCAACCGCAAAACTTCTAATGAAAAGATTAATCATTAAATAAACTATTTGAGACGCATGGTAACGTCTGTTTTTTGTCCACAAAGTTTAACAATGGTTCAGTGATCAGAGCGGTGGTCTGTTCTTTTGTATGTGATCATACTGATCATAAATCATTAGTTGAACTTTATCATTTGGTAGTCTACGTGCACATTGATTAAGATTTAAGCACTGATTATTGTACTTCCTTATGCACATACTTAACCGCTATGTATGTTATAATAATTGTTAGGTACTTGCTGCTACTGTGACATCATCCACATAGAATTTTTGGCTTCTACGACTCGTCCCATTGTCATTCGAGGTATTACTCTGTTTTCGGTTAATATACTTTCTTCCTTCGAATTTTTTTCTTTCTACACGGCTCCGAAGAGTCATAGTGTCATGTCAAATAGCTTTACTGAAGAATTGGGCTATCAATCGAATGTAAAAAATATATTTCATATGAGTTAAGTAGTTACAGAGTATAACGCGTTCAAATAAGCAGACTCTTCAACTTTATTTTTATCACTTCTTCAACTTGAGATAGTTAGAAACAATCATAGAAAATAATTACGAAAAGGAGAAGGAACGAAGTATTTATGATAACCAACAACCGAAAACTGTTTGGGCTCCTAGTGAGGGGCAAGGTATTAAAAAAAACTAAATGCAATCATAACCATCAGACAAAGTCTTGACGCCAAGCGATTCGTCGTGTTCCGGCATGATGTCTGATGAAGCCGTACGGAGGACGGGTCTGAGCAGTTGTGTTACGATATGTGCCGTGTATGATGCACCAAATGTTGTTGTGTCGGGAGTTTGGTCGTGGAGGGTCCCCAGATCAATCCCCCTCTGGCGCAGCATCATTAGTCGTGCTGTTGGGTTTAACATTGTATCACCTCGCTCAAGTGCCGTCTTCCTTCCTATTTCCTAAGATTTTTTTAAATTAAATAGGCTTAATAAACTAGCGCGTTTTACCATCAACGATTGCATCACTGCTTACCATCAGGCGGGATTGCAGTCAAGGACTAGTTTATAATTATTAAAAAAATGACGTATGTTTAATAGTTCAGCTAAACTTCACTATGTAAACATAGTTTATAGCAATGAAACTATTTACTGAATTCAGATTTTTATCCGGAATTTACAAACAAACATGTTTTCCTCTTTATAATATAAGTAAACAAGATATAGATATGTCTTGCGTGTGGTCGTAAATGGTAATATTTTTTTAAGTTGATTGATGTTTTTGACGTTATTTGCCTTTGTGAAGTATAAGTGTCGTGGCATAGTAATGCTCAATAATGATAGCAGCAAAGTTCGACAAAGTCGATCGATCGAACAGGTTAAACCGGCCCTAAAAATAGTTGGATGGAGACAAGTGATGATTGAAGTGACAAAACAATAGTAAAACCAGTAGAGTTAATAAAGACAAAACAACAAGTAAACATAGCTCATATAACTATAACCAACTATATAATTTACTTGTATCAGTTTCCCTTATTGTGAGTAGTTCTAAAACACCAACATACCTTCAAAAGGGCGCACAAAGTTCAACTAAGTAAAGGATCTAATTTTCATGAGACATCGAACCGTGATGTAACCACTAAGGAGATTAGGCACTTGTTACTTCGTCCTCTCTTGGACAGATTCCCTTAATAATGTGTCGGGTAAAGGGTCTTTGAATAGGAATTAGTGGTCATCAGAGCTTTCAGGTTAAACAATATTCGAATACCTTTGCTAGTGAATACTTTGCTGCCTCTCTAGAATTATATTTTATTACCACTTTATTGGTCAAAACTAAAGAGGTCTTCCATTTGTTCTCAAAAAATTTATCTTGGTTAATCTTATGGAATTTTAGTCTAAGTTAAACAATAGTTTATCTATCAAATAAAATATCAGCTCGCGTTACACCATTAATGTATGTGCAAGTTGTTAGGCTATCGCGGCGCGTGTCCAAGTGCGCGCCACCTGCGTGTGATCATGAATCTGAGCGGATTGTATGACAATTTATTATACAAACCTGCTATTGCACCAATGCCATATTAATATCGAATCAATGACTCTTTGATTATCTACTATAGAACGTTGCAGGTTTCCAAGCCATATTATGCAAATTATATACGCAAACAAGCAATACGCAGATTAAATACCCCCTTAACTAGCTTAATTAAAATAAAACCTTTTAAATAATTTATGCAATCCAACGTTGCGTAAAGACTCCACGGCGCAACAATAAGAATACTTCATTCCAAACTTGACGTCACATAAAGTCGTGGGCGAGGAAGACAGCGCGAATAAAAACAAAATCTTTTTTTAATTTAAAGCGAAGAGACAATGAGCAAACACAGCTGGCGGAATGCAAAACGAAACTAAATAAAGGGAGAAATCCACGAGTTGTGACATTAGCCGAAGCAATCCTCGGTAGCACCGAACAGTCGAGTAATTTATGTGGAAACAAAGTGTCGAGGATAAAAGAATTGTCACGTCACGTGCGATAAACGAGAGCCAGGACAGCGGGAAGAAAGACTTCGGTGTCCGCAGTGAGGGCTGCGATGAGCGGCGGAAAAGCTTTTTATTTAGTGTGTAGTGCACAGATAATACGAACAGGACAACGGACGTCTGACGCAGTCTGATAGCCTCCCCGATACTCGTTACGACATCAGATAAGCCGAGAAGCGTCCTCCGGTAACTGAAAAAGGAAACTCGACTCCTCGAGATGTATTATTGTTGTGACTATTGCCTACCATGAAGCGTGGTGGCAGATCCTTAATTAACAAGCAACGAACTGTATCGAGTATCGCGTCCGCAGCTATAAAACTGTATAGGAATGGCTCACTTAGGGAGTGCGCATCCATGCTCACAAATAAATATATCCGATCAACACGATTCATGGCCAAAAACAGCGATATTTAGGAGTCAATTAAGAATAAACACGTTGGAACGCCCGGCGTGTCTCGCGTAAAACGTAACTAATAGCCGTTTAGATGGCAACACTGAACAGCAGGAAGCCATGTTGAGAAAACCTGTGGCACTAGCACCGCGGGCTCCGTCGACCACGGCCGTGTTTACGACACTTCTTCTGTTCTTACTGATTGAATTCGCCACAAATTATAAAGTTTATTGCCCTATTCTGTGAAGTTTCGCTCGAGGATTTTTGCGTTCGTTAATAAACGACGCCTTAAAAGTTTTCGAAGCACGTTTAAGTTAAGGGCAATACTCGTATATTTCATACTTAATGGCTAAACATCGTGGCAGTTAAAAAGGAAACTAAGTTTAACGGAGAATGATATAGCTAGCAGTACTTATAGTAACTAACCAAGAAAAACACAAAGATCAAATTAATCTTGAAATGAAAATATGTACAGTATTCCTTATAAAAAGACAATAGCATCTATTGTGTAAGGTGATACCATTTTACGACTTAAGAAGCCGTACGAAGCAGACACAAGGAGCATTGAGGTGTCATTTCTTAGAGCGCAAACGATACGTTAAATCGGTTTTAAAGACGAACGAATTCACAACAATATTAAGAAATGATTGAAAGCGCGCAAGTGTAGTGGTTAATAAAACGTGGAACGTGAAAGCTTACAGAATGTATAACAGTCGTCTCGTAAATATTCAAAAAGACGCGTCAAGTCGTCAAGTCTGGGTCCCCTTCAAAGTACGTCCCGAACACGTCAATTTGTTTACGAATTACGCATAAATTCGTCCCCGGAGACAAGACATCTCGTGCGGCGATCGCTGTTGCGACATTTCAATAAAATTTACGATTGTGACTTAAATGGCGTGTCCGATGAACAAAAAATGTCCCGACATGTTCCTCTTTTATTTTAGACGTACATTTGGTTCGTTAAAATATCTTAGCCATGATAATAAAACTGTCCGTGTACTGTACCACTAATAAATACACCATTAAAATCGATATTATTTGGATAAAATAGCTAATTCGATTCTGAATCGATGAGTTTATAGATACTTTAGAGATTTTATTGACACATTACACGTCTTTTTGAAGAATATATTTCTCGTGTTTTTTTTATTAATATTCATGGAGTGTTAAAGGCATGTTTAATTTCATTGATTGATCTCAAAATTATTTAAGATACTATATTATACTTTCAAGCTTCCAATCAAACTATATATCAAATCAATTTATTTCAAGTTCTTCTACAAATGATTCCATAAAAAATTATGAAGTCTTCAAAACGCACGGCCATCGTCTATAAAAAATCAATCTCAATCCTTAAAATAACCAATTCAATTTTTATATCCACTTTGATTTCAGACTGAGCAACCTGATAGCAATAATACAATCCACTGCTAACTGGGTACATTTTTTGACATAAGTGTAATGTCACCTAAAAATAAAAGAAAATAAGGTGAAAGATGGATCAACAACATTGCTGACTCAAAAAAAGAAACAGAAAATTCGATTTCAAAGTTACAATTCATCAGTGTCGCAACACGTCAACTTCCAGATGCTAATACGACAATAGCTGAAGAGGAAGAAAAAGAACAATATTATTTTAAGATTCTAAAATAAGTATGTTACGTGCTTTAGCCAAATACACGGAACATTGATGGGTGCTATTGGGCATGACAGGCAAGTCTAAGACGAATGGCTTTGAACAGTAACCCCCGGTATTTTAGTCTACTCTTCGTTCCAACCGGTCGTATGGAACGTGTTTACTCAGATGAGTCGGAAATTTAAAATTAGGTGGTGATTTAGTGGTTCTACATTGGAAGAATTTGTATATGGGTTTTCTTTGAAAAGTTAGTGACACGTGTCGCACCTGTTGTAAGTTTGCAAGGGTTGCAAATATTGAGGATACCTATATGACACAAAATTAAACTGTAGCGAATTTTTGAAGGTCCCTACATTTTATATTATATTGTGCTGGACTAGGATATTCAATTCTACAAAGAATAAGCTCAACTTCAAACAGACAAATAGTTGCAGGAACTAACTTTGTAAATACATTCGGATCTGACTCAATTCTATAGTCCTTTCCTGTCCATTCATATGAATAGATTTAATTTCCACACACAACCATCTGTCTAAATTGAAGCAACCCATTTTGTATGACAAACATTAATTTATTATAATTATTATTCATGTCAGTTTAATTTTAAACGCTACCTTAAGCATTTAAAGTATAAACTAATTTATTTAATTTCTCTTTAAATATTAATACACACAAAATATTAGATTAAATAAAAATAAAATTCAGTTATACTTATATTACTAAATGTAAATTTTCTAAAACAAACACTCAATGTAAAAAATCTTAATCTGAATTCCTTGCTTAGCACAAATACGTTCGCCGCGGGTTGTTCCTTTTAAAAGGTAAGCCGTTTAAAACTCTCAACGTTTTACATAAAAAACCCCGTAAAGAGGCATATTTCATTATTTTTTTAGCTGTAAAACAACGGGGTGTCGTGTTTTTGTATGAAGAATACCAACTGCGGCGCAGCCCACGCAAACCCCCAATGATCGTTTCACACTATAAGTGGCAGTACAGTAGTGATACATGCTCTGAGTTCCGACTATTTTTAAAACAACTATAGTACGTAGGGACTTTGTATGTGGGATTGTATTCAACCGTCCTCCTATTTCTGCTAACTATACAGATTTTTACAATTTTAAAACATTTTTAATGACTTGCCGAACCGACAAACGGCCATATTTTATTTACTTTATGCAAATATTTCCGTTTTTTATCAACATAAAACGTCAGTGAAATTAATTAGGGACTGGGAAAATAAATGTCTTCGAGAGTAATAAAACGACAGTAAAATTAATAACTGGACTTGGCAACGATTTTTTACCTTTTCCAATACGTATAAACTATGGCCCTTAAAGTAAAAAATAAGCCATAATAAAGTACAATCTTCTACATCTGTGACATACTCTTGGCTTGTATCGACACCTCTAGGAATTTTGATCGTCGTATTATAGATTTGAGCTCTAGATAAAAGACGGTCCCCCATCAATTTCGTACAAAATATTTAGTAAGATCCAAATATTCGTTTTATGGGTTTTAAGAGATTAATGCGGAGATAAAGAGATTTGGGGCGGTTCTGACGGACTGGAATTTTCGGAACACGATAAATTCTGACACCTTTGCTTTTGAGGGAAACAAATGGATCGGAATTATCCCTAATTACTTTTTTTAGTAAACGATTTCAAGTTTAAACGTTTTAATTAGGGTAGAAATAATGACTCCCCCTCTTTAATTTCTTCCCCTCCCAACGGATAACGTTTTTGCTTGCGCGTACGCAAAGGCTCCGCCCATCACAGACATTCTACTGTGTTTTGTTTAAAAACGAATTTCTTGAACCATGAAGTTTCAATGTTTTTATTTATCATACTAAGTGTTGTATGTTTATGTCTAAAGTTGGCATTGCAGTCCCTTTTATATTTAATTGTAATTTCTTGTTTATAATTGTATTCGGCCATTACACACGAATGAAACATTGAAAATCATGTTTAAAAATGCAAACTTTACATCTTAGTGTTACACTGTAATGGAGGGTTTCAAATTTTCGCCAAAATAGGACACGTGGAAGACACTTTTCCAAACTAATAGCAAAATAATTTGAGTTAAAATTTTAGTTTTGAAACGGGCGCAAATACCCGTACGAAAGTGATTAGTTGATCGGACGTCGGAGTCTCGGAATGAAATTTACGAGCATTAAAACTATCTCCATTTCATCGCAGCCTGTAGGGCTTAGTCTACGCCTTTAGTGAGGGCAGCTGCTCTTAATCGAATCCCAATCAACTACGGAACATTGTAAAATAGTTTACTGAAACATTAAATATGTAATCAAAACTACCGCTCTGTCTCACAACACCATTAAAACTGATTAACTGTTTCATAATTTTTAATCTTCACATCGCTGTTGTAATGTTTATCTTAGTTCTTTGTTTATGTGCGATCGTAATTTGTTACCCAAGGGGATTTTAAAATGTTAAAAGAAGCCATAATGATGAAATATGAGTTCGAACAAAACTAAACATTTGACAGTTAAAGTCCGTTTGTTCTACAGGGCCTGTATTAAACGATAAGCAAATAGGAGTCATTAGATCGCACGCATAGGTTGATTGATCGTATACAGAGATAAATGGGAAAGGATCATTAATTTCTTATTTACCGACCTAAACAACGTGTGTGTCGTTTATGGAAGAAAACGGTTCACGTCAAAAATTGGACGGGGACACAATGGTGAAGCCAGGATTAAAAGCGAAGCGGTGTAGCAGTAGCGGACGCATCATTTATCAGAACAAGTCGAGTCGGCCTCGCCGAGCTTTAACAGCGATGGATACCCCACCCAACAAATAATATAGAACCAAATTACCTAGACGTGAAGATTTGTAATTGGCTGTATGGCTATTATACTGTTATTTATCACCATTGTATTTAACTGTAAGTCTTCCAAAGTCCTTTAACAAATAAATAAATAACCATTTCTATCTTAAATTAAAAGCATCGGATATGCCCAATAAATTAGTCTTGTTTTTGGTAATCAAGAATTCAGAGACCATTTGTCATGGACTATCTGGAATTTCCAATTTGATAAACATTTACAACATTCACACGAGTCTGCGAAATATTGCCGAAGGTAATTTTACGATCGTTACTTCTCAGTACGATTTATTGCAGATTCATTATCTTCGATCCAATAATCGTTATACAAATTGATTACAGCGTTTTGTTGTTTTATGAAAATGCTGACGTTGACACAGGCTTGGATAATACCTTTAATTAATTATCAAGGGAATTATTATCTGGTAAGCTATCGAGAAAGTCCACAAAGCAGGATCAATCAGTGTTTGCGTTAGAATCAAGTCGAAGTCCACGTTTCACTGAGATTAGTTCAAAGCGTGCTTTATCGCCGTATCGCGTGACAACAGACTCTCTGTCAACTTTAAGACTAACGGAACGTCATGTAATTTCTAGTAACGACGTGTTTCTTTTATTGTCACATAGCACCGGAATATTAAAATATTGACTTATGTGCGGCCGATAAGCAATCATAGTGTCAAAGAAAAGTTATGACCATAATCTCTTGCCTTTGTCTCCACAGCGAGATCATAATATCCAGGGAAATTAAACAAACACATAAAATGTTATATGGTACCCGCAAACGCCATACATGAGTTTATGGCTAGGAGAATAGATTTATTATTTTAAGGTTTTTTAGATGTTTGTATTAAACATTTTATGTTCCTTTCCGTGAAATCTCTAGTGTTCGGCCGCGCGAGTAGAGGACGACGGTCCAAACGATACGAATCAAAGTTACATGAAACCTATAACTTCACACTAAAGCCGATTGTAACATCAGCTTATTGCCACCAAATGAATAAATTCCTTCACCTTGCTTATCTTGAATCTTTAAGAGAAACCCGAAACCGTAAACATGCACGTTGAGCATACAGTGTTAACTATTCATTCGGTGTCTCTAGGGAATATATTGAACAAAAGACGGGCTCAGCATCCGACTACACTATTTCTCACTACATCGGTGCGATGTAATCAGAGAAGACGACGTGTCGCGCTTATTTATGTATGAACGGGGCGCGGGCGAGGGTGGGCCAAACGCGCTGGATACAAACAGAATAATATTGATGACACTGCGCTACGAGGGGTCATGAATCATTAATCGTCTGCTCTGGTATACGGCTCTATTACGACTGCTTGCCGGATAAGCCACCCTTCACGAGGTGAGGCCGTATGAGCGCGAGCCATGCCGCGAGCGACGCTTGCCTTTTCTACATTGTTAAGAGCTCTATGAGATTTACGTCTTCAAGATGCCAATGGTCGCTCTATTCGTTATCTATCGACCGCATACTTGTTGCATAAGACAGGTTATCAGTTTCACACAATTTATTTTCCAATTTCTAATATCAAATACAATTACGTTTTTATAATTATTGTATTTATAATAAGCTTAAAACTATACACCGACCCTAAAATGGAAACACAACCTCTTTGACTGCATCAAACACTACCAACAAACCACAAACGGAACTTAAGGCAATTTTCTTCTATACAAAAAAGCGAAGGCAATTTAAGTTAATTCAGTAAGCAGTAGACATGGCTACTTCCAAATGAACTCAAACGTAACAAAAACGAAAACAAATCGTGGACAAAAACGCAGGTCATTTCGGCGTGGACTTTCTCGTTTATTTTTTCTAAACGCTCCGTGGCCCGAGGACGTGCATCCGAAGCCTTGAGATCTTTTTTTATGTTTTAACTTCGAACAAAAATTTTATTCTGCCTCTTGTGCATGGCTGAACAACGATAAAATAATAATGCTCCAGGTCGGAGTGACTACTTCAAAAAGGGACCGTAAGGGAAGGCCGGAACGTTCCTAAATTTCTAATCGAGATTTTATTTCACGATCACCCGGCCCGTTCTTTATGGTCTCTTTTTGCAATGTTTTAGGTCTCAAGGTGAAGCCGGCATTGTGTTTTTTAAGTACAATATGACGGTTAAAATATTTGGGTAAGTTAAAATTTGTGCAATAAAATTTGCAAAATAGAATCATAAAAGTTGTTGATTCAAAAACGTTGAAACTGTGCCAACAATCAGCTAATGGTTTCGGCAAAATTGTTACCGAAAATGGTATGACCTGATTTCAAATTGTATATCCATACATACATATAAGTTATCATTATTCGGATATGAAAACATAGTCCCCAAAAGTCGTATGATTTTTGTCATACTTTTGTGACCTTCGATTTTTGTAGAAACGAAAAATCCTTTTATAATAAAAATCGAAGATGATACAATTTCTTGTACCAAATGTTGTAAAAATATGTTGAAGAAAATAATTTCAAACATCACTGAAAAATAAATAATAAAAGACCTCATTTTGATTCTAAGCACACACATCTCATAACAATTTCCCAAATAAGAAAATATTCAAAAAGGTTTTTTTTATAAAGGAATGACACATAAAATTTACATGACAAGTCAACTTACATGCCATAATGTAGACATAACCATATCTTCAACCATATCTGTATCTTGGTACTTAAAGAACTTTTTAAAATTCATCACGTGTTCCCAAAGTCCAACTTGCCATCGAGGGAGGCACGCTTTTAACAAAAAGGTTATCCAAAAAAGAAAACAGTACAAAAAAACATAAGCCAATATATTTTAAAAGGACCATGTTTCAATGAGACACACAATAGGAGAAAATAGTTACTGGCGACAGCGTGGCCCGTCAATGTCTGTATTTTTTACACGGACAGTCACTGTTTTGTCACAAAAGTTTAAAAAAATAAGCTACCAATTTACTTAGGTAGTCGTTTGTGTTTCAGTTATCACAATATGAAATCGATTATTTTTTGTCGATAGTTATTATATATAAAACGTGGTTATTATGTACAAATCGTTTTACACATCAACCCATAAGGCAAAAAATCTAATTTTATAAGATCACTCCTGCCTACAATTTAGTACAAAGGCAGGTAGGCGGCCAATTTCTAAGCCTATAGTTAAGTAATTTGCGTATTTCCTCACGTACCCTAATAATGTTAAAAAGAAACTACCTATCCTTCCGCCTCCGGCAACATCACGCACATCCTTTTACAAACAAAAAGAAAAAAATGGAGATTGTGCCCTTGTCGCAGGTAGAATTTAATAAAAAAAGCCCACTAAAAGCAAAGCCTTAGGTCTGCAAAAAATGGAAGCGTGATCACAATAAATACGTCCTGGATTAGCAGCAGATGTCGATTTCTGAAATGTAGATGATGTGTATGATATGGGTCCAAATATTTTTTATTGCGATCTTACTCATAAATTGTATGAATAATACAATACTGAATAGATTAAAATTTTGTGCGTGTTTCATGACGAATTCGGGATAAAGGATTATACTGCTTCGCTAAACAAAAATGCAATATTTAGCAAAACTGTTGGGACCGAAATCTTACGTGGTTGATTTCTGTTTTCTATAAGACCTTTCAAAAATCAAATTATCGGAAACGATTACATATATTTACAAGAAACTATTGCTTAAAAGTGCGCAAATTATATAAAACAATGCAAATGAAAAAAAAAACTGAAAAATTATGTCTAAAATGATAATTAACATATATGGTACATAGCTACAGCATACCATCTACATACTAGCTACAGTATCCATGGTACCAATGTATGCAATCAATTTTCTTCAACAAAGGGTTCGATTAAGAAGGCATTTTCGATTTAAGTAATTTGATTCACGTATTCCTGGTACTTAAATAGTTAACGTTGCTGACACTACAATTTATGATTCCATTGAAATCAGATTTGAAACGTGGTTCTCGTTTGATAAAGTTAATGGACTCCGAAGCTATTTATTAGCAGCTACTAAGTTATTCTTTAGAAAAATTCTTTAAAGCTTATCTGTTTAAACATTCTTTGATATGAGCTCGGCGAACGAGGCTATCTTCGTTTTATTCTCCTCTAAGTAAAATCGTAGTTTTAGTAAATTCTAATTTCAGAATTAATCATTTTATCGTCCCACTGCTGGGCACAGGTCTCCTTTCATACAGAGAAGGATTGAGCATAGTAATCACTACGCATGCTCAATGCGGGTTGGCGATTCCTGACCTAAAATCCAGGTTTCCTCAAGATGTTTTCCTTCGCCTTATAAACAGTCATTGGTGTCAAAGAAGGCTTAACTAAAAGAAGGCTTAAAAAAAAGTTCCCTTAAAAAATAAATATTATTTCGAAAACGCGAGGTAACTTAATGCATGTGCGGTAGGCAACACGTTAGGCATACATCCGCGGGTGAAGGGGGGCGGGTCAGGCGGCACGTGGTCGCATCGCTATTCGCTCCGCCACAAATAGTGTTGTCACTTTTTTAAAAAATAATCAATTTTTGGGGAAGTTTGAATTAATTCGCGGAAAAAAAGATTATTTCAAATTTCATTACTATTATCACTATGATGATTACGTAAAATTTCATATTTTATTTGGTCATATGGATACCTAACATTTATTATCCTTTTGGGTCTGACGGGGTTTTCTTTACATATTGTATAAATGCATATTCATTGGTAATAAACAATATTTCGTAAAAAAAAAAAAAAAGAAGTTGACGCATAAGTAAAAATAATATAAGTTTATTGAACCAAGAAATTGATTAACCAACAAAGTTATTTACGGTGTAATCTTTTAGTGGAGGGCTGAAACAAATAAGTTTATTCCAATTTAAAGGGGATAGCCGATACAAATTACGTTTATGGAGGCATGGTCCGCGCACCGATAACCAGCAGGCAACCTGTTTCGAATGATTCGAATAAATAATGCGACCAGTTTAGATAAATCCTATCTGTAAATACAGATCGATATATTATTATTGGTATGGAGGAGAACAATTTGGTTTTGTTAATTGATAAGAATGCGGAGTTAGGTTTGTTGTCCTTCTGTTCTTTTCCCCCTTTTTTATAGGAAATATTTTCAATCAGGTGTTTTTAACTAAAAATTTACAATTTGTCTGTAATGTTATTTTTTAATGCTACCGGTTTTACTATCAGTGCTTACAATGCTAATAATAGACTCGATGCTTTTGCTCAATAATTGCATATATGCACAAATGTTCGCCTTTTGTTGATTTTGTCCCAATTTTTCGTTTGGAAAATGGTTGATAGATTCTGCATTATACGATTATTATAAAATTTATTATTATTTGTTTTTTGCTGATATGTCATTTTTAATGTAATAATTTGTTCAATGTAATAATAAACAATACACCAAAAATATGTAAAATATAACTTTATTTATAAAAAAGAATCCAGTTTTCCAGGTTCAATATTGACGTTTAGCTGTTATTTTAATATTGTATTGTTACAAACTACTGTAGATGTTCCCAAAGACTATCCTTCAAAAATTCTAAATAAAATCAATTACATAAATCAAAAAGCCTGTATGATGTTCTAGCAATTGAAAATCATTTAAACGATTTTGACATTGGTGTGTTAAAATTTTTAAATTTGCGTAAGTCAATTCAAATCCGAAAGTAAACAAAAAGCTGAAGTTGACAATTAAACATCGGTAAGGATTAATTAATTTCGCCCTATCTTCCGCTTGTCACTGAAATTGGACATTGAATCAACATTATGAGTCATCGCAGGTTTGGACTGAATGTTTTCAGCGATCCTGAAACGTAGTACAACAGTACCTATAGATTCAAGAATCTCAGCATACCTATGTGTACGATGGAAGCCGTGAAATGTTACCGCGTATGAACGTGGCCTAAAATGTCTAACAGGTAGAATGAAGCAGCTTGATCGAAGGATAAACGAACAAAAAGGCATTTCGATTCTATTATGTATTCTAATTCGGTACAAGATTCGATTTTGATTACAAGTTCATTCAAAGATCTGGTTCAACGATAAGTATTTTGGAAAAGTCAATACAATCAAATTGGATCACGGCCTTGTTCTCTTGTTTTCTTTCAAATGCCTTCAATTATTACAGTTATTGAACAATGAGGGAGCTTTGTAATTGCTTCTCTTGCTTTTTTTCACAGTTACTTACATTTTGTAAAAGTTATGACAGCTGTATTATAGAAACATCTTTCTTTCTTTCAAACACATGGCGCTCTAGCTCTCTAATTGTATCATTTTTATGTTTCCCAGCACCATGCTGACACTATAAATGTACAGTATTATTCAATACTACGATCAACAGACCATGCTACTTTTAGGTTGTAATGTTTTAGAGTTTCTAATTTCGACATTCCAACGCATACCAAGGCGCAATATACGACAGACAAACAGCTCTTGGTCAAAGGATCAAAGGATAGCCTGAAGGGATTCGACATGAAAGTTGATTCAAGACTTCACAATTTTCCGACCACTAATCTAATTTTGTTGAAAAGTTGCCTTCACCATGTGAGATGCATTGATTTTGAGTTATCCATAATCAAACTGGGTTAAACGCCAGACAAAACCGGGATATGGAAACGTTGAATTCAAAATTTATCGTTTCCTTACCTTTTGTAAACATGTTGCTCTGCATTGTGCTACCCGCAACGGAGATGACACTTCCTCTTCAGCTGACACTCCAATCCAAGACATAATGAGGGTAAACAAGGAGAAACAATAAAATAACATTTTGGCACACATTTTCTTTGGTATTCCTCTTTTTGCAAATCCAAGTTTGGTCAAAGCTCCGAGCTTATCATAACCGGCACATTAACTTAAGCGACAAAATATCGCTCATAATTTTTCCTCGAGTATCTTCAGTTTACAATTAAAATCTTACAAGTTTTTCGTCACAAAAACATCGTACTTTATAGTAATACGAAAGTCTGTTGCTCCAATGTTAAAATCCGAAATCCAAAATTTAACGGAGACCGAATCATATCAATAAATAACTTAAAATAAACACAAAACGTTAACAGTGTGCAATCGCACTTGGAAAATATTTTTCACAGTTCGAATCGTTTCCGGCGGAATATTCCTCGAGAGGCGACGTTGCCGCCGACGCGGTCGAATGCGGACTAACCACCCCGCTTGAAGAAGCTCAGTTCCTCTCCCCTCTGTTGGTTAATTTTTACGTCCGTCTCGCTCACACGCTAGCTTTCCCTAGCCTCCGTCTCTCCCGGCACAAAGCACCCATCCATGGCTACGTTCGTACTACTACGTGTGCCGCTCTCTCTGTTCTCTGTACTAGTGCATATACATTATTCTATCTCGTTTCATCTCGGGCGGTTTCACGTTGTTTTTCCTTGATGCAGTTTAACGGATGGGAATGTAGTGGTTATTGTTAGACAAAGACGGTGGTAGTAAAAATTTTAGGGTTGCTCAAAAGGGGTGACAAGGAATCGAGCTAATTCAGGGCTTGCGTTTTTATGGGAACCCACGCGGTAAAAAGTATCCCGCCTCTCTCGTTTGTTCAAGTTTATGGTCCTCGCATCGTGAAGCCATATTAATAATATTAATGGCTGCCGCATCAACTATTAATACAACTGTTTTTTTATAGTGGTGTTTATGAATTCTTAATTTTATAATATGTAGTTTATTTGTTCATATAAGGTTTTATGAAGGACAGTTGAAACAAGTTACATCAAAAAAGGTATTGAGTTATAAAACTTCAAGTGCAACGCGATTAAGCTGAACATAAATAACGGTTTTGAGAATACTTGGTAATATTTCACCGTCAAATGCTGATGGCAGAAGAAACAATACATTGGGAGAGGGAGCTGTGCACAGAACCCCTTGAGCAAAAAGATTAAATAAGAATACAGTGTTCGTGACAGCGCACAAGCCTTTACGTAAAGGCATTTTTCGTTTTCTTTCTTCAGAATCTAGGCTCGTTCTATTCATCTCGCTGTCTTTAATCTCCCTGCCTCTTGGCAGACTTTGTCTAGACGAGGCCGTCCTGAGGTAACTGCGCACAATTTCGATACGGTCGAGCCAGGACGAATGTTTCTGTCGGACCTAAGTTATTAGTTTCGTACTTACTGAAGAACGACAGTTATGTACAGGCTTTACTGTTATTTCACTATAACTATATTGTTGAGCTTAGAATGAATTATGTTGGCAAGATCTAAGAAATTGAAATTGTATTAGTTGTACGAGAGGTTTAACATTGAAGAGACATGGAAAAATTTTATTAAAGGATATAGTTATCAACAAAAGTAAGATAAGATAAAGATAGAGAAGGTTTTAATCCACTGCCCCAAAGGGTTAATGAAAAAAAAAAAACATTTTATTATATTAAAATGATTTTTTTTATAATGCTTGATGATCTGCATACCGTATTCATCAGGAACAAAAGTTCCTGAAAGAATTTGGTGATGGCTTTGCCCAGTAGCGGGATAGTGTATTCAGTTTTATTTACTTATCCTGTGATTATTAAAAGATAAGTTGATTGCATTTATTACAGCTAAATTTAAAGTACTACATATATCGAATAACTTCTTTTTTTTTTTTTTATTAAAATATAAACCAGCGCTTGACCGCAATCCCGCCTGATGGTAAGCAGTGACGCAATCGTTGATGGTAAAGCGCACTAGTTTATTAAGAGCCTATTCACTCTAGCCTTGAAGACACTCAAATTGTAGTCCGACGGAAACACCGCCGCCGGCAGATTGTTCCAGTCCCTCGATGTACGCGGTATAAAGGACGAGGCGAAACGCTTCGTCCGGATCGTTGAGGTGTTAACAACATAAGGGTGGAAACTCGCCGTACGACGGGTCGTCCGATGGTGGAACGGAGATGGGGGAATTAAATCGTGCAATTCCCTCGCACACTCCCCAGAATGTATCCTATAGAACACCGAAAGGCTGGCTACTCTACGCCTGTGCTCTAGGCTTTGGAGACCAACTCGAGTTATATCTATGTCCTTCGTTAGGTTAAGTGTTATACCTAAATGCAAAATTTCGCCAATAGCTATTTTAATGTTAAAAGGTAACAAACACCCACATTTAAGTAATCTTAAGAGTTAATCTCTTCTCTCTCGTCTTCTTTTTCTTCAGCCTATACTTCAGCCTATCACTCCAGAACCTTATTGCCCTGCCTTTAAAGTCAATGTACATAAATTATATTTTATTAGCAATCTTGAGCCGTTGGTACTATCGATTGTTATTGTGATTCGCGTGTCGGTTTTCGCGATTATTTTGTTGCATGCTATATAATTCCAATTAAGTTTACTTTTAGTGCACGCCTACTAACTACATATATCTAAGCTAATTGATTGCCACCGTTTTTCTTACATTGTTGCTGTATATGTATATTGTAAATTCTGAAGCAATCTAATAATTGCTGGTTTATATAAAAAGTGGCTGCAGGCACAACTGCTTCTGAAACAAATCAATTGCTTTCACGTTTGTATGGCTCCAGTCTTATCTATGAATTAAAACCTTATCTATGAAAAAAACCACCTTATACTGTAGCTTTTTTCATGCAGTCTCCATATCTTACGAAGCTAAGTGTGTATAAGTATTTCCCGTCGGCAAACGTGACGTTTCATATAAACTTTCATCCCTTATTGTGACCCCTTTAGGACATTCATTCTACAAAGTGGTAGGGATATGACACACAACCTTACCGTGAACATAATCATTTTGTGTATATAATCTAAATATTCGTTGACGTTTCATTGGCCGTAAAAAAAATTAGCTGTTCAGTATATATTGCACCTTTTTATAAAAAGGCAGATTTTTTTTTTTGGAAAATTTGTTCTCAAGAATGATGTTATATCCATTTCATTTTTTTTTTTAATAACAACATATGTTGTATCGTAATGAAACCAATAACTGTAATAAAGTTAAATATCAATCAAGTGCTTAATCTATAGCTACAGTTTACTCGTTGATAACCCTGCCAACCTATGTATATATGCCAACCTATAAGGAACGTTTGCGCAAAAATTCAGGCTACCGGATCCAACGGCTTAGGCTGTGCATAATCATTTATCAGTGGATGAATTTAAGATATGTCTCATCTATGAAAATCTTAACAAATAAACAGCATAATCTCGCAAATTAATACTAGAATAGATGAATGAACCTTTGTCCGCGATGCTGGGTCCTTTCACCAGCAAACTCTCAAGTTTATATTGTTGACAAATACGATCCGTCCACCACGTCGGCAGTTTATAGTGCTCCATGACAGCCGACGCATTGTCGACCACGTTGAAAGGTTCACTACGACCTCGTAAAAACAAGTGTTCCTTTTGGGAGGTCAAAGTTTGCTTGATTGTTTGCCGAAGGACAGTTCACTGGAGGATCGATTTTATTGAGCAAATTACGGTCAATTGTTAGGCTAAACTTGTTAATACTGGAAATATAACTCGGTTTAGTCATTCGGGGCCAATAATAACATAGTACTATTTGTCAGTACAACTAAATTAATATTGATAATAATGATCCACGTTGCAGACATATATTATCAACATGTTCTTATTACTAATGATTGTAATAACTTGGGTTTATTAGAGTTAGTTTCATATATCAACCAAGAGAGTATGGAGTCTGAAGCCAAAGCTTTTTAAAAAACAAAATACCTATACACTATTTTATATCTCGTAATAAATACTGTGCGGATGAGTGTTCCTATCGCTACCCATGTATGCCCATATTATCCTGCTTACAAGAGGAAAGCGTCAGGGAAAGGAGACTATAAATTACGACGTAAACAGATCTGCAAGCGATACGGAAGGCCTGAAACTATATTGTGCGACTTCGATATTGCAAGGCAATAACGTATGATATAGTTAGATTATCATATTCTATGATATGTCATGCGGTAATTGTTCGTCGAATTAAGATTTATCGTGTAAATTTGGATGACAATTATAGAGATTATACATGATTATATAATTCAGCTGTTAAACTGATGATAATTTATTATGGAGGTCAGATAGGACGTGGATCCGCGTAAAATATGATGTTCTGTTATTCTGTTGCATACTGTTGAACTCCGTTGTGCCGTCAAATTGTTTGGGGTATGACTAGGCTTGATTGAACTGATGATAATTTATGGTCATTCTTCGAGATACTAAGTAGGTAATAGTTGGAATCAGTAGACAGATGTACGAAAAATGTATCTGCGCAACAACGTAAATTACGCATTAAATGTTGTTGACCTGTCAATATGAATTGTTCCAAAGCGTCAATTCTCGGCGGCTTCTGCATCCAGTTGGTGTGGCATCGCTTGTATAGGCAGAAGAATTCGGTCAACACCGCCCGCAGCATACAGGCGCCTATTATGGACAGAAGGATATTGTTCGTCTGAAGGTGTTCTACCGTCGCTTGTGCGTGGTTACTCCCGGCTGCAGACTGCGCTATGATAACTTGTTCTTTGCTTTGCGTTTTGCCCATAGTCCATGCTTGGTAGGTGATCTACAATGATATCACAAGAATCGTAAAAATCTTGATGCCAATCAATATCCCGAAGTCTTGAAGATTTTTTTTATTTTTTTTTATAAATTTATAAACTAGCGCTTGACCGCAATCCCGCCTGATGGTAAGCAGTGACGCAATCGTTGATGGTAAAGCGCACTAGCTTATTAAGAGCCTATTCACTCTAGCCTTGAAGACACTCAAATTGTAGTCCGACGGAAACACGGCCGCTGGCTAATTGTTCCAGTCCCTCGATGTACGCGGTATAAGGGAGGAGGCAAAATGCTTCGTCCGGATAGTAGTGATGTTAACAACATAAGGGTGGAAACTCGCCGTACGACGGGTCGTTTGATGGTGGAACGGAGATGGGGGAATTAAATCATACAATTCCCTCGCACACTCCCCAAAATGTATCCTATAGAACACCGAAAGGCTGGCTACTCTACGCCTGTGCTCTAGGCTTTGGAGACCAACTCCAGTTAAATCAGGATCCCCAATCAGCCTCTTCGCACACCTCTCCACTGAATCCAAAGTGGCCTGGAATCTTCTTATGCTGGCATCTTCTTATCCTGACAGCATCGCCATGTGGTGTGGTCTGGTCGATAGATTAGATGAGCTGAACTGGGTAAGATAGGTTACACACTACAACCCATTGCTACTGATAGAGTCTTATGCAATTACTCTGCTGTTCAAAGTTTTGCGAGAATAACTTGCCTTCGTGAAAGGTCAGACTATGTCTAATATGTATCATTACAATATAATATAACACGTGTACCAATATACTTCTTTGCCATATTATTTTTGCTATAAATAGATATACGTCAGCAATAAGTGGGTGTCGTGGAAGTTTTTGTAATAAGCCAAGAGTTTGCGGATTACATAACTTATATCTAACTTTAGGTACGCCCACATAATACTCCAACTAAAAATACAAGGCTATGCAAGCTTGTATTTCAGTAAATAAAAATACAAGCCTGCATTATCCAAAATGTTCTCAGAATGATTTCAGTTGCTGTAAATGGTTTGTATTATAATTTATAATAAATTGATATTTTCAGTTTTTTTTTCTTGTAAGCGTAAGCATGAAAATAAAATATTAATATTAATTTATTCGCTAATTTAGTTAAATTATTAATTTAATTAAAACAATGTCAAGTAATATAAGTCAAACAAAAAAAAAAAATGATGATGACCGACATTTGCTTCCAGATTCCATACCTTCAGTCAAATTAGCGCGGGAGTACTAATACTTAATATTAATTACAAAATGTTAATTTATTATTAATATTTGGCGACACGGTAAACGCAGTGGCTGAGCGATCTACTGCAGCGCTGCGTGTCGTGGCTTTTATTCTCGTACGGAACAGGTAGTTGTTCCGGATCTGACCTGTGTTAAGGAGAAGCAGTCCGGTCCCCTAAGGTACAATAACGTACGTTACATAGTGATTCTGATGTTACTATGACAATTTCGAGGAATTAAATGATCAAATGCTTAGTAAATGTTTTGTTATCATATACACACATCAAAAATGTCTAGGGATCAAGCATTTTTATGCGGATTTCTTGAGATTGAGATGTGGCTTTGTAATAAATTTATGATTTTATAAATTTATATGGATCCTTTTTGGTGCATTTCATAATTTGAATCAGGAACTGTGATTCAAATTCGAGTAAAAGATGAAAATCAGCTGTCAATTTTTTCCCTATAAAAACATACAACGCATTGAAGACATTATTAGTGCTACTGTTTCCCTACTACTGATTAAAACCAACGTTATTATGGAGCGGCGACGCCATTTAAGCAGGGAAGAAATGCTCAGAGCCGTGGGAATGATAGAAGCTGGTTCCCGGCAACGTACTGTGGCTTTAGCTCTGAATACAAGTCAGAGTGTTATCAGTCGACTTTGGACACGTTACCGAAGCACTGGTACCGTGGCTGAGCGCCATGGAGGACGGTATCGCTGCACCACACGGAGACAAGACCGATACATTCAAATCTTAACTCGAAGAGCTCCAACAATAACCGCCATGATGTTAGCCGTGAGGCTTCATCACTCTTCAGGGAACTTAATTAGCGACCAAACAGTCAGAAACCGCTTGCATGAAGTGAACCTTCATTCCCGAAGACCGCTACGGGTACCACCTATAGCAATGCACAATCGTAGGATTCGATATCAATGGGCTCTTGAACACAGAAATTGGGCAGAAGAACAATGGCGTTTCGTGTGCTTTTCTGATGAGTCTCGTTTTGGTATGAGACCGGATACAAGACGTATACGACACTGGAGAACCCCTGGACGCCAACAGCGATTAAAATCCTGCCAGGAAGTCCATCCTTATAGTGGTGGAACCATCATGGTATGGGCGGGTATTTGGATCGGCGGAAGAACTGAGTTGATTTGGATCAGAGGCAACCTCAACGCTCAAATTTATGCTGAGACGATTGTATCAGACGTCATCGTTCCTCTACAAGTGCAAATCGGTCCCTTATTTCAGTTAATGCATGATAATGCACGACCGCACACCGCAAGAGTTGTAAGACAGACTCTCGCCGCAGCTAACATCAATGTCCTGCCCTGGCCTGCTCACTCGCCAGACTTGAACCCGATTGAGCATGCATGGGATATGCTACAGAGAAGAGCTCTGCCGAATATGGAGGGTATCCAGTCGCAAGAAGACCTTTTTTTGTTGTTGCAACGAACATGGGCGGCCATTCCACAGCGTGATTTGGATGAACTCATTTTGAGTATGCCAAACCGATGTTCTTGTGTTATTAGTGTTCGCGGTAGAAACACGGATTATTAATTGTTTAAGTTACCCAATAAAATTTTAGAGAAAACTGTTATTTCAGTCTTTTTTTCGAACTTTTGTGTTAGTGGTTCAAATGTCAAATATCCCTTTATTAGGAAAATGGCAAATTTCTTTATTAATGCAAAGGTGACTTGGTTTATCGTTACTGTGACAAACGAAAACACTTTATTTGATGAATCCTTAAAGAAAATTTTAATTAATATCAATCAGGAGAAAAGTTATTGCAAAAATATATGTTGATCCCTAAACACTTTTGATGTGTGTAGAAAATACAATCATCATCATCATCATCAACCTTTTTATCGTCCCACTGCTGGGCACCGGACTCATCTCATACAGAGAAGGACTGAGCGTAATCGCCACGCTTGCTCAATGCGGGGTGGCGATTTCAGACTTAAAGTCCAGGTTACCTCAAGATGTTTTCCTTCACCTTCAGTTATTGGTGTCCAAGATGTACTTAGAAAGTACACATAACTTAAGAAAAGTTGCATTGGTACTTGCCTGACCTGGAATCGAACCCGCGCACTCATACTTGAGAGGCTGGTGTTTTACCAACTAGGCCACCACGACTACGAAATATAATAATAATATATAAAATAATTAATTAATTTGAGATAACTACGCGCGCGCGCGCGCGCGCGTGTGTGTGTGTGTGTGTGTGTGTGTGTGTGTGTGTGTGTGCGTGAGTGGTATGTGTGTTCATCACTTTAAGATCCTTTCTGTTTCTGTTTCGTTGTATAGATATAGACCAAGAAAATAAAAAATAAAAAAATCTCGTTACAAAAGTTGAGTGTACACGTGGCAGGGTACATAGGTACATATCCTATCCTTACGACGTTTACAACGTTTTTTATTTTTTATTGTACAATATGAGTTTAAAGGTTTGCAAACGCACCCACAATACAGGAGTTACTTCTAGTGTAGGACAAAGTTTAAAAAACAAATTAAAGTAGTATCGATGTACAATCCTAGGTAAAATCCTAGATTACACATTTGTATAATCTAGGACTCTACGGATACGTTTTTGAACTAACTGGTTTCTTCTGTAACAAATATATCTGGTGAAATATTGAACATACTTTAAGTACCTCTCTGCCTTTTAAGGGATACATGCATGATTTCATAGATGTGTAGTTTTATGTTTTCAGAACACTTAGTATAGCTTTTGGTCTAGATAACTCGCTGCCACCAAAACCTAGTTTCGCAACACTAAGATGGAAGTCGTAGAGAATGGCGAGTTTTTCGTTCATTTCATGAATGAAAGAGCTGGTTATGCTAATGAGTACACGACTAATTGCTTCAACCAAAGCTGGATAACAATAGCAATTCGTGAAATAAAATAAAAAAAGACATGTGGCACTCGGGGACTGCCGCGGTAAAGCTATTGCATAGCATTTTGTATCAATTTATGCAATTATAATTATTTATTTATTTTATTTATGCAGTATTTCTTTTTCTTTGATATTAATTCAAGTTACACTTTTTGAGCGTGGTGACCGATAAGAAAACAAATTTTTCTTTTATTAAATAAATAAAAAATTAATATTATTTAAAATATTTTTATTATTTTACAATACATGTGGGTTTTATTACCTTACAGTAGCTGTTGGTTATTCAGGAATATTTATCATTGAAACTATAGGTTTATGATAACTGAAATAAGAAACATAAGTTTGCGACTTAATATCCTCTAAATACCTAGAAAATACCGCGTCAATGGTGGTCCCATATTTTGTTGTGGACTCTTGTGGATCATTATTCATTTTCAAATTCAATGTTTTGATAGAAAAGTTGTCAACCGCTCTGATTTTTTATCAGCGAAGTTAATGTTGAAATCGCCAGCCAAGATAAGTGGAAATTTATTACCATTTGTACCAAGTATTTTCGAGCCTTCTTCAGTGTACTCCAGTAAAGTGCGATGAATAAAATGCTCTACCTCGTCCAATTTTGGATTCGGAGAAATGTAAATTGCTACCATAACTATTTGTAGGCCATTTCTAAGTTTGCATAAGCACGCACAAATATCTCCAACATCTGAGCGCCTAACATTAACATCGCTAACGTGTGCAATATTTATTTCAATATTCGGAGTCATAATATTAGTAATAGCATTTTTATTTTGGTAAATAGCTACCCCACCTTTTGAAACAGTATCTCGTTTGAACTGAACAATACAATTAAAATTAGGTATTTCAATTGGATTATCATGCGTCATGCAATATCTTAAATCTCTTTGGTAAGAAGTAACACATTTGTTTGTCTCGTAACTGAATCTTGTAAATCGTATTTATGACTATTTAGACTTTGGCAGTTGAAAGTCATTATTGAAATGCCATTTCTATTACTAATGAAATCTAATACACTTTGAGCAATCGTCTGAACACTATTTAAAGACAGTCTTTTGAATTCTTGCAACAATTGAAAAAACGGCCGCGTGAGCACTTTTTACTCTATAAAATCACGCGCTTTTATTTAGTAAACAACACTATAAATAATTTAAAAGTCCAATGAAAAATTAGCGTGACATTCATCTTGGCTTTTCCGTTAAAAAAAAGTTATTTTATAAAAACACTACTAAATTAATTTGAATAAAAGTACTTAATAATAATTATATGAAAAGTTTTTAAGGTAGCCATGACAACGTCGATGACGTCTATGACATATCTCTATAGAAGACCTATTTCAGAGAGAAAATTAATGGCAAGTTTAGCACATCGCGACTATCAGTAACATGACAAGTGTGTAGAACTGAGTTCGAGCCCTGCAATATGCATGCTCTTTTTGAAAATCTATAAATTGTTTTCAAAAGATGTAGTCGCACGCACACAAACATACCGTGCCGAAGACTGCCGAACTGAAACGACGTTAGACGATGGGGAGCGTGAGGTTTTTTCGTTACGGAATTTCTGGATTCGGTCCCCGCGCTCAAGGCCCGCGATAGAAGCTATGCAATAGCTTAAAAATATTTCATTTTAAACTTATTCCATAAAAAAAGTTGTTGCTACGTAACAACAAGGTTGTAGTAGCAGGTAAGAAGTTTTACAGCAAAAACAAAGCATTTAAGTCTTTTAATCATAATTAAGTATACTTAATGAAAAGCAATAAACTTGCTCCAGTGAACAATACATACATTACCTCAATACCTATACGTCCTTGGACTTACATTATTTTTTTGGATTTCGAACGAGTTTATACCGCCATCGCATGGCAAGATTTCGACCTCTCGTCTTTTGTTTGAGGGATTAATCAATAATAATTTTGATACCTAAATATAGATAAATAAATCATTCTATTTAGTCCGTCATTCAGATTATAGAAAAATATTGGATACGTTTATTTTGTTTTATCAAATCAGTAAAAATTTACAAATATAAAAGGTATCAAAGATCAGGAGTGGTGGCTGGTGACGTCACTGCTCGCTAAAAAGTGTATCGTGCAGTGACATCATATGAGTTTCCAACGCACTGTGTCGTCCTCAAATTTTGTTTATATGAAAAAAGAAAAAATACTTGTCTAGTATTTTTTGGAAATCTGACTGTCGGACTAATTAGTTTTTTTTTAGTCATAATTTAATAAAATAAATCTTTCTGTAATTTTTGGTAGAAAGTTTGAGGTAAAGCAATATCAAAGATTACTTCATCCTAGTCAAATGTAATAGACATAAGCGAACACCGTTGGAGGTAGCTGTTTCGAGAAACAAGGAGCCTAATTAGAACTTGTAAGATGGTCGGAGTAACTAACAGTGAGGGGCTTAGGAACAACTTGTGGCATTAGCGCGACAGTACGGCACTGTATATAACAATATATGCGATACGTGGGCACATAGGTACTGCTACTATCGCGGCTTCACATTGTACCCACGATTTGTGCCCGAAAAAGCCGGTTAGATTAAAACACCCCTAGTAAATTCTAGGCTTTAGGCATCTTGGGCGTAAGCCCAAGATGCCTAAAGAGTAATCTGTATCGTATTAGAATGCCGTAGTTTTATTAGAATTTGGGAACATTCCAGAACGTAAAAATTTTATTTGAGGATTAAATAAAATTTTATCTTCTACCAGCTTCTTATTCTGGAAGGGAATTAACACGTTTGGGTTTTAGAATAGTTTTTTTTGCAATTTTAAACCAGTGAACTTTTAGTTTATGTTCCAACATGTGACCACAGATGTCATGTTGTTTTTGTGGTTATCGGTTGTTTTCACACGATGCAGGTTCGTCTGATACCTCCTTTATGTTTATATCTATCTAAGTAAAGAATAGTTAATTAAATAAATTACGTAATCGGCCTTATTCTCACATTAATCTACCATGTAAACTCAGTACACATTAATGGATTTCACATTTATTAAAATAACAGAACATTTCACATATTTTAGTCTAGTACAGCGTTTCAGGGGTACGCAAAATACGATACGCGCTGAACCAAAATGAAACCAGGCTTTTTTAATGAGGATTGTAAAAAAAATCAAAGACAACCGTGCATATTTATATACAGTAATGCGACAAATGTGCACTGCTGTCTGAGAATCTAATGACAGAGAACATATTATGTTTTATTTGATGACAAAAAATGTAAAATACACGTAATTTCATTTTATATTTAACATTTCTGCATTCTTTCTTTAAGTGGCACCTACTTGGGAACCTCTGGTCTAGGACATAGCATTTTCTTCATAATGCAATGGTTTTGAAAGCAGTTGTGATAAAATTTTAATAGAATAACGAATGAAGAGCGATAATATTGTTTGTTTTTTTTTAAATAATCATCAACTAGTGCTTGACCGCAATCCATCGTTGATGGCAAAGCGCGCTAGTTTATTAAGCCCATTCACCAAAAAAACTGAGTGAATAGGAAGGAAGACGGCAGTTCAGTAGGGTGATGCAATGTTAAACTCAACAACAAGACCAACAATGCTGCGCGAGAGGGAGATTGACCTGAAGACCCTCCACGACCAAACTCTCGACACAACAACATTAATTGGTGCATCGTACCCGGCACACACCGCAACACAACTGCTCAGACCCGTCCCAGCTTCATCAGATATCATGCCGAAACAGGATGAATCAAAACAAATAATATTCGTTATTATTTATAACGAATATCATTCCACTTATTGCACAAACCACTCTACCTTATCCTCTACAAATATGATTGTCATTCGTGTGACCACTACCATTCTTTCAAATCTGTATGTATTTCAATTCAAAACGTTCATCCACCACCAATCCCTTGAGAACTTTCATCCAAATTAAAAGTAACTCCTCACTTTTTTCGTGTGCGGAACTCAGAGGAACATAAAAAGCAATCGTCAATAATTTTCATTCGCATATTCGCGGAAAACCAATATGAGTTCCCTAAAGCCGATCGTAAATTTTCACGCTTATGGTAACAAATATAAAAAATAACTATTGTTGTGTATGTTTTTCCAGCAAGGAGTATGCATAAAACCTGCAACTGGGGAGGCAGGGGACCGCAATTCTCTACTCCATCATTGATTTTACAGGTACTAAAAGTGGAGCCGAGTCGAAATTTGAATTTAAAGTCGATGAAATGAGTTATTAGAACAAAAAAGAACAGTTCGCTTTTCTTACAAAATTTCTACTTCGGTAGAAGTATAAATATTTTATTGAAGTCTTGATACTCGTATATTTTACAGGGATCGATGTGAAGATTGTTTTGTTTTCATACTCCAAGTTCAAAATTTCAACTATAAAAGTAATTTAAAACAATATTGACATTCCGTAGGTATTTATCATGTCTATCTATCAAGTCAAGCAATGTGTCATTGATGATGGCGCTACCAAACAAAATATTTTTTACGACCAATTTAGTTTTGACCATATTTAGAAATGTTTATATTCCATGCGGTATCCTTTACAGTGCCGTGTTAGTAATTTACACAATTCCAATTAAGATTCTCCAACTTCTATTAAGAGATAACGAGAATATTAGACGGTGTATCTTTAAACTGAAATTTTTGTACATCTAAAGAATCTCTATGCATTTTTGTTCGGGATCGTCATCATAATAATGCATACTTTCGTTTATTTCTTCAGTCTCAGCATTTTTATTTCACTCGTTCTGTCTGCTATGCAACTACAGCTCTTAAAACAACAGAGATTACTGTGACAATTATCGCTTTAGATCCTTTTCCTTATTCAGCGCATTTTCTTGTGCCACTATCGGGTAAAAAGCTTTGGTATTTGATTGCACGTTGACGTCTTGTGCGTTGTGGATCGTGATTAGATGGTTTTAGAGTGTTTTTCTGTAGGTATGACAAACACACTCACTTATTGATAATTATATAGATGCTTGATGATTACGATTTTTCGGAAAACGTCGTTTGCAAAACAGTATTGTTTTTTAAATCAATTATTAGGTGTACAGATAAGTTTCCGCCGTTTGACGTTGTCCTCACTAAGAGGTTACGTTGAAATTGTCAGTAGGCTTAGTATAAGTTTTCATTACGAAACTCTATCGACGATATCGAGCGCGTTTGGCTCATCGATTGGCCAGCTTCAAGGATGTAAGAACTCTCAACCAATGAGAGCGTCAAACGCGCTCGATATCAACGATGGAGTAACGTAATGAAAACTCATACTAGACATATATACTGATGTAAAATGTGATATCGTAAGTTCGGACATCTGGTAAAAACATACACTTAGAGTATTAGTGATTCTGTATCAGTATCACATATTTATTTTTGTGAAAAAATGACAAGTTTTGTGCCGAATAAGCGTCATTTGCGGGAATTTTTGTTAGTTCTTTAATTTGAAGAAATCGATTACTTGTGGTGAAGCTGCTTTAAGCGGGAGTAGTTGTCGTGAGTGGTTTCAAAAGTTTAGAAACTGTGAAGACAAAGAACGTAGTTTAAGAACGAAATAGGACGAAGACTTGGAATTTGAAGAATATTATTTATTATTAAATTTATTATTGGAAGAATATAGAAGAAGGTATTACTACTACAGATATGACAAAATTATTCTCCTACATGATAATGATCATCAAAATATTCAGAAAACGGCGGAAACTTATTTGTACGGACGACAGTAGGTCAAGCTACCCCAAACTGCCAGATATTCCCCATCAACCTTGAGCCTTAATGCTTTAAAGATAAAGTTGAAAAGCTTATAAGGAAATCTGACAGATTGTAGAAGCTTGGTGTGCGGCCGTCTGTATACACCTATTGCAAATATGTTTTATTGCTTAGTGTGACTTCGGCATTTTGGAGTCGTTATTCTTGTATTAATATATAAAAACACTTCCAAAAACATTTTATCTTTCTTTATTTCATCTGACAGCCTCCGTAGCGTAGCGGTAGCGAACGCGGCCGCTGCGCAAGGAGGCGCGGTTTCGATCCCCGCGCTGTACAAATATTTATATGCATGAATATGAATATTTGCACTGGTCTGGTCGTGCCTCGGAAAACGCGTTAAGCCGTTTGGTCCCGGTTGCCATACCAACATCTAATGGCAGTCGATACGGGTTGTTGGAGCCCTCAAAAGTTGAACATTTGGTCTAATTGCAATGCTTTGATATCGCCTTCGGGTTGTGGAGATCCGACGGCAGTCGCTTCACGGATAATATCGAAGTTTAGCCAAAACCAGCATCGTTGGTCGTGTTGTTGGTTTAACATTGCATTACTTCGCTCAACTGCCGTCTTCCTTGCTATTCAATGTTCAAGTGAATAGTCTCTTAATAAACTAGCGCGCTTTACCATCAACGATCGCATCACTGCTTACTATCAGGCGGGATTGCGGTCAAGCGCTAGTATATAATTATTAAAAAAAAAAAGTTAGACTGGTAAAGCGGACCCCAGACTACAAAGCTGAAAAAGCTTCGGATGCGATTGGGATTAATACTGAGATGATGATGATGATGACTTGCAAAAACGTTTACAAATGAGTTTTTACTATTGTCGCTCTCGTTATTGACACAAATTGTATGAATTTAACTCACGTTGAAGAAAAACGTTGTTTTCAATATTAATTGGCCCCTCTGGCACTTTATGAGATAAAGCAATCAAATTATGCACCACGACCGCTATAGGGATTAATACTTTTGACAAATTGGAAGCATCTGTTTCTGAAGCCTACTCTGTGCATATAAAAGTACAATTGTGAAGATGGAACTGTTACACCAAAGGAAGAACAGAGACATCTCTCCTTATTTAACTATTTTTTATGATATTATTTTTCAAATGAAATGAGTTTTGTAGTTTTCATATTCATGGCTATGTCAAAAGATCTTTACAATTTCCAAGATTAAATCTTGGGAGAAGCTTTTCTGGGGTGTGTTTATTTATGGAGGAACGTTTGAAAAATAACAAAATTCTACCAAAATATCCCTTCAGTTATGGCAAGCGGTTTAAATAACTTTTCATCGCTTCTGAGATAGTATCTATTTATTATTCTTTGTACGTCTACATATAAAGTTAGTTAAAGACAGATATAAACTGCACTTTTTTAAAGTAGACTAAAAGAACACTACCTTTCCACTTAATCATTGTTGTTTAATATTTTTCAGTAGGTATATTATAATTACACAAGTTTACAAAATTTTACTTTTTATTTATACCCCGAACCGAATGTATGTCAATATGTTAATCGACCTTCCCTAAACCTAAAAGTGTTAGCAGAAATATTTTATCACGTCGGAATTTTTTTCTGCAGTCAAATGTTTTTTTTAACTACCCGACGTGGTGGTGATATTTTATTGTTTATTCGTTCGCTTCAAACGACAGTTACTTTGCTTTGGATTAATTTAAAATGGCTAGCAGAAAGTGCAAACAAAGTTCTGACCGTTTTTGTTATGTTTGTGGACAGTTTATATTTTCAAAAAAGAGAAGACCTATTGTAGATTCGTTAAAAACTGCATATCTTCATTATTTTGGATTTCCTGTTGCAAATCAAGATAAAAAGTGGGTGCCTCACGTGTTTTGCGAAAGCTGTAGAATGAACATTAAACACGAGCTGTTGGTCGATCCAAATAACGTCACATTACCCCCTTTACACATCAAACTGGGGCTCATGAAAAACTTTGTAAAGGCGCTTCGAGAAAAACAGTGATGCTTTCCGGTATTTGCAAAAAATATTTCCAAACATTACAGAGGCAAAACTGAACTTTGTTGGTCCACAAATCCGTAAAATTATGAAAGATTCTCAGTTTGAAAACCTTTTATCGGTTAAAGAAAAGTCTGCTTGGAACTCATTTAAAATGCTTGTAGAAAATTTTTTGGGAAATAAAAAAAGTGAAAATTATGAAGAAATTGTCAACAATTTATTGAAAAACTTTCATGATATGGGAGTAAACATGTCATTAAAGATTCACTTTCTACACTCTCATCTGTTTTTTTTTTCCTGAAAACTTAGGAAGTATGAGTGACGAACAGGGTGAACGTTTCCACCAAGATTTAAGGACTTTCGAAGAACGACATCAAGGATTTTGGGATGAAAATATGTTAGGGGATTACTGTTGGTCTATCATAAGAGAAACTGATTCAAATAACTATAAAAAGAAAGCAAAAATTAGTCATTTTTAATTTATTTTTGTATTAATCCTAAAATTTTTGTATTTCCCTTCAAGATAATAAATATTTTTTAAACCAGACGTGACAGAATTTTTTTATTATTTTTTCTGGATAGTTCTACCTGAACACAAAATAAAATAACAACTTTCAGCTGGGGTAAGAAAACCGTGTAAACTAGTGTTATTTTTGTGTTTCTTTAAAAACATATATGTATATAAAACATAATACTTTTTGTATTATTTTTTGTTTCTTTACTTTAACGCTGACGACGCTCAGACGCTGTGTACATTTCTGTACTTACAAATAAGTATTCTATAAGTGTTCTATTACAGATATGCTGGAAGAGATTTCTTATGAAGTAAGCATCAGCTCTGTACCTTTTTGTGTTTTGCTTTTTTCTTGTCTGTTTATACAATATGTAAAGAAAACACCGTCGGACCCATAAGGATAATAAAGGTTAGGTAGACACATGACCAAAATGAAATGTTAGCTAATCATCATAGGTAATAACAATACTAATGAATTTAGAAACAATCTTTTTTTCCGCGAATTAATTCCAACTACCCCAAAATGTGGTATATTTTTTAAAAGTGATAACACTATTTTCGGCGGTATTATTATGAGCGATGCAACCGCATGCCGCGTGTCCTGCCCCCCTTCAGCCGCGCATGTATTGCCTACCACACATATATTAAGTTACCTCCTTTTACGAAATAATATTATTTTTTTTAGGGGGATTTTTTTTCAGCTTAGCCTGGCTTTGTAGGCAATAGTAGAATCAGTTGTCGATACCTAACAGTACCTTCACGGATAAGACAGGGTTTTCATTACATATTGTATATGTGAGTACATAAACGATTCAAGAAATAAATAAATATTTCTGTATGCTGTACTGTGTGTAAACTTTTGATACACGACAGTTACAAATGAACCATCGTGTATCAGAAGTTTTGTCATAAAGAAGAAGGTGGTGCAGAACATAGAACATTTTTCTCCCTAGAAGTAACATCGTAATCGTGAAATAAAAAATCAGCTGTCCTATACAAAATTTCAATTACTACTCGACTCAAATCCACGAGACAGTTCTTGTCATAATTAATGTAGTCAGTTATTTATTTCGATACGGTACCAAATTGTAAAAACAATAGTTTTACTACTCATTGTTTCAACAGGACATTCAATTAGTATTGATTTGACAAATCACACCTTCGGACATCACTACTTAGAGAGAACTCTGTTTTGATATGCACTTGAGATCCCCCGAGGATCTCTACTATTACTGCTACTGTTACACCCGTTCTCCTTAACTTACCTGTGTGCCACGGTATCTCTTGCGATCATCCCCCGGCCCTGGCAAACATAGGCCCTCGAGGATCCCATCACAATATCCTGGAATCTTTTTGAGGCGCGCGTGGTACACAAAGCGCAGTCGACCCGGCCCATACCGGGCGAACGGGTTGCCCATTGCTCGCCACCCGCAAGCCCGCGACGGTCGGAAGTACGATGTTGTCTCCTGATCATGGTGTCTTCTGCTGCGGCTAGGGGCATGAGGGTGCTGAGATCACACCATTAAAATGGCTACACTTTTATGATACCTGCTCTATAGAAGAAAAAACAAAGTGACATAAAAAAAACCCTCCCTTTTAACGTTTTCTAACTGCTAAGTGACAAAAATGGCCGGACAACTTCCTTACAAAATTAACCCTAGAAAAAGCTCGTGTTTCAAAAGTTAGCGAGTTTCTCCATGATATAAAAGAGTTTTCGGTCTCAAAGGAGGATGAGCTCACGTCGTTACTTTGATTAGAACTTCGCTGGCTGCCTATTGTGGGATGAAATGGTTGAAGGCAGCTAATACCAATAGTAATATTGTTTCTAAGAATAATTCTCAATAGAACAGTGATATTGTGATGAGATATAATATTTTACTTTTATTACCATTATTAAGGTAATATGTTCAGGACCTTGTCCGTTCTCTCAAAAATAAATTGTTCGATAGGATTAAAATTAGTAATTCATTAATGCATGATTTTGAATTTCTCAGAAAAGAGGATATTCTAATCTTTAATTGCATTCTTATTTATATACTATACTAGCAAAATCAGTGTTAATAAAGCGTTTTACGAAAACCATATCATATTTACTTACCTACTTATTTTTGAAAATTTTGGTAAATACACATAATTACACACATCAAAAGTGTCTAGGGATCAAGCATTTTTATGCGGATTTCTTGAGATTGAGATGTGGCTTTGTAATAAATTTATGATTTTATAAATTTATATCGATCCTTTTTGGTGCATTTCATAATTTGAATCAGGAACTGTGAATCAAATTCGAGTAAAAGATGAAAATCAGCTGTCAATATTTTCCATATAAAAACATACAACGCATTGAAGACATTATTAGTGCTACTGTTTCCCTACTACTGATTAAAACCAACGTTATTATGGAACGGCGACGTCATTTAAGCAGGGAAGAAATGCTCAGAGCCGTGGGAATGATAGAAGCTGGTTCCCGGCAACGTACTGTGGCTTTAGCTCTGAATACAAGTCAGAGTGTTATCAGTCGACTTTGGACACGTTACCGAAGCACTGGTACCGTGGCTGAGCGCCATGGAGGACGGTATCGCTGCACCACACGGAGACAAGACCGATACATTCAAATCTTAACTCGAAGAGCTCCAAAAATAACCGCCATGATTTTAGCCGTGAGGCTTCATCACTCTTCAGGGAACTTAATTAGCGACCAAACAGTTAGAAACCGCTTGCATGAAGTGAACCTTCATTCCCGAAGACCGCTACGGGTACCACCTATAGCAATGCACAATCGTAGGATTCGATATCAATGGGCTCTTGAACACAGAAATTGGGCAGAAGAACAATGGCGTTTCGTGTGCTTTTCTGATGAGTCTCGTTTTGGTATGAGACCGGATACAAGACGTATACGACACTGGAGAACCCCTGGACGCCAACAGCGATTAAAATCCTGCCAGGAAGTCCATCCTTATAGTGGTGGAACCATCATGGTATGGGCGGGTATTTGGATCGGCGGAAGAACTGAGTTGATTTGGATCAGAGGCAACCTCAACGCTCAAATTTATGCTGAGACGATTGTATCAGACGTCATCGTTCCTCTACAAGTGCAAATCGGTCCCTTATTTCAGTTAATGCATGATAATGCACGACCGCACACCGCAAGAGTTGTAAGACAGACTCTCGCCGCAGCTAACATCAATGTCCTGCCCTGGCCTGCTCAGTCGCCAGACTTGAACCCGATTGAGCATGCATGGGATATGCTACAGAGAAGAGCTCTGCCGAATATGGAGGGTATCCAGTCGCAAGAAGACCTTTTTTTGTTGTTGCAACGAACATGGGCGGCCATTCCACAGCGTGATTTGGATGAACTCATTTTGAGTATGCCAAACCGATGTTCTTGTGTTGTTAGTGTTCGCGGTAGAAACACGGATTATTAATTGTTTAAGTTACCCAATAAAATTTTAGAGAAAACTGTTATTTCAGTCTTTTTTTTCGAACTTTTGTGTTAGTGGTTCAAATGTCAAATATCCCTTTATTAGGAAAATGGCAAATTTCTTTATTAATGCAAAGGTGACTTGGTTTATCGTTACTGTAACAAACGAAAACACTTTATTTGATGAATCCTTAAAGAAAATTTTAATTAATATCAATCAGGAGAAAAGTTATTGCAAAAATATATGTTGATCCCTAGACACTTTTGATGTGTGTATATTTACCAAATTTTTCAAAAAGATGTTCTGAGAATCGTCCAAAACTTTAAAATATTGCCCGAATATTCAAACACATTTTATAGTTTAAAACTAATTGTTCATAATTAATTATGAATAGTACTACTAATGTTTTAGTCGAATTTTCAAAACTTCGATCAAGAAAGGTCTTTTTGTTGCATGTTTCGTAATGTAATCTTATTATAATTATACAAAGGAAATCATAATGAGTAGGTAGATTAGCTATTGTAAACTTGCTCATGCATAGTTTGCTCTCAGAAATTTATATTAAGATTATAAGTCGGCGCTGTCCGTCGGTAGCTTGTAGCGAGTCCAGAATTACTTGGCCAGTATGTTTGGCCAACTTTAATGAAGTTTCCCTTTTATTACGACAGAGTCTTAACCCCAAGGATCTTTGTGTTTATGATCCTGTTATAACTTTAAAGAGATTGCACCAGCGGAGTAAGGGTTAATTTTTTATTTACGTCTTTAACGAGAATCGGTTATTTTGTTTTTATGTGAGAAACACGCCTCGGAATAATGGCTTAACTTGTATCATGCGCGTCATTTCATTAAATACTTAAGTGATTTTGCTTTTTAGAGCTTTAAATTAAAAGCTTTTGAGCTTTCTATCAAAGTTGCCTTCTTAGATAGCATTTTATGTAACGTAATAAAAAAGCTGTTCAGTATCATATTTTGTCCCTAAAGAAAATCCTACCATGAACTTACATTTCACCCTCATATCGGACATAATGCGGAAATGCAATTTCCATAAATTTTACACCCTGTGAGCAGAGCCCCCATCCGAAAAGATTGGACGTGACCACATGATAGGTATTATGGAGACCTTTATTACTGCGCTCTGCAGTTTTTGAAGTAACTACATAACTCACTTTAAACGCAATCAAAAAGCTATTCAGATCCCGCAAAACGAGAATTCTGAGCAAAATAATTTAAAAAGATTTTTCATGAATGACAAATTTCAATGTGCATCCACTGGGGTATACATTTTCATGAGAGTAACTGGGGAAGTGTGGTCGTAACAAACCAAATAAATTATAAAAAGAGATCTGGGGAAGGAGACAAGGCTTTCCTTGGGACAAGTCGTAAATTTAACGGTCGAAGGAATCCTTATTTCCCCCGGCTATTCACGTGGTTGAGCTAGCAAAACTATCTCCTTTATGAGTAATAGAAAAAGCCTGTTACCACTAAAATATTAACCGCTACTGCTGCCGCATAATTCCACTTCGCATACGGTTTGGCGTATATTCAAACCGTTTTAAAATCGTATATTTTTCTGCAGCTGTATTATTAACAAAGTTATTTTTTTTCTCTCTGCTATCAACAAATGGAATCCCAGATGTTCCATTAAAATATACCTCCATCTATAACTCCCTTAATTAACGCAGTCTATCTCCCATTCGATTCAGAAACTCCTCCATTGTACAAAATTTGTAACGTAGTAAAATTCTTCGACCGCAACAGAATTACCACGAAATTATGAGAATAATTTAATTAAGACATAACAGCACCTTTAATACCGATTAGTCACACGATCCGTGGTTTGGGCGTACTAGGTAATTTGAGACGTTAATGGGTTTACTGCGGCTTTGGTCATACCTCCTCATCCGCGCTGACCAATCACGAGCGCCAAGCTTTGGTGCTTCCACGGCTTCACTGGTTGGGCTGGTATTCTGTATTAATTCACTGACGTTGACCTATTATTTGATATCTCATCAAAGTTTCATTAGACGATTCTAATAATAATCACTAATCAAACCCATAAAACAGAAGCTTGAATCAGTAATTTAATATAGAATTTCCTCTTCATTAGGTGCTTGCTTTGATCTAAGAGATTGCTGGGCAGAAATTGTTTTGTTTTCACTGCAAATAACATTAATCTTGTCAGTTACAAATGTTGGCTATTACTGGGATATTTTATTATTTTTTAGCATGGAAACAAGTCATTTATATAAAGTAGCGGAGCCTAAGACAAAGCGGAGCCTACTGGCCGTCACAGCGGGCGTGCTAATAAGCCCCTTACGTCAGTCGACTCAAAGCTAGTATTATTTTTCTTAAAGATAGCATTGCGAGAGTTTTCAATGTAATTGCCCCGGTTTCTTCAAGAGGCTGACAGCTCAAAGGCCAGTCAGTGACGTGCTCATTGTCGGAACGCCCACGGTTTACCTTATTCAAAGTTTGTGGGTTTTTTTTTCTTTAAATATTCACAGGAGTCAGTCGGTAATACTCGGTAATAAGTGTTTTATTTGCCGGATTTTGCGTAATTTTTTATTTTTCGGTACTAAATTCGGAGCTTTGAGGTTTCTAAATATTTTATTTATGCTTAACTTCGTTTAAACTGGCTGAATATTTTTCCGCAAGAACGTAATAAACGTGACTTGATTTGTATTTCATTTTGCTTTGTTCTTCTGACTTTTCGTTTGGAAAATGCACCGAATTTTGCCATCAGTGTTTTATAAAGTAAAATTATAGGATACTGTGATAATTTCTTTATGGTTCACTGGTGTATTTTGGTCCTCCAATAGGAGATGTTCCAATAATCATAAAAGTAAATTGTGGTTGTAAAATCGTGTAATTAGTGAAACTAATGGTGGTAATCGACTTCTATATGAAAGTTACAATCGTAAACATTTTCCATCGTAAAGCGTTTAAATGCTTTCATTAAATTAAATTGCTTTGATTCTTTTAGAGAAAGTTAATATTATTTATTGGAATAAGCATTCAACGTATTTGGCTTGCGTTAGTAATGTTATCGATTCATTTTGTTCGTATTTCTTTAGGTAAATCGTATGACAAAATATACAAAAGGACCAAAAGTGAGTCCATTCTTTCCTCTTGGGTAACCTGATATTGCTCATTCAGTTGTTTTCTGGCTGTTTGGGTATAAGATTACAAGCAATTTATTTAAATATGGCAATCGAATTTACGAACGCATTCAGTTTGTTTAAGGAGACCATTTTATAGTCAGCAAACTTATTTTTTTTTTTTTACTTCTTTTGTAATTAGAATATTTATTGCAATTTATTTATGAATTACTGGCTTGCTGTTTTAGTGGTAGGATGAAATTCTGCTGGCTAATTGGATAACAAACTATCAGTAGAAATGAGTTTCATTTTGCCAATTCTACAATATTCATTGCGGTTTACATTGTTGAGCAGACATTTTTTGGTCATTTGGAGCAATGGATTAGTAATATACTTTAAATTAAATCCATTGCCACTAATAGTGTGTTACGCTATTAAGGTCCTAGGTTCGATTTCCAGACCGAGCAGTGTTTTTGGATATTTCTATCAGAAATTTCTGAGTTTGAATTTATGTCCCGCTAATGGCAATAGACTCACCGCCTCAAACGACTTGACAATAACTGCCGAAAGTTGGGGACACTAGGTATAACTATGTAGATATCTGCCCAATCCTTTGGGGATATAAGGCGTGGAGTTTATACTATGCTATGCATGAATTAACTTCCAGATCCGCATACTTACCCACTGAAGCTGTCAAAAGCTATTTGGTTTCTATGATGACTGGCCTCGATATGTCAATTTGACACTTTATTAGCTATATCAAGTTCATTTTACATAGGCACTGACAGTTATTTAATACTTTACTTGGGTAATTATGTCAACGTGATCAAAAATGTTATCACTAATCAATTAATGTCGTAAAAAATCGTCGTGATTTTATCAAAATAATTTTTTTAAACGGTAAAAGGAAGGTGGCAAAATCACTACCAAAATTCTACGTTAAAGAAAACACTGGGCAACATGGTATTAAATGGACATTCGAAACTTACCTACCCATTAAACGATATACAAACTATAAAAGGCCAAACTTTGCAAAAAGGGGTATTATAAAATCTCAGATTATTTAGAAGACAAAAAAGCTTGGGACTGAGCTGCTCGCTCTGTTAAGCATTGTTATTAAGCAACATGCGTAATTATAACGTAAATTATTGTAAACATTTTCATTTTTAATGTCTGGACTTGAAAAAAGACGATGATCCCTGAGTTCGTTTCGGCTATTTCTTCTCAGAGGTAGTCAGTTAGGAAATGCCGGCTTCATCTAGTTTAAAAAAAAAAAATACATATGACGTGTGAAAGTGATCAGTGATCGTACTTGCTTAATAAACGATTTCATTTCATTTCAAATCGGTAACTCTAGTAGGTACGTACCTTTTCAAGAGGAAAGTTCAAAAAGTTGACATATCTGACTTCAACTTTTTTCAATAAAGACTACCCACTTTAACTTGTACAACATCAACAATAGACTCTATCTAAACTCCTAGACCTTTTTGAGACGTTTTTCGAGAATATCGGTTATCGGTACAATTATCGATGGCCGGGGTCCTGGCGGCCGCAAGATCGCAATCTCCAGATAGGTTGGTTTAATCTACGGATTTATGGGTCCAGCTACCACACTTTAATCCGTTTACTTTGAAAAACCAACTCGGATTTTATTTAGCAAAAATTCCTGCTTTGTGATTTTACTTATTTGTTTGAACTATATTGAGTATATCTAAATATACAGTCAGACCTCGTACTTACGGCATGTTAGGTTCTTGGAATACGCGACGTAAATCGAAACGACGTAAGGCGAGACAAATTTTTTCATATGTTTTACTTATAAAACTGGAGGGTTAAAATCTATACCCCACTCCTATTGGTCCGCATTCCCAATCGCAGCGTCAGATGAATTGATTAATGGCCTATCCAACGCAAAAAGAATTTTTCAAATCGGACCAGTAGTTCCTGAGATCAGCGCGATCAAACAAACAAACTCTTCAACTTTATATATTAGTATAGATTAACAAAAGTAAGTGCTTAGTAGCTGGCCTCACGGGCATTAACCCTGCGACAAGTGAATTCTTCTATGACGGAAATCGAAACAATTAACGTATGTTTGGGGAATAGTGTTAAAACATTGTTCTGCGTAACTTGAAACGACGTAAGTCGAGGACTGCCGATACAGTAAGGGTCAAAAGTGGATTACCACTTTTGAACTTTATTGTACTAACAGTAAGTGTCAAAAGTGGTACTCCATTTTTGAACCTCACCGTAAATATATGTACAGACAGTCCTCGACTAATTAGCCTTTAATGTTCCCACTCCTGAGACAAAGGCTTCCTCTCCTCGCCTTTTGCCTTCATCGTTTTGAGGGCAGTGGTGATGAAATAATTTACACAAAATAGAGCGCCTGATGTAGTTCGAATCGACGACTTACGACGTAAGTCGCAGCCCTGCTCTCTCACCTAAATATAGGAACATATAGGATTACCAATATCCTTCAAAATTATTCATATTGTTGCTTTAAGTTTATTTATTTCTATAACATCTTATACTATCTTTACAGGTTTTATCCGACAGTTAGCAATTTAAACTAGCCAAACTAATATTGGGCTTTATTAGAAAGCTCAAGGTCACTCAAAGGGCAATGGAGAAGGCTATGCTTGGGGTTTCACTGTGTGTTAAAATCATGAGAAAATCCGCAGAAGAACGAGCGTAACCGACATAGCCCGAAGAATTGCAACACTTAAGTGGCAGTGGGCCGGTAGAGACCTATGTCCAGCAGTGGACGTCTTTCGGCAGAAGAGCCAAACTATATTTATATATAATTAAAATTACCAAATTTAAACTAACAACATTATTAAATTATATTGTTGTGGAAAAGTCTACAAAATTAGGGTTCCAATAGTGACGTATGTGGTAGTTAAAATAGCGTTAACAAGTAGAGTAGGCCACACTTGAATGATAACACTACGTACTATATTGGGTTAGCTCATGTCAATGAGCCAATATAGCATAGTACAGAGGTTTAATAGAACAAGAGGTCAGAAATAAGGGTTTTGTTTCCATAGATACAATACAGCGTACCAGCAGCTACAATTTAGGTACATAGCTTACATAGGCACAGATCTGATGGCCCTATGGAAACGGTCCCACCACCGACGACTTATTTGTCGTAAGTCGTTGGTGCCAGCCCAATCAGGTACAGTCAGCAACAAAAGTCGATTAATATGATATGCCTGATTCGATTGTGTACTTTTTGGCATTGTATACTAGAAACTGAGTGTTAAAGGAGTGAAAGAAAGAATCAGAGTGCTGTTCTTAAATTAAAAGTCTCTGACTATACTTTGTTTTGTGTAATTTATTTACTGCCCACACACACACAGTGAAATGTAACCTGCACGAGGAAACCAGCATAATCTAGAGCTTAATATAGAAAGAAGAAAAGAAATAAAAACCGCCTAAGTGCGTGTCGGACTCACGCACAAAGGGTTCCGTACCATTGGTTTATGAAATTAAAGGATTTACCTTATTTGTATGAAAGATTACGCGGTAATAAATGGTTTACGATTTACGAGGTATTAAAAAAAACTACTTACTAGATCTCGATCAAAATAATTTTCGTTGGTAATTTTTATAGTAATGTACATCATACGTTTTTTTTTTTTAGATTTTTCATTTTCCTATTTTAGAAGTTACGTGGGGGGGGGGGGGGCGGCAATTTTTTTCCACTTTGGAAACGTCTGTCACGCAAACTATTCGGCTTAGAAAAAAAAATTTTTGAAACCCACAAGTATGTGTTCGATGAAAAAAACAAAATTGTGTTTCAGTTCTAAGTATGGGGAGCCCCCAAAATTTATTATTATTTTTTTATTTTTGCATCAAAATTTTAATGCGGTTCACAGAACACATCTACCTACTAAGTTTCAACAGTATAGCTCTTATAGTTTCGGAAAAAAATGTCTGTGACATACGGACGCACAGACGGACAGACAGACATGACGAATCTATAAGGGTTCCCTTTTTTGCCATTTAGCTACGGAACCCTAAAAACGTTTATTTGCTGTAAATACGACCCAAAAGTTTACAAAAACACAAAAAATAGGAAATGGTTGGGGAAACATGCATCACATCCACGCAAAACGGCTGCCGCTGAGCATTATGCTGCGACCCTATGCGAAACAGAGACCAGCGCTGGTTTTTAGCCAAACACTTGTCACATACTCAACCCTCATTAGGCCAGCGTGATAGACTATAACCCGCTCCTACTCACTCAGTTGAGGCATGTGAACCAACAATGGGAACGTTTTAGCTAGACTATGCTAAAGATAGAAGAAAGAAACAAAGAAGAGAAAAGTATTTATTGCGACGTGTACAGGAAAATCGTAAAAGTAAACAATGTTATCTTTTAATGTGTTTACCATAGAAAAATTAATCATTTTTTATAAAAAAGTAACAAAAATTCTGAACTATGCTGTGTACACAGTAGCCAGAACATGTGAAAAGGAACGAAAACTTCAGAGAACTTGGATTAAACTACAGATTTTGTACTGTCAGCTTTCAGTCAGTGTCATTTCCCTTCTGGTTTGTGCTTTGGAACGAGTAGCTTCCTAAATTTCAATGATGGACTTTCCTGAAATAACTGATTGGCAGAGAAATTTGCCAGCGAAGTAAAAGAAAGGAAGTCAATTTACTTACGTTTGCCGGTATTACTCAGTGATATTCTACAAATACGAGAGGATGGGTGCGCGTTGCGCGAAATGTTGTTGTTTCGGAAGTTAGGTCGTGGAGGGTCTCCAGATCAATCTCCCTCGTAGCATCGTTGGTCGTGTTGTTGGGCTTAACATTGCATCACCTCGCTCAACTGCCGTCTTCTTTCCTATTCACTCAGTTTTTTTGACTGAACAGGCTCTTAATAAACTAGTGCGCTTTACCATCAACGATTGCATCACTGCTTCACATCAGCAGGAATTGCGATCAAGCACTAGCTTATATAAAAAAGCTGTCTTCCTCTCCTTCTTCCTTTTTTTAATAATTATTCTTTATCTAGTCCTTTCCATTTTATTCCGAAATGCCATAACATTTTGCCAAATATGGGCCATATCGTACATCAAAATAATCATTTATTACTTTAAATTTTCTATCTCATCAAGTTTGCCTTATATAGGCATGCTTTTATGACACCCCCTTATTTGGATATCTTAACGACTGTCTTAAGGCTATCAAAATGTATCCATTAATTGTTAACGAACAAATCCATTACTGCGACAAAACTATAAATAATTCCGAAATAGAGATACCTACAGACACACCTTCTTTATTTATTTTTTTAATTATGCCCAGTTTTTGCGGAGTAATGTTTTAATGAGAACAGCGGTGGCCTACTGATATTGGCTGTGACTTACAAGTGGTAAATCGTAGATTCGAATCGGGCGCTTTACTTTGTATAAATTATTCCATCACTATTGTTCTCCAATCGGTAAAGGAAAACATTGTGATGAAACCGGCATGTGCTTGCGCCAAAAAATTCGAAGACACCGACCAACTACCACTGGGCCCTCGTGGTATATTACAGCCTTACATGGCTAGCCTACATTATAGCTTGATTATGGTATGCATTTTTTTCAATAATTATAAACTAACGTAGTAAGCAGTGATGCGATCGTTGATGGTAAAGCGCGCTAATTTATTAAGAGCCTATTCACTCAGAAAAACTGAGCGAATAGGAAGGAATACGGCAGTTGAGCGAGGTGATGCAATGTTAAACCCAACAACACGACCAACGACGCTGCGCCAAAGGGAGATTGATCTGAAGATCCTCCACGACCAAACTCCCAACAAAACAATATTTGGCGCATCGTACTCGGCACACATCGCAATACAACTGCTCAGACCCGTCCTCCGTACGGCTTCACCAGACATTATGCCGGAACACGACAAATCGCTTGGCGGCAAGGCTTTGTCTGGTGGGTGGTAACTTCTGCCGTCGGCCGAAATTTAGGCAGAGCTGATTTTTCAATATTCTGATTACTTATATCTGAAGAATAAGTAGAAGGGTATGTTCGTATGACATATTATCTTCTATACAAAAGCTGTCAAAGCAACATATTTAGTCTTCAAAACATCATCTGAATATTGAATAAACAGCTTTTAGTCTAATGAAGTACCCAATAACAGTTAAAGAAGCAATCAGTTATGAATGTGCTTGAACTGTACTAAAACAATCTGTCTATCTATGCAGTATGTTAAGAAAACCCTGTCCGACCCATAAGGATAATAAAGGTTAGGTAAACACATGACCAAATATAATATAAAATTTTACGTAATCATCATAGTACCAATACAAATGAATTTTGAAATAATCTTTTTTTCCCGCGAATTAATTCCAACTTCCCCGAAATTTGGTAATTTAAAAAAAAATTACAACACCGGTATTATTATGAGCGAATAGCGATGCGATCACGTGCCGCATGCCCTGCCGCCTGCCCCCCGCGGAAGGCTGGTAACGCACATTTATTAAGTTACCTCTTTTTGCGAAATAATATTTATTTTTTTAGAGGGATTTTTTTTTTAAGTTTGGCCCGGTTTTGTATGCATTAGTAGAATCAGTTATCGATACCTAACAATACCTTCACGGGTCGAAAAGGGTTTTCTTAACATACTGTATATAATATTATTCCATTTGCATGATGTCCATCTTCTTCTTAAGCCTATAGAAGTTCACTGCTCGACAAAGGCCTGCCCAAGGTTTTCATTACATTGGGCGGGTTTGCCATAATCCCCACGCTTTTCAGGTGGATTGGGGATCGCAGTAGTTTTATATTCCATAGGAAAATCGCTGCTGCCCGCTTCCCTGGTGAGAATTCCCTTAGTCGCCTTTTACGACACCCACGGGAGGATATAGATACTATTGTATGCCCGGTACCACACGGGCATTTCCATAATTGTAGTATATTACGGAGTCATGCAGTTATGTTAAGCAAACATATTAAAAAACATAAAAATCCAAATAACGAACCTTCACCATTATAGAAGTCGGTTAAAAATTATTGTTATCATTTATAAAAAAAAAATGCTGAAACTTGTTGAATCTGTTTTTGAAGCTTAGGGCGACTACCAAGGTTTAATTTTAAGTACTTTTTTTTTATATAATTACAAACTAGTGCTTGACCACAATCCCGCCTGATGGTAAGCTGTGATGCAATCATTGATGGTAAAGCGCGCTAGTTTATTAAGAGCCTATTCGCTCAAAAAACTGAGTGAATAGGAAAGAAGACGGCCGTTTTCCGTAATGCTGCAGCAATGTTAAACCCAGCAACACGAAAAACGATCCGGCGCCAAAGAGAGACGATCTTGAAGCGGGCCAATCGCTGAGTCAAACGCGCTCGATATCGACGAAAGAGTTTCGTAATAAAAAGTTATACTAGGCCTACTGATATCATGCCGGAACGCGACGAATCGCTTGGCGGTAAGACTTTGTCTGGAGGATGGTAACTTCTGCCGGCCGATGTTATGGCCTACAACCGTGTAGTTTTGACCGAACTCCCTTGAGAACTGTTTGCATTTATAGTTAGTATAATTAGCATGCTTTATGTTTGTCGGGTCTGTGATTTAGAGGCTTGGGTTTATTCCTATTAGAGCTGTTTCTAAATGGTAGAAATCTGGGGTTCAACATAATGAGTCAAGTGGCCATGTTCATGTTTTGAACCGTTTTAATCATCATAATTTAAAATGCAGATTTCCCTTTCTATTTATTTGAACTTCATCATATTTGTTTAAGTTATTATATACTCGTAGATATTATTATTTAATTATTTATGTACACACATATACAATATGTAAAAAAAACCCTATCCGACCCAAAAGGATAATAAATGTTAGGTTGTTAAATGACCAAATAAAATATGAAATTTTAAGAATCATCATAGTGACAAAGAAAAGAAAAGGCACAGAGGTGATACTCATTTCATAAGAAATCTGTTCCAGTACACCTGCAATAGGACAAGAGACACAGAAGTGTTAGACAGAGGTTAAAAAAAGTAAAGGACATCAAAAATAAACATAAAAACAAAACGATTCTCAAAAACAAAAATTATAAGAATATACTAAACATACATACTATATACGTACTTATTTCTAAAATAAAAATCACTGGAAACACAAACTTATAATATAGGTACTGAAAATAAATATTCATATTCTTGCGAAAAGAAATTCACTATGAAAAAAAAAACGTTGCCCCACACTAGAAATTACTTCTGTATCGTGATTCGTGGGTGCGTTTACAAATATTTAATTAAACTCACATACACAAACAGTCGAACCCGGAATAGCTACCTGTGGCCATAAAATATTTTTATCCGTTCGGGAATCGAACCCGCGACACGCAGCGCAGCAGTCGATCACCCACTGCACCAACTGAGTCGTCAAACACTAATTAAGTTTATATTTCGAATGCTGGTAATGTGGTGGTCTATGGAACTTTCTATTGTTTGTTAACTTCTCTGCAGGGTAATGGCGTAAAACACTATGAATAGCAATGGGTTTCATTTTGACAGTTCAACAATATTCATTGCGTTATTTACGTTGTTGAGCAGATACACTTTTCGAACACTTGAAGCAATGGATTAGCAATATGATTCCAACTGATAGTAATGCTACGTAATTAGGGTGTTGGTTACTGAGACTGATATCAATCTAAGATTTTTTATAAACAGACGACAGCACATCAAACTACTAATATGACAAATTTCTTTATTAGATTTTCAACTTTATTATTAAAAAATTAAATCTCCGGATTTATTGGGATTTGATAGTTTCTTATAGCTTGACCTGCTGTTATCTGTACCTACATATATACAGTAAGTTAAGAAAACACTGTCCGACCCGTGAAGGTGTTGTTAGGTATCGATAACTGATTCTACTAATGGATACAAAACCGGGCTAAACTTAAAAAAAAATCCCCCTAAAAAAATAAAGGTTATTTCACAAAAAGAGGTAACTTAATAAATGTGCGTAAGCACCCTTCCGCGGGCGGCGGGCGGCAGGGAACGCGGCACGTGGTCGCATCGCTATTCGCTCATAATAATACCGGTGTTGTCACTTTTTTAAAAATTACCAAATTTCGGGGAAGTTGGAATTAATTCGCGGGAAAAAAAGATTATTTCAAAATTCATTTGTATTGGTACTATGATGATTACGTAAAATTTTATATTATATTTGATCATGTGTTTACCTAACCTTTATTATCCTTATGGGTCGGACAGGATTTTCTTAACATACTGTATACATATATTACTCAGGTGCCTGACATAATAAAATGTGATATTTCCAAAGCTTAAAGCTTTAAATAAAGTTTCATTTGTAAATATGAAGTAAAGAAATGAAACAGTATTTCACACTATATTCAAAAACGTCCGTTCCGTTTTATTTACAGTGCCTACCTATTGCACAGCTGCATCGCAAATTGCAATGCCGTAATAAAAGTGCATGGGGGTGCATAAAAACAAAGGCAATAGAATAGCAGATCAATAGTGGACGAAAATTACGCTTTTAGATGAATGCGGGTAGAATTGAAATGTTTGCTGAAGCCTGCGCTGGATTAGAAGTGAGTGGTTTTATTGAAATATTCGGATATTTGAAGGGTATTTTTGTTATGATTTTGTGAGGTATTATTAATTCTTGAAACACCGATTAACAGTGAAGTGGCTATTCCGCGTAGTTTCGTTAGAAAAAAAAGTGCACGAAAAAAAATTTTTTTTTCGGGGACCTAGATCAACTTAGATAATGGATGATCTTGGAAAGATCAAAAAATGCATTTTCCATACTGACTTTGCAATTTGGTGCTGCCAGAGTTTGTATTGAACGTACTGCCTACTCGTAAGGCGTAAGCAGGTTTGACATCTTCTGCTTCAGGACATGACATCTTACTTTCATAAAACTTGTGTCACTAATTATTTCAACTCTGTCCAAAATTTCAATAAACATACACTCACAAAATAGCCTGAATTTCCAAACGATTTAATTTTCAAAAATATGCCTCCGAGCCAGCTTTTTGCTCAAAAACAAAACATGCACTTGAGGTACCGGTGTGGTATAATTCTGATGACTTAATAAGACCCAATGTCCAGAGGTTAACAAGAAAATTACATACCTTAAAACCTACCTTTTTACAGGCGTACTGAACAAACAGAATGTTGTAATTATTTTATGTAGGGCAATTCACTTGTAGTTTATAAAAATGCCGCTTATGATCCAAAATTACAAGGGAATAAGTTGTACTACATTGCAAGTCGTATTGAGGGAAGTACGTGCAGTGCATTTTTCTTGCTGTTATATGTTAAGTTGTGTATACGGTATAAATTCAAAATGTATAGCAAATATTTTCTATTTTAGAAATATAAGGGTTCATAAAGAAAAAAACATACGTTTATAAATATTACATTAAAAATATATACCTAGTTCAACTAGCTGACCGGCAAACGTTGTTTTGCCATATAAATAATAGATTAAATTACTAAAATGGCTATTAAAAAATAACGGTTGATCGTAGAAGGGTGAAAATTGGGGATTGTATGTATTTTTGTATGTTGTATCATAAAAAAATAGAAATTAAAAATTTTGTCTAAAAAATTTTTAAAAAAATTTAGGGTTGGACTACCCCTAACATTTAGGGAGATGAAAAATAGATGTTGGCCGATTCTCATAGATACCGGATAAGCACAAATAATTTCATGAAAATCGGTGGCCGTTTCGGAGGAGTTTAATGTCGAACACCGTGACACGAGAATTTTATATATTAGATTTACCTCAATACGTTTTCCTTCATCTTCTTTAATCAGTCATTGGTGTCCAAGATATACTTAGAAAGTACATATAACTTAGAAAAGTTACATTGGTACTTGCCTGACCTGGAATCGAACACTGACTGATAGGCTGGTGTTTTAACCACTAATCACCACGACTTTCAACTCTTCTTACAATCAACTCTGATTATGCTCAATCCTTCTCTGTATGAGAGGTGACCTGTGCCCAGCAGTGGGACGATAAAAAGGTTGCTGATGATGATGATGATGACATTAAAAATAGTTTAATTGCGAATGTTGTCTACTGTGGTAGTGTTATTTATTTAAGAATAAAGTTTTTAGAACCGGTATGAAATTTCTTTTTTTTTTTACTTTCTTGTGTGTAATCAAATTATAGACTGGATTTAATACATCCTTGTGAAAAAAGACTATTAAAAAGACGCTTTTATCAGTAACTCAATCGCTCGAGTTGATCGTTTAAAATAATTAAATAATAAAAATGTGAATGTGTGTGAGGCTTATAGAGTTAAAAATAACTTCAATTATACCAATGTAATTTGCAATAACTACACCCAGTAAAAAATATAAATAACTACTTTTTTATTACGGGAAGTGTCCTAACCTAACCACAGCGTATTGCGTAGCTGTAAAACGGCCATTTTAAATAATAAATAACGTGGTCCCGTATAATTATAAGGGTTATTACTATTATTATTGTAACCTAAAATGAGTTATGTTATTGACTGTACCTTCTGCAAAATGTAAATTACTGTGATGTTAAAAGATATTGCTATCCTGTACTTATTGCGAACATATGTAATTTGGCTCTTACAAACCATACAAGCCATGCGTTTATAATAACTATTTTAGTTTTTAAGATTATTTGTGTTAAAATAAATACATATTATTATGATAATACTGATAGGTATTAACTTTTTACAATAATTATGTATCAGTTTTAACAGATACCGCCGAGTAGGTACCTACATCATTTTGCGCTTATATGTATGTAGATAAAACAAAAACACAAGTTACAACATGTGTTTTTGTTTTATACATAGTTCTTTTGTCACAATTCTGCTTTTATTATTTTTACTTTTTCCATAGTAACAGTCGTAGTTACTTTATTATCAGACACGTGGATAGATAAAACATCCTTAACCGCCGTTCTATCATTTTATAAGTAAAATTTCGTTAATGATCTTTGATAAGTCAAAAAGGATAATTAGGTACGCAATAATTACTAAACAAAGAGGTATTGATGATAATTTCCTACAAGGGCCAAGTTATTACTCCCATAGACTTAATAACAGATTTAAATAAATTATAGAAAAGATAATTATTTTTCATTCAATGCAATGCCTGGCGTCTTCTATTCGTTTATATAATTATTTTCTTCCGCTTAACTAGCGTTGAACAAAGCCAATCTGACAAGGTGAGTACTGTTCCTTTGACCCGAAGCGTTGTCCCGTGAAATTGACAGATGTTCAAAATAATAACAGAAAGTTACAGTCCAATGGGTACGACTGAACGTAATTGGGTTGCCAATGGCCTCAAATCAATTTTGAAATAACAAAAATCAACGAACAAAAGTTTAAACTTCGAACATTGAAATTCGGTGATTGGAAAATAACAGAATTATACCACACACCTCAATATTGTTGTTTCATCTGGTAAGTTCTAAGTTTAAACTCAATTATAAATCGGTTGAAGTTGTTTTTTAATCGATTACATGTATACAGATTAGAAATAGCTTTTATCGCAAAATTAAACAAAAAGTATGTATAATTTTAGCAGAACGTGATTTCAATCTACACACCTCTGTATTATGGGCCCAGCAAGCTTCCACTATGACATTCTGCTTACAATATACCATAAGTGTGGCGAAATTTTACTCCTTGTTCGCATAGCTGATGAAATATTTAGTAGGTAAATACTAAATTGTCTAGTACCTACATAGTGTCTATTGCTAATAAAACATACAAAAAGTATTATTAGCAGAGCGTGGTTTCGATCCACAGACCTCTGGGTTATGGGCCCGCACGCTTCCACTGCGCCACTCTGCTTATAAGATAGCACAGTGAAATGTTACTTTTGTATACAATATATAATCCAATTGCCACAAAATACTAAACGAGCTAGTATAAACTGCTATTAAAATATACAAAAAATAATGTTAACAGAGCATGATCTCTATCTATTTACAGTAAGGATCGAAATTGCATTACCACTTTTGAACTTTATTGCAAAAACAATAAGTGTCAAAAGTGGTACTCCACTTTTGACCCTTACTGTACGTACCTTTGAGTTACTCTGGGCCAGCACGATTCCACCATATACCATTGTACCATACCATGCAAGATAGCACCGTCAAATTTAGTTCCTTTAAATCAACCATAGCTGATGCATTAGCAAGAAAACACTTAGCAAATATCTAGCATGTCCATAGTTTATTGAAAACATACAAAAAGTAAATTTACGTTGGCAGAGCGTAATTTCGATCCACAAATTTTGTTCATAATTATGTACCCAATACATAAGAGTAACTCGCTTCTGCCTCTAAAATAGCAAACCTTCTTTAGAATACATGGTATTTTCATCTCTACTTTTTAATACAATAAACATTGTAAGATAAGCTAGCCAACCTAGGGTTGTAATATGGCCAAGTGCCAAAGTAACCAAGTACTTTCAAGATTCTGAAACTTAGAAGTTTTTAGTAATGAAATGCTGGAACATACTGAGGCTGAAACCCAGAGGCATAAGCATATCGAAATCACGTACTACTAATATTGTATTATGTACACTTCCAAAAAATTATGTATTCTAAACCAAAGGTTATTGGTTAGCGGAATAGATGTTATCGTGGCTGATATCTCTTGATTTGTGTTTGTTCTGTTTTATTCCATTAAGTTTTTATTGAATTATTTAAAGCCATATTCTATGAACATTTGGTTTCTGTAAAATCCCACTTAATTTTATTAGAATTCGCTTTGCTATCTTTTAAGCAGAATTGCGCAATAGAAGCGTACCGTACCGTAGTGTAATCACGCTCTACAGCTTGAACGGCTTGACTGATTTTGACATGCTATGGTGTAATTAAATACATAATAATTGTCTGAGTAATACGAGATATATAAAAATTTCTAGTAAACCAAATTGTCAGATTATTGACGTCAAAATAAAATACCTGGAATCTTTCTCGACTATGTACATAAGTACTAGAGAAATACATTTATTAATAGACACGAGCATGTAAGATACACAAGAAAAAAAAAACAATAATATATCGAAAAATATTATTTGTTTTTGCGTTTGTCGTTTTCTTAATAAAAAGTTTTTCTTGTTTGTATATTTCCTATGGCATTAATTCTACTAGAAACTAAAGACACATGAACATTTTCGTACTATTGTATCAACCATTACGTACAGGAGTAAGATTTCGCAATCCTGAACTGCAAGCAGAGTGGCGCAGTGGAAGCGTGCTGGGCCCATAACCCAGAGGTCCGTGGATCGAAACCACGCTCTGCTATCAATACTTTTTTGTAACAGCATTTATTTTTTCTGCCTAACAATATAATGTTCTTATCGATTGAGAAAGTATAGGACATTATTTTGTACTATTTCTATGTAATAAAATAAATACGGTACGATGTGTGTTGTTGTGTCGGGATTTTGGTCGTGGAGGGTCTCCACATCAATCTCCCTCTGGCGCAGCATCGTTGGTCGTGTTGTTGGGTTTCATTGCACCACCTCCCTCAACTGCCGTCTTCCTTCCTATTCACTAAGTTTTTTAAGTGAATGGGTTTAATAAACTAGTGCGCTTTACCATCAATGATTGCATCACTGCTTACCATCAGGCGGGATTGCAGTCAAGCGCTAATTTATAATTATTTTTTAAAAAAAAACGATATACTTACATAACTAAGTAAAACAATTATTGTGGGTTCATTTTTATCAGCAAAATGCAAATGCCATTGCAAGTATCATCAAGATAAACTTGTCGGTTTTACTTCAAAGTAACGAACAACGATGGGAAAATAGAGAACAATATTTTTTTTTGATTCAACTAAAATTACCGCTCACTATTTCAACCGACCGTTTATATTATGGAACCAATTTTATTAGGGCAACAGAAGGTACCGGCAATTTTATTAGACTAGTACAACAATAGTTTATGATCCTCAGGGTTGTTTGAATAGGATGACGTAATAAAATTCAAGGAAGTTAAAGATACCTTCGCATAAGGTTTGTTTGTGCATTTTATTGTATTGCCCATGATTCCGGCAAGTCGGTTTTTGCGTGGCTAAAACCGCCATATTACGTCAGGGGGCCATCATTATTGAATTGTCTACGTAGCGGCCACCCGCGTGGGACACACGGCCTTGCACTTGGAAGCACTCATGTGCCAGATCTTCTAAGATTTTGCGGGAATTTCGCAAAAAATAAACGACAGGAGTGGCAAAAATACGTTAAGAGGTTTGTGTGGTGTCGATGCTATTGACGTTTTAATATTAACGATCTTCCTTGACAAACGAAATGTGCGGTCTCTTTACTGTAGTACGGAAAACAGCAGGTCAAGCTACCCGAAATGGTAAAATTATCCCCAAACAACCTTGAGCCTTATGCTTTATAGATAAAATTGTAAATCTAATAAAGGAATCTGACAGATTACAGTAGCTTTATGTGCTGTCGTCTGTACTATTTCAACCTGGTAACTAGAGACGTATTAGCAGACACCTCAACTGAAGTGATTATGTGTTTTATGAAGAGCAAAACAAAAGACAAAAATAGCTCTACTGTCATTTGTTTTGGCTCTGTGCTAATTGTGGTCATTATAGTTCAGTCGAATCCTTACTACGTGTTCCCAATTTTAAAGCTACACAAGAAGAAACTTTCTTCGCTATTGAATTCTCCTAATTATTTCAATCCGGGTCCACCTTGTGTGTCCACGTTCAATCTAGTCGGTGGTCGACCAATTCTGCTAACAATTAGTTAAAAACCAATTCGAAGTATCTCATGCTCGCGAGCCGCACATCCAGTGAGCCTCTGCTGTATTCGTTGGTGGCCGCCGCCGGGATTATTCCAAATATTTCACAAATTGCAAGATTGTTCGAAGCGCCACGACATCACGACGCGATAAGACGACGAACCATGGAAATGTCAAAGATCGATCGTTTAGCGATACGATGAGCTTTTATATTCGAAGAGAACCTCACTGCCTATAAAATTGCAAATAATTCGTCACATAAAGGTGAAATATTCAGTCAGATAGTTTCAATTTCCATGCTTAAATTTGTTTTCAAAAATTGTCTAGTAAGGACTTGGCCTCGATTTCATTAGATCGGTTTTTGTCCAAAATTAAAGAACTAATTTGACCTCACAAGTGGAGTCCTCTCTAAACTTTCTAAGAACATAGTTAATGAATTTCCTGGAAACTTTGCTCAAACGTTTCATTAAAGGCACGTGTACAAAAACTCGAATTAGTAGTTTCGGTTGTATGCTCTATGAGTGAGTGAATTAAAACTTAGCTCAGCAATTCTTTCAAGGAAAATGTATAATGCAAGCAACCCGGACATGAATACGTAAGTAATGTAGTACAAGCTCTGAAAATCGACATATTTCAGGTTCTTTTATGACTTTAAAACGAAAATTCAGCTTTCAGAACACGCTGTACTAATAGCTTAATAGCAAGGAAAGAGGGCAGATTGAAATTTGCTTACTTACTACAACAACAATCCTTAACCCGTATGCTAAAATTGATTAAGAAAATTGTGTCTGAGTATTTTTATAGCTACAATTTCATAGTAAAATAATGCAGGAGATTTTGATCTCGACTGCAATAAATGAAAGCATAACACCATAACATATTATGCACATTATGCAACCGAAAATAGTCTACGCCGAATAGGATCTAGGATAATCTAACATGCGATACACAAATACAGCTCGCAATAAATAACAAAAAGATCCGGGACTGATGCTTGCACTTGTCTACCGCTAGAGATTCCAGCCACAGCTTCATTACAGCGGCTAAATAATGACTACTGATGGAAGTTTTCAATAGTCCCTGCTTGGAATAAATCAAATAACTCCGTTGGATTCACTGTCGTTGGCAAATGTGTCTTCATTCATGACGTTAGGACAAGGGATTGGAATGGTATGGAGATGAAAAGGTCGGCGAATATTTTAAGTAATTCAGGTGTTCCGTTTTATTAAAACTGTACTGCTCCGTCAAAAATCACACTAAAAAGAAAAGTATCTTTTGAAATATGGTATATAGGTACTTATAAGTTTTTATTTTTATATTAGACAAGTTATTTTAAATAATTGAGATGATGATAGAGGGCGTTACACAAAAATGAAAACGAAAACCAATTTCTTATAAAATAATACTAACAACTAAAACAAGCTCCAACTTTTTGTCTGCGTATTTATAAAATCCATCTGTAATCCAAGTCATGAAAAATACATAGCGTCGTCTCTTTACTAAAGTTTCCAGTCATTGTTTTGTAAAAATGTCCGTGGAGTTGTCTCCACGGACATTTTTTCCATGATGGACGCGGACAGGTTCGAGCAAAAATAGTCTGGTCTGTGATCGGGTACCTATAGTCTGTTACAAATGTGCCTAGTCAAAGTGTAAATACACCCAGTTCTAGTGAAAAAATTTATTGTAGTCATTTGATCAGTTACTAAAGAGAATTAGTTACAGATTCATCTGTATTTACCTAAAACGTTTAAACTTTTCACCTCATTACTTTTTCCTGCAGCTATTGTGTTCAAAATACTATTTAATTGCAATTGAAAACCATCGATGGAAATAATATTGAAACTTTAATCTCACACATATTTAAGTTAATTTAAAATTAAATTTTCGAGTTTTAGTACTCCAATTTTGAATTTGTAAGCGGCGCTACAAATTGGAATTTCCAGGAACGTTTTCTGTACAAGTTTGTTTACAATATTGTTAGGTACTTTTGGTATAGACCATATATACCGCGGGACAATACATTCATTATTGAGATGAGAGGAAGCACAGCTGCCCTAGTCAGTACTACGGACGAATACACGCGGCTCGTAAAGCTAGGTTGAATATGACGAAACCTTATAAGCACTTTGACGTGGTTATTGAGTTTAGTTTGGTTATACATATATGTAGTTTGATGTAGAGTTAATGTTGCTTATATTGCGTAAATATTGCTCACACTTGTATTATTACAAAATCACATTAATAATTCACATTAGGTATACGTCGAGTAAAGTAAATTAATAATGTGTTACGTATAAACATAATAGAAGTTACCTTTTGATTGTTTTGTAATATTTCACAATAGATTGAGGCTTGAAACCCGTTTTCCCAATGTGAAATAGGGCAGGATTTCATGTAAAAACATTACGTATTATTTGTTAGCAAAGATGTCAGAATAAACTAGTTGTCAACTTTAAAATATTGATGTTCTTGGCAAAATTGTGGCGTCTCTCCCACAAAGGTCATTAAACAATCAATTAAAATATTGATAGTGGGCGTCTAAACATACAAAGAAGACTAAAAATGGCTGGTTAACACTTGCCGCTGCTGACCAAGGGCTGGCTTTTACCTTAATCCTTAATCAAAGGATAACTATTGCCAACGTAACGTTAGGGTGACAATACCATCAGTAATAATATAAATTATATGTTTTAATCTGAACACCTTGAAAACATACATAAGTATAAAAAAATCAATGGACAACTCAACTCAACTGTAAAACATAAACAAAACTTGTTAATATTCTTTTAAGACCATAAACCTATTCATAGACAATAAATTTCAAGCATCAATAACTCCATGTAATATCATCAAAAAATACAACCAACTAAATATAACCCTATAATATCCGAAACATTTCTTTATATCTCGAAATACTGGCACCATGGAACGTCATTCTATCGGCAAGCGATCTCGGAGCAAAACGAAAGAAAAGCTTAAAGATCACCGTTCGCGGACCAAAATAGTATTGGACTCTATTCAAAACTCTTTGGAATTACACCACTATTTGTTACCATCGCCCATTCAGTAAGTCAACGCGTCAAAGTAATTTGTTACTACAAGAATTCGATGGTTATGAGACGAATATAAATTTTTTACGTTACATGGTGTATGTTTACATTAAATCCAGTGGAACGTCAAATGCCAAGTTATTTATTATATATATTAATTTTCATGATTTGAAGCAAGCATTTTAATATGTTGGCTATTTGTAGGTACTTAACCACGAAATGCTTTAGACATATTGAATGCGATTGAATAGTCATGTTTATTAGTTTACAAATCGGGGAATCCCATTGAGTATTTTATTGTTCTTCTACTACTTGGATAATAGTTTTGTAGTTGTTAATTTGCTCGAAATAAAGAGATAGGTTTTTTTTTTAATAGTTATAAACTAGCGCTTGACCGCAATCCCGCCTGATGGTAAGCAGTGATGCAATCGTTGATGGTAAAGCGCGCTAGTTTATTAAGAGCCTATTCACTCAGAAAAACTGAGTGAATAGGAAGGAAGACGGCAGTTGAGCGAGGTGATGCAATATTAAACCCAACAACACGACCAACGATGCTACGCCAAAGGGAGATTGATCTGAAGACCCTTCACGACCAAACTCCCAACACAACAACATTTGGCGCATCGTACCCAGCACACATTGCAACACAACTGCTCAGACCCGTCCTCCGTATGGCTACACCAGTTATCATGCTGGAACACGACAAATCGCTTGGCGGTAAGACTTTCTCTGGTAGGTGGTACAACAATACAACCTATGCTCAAACATATTAATGTAGAACGACATCTTGGGAATATAAAGATAATTTAGTATTTTCTATATTAGATTATATTATGCCTTAAACCAATGAACAGTCAAACAAAGCAGAGATAGGTAAAGTACATACCACAACTGGTGGGTAAGGTAAGCATTTATTGTTTATAAATCAATTACAATACAATAAATATATTTTAAAACTATAGTAAAATATTCTAGTTGAACTTAACCCCCTTTGAAGGTCTTAAAAAGATAAAATGAAACAAAAGAAATAATCAATGCTCGTCTCTTTTGACTGACTTCAAACAATAGCTGATAATAAAGTATGTACCTACTTAATAGAAAATATATTTTTTTAATATTAAAGGCCGAAGTACTGTAGCTTTTACGATGGCGTTCCAGTCTGTACTCTTTTCTTAAGCAATACATTATTTTAAAAAAACAACAACAAAAAAGGCAGTAAGTGAAAAAAGAATCGCAGCCAAAGTCGTGCCTTCGATGTTATGTCCAGGCAGGGCACCACTGACATTCTACACATTAATTACGAACGAAAGGCAGACCACAAACGTTAAACAAAAGGTAATACACTCCGCACTTAATCTGATTCGTATTATTGCAGTCCTAACGCAGCATTCCCTTGGATTTATTACAAAAGAGCTGTTAAGAACATTTTCCACTGAAGACGGCATCGGACCTTTGCATCAGCAAAATGAAGCGTTAGAATGTTTTAAACGAAACATGATTCATCGCGGCGGCCCATGGTTTGAGAGCAAGTATTCGCTTTGATGCTTACGCGAAATGTAGCGTCGTGCAAAATCGTATTCTAGTTTCACACGCAACAAATGTGCTCATTATCTGATGAACTTTCCGAACCGGCGCGTTCGGCGCGTAGACTAGGGAGCATGACAGAGGTGGAAATAGATATGGATATTCATAACTATAATGACTGCCTCCGTGGCGTAGCGATAGCGAATGCGGCCACTGCGCAAGGAGGCGCGGATTTGATCTCCGAGCAGTGCAAATATTTGTATACATGAATATGAATATTTGAACTGGTCTGGTCGTACCGTTGATCTCGGTTGCCATACGAACATCTAGTGGCAGTCGTTACAGGTTGTTGGAGCCCTCAAAAGTCCAACAACTGGTCTAAATGCAATACTTTGATATTGCCTTCGGGTTGTGGAGGTCAGGCGGCAGTCGCTTCACGGAAAATATCGAAGTTTAGCAAAAATCAGCAGTTAGACTGGTAAAGCGGACCCCAGTCTCCAAAGCTAAAAAGCTTCGGATGAGACTGGGATTAACGCTGAGATGATGATGATGATCCATAACTATAATCACAAAAGTTTAACAAAAATCTTATAAAAAAATATGAAAAACAGCTCAAAGTTAGATCGCTATAGGGCACGTCTGGAATAAAACAGTTAATTTATTACACATGTTTCAGAAAGCTTATAAATCCATTATTTAAACTGATAGGTCTTAATCTTGATGCTTTAGATTTTCAAGAAGACAAACTTGAACTTTGTCTTCTTGAAAATAAAAAATCGAATACTGAAATAATATACCAGTTAAACTGGTAGTCGACTCCGACGGGACAAACAATTAAATTAATAAAATCTATAAAAAAGTCTATATAGTTTTATATATTTAGTAGACAGCTAGATCAGCAATTTACTGTACTTTGGCCCAATTTTGGGCCTAATCTTCAAGGAACACATATTGATTAAGCACGTTATGATCAAATGCCTCCTGTCATAAAGATTTTCGTGTCTCAATAAGTCAGATTAGGTTTGGTAGCCATGGACTTTTGAATGACCTAATTCGCCTAGCTTTTTTGTACAATTCTGTTATTTCCTATTAACAAAGTTGGGGAAGGTAAACATATTTTTTTATTTTACTGGTATCATTTAATCTGTCAACGTATTCATTACTACCTAGCATTAAGTGGACTCTATTTGAATTAACCAATTGCATGTATTTTTTTTTAATAAAACTTTGTCTCGCTTTTTTATCAGACTAACTAGCTCTTGACCGCAATCCCGCCTGATGGTAAGCAGTGATACGATCGTTGATGGTAAAGCGCGCTAGATTATTAACAGCCTATTCACTCAGAAAAACTGAGCGAATAGGAAGTAAGACGGCAGTTGAGCGAGGTGATGCAATGTTAAACCCAACAATACGACCAACGATGCTGCGCCAAAGGGAGATTGATCCGCAGACCTTCCACGACCAAACTCCCAACACAACAACATTTGGCGCATCGTACCCGGCACACATCGCAACACAACTGCTCAGACCCGTCCTCCATACGGCTTCACCAGACATCATGCCGGAACACGACAAATCGCTTGGCGGCAAGTCTTTGTCTGGTGGGTGGTAATTTCTGCCGGCGGCCGATGTTATGGCTCTAGGAATTTCTTCTGTAACGGTCGGAATAACTACTTGTTAGTCATACAAATATTTGATCTGTACCGGAATGGAACCCGCGACACGCAGCGCAGCAGTCAATAGCTTAACCACTGCGCTAACCATGCAGTCAATAGTGCAGTTTACTTTATTTGTAGTTTGACCAATGTAATTATGTAATATCCTTATCTCCTGTTGATATTCGTTAGCAAAAATGATATAATTATGCATTGTTGTTAAATCTCAGGTCTCACAGATGAGATCGGAATCTTTTTCTTCAACCTATAGAAATCCACTGCTAGACAAATGCCTCCTCCAAAGCTTTCCGCGATGACCGGTCTTGTGCTGCCCGCATTCATCGGCTTTCCGCGACCTTCACCAGGTCATCGGTCCATCTTCCGGTGCGTTTTTCGGTACGTGGCCGCCACTCCAGAACCTTACTGTCGTATGATCGTAATAGTTGTTCTTAAATCTCACTGTTTCGTCTGTGAAACCGGTAGCCGTAGACGGGATTATATTTTTTACATTGTTGCAAATTAACCTGCAGTTTTCGATCGATATTGTTTCCTTACTGTCACTATAACCACATACTCTCCTCGTCTGATAAACAAAAATGATGACTCCCAAATTAATCACGAAATCTAACTCACGATCTCCATATAAACCCAACAACAAAGGTAATAAAGGATGCAACAAAAACATCCATACATAACGCTCGTAAATCGTTGTTCACCTCTGGGCATTGTTACTCTGTGTCCCCTGCGTGTCGTCGTGGTTCGACTGTTCGATCCCGATCACATCGTATATGGGAGCTTCGATGCTCTGTGGCTCTCCCTCTGATATCATTAATGCACAACGGGAGATTGTGTTGCGCAATCAAACTTAATTACCTCTGCAATAATTACCTACAGTACTTTTTTTAGCAATAAGTATTATTAAAGTGAAGATAAAGTGTGGGATGCGAACGATTATATTTGAGAGTTCTAGGAATATTTTGTAGTCGTATTGTTTTTACCGGAATTGCTTCTGTAAATTGGCCCGAGTTAATAAAAAGCAGACGTTTGCGTTTGGTTAATAATTTTTAGTAAATTTATTAACAACTATTCCAGTCCATTTTCCATGTATGGAAAATGGAAAATGGACAAATTAAAAGCTTGCGTTCTAATAATGAAAGTTCTGCAAAATTTAATTTGTTTAAACTGCTCGAAGGCAGTTAGAATTAGATCTTGGGCAATTTTGAAATTGACTTCTACATAATGATGTTCAGCTGATAAGCTCAGCTGAGCTTAACATGCTCTTCGAATGGAAATTGTGCCGAATTACGTAAATTATCTCAAATTATCGTCTGACTCGGTTACTGTAGACGCTACCCATCATCAGTGGGAAACATTAAGGCCTGCCTTGGGGCAACCCGTCGCGTGACAGCAGCGAAATATTAATAATTATGATAAGCATTTACGGTGGATCAGATCCTTACGCGCGCACGATTTTTATTTTATGCAAATAAGGTTTAATTTGCCAAAAATTAAACTTGCCTTTTTATACTACGGACCTTTTTATACTTTACGAATGTAAATTGCGCTATGAATTTTGTGCTGAATATGTTAATTATTGGAAGAATGTTTATCAACATTATTAGTTATAGAGGATATTACAGAAATTATGGAAAGTGAAAACCACTTCTAAAAACATGTTTCTACTGAACTGTGTATGTACATATACAACAATTATTCTCCGTGTAACATACATTGTTTGAATAGTTTTCACACCGACTTACGCATAAATTGTATCAGCATTGTTACAGTATTAATTTCCACCTCGTACGCTTATATTTCATTACATTCGCCGAACTTTAATGATACTGGTGTCATATACAAAACATACAATCCCTTACAAAAAATAAGTATCTAGAAAGCAAACGAGTTGAAACAGGAAACTTCCTAAGAAATCAAAATAAAATGTAATGAATATCGACACACGTATAATGCTTACGATAGAAGCTTAGCTCTTTAATACGATATCTAATATTTTTATTTGTGTGGTCTAAACGTCATTATGTGACGAAGATTTACTTACAACGTGCCGGCTTCACGAGGATTATGGACCCATCTCAAATTTTAAAAGAGAAAAAGTTTAATGTAAAGATCACTGACAAATTTGTTACAGAACAATGAATCGGATATTAAAGTATCCTCTTTCATGACACGGGCGAGCGGATGGGTCGGTTAGGCTACGGTCACAGTAGCACGAGAGATGGAAATATATTCAATAATACCATCGATCACTTCTATACTAGGTACACAGTCTCGAACAAAACTCATCAATAATGGCGACAAGTATTAAGCAGTCTAAAGTAGTCAAAATAAATATACATTAATTTAAAGTCAGCCTTAAGTACAGTGGATAAAGTATTATCACAAAGCAGTGTGCAAAAAGCCATTATTTTTTACGACCGAGTCTGTGGTACATCAAAACATCAAACCAAATTCAACTTTACACACGTGTATTAAAGTCAGAATTATAAACTAAGTACTAAATGAAAGTAGCACCCAAGTGCTGTGTTGTGCGCTTGTTCAGTTCAACCATCTTTTTAGGCTGATTGTGAATCTAGTGTTTAAGTGATCGATACCAATATTACCCACGCATAGTATGCTGAAGACCCGTTTTTAATTCTAAAAGTAAACAATCCTTGCAAATTCTGGTTCCAGTAAGTACTGCTTCTTTTATTTGTTTCAATAAACATAAAGATAATGTTTTACTGTCTGCAGACCTTAATCTAAGCGCTGAATTTACCTTGTCGTGTACCTTTAAAGCTTTGCCAAAGTAGTACAAAGCACGTACCAAACGTGCGTGACATCTAGTAGTCTCCAGCAAGATTATAGTCGTTGTGGAATAACTTAACTGCGCTGAACTATCGACGGCGTCCTTCGACCTACGCTCGCCGCATCGCTCATCGCTCCGCTTAATGCTTTGCGCTCACGCGACGCGACCGCTTGCGAACCTCTCGGTGGTGTAAAATGTATCCGCCTGCTTGTATCAGGTTACCGTACCAAAGGCGTGGGCATTGACATGTCCAACTTGTTTTGTTTTGTTCACTCGACCATCGTAAAGGTTGACTTTCTACGCGCATCGACGTGACGTCCCAGCCGGTTGAATTACTTTAGACTTTATAGGAGACGCTTGTCAAATGTCACGTTGAAGCACTGTTGGCCCGTTACGAAGCTGTGAACGGTAAAGTCCGTGTTGTATAGGGAAACTATTTACTAGTCGTATTGTAATCACGTTATTCGAAACCGAACACGCATTAAACCAATTCGAGCGATAAAAATTGATGTTAAATTGGTTTGGTTCATTTTGTGTCGAAATAATTAAATTTCGTGTTGGCACTAAATTATTTATTCACACATTCGAATTAATGTACTCGTAATTTCTGGGCGCATCGGAATTATTTATTTCTGCTTAAAATGTCACTCCGTTGAAAAATAATTACGGTTGTGTTGGGTTCGCGTCATGCTGCGCCGACACGGCCCTTCAGCGCATTATTAAGATGTTCAAGTGCAGTGCGCATTTAGCGGGTTGTCTCTCATTGTTGTCGGACGAAGATATGCCAACTGATAATCGGAATGACTGACCCCGGAGCGACGACTCATTTAATGCTTGTCGATTTGAATGCGAGGGAATATCACTGGGTCATAATTAATATTTGTACTTCTTCTTTACAACTTTTTTCGTCGAAGGGAATGAACATTTCTTGCAGTATAAAAAAAAAAAAAACAATAAAATCCGTTCAACTGTACAGTTGAAAATTCTGAGGAAATGAAACATTTAAAAAAATACAGTCGAATAGAGTATCTCCTCCATTATAACACAACTTACAGTCTTAGAGGCAAAAATGGCAACTTTCATGACATTTAAAAAAAAAAAATCTTCATAGGTGATTCATAGTAATTACAACGGATAATATTCAGCAAAGTATGTCTTTTATCTTACGCTTAGATCAGTTTGATCAGTTTTATAGCTTGAATTATAATTTTTATGTGCTTACTTATATAGGTACTAAAGTTATGATTATGTTTTAATGGCGTTATAAATATCGAATGTTTTCAGACCACCATGCATCATTTATGAGCTATGCTATCTGATAAGGGCAAGGAACTTTTAGTTGCAACAAAACGACACCATGCGGCGCCACCAGTGCGTGAGACCATTCTATTACTTGGACAATGATATTTTTACTTTATTTCTAAGCTCTATTAAAACGAAGTAAGGTTGAAAATTTGTTGGAGTATGAATGAAAATGTGTGACACAAAGTAACACTAAGCACCACACTTGAATACATATTCGGTTATTATGTTGATAAAAACTGTCGCAACATGGTTGAAACTAAGTCGGGACATGGAGGGAATACATTTGAAAGCCCGTTTTGTGTGACAGCGAACACTGTGAAGATGTCATTTGCCAACGTAATGTCCTAATTATGTCCAATATATTGTAAATACACGTTTTACATATGAATTTAAAGTTTCTAACCTACGACTAGATGCAAATGATATAGAATTTAAACGCTTGAATTTAAAATAAACAGGGTCTTTCACGAAAACACGTTACTTATTACACTTATGTAGATATGGGTTGCCTAAATGCACAAATAAAAATATTATTATGTTATTTGATTATTATTTATAATGCTATGCCCAATTTCAGCCCAGTCAGATTCTTATACGAAATTGATTTTCTTATAAGAATCTGACTGGGCTGAATTTAACCGTAACAATAAAAATTTCCCTCATTCATAATCTTCCTCCTATCCAAAATATTTTTCAAACAAAATTGCCAGACGACAAACATGAAGACTTCAGTCATCCATTTAAGCTCTAAACAAAAAACAATCTGGATTCCATAGCCTAATATTTTAACCAGAACAAAGAAACTAACAAATTGATATAGCTACGATAAAATGCAGCATCAAGTCTCTAAAACTTACCTCCCTTTATGAAATCCACTGCTTACTTATTCAATAAGCGTTTACAGTGTGGGAACGAAATATAACCCACTTTGTTCTGAAGAAACTACAGCTATTTGTCAATGTGCATCCGTATTCTGGGAATTCGGTTTGAATTATATGCGTGTACGGTTTTATTTACTTCTTTGAGTACGTGGAAGCTATTTACATGCGTCAAAAGTTGGCTGTTTGAAAGTAATTATTCAAGACGACATGGTACCAAGATAGATACTTTAGTTTTTAATACCCCTCTTCATGTAATTATGAAGTGATACTAAAGTGAGTTTAATGGTCATCAAAGGAAGAGACGGAGCGCGTGAGGCAGCGGGAATCCCAGGGCCCTCCCACCTCTAGCCGCCGTAGGAGACGCGCTGATCGAGAGACAACATCGAATTCCCGACCACCGTAGGCGCGGGCTTGCCCACTGCACACCGCCCGGTGTGCAGTGGGCAGCTCGCTACCAGGCCCGGGTCGACGGCGCATTCTATTTCACGCGCGCCTCAAAGAGATGTCAGCACTTCGTAACGGGGTCCAAAAAAGACTGATGCCTCCTGGATCGAGGTTGCGGGTTCGTTAAAAAAGAAAACGTAGCCCTGGCGCACAAGCAAGTGAAGAAACACGGGTGGATTTTAGTCAGCAAAAGTCTGACACGCCCTTCCGCTCCATCCAGAGCGGGAGAGGACATTTGATAAAAGTTTTGTTATATAATTATCTAACTACGTGTTTTGTCTCCTTGTTGATTATATTATCGCATCACACGTAACGCATTAAAACAGGATTGCAAACTGATAAGAAAAAAGCTGTATCTTTATTCTTAAACCCTCTTAAACTCTTCAACTTCAACTCAACAACCTGGACTTTTCCCATTAGTATTGGGGTCGGCTTCAAGTCTAACCGGCGTGGTAATTATGTAACTCACTATCAGTAGCAATGGCATTCATTCTGACATTTCAACAATATTCATTGCGATATTGTTGTTGTTGAGTATATCATTCGTTGTTGAGCAGAACCATTTTTGAATATATGGAGCAATGGATTAGCCAAATATTTCAGTAATTTAGAGTGAGTAAATAGTGTGTATACATAAATAAATATAAATCTTTTCCTGATTGGCCTGGGTCTTGGATGTTTATCTATATATGTATCTATTATATATATAGTATCGTTCAGTTAGTATCCCATAACACAAGTCTCTAACTTACTTTGGGGCTAGCTCAATCTGTGTGATTTGTCCATATATATTTATTATTATTTATTTTATTTACATACAAATCACACAGATTGAGCTAGCCCCAAGGTAAGTTCGAGACTAATATAATGTGTTATTAAATTAGGGTGCTGATGTAGCTGGATAGCAATCCAACAAAGTTTTGTACCCAAAAATATTCCTATTTCTTTTCACAATTCGCCCACATAATCTCAAAAATGCCAAAAGAATAATATATTCCGGGACCTACACATGTCAAGTACACCGTCGTGTGACAAATGTGACACCATCACCACCACACGGAACACATCATGAGCATTACATCTAAATTTACAGCCAACAGCTCCCAAGAACAAATACCACCTATTCGAGGAACAATTTCACGCCCTATTTTACCCCTACGAAATTTTCTGGTACAGCAGTTGAAAGTTTCACATCGAAACAGTTCTTTTTTTTTTTATTTCACACTATTTTACTGTCTCTAAATAAATGTGTAATTTAATTTTAAGTTGTGAAGTGTTGAAATAAATTACTTAATTTATTGTTGAAAAATACAATTATTCGCTGTGGCTACTATAAATAATGAAGATTCGAAAGCGGATAGTGCATCGGTTTTATAATGCACTTTATGATAGAAGTATTACAGATTAATTTTGTGAAATGAGAAGAATAGGTTAGTTTTAAAATACACATTATCAACTTAATGAAATAAAAACTTATCATAGTTATCGTTCATGAAAACCACAAACCCTTATAAATTAATTTGTATCAATTACAAATTGAGAACTGAAAACTAAGGGGAATCAGTTATTGATTTATTAATTCTTCTGAAGAAACTTCCCTAGCCTACAGGCATCTATAATTATAAAAGTCTAAAGAGCCAGAAATATTCAACAATGTAAGTAATTGTGCGTGCTTTTAGTAGAATTTTCCAATACCCAAATATTTCCGGAGTTAACGTAAAACACCCGCTCTAGCTCAACGAACTAAAAGAAGGTAGTAAAGCTAGCCTAAGTAAATGCGGAAAGCGAAAATTGAATTTTCAATCAAACAGAAGAGTGAAAACTGAGTTGAACTGTTCGACGCACACTCCCACGCAAACGTATTAGTTTGAAAACACACAAAGAAGAGAATAAAAGTTAAGTAAACATTCTTGGTATACAGGAAGGGAGAAAATGAGCTTATATATGTATATTATATCCATGCCGGTGTGAGCTATTTTAATTCTCCAACTAATAGAGAAGTCTAAAGGCACTCGGCAATACCTATACCAGTACAAATCATCCAACCGCCGGCCGAAAGATGTCCACTGCTGGACATAGGCCTCCCCCAAGGCTCTCCACGACGACCGGTCCTGCGTCTCCCGCATCCAACGGTTTCCCGCGACCTTCACCAGGTCGTCAGTCCATCTTATCGGGGACCTACCCACACTACGTCTTCCGGTGCGTGGTCGCCACTCGAGAACTCGTCGGCCCCATTGGGCATCGGTCTGGGTCGGTACAGTACCATAATCGGACAGGTGTCGCAAAACCCAACTACATTTCTTTAGTAATAGCATCCGATCCTGTTTTATTTATTGTTGAAATACAAGACGTAAAAGATACTCTAAAGGCATGTGACTTTGGAAATGGTAAGCGTCTTTTTTTATATTTTTTCAGATGTTATAATACAACCTACCTATTTTTTAATTTATTTTGTTGAGTTGACTTGCTCAGCAATTCTACAATACTAGTAACAAATAAACTGTAATACATTTTTTTTTTATGAAAATAGTAAGTTTTTTTTTTTAATTAAAACTTTACGCGGCACCAAAGTATGAAGTTATTAAAACAGTAAAAATCTTTCAAATGCTAGCGATTGTTTGTGCGAGCGATTGATTGGTTGTTTGTTTATCTGTGCTTACATTTACAACATTTGGGTTTTGCAAAATCTACATTCGAAAGTTGACTATCCATTCTAGCTGCGTTTTGTTTCCTTGTACACCGCAGTGAGCGGTAGATGTGCTCGGCAGGACGCCACTCTTCGGCTAAGTGATTTTATTTGTGTCCACATTCCAATGTGTATCAAATTACGCGGTTCTGCGACCAGCTGCTTGATCGATTATCTGCCATCTTGCTAAAAGCACTATCTTGACTCAAATAATTATCCCGGGTGTATTGTTGGGTACATATTTATCTGTGGGCCTTACATGGGTCATAGAAGTAATTGTTTAGGCTTAGAATGTTAGGACAATTGTCATAATGATAAAGTTTCTTTAATTATCTGGTGTCTTAATAATCTTTTTTGTATAATTTCAATATTGCCCAGCTTCCAATATTTCATCTTGGATCTGTGTGTATATCAATACAGTACACCTTAAGTGTCAAACTAAGGAGGTCTGAATTCTAAACCGAGGCAGCGCAGCGAGAAGGAAATTATACATACGATATTGGACAACTTCACTGGGTTGGTTGCGTCATGTCTAACACAGACCTATTCATTTGTGCACAGTTATCAAGCATGGCTTCCCTCAACAACATTAGTTGTGTCGACACCGCCCCAGGACGTAACATGTTGGGTTTAAGGGTTATTACTTAAAGTAAAGTTACACCGAAAACGAGCTTTGATCTACTCATCTCTGAAGGTATAGCCTCTAGCAATATCTGTTAAGAGGCTAGGTGAAGAAAATTGTTGAAGTGAAAAAAAAAATATTATAAGAAGCATGCGAATCACCAATTGGATGACAGTACTCAAAACCATTTAATATTAATATTATAAGGTTTACTTATGATTGAATATAACAATGACTTTAATACGAAAAATCTAAAATTTTATTCTTTTGCAAAACTATTCTATCCAACAAATCAAACTGTTTGGTCCAGCTACCCTCGACGCTCGAAAGATATGAAACCAAAACTCAAATAAAATTGATGAGAAAATAGATCAAGAAAATATCGTTTTACTGTCACTTAAAGAATATGATGCCTCAAATCTCTTCAATATAATAATGTTCAGACCCCCAATAGGTTGATGTGTTAAATGACTCGAGGCGGCTGCAATAAAACTGTTGCGGGCGGGATAATGTTAACATTTGACATTTTTATGATCATTTCACGCAAATAAAACTTTGTTGCTTCCTTCTATTCGATTATTATGTCGTATTTATACTCATTTTGCTGTGTAAATACTCGATCTGATTTACAGAAGTCTGTCAGTGGAAAGTTAAGTATATGTATAAAGGTTGGATTATAAACAATCGGTCTATAATTTTCCCACTATCGTCTTTTCTATTTTCTCTGTGAAAAATAGTATGCCATAATCTACCACGCTTAATATTTTTTTTTTAATAATTATTAACTAGTGCTTGACCGGAATCCCGCCTGATGGTAAACAGAGATGCAATCGTTGATGGTGAAGTGGGCAAGTTTTTAAGCCTATTCACTCAAAAAAACTGAGTGAATAAGACGGAAGACGGCAGTTGAGCAACAACACGACCAACGATGTTGCGCCAGAGGGAGATTGATCTAGAGTTCTTCCACAACCCAACTCCCGACACCACAAGATTTGTTGCATCGTACCCGGCACACAACTGCTCAGACTCGTGCTCCGTACAGCTTCACTAGACATCATGCCGGAAGACGACGAATCGCTTGGCGGGCAAGACTCTGTCTGGTGAGTAGTAACTTCTGCCGGCAGCCGATGTTATGGCCTACCACCGAAAATCGCATTTCTTTGCATTTTTGGTTTGAAAACATGCCCGTTTTGAGGGATAAGCGCACTGGTGAAGAAATTGTATACATAAGGTAAAGAGTCTGTCTGGGTCTGATCATAGGACCAACTAGTATGTCCCAGCCGTTACTACAGGTCCACCACAGCTACAAAGTTGGATACAATAAGTATGTAAATATAGATAAAGCGAACAATCTACGAAATTGCACTACAAGCATTGACATGACTTTGAATAAGGATACTTTAAAAAAAAAACCGCAAATTGCAAACCTCTGTCGCAGATATTCCCATATCCAATATTCGTCTTTCTATTCTTTATGCAAATGTAGAAACGCCGAGACGCGGGCCAACCTTATCCAAGGGTGTCACTCTCAGCTGTGGAATCGATTTGGAAGTTTATTCAGGCTGACAACGCGTGAAGCAGGGCTCAGCTCGAAATCTATTCCACTATACACCTATATAAGCGGACGACGTCTCAACTCTGAGTACGCGTATTACCAAACGTTCAAACGCCGATTCGATTTTGATACGCAAGTGCTATCCAAATCCAATCTATCGAAAAACATTAGACTGAAGGACTGAAACATGCTCGTATTAGAGTTGTCGATTTATACTTGAAATCTAAATTAAACCGAGTAGGGTTGTCATTGTCATTATTCGTAGCGGACACTTTACGTTAATAATCTTTTGTGATGTTGCACATTTAAATAACTCTGTAGCGTTGTGGAGATAGCATCGAAATTTATGTGTTGGGGTTGCGAAACAGTGGCGGCGTACAATTGGATGTGACAGACAACGCGCCCTGTTTCCCAGAACATTTCAGTCGAATACAGACTCGTCGTGCAAAATGGGAATATTGTAAAAATAAATGAGAACGTAGACGAGTAAACGGCTTTTATCGGCTGTAAAATGTTGTAAAGGTGATAGTTACGCATAATTTATTTATAAGAAAATGTCTGCTGTATTCACAACTGCTTTATTTTCTTTCTAAGAATGATGAAGGCATTAAGAAATTTCTATACTGATGCAGAAAGTATTGTATCTGTCAATCACGGTCTGAATCATTTTAATGGATATTGCTAATTTATTGTTTCATATGTTCGAGGAACGTACCTGTTCAACATAGTAAATAACGCAATGGAGGCTGTTGAACCAACAAAATGAAAGCCATTCCTACGCTTAGTGTGGTACGCAGTTATCCCGCTGGTATTATTTCATATATATATGTATTTTTTAGTAGATTGAGTATATTCTTATAAACTTATAGGTACTTAGAATAGAATAATTATTACTATGTTCAAGATATCTATTTCGTGTTCAATACAAAACTGTGCATAAAACTACGATCTGATATTATGTATTTTTCATATCCATTACGAGTAGTGTAAGCGAAAAGCTAATTTCACACATAATTGCGTAGTACAGTAATAATGTTTATTAAGGTTGAATTCATACATTATCCAATTTAAATTAACATAATAAGTACACTTTTGAGACAAAAATAGGCTGAAATTACCTTAATGCAGTAAAATACGTGTTTTAAGACTGCGGGTTTGCAACAATGTAGTACTTGATACGGAGCGAAAAGAACAATTATCATTACTTACGTGTTTCTTTTATTTAGTTCATACAAGATACCGTAACAAAACATATGTTTATCGGTTGTCGAACAGGACTTAATATTTGAAACGTTTAATTTTATCGGCGAGTCTTACTTCTGCATACATTATATTATGTATCGGCGTGTAGCGAAGCAAACTCGATAGCGATTTAAATTTTGTTTCGCTTTCCGCGTGGCGTATTTTAACAATGATTCGACATGGTTCCTTTATTTGGTCGAATAACAGAATACGAATGTAAATCAATGTATTCATTCTTAATTTATTGTTTTATATTTGTATTGGTTTAGGTTTCTTTTGAACCACTTCACAAGGCTGTTGATTAAAGCATTATCATTTTACAGTAGATTGAGTAGAGCCACACTATTTATCGTCTGCAATTTACCAGCGGGATAACTGAAACGTTATTTATGAAAGTACATTGGTTTGTTTCCTAGAGAGTGCCTTTTGACATCGTAAATTCAAACCCCGCTGCCATCATAATGCCCGTCGCTGTAGGATATTTGGCGGCCACGGCTCTTCTAGAAAATTGTAACTCTGCAGTGTTTGAAGGTAATCAAATATACTTACTTGTGGGCAGAATGGTTCATATCATGCAAATAGAAAATACGAGAAAACAGACGATCTCAAATTGCTAGTTCGATTTGCGAAACGACCCAAGCTTTATGTAGATTTAGGAACTCTCAGACATCTTGCGTTAGGATCGTTCCCAACGAAAAAGTATGTCAGTTCCACTGAAGACATTCGAGTAGAAAAGCCTTTGACTAGCTGCGGCAGACATCGCCCAGCCTATCTGCGTATCGATACATGAAGATAGAGACTTTGTTCTACACATCTCTGCTATCGTTTGGTCGTGGTTTATCGGATGAATATGGACTTATGTATATCTCAGAGTGTTGAGGTTTCATATACAATGTTTGGCTGTAAAAATGAATATTTTTATGTATTTGAAATATGAAGAAAAACGTGTCAAGTTGTTGACAAGGAAAATAATATGTCCATTGTTCCGCAGCTCTCTTGAAATGTGTTTATCGTTGTCTATCTACATAATTATATTTATTAATATCTCAACTATTTGTGTTTCCTTCTAACGCGAATAACACTGCGCACTCTATCTCGGCTCTTAACCCCGAGACAGAGGAATATATAAGTATTGTTCTAGGAAACGATGTGTTCTAAGTTAATCAAATGTGATAAGTCAAATGCCGCTGGTAAAAAGAGATGATGGTTTACAATTCAGAATTTGGTGGTAGGCCATAAAACCTGCCGGCAGAAGTTACCACCCGCCAGACAATGTCTTGCTGCCAAACGATTTGTCATGTTCTGGCATGATGTCTGTCGTGCAGAGGACGGGTCTGAACAGTTGTCTTGCGATGTGTGCTGGGTACGATGCGCCAAATGTTGTTGTGTTGGGAGTTTGGTCGTGGAGGGTCTCCACATCAATCTCCCTCTGGCGCAGCATCGTTGGTCGTGTTGTTGGGTTTAACAATGCATCACCTCGCTCAACTGCCGTCTTCCTTCGTAAACACTCAGTTTTTTTTTTTTGAGTGAATAGGCTATTTTAAAACTAGTGCGCTTTACCATCAACCATTGCATCACTGCTTATTATCAGGCGGGACTGCAGTCAAGTACTAGTTTATAATTATATATAATATAAAATAATATTATAAATGCGAAAGAAACTCTGTCTGTCTGTCTGTTACGCTTTCTGGCTTAAACCTCTCAACCGATTTTAATGATATTTTTTTTATTGAAAAATTTGATATTCCCGAGGGAAATCTATAAAGCGCGATATAACCGAATTCCACGCGGGTGAAGCCGCGGGCGGAAAGCTAGTAATTATATAAAAAAAAGAAGCCACGTGATAAAAAACAATAATTTGGCCTATTTAATCTGCGTACGCGATTTAGAGCTATAAACAACACTGAACAAACATCAGTTTATGGAAAAAATACTTTAATACCTACACAATAAAGGTCAATTTAAGCTATAATTTCTAATATTTTCACAACTTCTTATTCACTCAGAAATAAAGAAAATAGCCATTAATTTATAGGTAGGTATTATATTTATTTAACTTACATAAAATATGGTACCTATTCTCTTTTACTCAACACAGTTTTTATTTTATATTACTAAGTACATAAAAATAACTTGTTCATATTTCAACTACTATAATAATTTAGAACCACATATTTAAGTATTTGTCATGTACAAAACTACAGAGATATAAAATTTTGTACCAAGCAATTTTGTGTTTATGAATAATGATAATAGCAAATCGCATCATTAATATAAATTTTAAATCGAAGAAAGTAATACTTATTTAAACTGATTGGGTACAAGAAACTAACAGTAAGCTAAAATTGCGTGTCTAGTACCAATATTAAAACCGAGTTAATTTAAAATTAATGGTGTTTTCTGTGGCTTTAATTTAAAATCATCTTCGTTTTCTGTAATAAAATAGATAGATATATATTTAATTTAGTCAAAAGTTTAATGAACAAATTAAATATTGTTGTAGTGCCCAGAGAAGGCAAAGCGTTTTACGCTACTGGTAGTAAAGAGTTTTTAAGATGCTATAAAATCGTTAAAATGAGTACTGTGTAGGTATCAACTTTGATAACTCTTGTAAACAATAGCATATTTTAGTTATAACTTCAACGAGATTTATTTTTCATCATCATCATCAACCGGTTTTTTATCGTCCCACTGCTGGGCACAGGTCTCATCTCATACAGAGAAGGATTGAGCGTAATCACCACGCTTGCTCAATGCGGGTTGGCGATTTCAGACTTATAAAGTCCAGGTTTCCTCAAGATGTTTTCCTTCACCTTCAGTCACTGGTGTCCAAGATATACTTAGAAAGTATATATAACTTTAGAAAAGTTACATTGGTACTTGCCTGACCTGGAATCGAAACCGCGCACTCATACTTGAGAGGCTGGTGTTTTAACCACTAGGCCACCACGACATCGACACGATTTAATTTTATTTAATCAATTTTAAAGATAAAGATATTTTATTTTGCAAATAAGAGTACAAGTCATAGTGGTACTATAATAATAATACGAACGGCCATATTGCGACAATTATAAGGCATGGAAAATTACAATGTTTACAATTTAAAAAGTAAATATATACAGTAAATAATCTAGTTCTAGTTCATCGTCTACTTAATAATCATTATAATGCCATCAATAAATACAATAATTCTATTTCAATGTCATCAGTCAATAATCTATACTAATATACAATATGTAAAGAAAACCCCGTCCGACCCATAACAATAATAAAGGTTAGGTAATCACTTGACCAAATATAATATAAAATTTTATGTAATCATCATAGAAACAATATAATGAACTTTGAAATAATCTTTTTTCCGTGAATTAATTCCAACTTCCCCGAAATTTGGTAATTTTTAAAAAAGTGACAACACCGGTATAAGTATGAGCGAATAGCGATGCGACCACGTGCCGCGTGCCCTGCCCCCGCCGCCCGCGGAAGGGTTGCTTACCGCACATGTATTAAGTTACCTCTTTTTGCGAAATAATATTTATTTTTTTAGAGGGATTTTTTTTTTAAGTTTAGCCCGGCTTTGTATCCATTATCAGAATCAGTTATCGATACCTAACAATACCTTCACGGATCGGACAGGGTTTTCTTTACATATTGTATAAAGCTGAAGAGTTTGTTTGTTTGAACGCGCTAATCTCAGGAACTAATTTGTCCGTTTTGAAAAATTCTTTTTGCGTTGGATAGCCCATTAATCCAGGAAGGCTTTAGGCTATATAACATTACGCTGCGACCAACAGGAGCGAAGCATATAAAAAACCGCGTGGCGTAGCTAGTATATTATAAGGAAATGGCGTAAAATTGCCATTAACATACCTACATAATTGGAGAGGTTAATGAAAGGTGCGTGAAATTTTGGCTTTTATATAAATATATATTATTATTTATATTTATAATACATTGTTAATATAATATTTCGATATATTACTCGATTCGCACGAATTTAATCACTCGGAACGGACGAATCGTGACATTAAAGTTTCTTTTTTTTTTTTTCTATAGGTAACTCGCACGTTTGTGCGAATTAACTAATACATATATCGAAATAGTAACAATGTAGGTATGGCAATGGCATATTTAAGTAGGTACAACATATTGCCTAGAATTTGAAAAACATACCCACCTGCTGGTTTTATTGAATTTGGTCATAAATAACGAAGTATAGTCCATAACATTTCAGCAGTTGATGGATAACAAACTAAGCAAAGTAAGAAACGACTCAGTATAAATTACCAAGATTTGAGATTTGATGTTACTTTGTAAGTTGTTAGAATAGACTTAAACGTAACAGAAGTAAGTATAAAAGCTTAATCAAAAACGGCGCAAACTCGTATAAAAACTATTTATGTGAGGAACCCTGAAGTCTTAAAAGTAACGCGTACCAACATAGTAAAGAGAGCTACAAAATTTTACGATGAATTGATACGCCAAATTAAGAGCAAACTTCGTGAGCTGCAATCATTCCGAGTTTCTATGACACAGTACTAACAAAAAGTCCTAACTTTTGCAAGTACACTCGTAATTTCGCGAAAACTTTAGCATTTTTTTTTTAATAATTATAAACTAGCGCTTGACCGCAATCCCGCCTGATGGTAAGCAGTGATGCGAGCGTTGATGGTAAAGCACGCTAGTTTATTAAGCCCTAGTCTATTCACTCAGAAGAACAGAGCGAATAGGAAGGTAGACAGCAGTTGTGCGAGATGATGCAATGTTAAACCCAACAACACGACCAACGATGCTGCGCCAAAGGGAGATTGATCTGAAGACCCTCCATGACCAAACTCCCAACACAACAACATTTGGCGCATCGTACCCGGCACACATCGCAACACAACTGCTCAGACCCGTCCTCCGTACGGTTTCTCCAGACATCATCGGAACACGACAAATCGCTTGGCGGCAAGGCTTTGTCTGGTGGGCGGTAACTTGTGCCGGCGGCCAATGTTATGGCCTACCACCGAGAAAACGCCGCATTGATACGCCAAGTTAAGAGCAAACTTCGTGAACTGCAATCATTCCGAGTTTCTATGACACAGTACTAACAAAAAGTCCTAACTTTTGCAAGTACACTCGTCATTTCGCGAAAACTTTAACATTTACTAATTTTATAGACTTCGGTACTAATAATGTAATATACACACATCAAACGTGTCTAGGGATCAACATATATTTTTGCAATAACTTTTCTCCTGATTGATATTAATTAAAATTTTCTTTAAGGATTCATCAAATAAAGTGTTTTCGTTTGTCACAGTAACGATAAACCAAGTCACCTTTGCATTAATAAAGAAATTTGCCATTTTCCTAATAAAGGGATATTTGACATTTGAACCACTAACACAAAAGTTCGAAAAAAAGACTGAAATAACAGTTTTCTCTAAAATTTTATTGGGTAACTTAAACAATTAATAATCCGTGTTTCTACCGCGAACACTAACAACACAAGAACATCGGTTTGGCATACTCAAAATGAGTTCATCCAAATCACGCTGTGGAATGGCCGCCCATGTTCGTTGCAACAACAAAAAAAGGTCTTCTTGCGACTGGATACCCTCCATATTCGGCAGAGCTCTTCTCTGTAGCATATCCCATGCATGCTCAATCGGGTTCAAGTCTGGCGACTGAGCAGGCCAGGGCAGGACATTGATGTTAGCTGCGGCGAGAGTCTGTCTTACAACTCTTGCGGTGTGCGGTCGTGCATTATCATGCATTAACTGAAATAAGGGACCGATTTGCACTTGTAGAGGAACGATGACGTCTGATACAATCGTCTCAGCATAAATTTGAGCGTTGAGGTTGCCTCTGATCCAAATCAACTCAGTTCTTCCGCCGATCCAAATACCCGCCCATACCATGATGGTTCCACCACTATAAGGATGGACTTCCTGGCAGGATTTTAATCGCTGTTGGCGTCCAGGGGTTCTCCAGTGTCGTATACGTCTTGTATCCGGTCTCATACCAAAACGAGACTCATCAGAAAAGCACACGAAACGCCATTGTTCTTCTGCCCAATTTCTGTGTTCAAGAGCCCATTGATATCGAATCCTACGATTGTGCATTGCTATAGGTGGTACCCGTAGCGGTCTTCGGGAATGAAGGTTCACTTCATGCAAGCGGTTTCTGATTGTTTGGTCGCTAATTAAGTTCCCTGAAGAGTGATGAAGCCTCACGGCTAACATCATGGCGGTTATTGTTGGAGCTCTTCGAGTTAAGATTTGAATGTATCGGTCTTGTCTCCGTGTGGTGCAGCGATACCGTCCTCCATGGCGCTCAGCCACCGTACCAGTGCTTCGGTAACGTGTCCAAAGTCGACTGATAACACTCTGACTTGTATTCAGAGCTAAAGCCACAGTACGTTGCCGGGAACCAGCTTCTATCATTCCCACGGCTCTGAGCATTTCTTCCCTGCTTAAATGACGTCGCCGCTCCATAATAACGTTGGTTTTAATCAGTAGTAGGGAAACAGTAGCACTAATAATGTCTTCAATGCGTTGTATGTTTTTATAGGGAAAATATTGACAGCTGATTTTCATCTTTTACTCGAATTTGATTCACAGTTCCTGATTCAAATTATGAAATGCACCAAAAAGGATCCATATAAATTTATAAAATCATAAATTTATTACAAAGCCACATCTCAATCTCAAGAAATCCGCATAAAAATGCTTGATCCCTAGACACTTTTGATGTGTGTATTTGAAGTTAAGTAAGTTTTTCTTGAGCTACAGAGTAATTATTGAGCAACATAGTAGCAATAGGTTTCATTTTGATATTTCAACAATATTCATTGCGTTATTTACGTTGCTAAATTAACTCATTTTTGGAACATATGAAGCAATGGATTAGCAATATCATTCAAAATGATACAGAATCCTTTGATAAAGATTGGTTCTTGGCAGCTCTGGACACTGAGAGGCTGAAAGAAAGCAGGGAGGTCCTTGCCCAGCAGTGGGATATGAATAAAGTTATTATTGTTAATTATTCTTTTGTGATAGGACCTTACTTTATTCAAATTATAATGTAGGCTATTAGCAGTTAAGTAATCTAAATATAACTTAGGACTGATGTCAACAAAATCTATTATTTGCCCGAGGAATAAAATTGATGTTTGGAAATTCTAGTATAGCACAACTGTCTAAATTCAATAATTTGTTCATTGGATAAGACTTTTATGTAGGCACGGTCCCTGAGGCGATGACCAGCATGATGCTTGACTGTATCCAAGAGGGTCATAGCCGTGCGGATAGTCCGGGTATACTGGTCGGTCTCCGATGTGGCAGCGAGACTTCTTGCCGGACTGCCGTCGGGATCGGTAGGAAAAAGCCCTCGTGCTGGGTACGACACAAAAGCGGAGATAAGTGGAGACTAATCGTCGTGACGCCCCTCTAGCCACTCCTCAAAGAAGAGTCTTTGAGGAGGCTAGAGGGGCGCCACGGCGGCCTCACCTTCCCCTTGGCTCAGGTTCTTACCGGACACTATGTGTGCCGGGTACGATGCGCCAAATGTTGTTGTGTCGGGAGGTTAGGCGTGGAGGGTCTCCAAATCAATTTCCATCTGGCGCAGCCTCGTTGGTCGTGTTGTTGGGTTTAACATTGGATCACCTCACTCAACTGCCGTCTTCCTTCCTATTCACTCAGTTTTTTTGAATGAATAGGCTCTTAATAAAGTAGCGCGCTTTATCATCAACGATTGCATTACTGCTTACCATCAGACGGGATTGCGGTCAAGCACAAGTTAATAATTATTTTAAAAAAAATGCTTTAATATGTATACCATATCAATTACAGACTTTATAAATATAAAGATTTTACAAAGGGTGACACAATGGACGGCCTTATCACTAAGCGACCTTTTACAGACAACCTTTGGATGGAATACTAAGGGGAAGTGGACAAGAATCTAAGCTAGTAGTTATAAAAATCTTCTAAAAATTTGGTAGTTTCATATACCTACATATAGTGCGTACAAGTCTGAATACTTTAACTTGAACGATACTTATGGATTATGTGAAATATTTAGGATGCCTATAAGACTTTTTAGACAAACAAGTCCGATTATTAAAAACATCTACTAAATCGCTTTGATTTGAGCCTCAGCTTCGTGTCAAAACCAGTTAGTAACGTCGGAGTAAACCAACATAACATTAACTCGAATTCTACAATTTCCTTCCAACATATACAGTATGTTAAGAAAACCCTGTCCGACCCATAAGGATAATAAAGGTTAGGTAAACACATGACCAAATATAATATAAAATTTTACGTAATCATCATAGTACCTATACAAATGAATTTTGAAATAATCTTTTTTTCCCGCGAATTAATTCCAACTTCCCCGAATTTTTTAAAAAGTGACAACACCGTTATTTTTATGAGCGAATAGCGATGCGACCACGTGCTGCGTGCCCTGCCGCCCGGCCCCCGCGGTAGTGTGCATAACGCACGTTTATTAAGTTACCTCTTTTTGCGAAATAATATTTATTTTTTTAGGGGGATTTTTTTTTAAGTTTAGCCCGGTTTTGTATGCATTAATAGAATCAGTTATCGATACCTAACAACAACTTCACGGGTCGGACAGGGTTTTCTTAACATACTGTATAACAGTCCTTCAGTAAAACAAATTTCTTACGACAATCTAGTCCTCTCTATTTCGAACGCTACACTGTGTGGCCTTATTACATGCGATGGGGCCTGGGTGGGCCGTTCTAGGCCCAATGACGACAGAATTATCGACAATTACGCCTCGCCGCCGTCAGCCAGCGACTGTCATCCACGAATGACGTTTAGAGGGCATTAATTGCTCCCACACCGACTTGGTTGTATTTGAAACAATGTGTATGAGTAATTTCGAGTTCATGGAGTGTGCTCAATGATGTGTGAAGGGTCCTTTGTGTTATTTGAAGTCGATTTATTGTGATTATTTTGGGACGATATTTATTTAAATGAGGTGTTTTTAATTTGGTTGGGAGTAACGAAAGGACGGATCGATCGGCAATACGATATGCTTAAACGATACTTATAATATCCTTTATAAATCTTGCAACTTACCAAGGCGATATTTTAGGTTGCAACAAAGTATTGAAGCAGGAATTTTACCAATAAAATCGTTAAATTTGTCAGTCTTAAGCAAGTCGACTAGTTTTTGTATGCGTCAAACAAAATCTAAAAGAGTCTATAACCCACTTAGGTTTGAAATTGCTTCAAATTTTATGAAAATCTCCTTAAACTTTTAACATCAGCTACTAGAGCAACATAACATCAAAACCTTCCACTAAACCATGGACTTTCAATAAATATATGATATGTAACCGAAGAACCGAACACATCGTCCACAAAGCCTTGCCCCGGCGCGGTAAGCCCGCTTGCTCGAAGCCGATTGGCCGACGAACCTTGGCTTACTCAATGTATAGGGTTTCAGCACCACATGGATCACACTGGTAATGCCACGTCACTCCGATAAAAGTTTTAAGCTGTTTCAAAAGGGATTTTTGTGGTGGCTTCTTAGGTGACGTAAAGGTGTGATTTTTTTCTTAATCCGGGATATATTACGCTTTGTTGGGTGCACGTTAATTTTCGGTATATAAGAGGGGACAAAACTAAAACTTTATTTGAAAATGGAGTTGCTTCAGATTAAATAATTATTGTTCTTGCAAAAGCAGAGAACGACTAGTTTACCATCACCTGAAATACAGTAACATTTTTAGGTCAAACTAACGATGAATTCCAGTTCGAAAAATTCCGCTTAAATATAGAGTGCGTGTACAATTGCAAATAAACACAGATGTCCCACACGACAGAACAAAACATAGATCTAATATATTACAAGCCCGAACGACCTCGCGGTATCTTCGACAAAGTTCCCGACCTTATTGCCAATTGACATCCAGACACGAATACCGCTTTTGGTCGTGATCGAAAGAAAGAAAGATACTCGTTATTTGCGAGCGGCGTTCGTCCATAAACGTTATCGCTAACTAGCGATCGGGGCGGATCGATCCCCTTGATTCGCTCACGAAATTAAGGAAATCGCTCATGGGGATATTATTCTCGGTGCGAGATACCATCTGTTCTGGATGAAGGAGATTTGCGCTGTAGTTTGACGGGATTTTTCGGCATTCGCACAAGTTTTGCCGATGACGTGGCCCTTATCTGTTGATGAAACTCTGCCAATAGGAAAAACTACGACAGGATAATTGCAGTCCAAGCCTTGAAGTAATAAAGCAATAATTGTTATTATTTGCCATTAATGTTCCAAAGCTGGGCTATGAGCCTACCTACTTTTTTCCACCTCTCTCTTACCAGAACTCCCAGGCACCAAACTTTATATGAGGTGTATCTATTCATACCAAAATTTGTTCAAGATAATCATCTCTAAGTAACATTTTAAAGATGATCCTCTATATTCATAAACGATGTTTAAAGTTAACTAGTGATTAGTGATTCATTAACCATACATTTTGACGTTTTAGCGTCACTTAATTTTAAACATCGTTTATGAATAAGCACCACAGTGTTTAAGGGATTTTATTCAGAAACGGTGATTAAAGTTAAGTGACGTTAAAACGTCAAAAATATATGTATAAAGAATCGTTAAACACTAGTTAACTTTAAACATCGATTATGAATAAGGGGGACAATCTTCAAGAAGTCATAACAACTTTTTCGTCATATTTTTACGTGGCTATTTAATTATAGCCTATTGCCGGTTTATTCTATAATTATTTAAGATATTTTGCATAAATGGATGTGATGGAATAAGGAGCCAATATTTATTATGTGTGTCAAGTAATTTTTATTTTCACGTAATTAACTGAAAGAAAAATCCTCCTATAGATTATTCTATTCAAATAAATTTTGCTGCTTTGAAGATAATCATATTTATAATACTTACAAGAAATCTTCAAGGTAGCATTATTTTGTGAAAATAATCAAATTGGAACTAAGTATAAATCTGGAACCTTCGAAATGATGACCCAATAAAACGTTATGGCTTTTAAGAGATAGCAATTAATATGAATGTATTAAAACCATGATTACTTTGTTTAATCGTCTAGATAAAATTTAACATTGTCTAATTTTAAGTAAGTAATTTTTAGTAAGTTCCTACCATATAAATAAACTATTAAATCATTTCAATTTGCAGTAATAGGCGGCTACTGCAACTATATCATCATCATCATCAACATCAACCTGCTGGGCACAGGTCTCGTCTCAGACAGAGAATGATTGAGCGTAATCACCACGCTTGCTCAATGCGGGTTAGCGATTTCAGACTTACAAGTCCAGGTTTCCTCAAGATGTTTTCCTTCACATTTTAATCAGTCTTCTTCTTCTTTATCTTCTTCAGCCTATAGAAGCCCACTGCTGGTCAAAGGCCTCCCCAAGGCTTTCCACGATGACCGGTCTTGTGCTGCTCGCATCCGTCGCCTTTCTGCGACCTTCACCACGTCATCGGTCCACCGTGTTGGGGGCCTCCCTACGCTGCGTCTTCCTGTATGTGGCTGCCACTTCAGAACCTTACTGAGCAATGTGCCCTGCCCACTACCACGTAATTTTAGCGACTCGAAGAGCTATGTCGATGACTTTGGTTTTTCTGCGGATCTCCTCATTTCTGATTCGATCACGCAGTGAAACTCCGAGCATAGCTCTTTCCATTGCCCATTGTGTGAGGCCTTCGTATGAGACCCATTGTGAGCGACCACGTTTCAGTTCCGTAAGTCATCAATCAGTCATTGGTATCCAAGATATACCTAGAAAGTACATATAACTTAGAAAAATTACATTAGTACTTGCTTGGCCTGGAATCGAACCCGCACACTCGTACTTTAGAGGCAGGTGTTTAACCACTAGGCCTTACGACTTTATGCGCAGTGTTAAATTATATTTAATAAAATATATCCATTAAGCTCTGATTAAGTTTTTTTCTAGTTGGAATGTATTTTATTTAATATTTTAATGTTTTTTCATTTATTTCTTAACTAGAATCTCATATATTGCCAACTATAAAATGTCTGCTATAAAAGAGATTCGGGTTCACAATATTTCTCATATAAAAAAACTGCAATATGTCAACCACCTTTAATCGTTCTTAAACATTATTATGTCATCTACACACAATACTGAGAATGACACCATTATTTAGGCCCAAACAAAAGCAAAACGCCTACAGTCTACAATTATTATCAGCTTACCTTCCTTTTTGTGTGGTAACAAATTGTTTTAGCCGGTCCTAGCTGACGGCGTCACCGTATTGACGAGTCCTGGGTGGTCCCACTAATTGCCCTGTGACGGCGATGCTGGTGACAAATCGGGCAAAGTCAACAGGAGATAACACATAGTTTGATCAATAACCTTTGGTATTTGAGTAGATGTCGTTTTGTTTTCATTTGGTTAGTGAGTTTTGATAGGCGGATAATTTATTAGAGTTTTACTGAAAAGGTTTTGATGTAAATAGTTTAAGTACTGTTTATATTGTAAATATTATCTTTTAGAAAAAATATAAAATTGGTAATTTATTCAATCTTTGTTAAACTTCGAGAACATTTTCAAAGGGGCTTTTAAAAATAGCTTTACATTCTACAATTCTACATTGTCATTTTAAACAATAATTTACTGAGTTAAGATAAGCTTGCAGCACAAAGTCTTTCAAAATATTTTTCAGTTTCAGTCGTAAACAAGGATAGGAGACCATAGTTTTTATTTCATTACCATGCTTTGACATCAACTTGCAAAATCTTGAAGTTAACAACACAACCACAAAAAGTTAGGGACTGCTTTCTGGTTAAATAGACATCAAGCGCTTTAGACAGAGACAGGTTTTTGCTCCCTTTACTTAAAAGTTCTCTTAGAATTCTCTCTTCTCGAATTTTAGCTTGAATCGCTTTCAACCTATTTTCAATTAGTTAAACGTAAATTTCATCGCTTTAGTAGTACCTTGGCTTTTATCAACGAGGATCATAATTCATAACCGTATTTAGGCAGTTACTTGGTAAAGTAAAAAAGATAGCAGTAGTGGAAATCAATACATAGTTAACAGGGGAAATTAACTTTGGTGCGGTGCTTGGAGTAGCCTTGGAAAACTGTTTTGTCACATCGATATATAAGTTGCGCTGTACAGTGCAGGCAAAAATTTACTTACCTTTTTGAGGCCGTTTTTTATGTAATGCCCTCTGTTGGAAAATTCAAAGGTATTTTGGAATAATAACCTATGTAAATGTACGTCTTTTTCTCATGGGGGAGAGCCGGACCTACAGAAGATCATCTGAAGTTCTACTTAATGTGTTAACATAGATATGGCCCCTTCTGAAAATAGTTGATTCATCAAAACAAGTAACACATTAAATATATCTGACGAGCTAAACACATCGGGACAGTAATATACAGTAATATTTATGTTCTTCACACACTAAGAATCTGCGGTTTTCTGACAATCTCGTCTTACTCTGTCTTTCACATACGTCTGACTTTGTTCACTCTTCATTTCATATTCAATCCATTCTTCTGTGGAATGCTCTTCCTCTTGATATCAGGATGGCCGCCAGTCGGTATGCATTTAAGCGAAAATTGCAGAATTATTTTCGCAACAATTAGGGTAGAGTCATTGCTACACCTCTCTCCCAAATTTTAGTTTTGTGTCGTATATATTATAAATAGTATATATTTTGGCTTATTTAAGTATTTTTTTAATAGTGTGAAGAGCTTTTTTTTTCTTTACAATTTTTTTTCGACAAAGCACCTACCATTTAATCTCTTCACCACCTGTGGTTGACTGGTAGAGAATGCCTAAGGCATTAAGTCCGCCTCTGTACATTTCATGTGCGGAAGATTAAATAAATAAATAAATATATGACAATACGTCTTCCTACAATTGTCAAATAGTACGGAGGGCTGGTCTGAGCAGTACTGTTGCGATGTGTGCCGGGTATGATGCGCCAAATGTTGTTGTGTCGGGACTTTGGTCGTGGAGGATCTCCAGATCAATCTCCCTGTGGCGCAGCTTCGTTGGTCGTGTTGTTAAGTTTAACATTGCATCACCTCGCTCAACTGCCGTCTTCCTTCCTATTCACTAAGTTTTTTTAGTGAATAGGCGAAATAAAATAGTCCACTTTACCATCAACCATTGCATCACATAATTATTAAAAAAAAAGAATAGTGTTGTCATTCATTCTTATTTCAGTGACGGACTAATTATCTATCCATAAGTAAAACAACAGTTTTCGTGCTTAGGAAGTTTAGTAAATAACAGAGAGTACATATATGGCACGATGCCTACTTTCGCTTCGATTACGTTCATGCATCTGCTAATTACTTTTGGAAGGATTACAGCAAAAATACCACCCTTATACAAACGTCAATCATAGATAATTGTTCAGTAGATCGTTTACATAAACATAATCGATCCCAGAAGCTTTCAAACAAGAAAACAAAACACTAATAAAGTACGCTTTCATCCTCATTTTTAGATCAAAGTTAAAAAGACGAAACGATGAAAACGTTACACCCTACAGCCATTAAAACTGTACATCTCAAAGGAATTCATGCATTTTCATTTACATATAAATAATGCGTCGGTAATTTGAGTGAAATTACTCCCGGGATTTAGAGAGCACAGAAGGATATTAAATGCATATTAATCAGTTTAGTACCGGCTTGATGCTTTACCGTTCTAAATAATTTCCTGTTGGTAAATAGAAAAATACCGGACTACCCGGACCGGATCCGGACTGTTTTAATGGATTTTTTTTTTATCCTGTTATCGGATTTTTATCCGTCAAATAGTGTGGGTTTGATACCATTTGTTTTGTTCCAGTACATCAAATTCCACGAGTTTATAAATAATTATGCGAGACACGATAACACTTTTGTACAGTAAAGTTCTTCTCTTTGACTTTCAAACAGATGTTTAAAAACGAATTATAGCCATATTACGAGTATACTATAGAAAAATGACAAATAATAATATTATATAATAAATGTTATTTTTTCTGTTGTCAGTAATAATATTGTAGAAAATAAAAGCAAACAACAAAACAAAACATACGACATAATTGATTCAACCAGTTTTGTTTAATAACTTTTTTGACACCTGAAACGGCTTATGCAGATTTATTAATTTTGATTTTTTTTTATCTCTATTAGAAACCTAACCATACCAACAGCCGTACTATCATCGGGAATAATTATAATTATTAAAAAAAATATTTATTCTGAGAAGTTAATGGCAGATTTCAAAAAAAAGTAAGGGCGCAGTACGCTACCCTGAGATACCCCATATTTTTTGTAGCTTGATGTTTAATAGCTTAAAAATAAATTACCTGCTACTGTATTAAATTATCGTCCTCAGAAGCCTAATATTTCTACACGACTTTTGCTCAAACCTGACAAATTATATTTACAAATTTGCTTATCTTTTCCATTATAGCCATCCATACAACTATTAACCATCCCGAATTGGAATGCCAATCGGATAGCAAACTCAGGAATCCCAATATAAATTTTCCGCGTTTTAAGACAGAGTCATAAATCGCGATAGAACTGATAACCCCGTCGTGCAGTTTTAAAATAACCCACCCAAAGGCAACTTGCAAGTCGTAAACGTCCTGCAAGTGACTTGCGGCAAAGTCAGATGCACATATGAAAGCACTTTGCGCTAAGTTGCATAATACGCGTCATTTATTTTATCAAAGATCGGTGCTACCGCTTGGCCAGTTATGGCACCAAAGCATAAAATATTTCGCCATAAAAGTTTAAACATACTTAAAATGTTATCTTGAAAGTCGACTTTGTTTGTCGCTGCGCAGTGACAATCAGTGGATGCATTTTTTAATGTCTTTCAGATGTCCCATACAATTCCATAAAATTCATGCAACAGATGCACGCTGGTTTGCTGATACATTTAAGTATGTAGATTTATTTTGAGAAGATAAGTAGCCGATTGATTTCATTTTAAAGATTCTTTATTTCTCAAAAGAACATAAGACAGTTTACTTACATGAGATTTAACATTTAACGTACAAAATATCTCGTCTAGTCTCGTCGTGATTTAATTTTGACGTGATTTAATTTCGCAAACTAGAAAACATATATAGGTACTAACTCATGTTTGATTTTGTCATCACTAACTTCATGTCAATAGACAAAAAGAATTTAAATCAATACATGGTAAAATAGATAGGTACAAAGAGAACTACGAGACTAGAGGAGTGTTATATGTTAATAGCATAAATATGCGTGTCTGTCTGCACCGTCATAGCTCCCAAACAGAAGAAACAATTTTAATATTTAAATTTATTTATTTCTTTTTCTCAAATACCAAAAACGTTTATTCTAAGTAAATTTTTGTTGTCCTTCCATGTCTGTACAAAAATCTCAGAATATCAACAAAAACTTCTGCCGTCTAACTTCTCAACATACCTACCACATCGTCGGCTGTCTTTATTGTTAAAGCGCACATGTCTTGCCTCCCGTCTGCCTTAATACAGTTTAGTCTACAATTATTTTTGTCTGATGACATTACCGAAGTTAGGGTGAACTCTTCGGTGAACAGATACTGATCATGACTTTAATTGTACGTGGCGCTAACGTAACGTTTCAGCTACAAGTGACGACAGACTCAGTTTACATGCTGCAAACTGCATAAATTATTTGATCGGTGAATTTGTGCGGTATTTCTTTTAGTCAGTGTGCTGATTGTTAATAATAATAAAAGTTCTTATTAATAAACAATACTACATCTTTATATTTATATTTTTGTAATCTATATGGTGTACATAATAAAAAGTATTCTATTCTACATGTTGCTCCCATTTTTTTTATTTTTGTAGAATTTCTTAGTAGCACCCTGGAATTTATATGTAGGTAACTGTGACCGGTTGGTAGATGATAAACATATATAACTGGTGAAATGTGAGTGTTGAAGGTGTTACAGCTCTGACTAACCCTTTGGAGAATATTATTTATTCATAAATACGATATGAAATAATTTTGTCAGATATGAATGTTATAGCTATAGTGAATTACTCATTGCATGCAGACTCCATGCAGGTGAAACAGTTACTCATAAATGTTATTACGATTATTAAAATGGTTGTCATTTTATGTGTCGCTCATAATAACCAGTTTATCGCTTACAAAAACCTTACAACGTATAACTGGCGATAAAACTGCAGTAAAATTAAGGACATGCATTCCCGTACCTATTCCATTTTTTACATAAATTAATACATTCTTTTCATCGCTGACAATCAAGAATTAGATGCCTCTATTAGCGGACAGTGAAGTGGTTCTTCGTGTAATTTACTACTATTTATTAATGAAGGGAAATAACCCTAAATGTGAACTAAGTATACGTAAATACAGTTTTATTGCTCATAGTCACGGATGATTTAACTGACGAAGAAATTTGGAAAGGGCTCGCCCTTTCACATCGTTATCGAGTTATGCTATCGATGAACATACATCAAGTGATAACTACAATGAATAAATAACAGGTAAGTAGGAAAAGAGACGTTATAATGATTTAAATAAACATAGAAATATTAATATCAGTAATCATTCATATAGAGCTCAAACCAGTTTGGGTTTTGATTAACAAAACTTATTTCACAATTTGAATTATTAATTGTAAAACTGTTAACTTCACGCACAGCGTGAAACTATGTAAATAAATTGAGTTGTTTTGTAAAAACAGTTTGTTAAAAATTATAATGTTAATTTAAGTTACTAAAAATGATTGAGTGGGATTAATTCTACTAATATAATAAACGTGAAAGTCTGTATAGATGTACGTATGTTGGTTTTTCTTGCACGCAAAACTACAGAATGGGTTTGGTTGAAATTTCGTACACAAAGGGTGTGTAACCAGATATAATACATCGATTATAATTTTTTATCTGTATATTCCCATGGGATCGGAACTTATGTGGGTGAAATCGCGGGGTACCGTGAGTGAACTTATAATCTATACTAATATATAAAGCTGAAGGGTTTGTTTGTTTGTTTGAACGCGCTAATCTCAGGAACTACGGGTCCAGTTTGAAAAATTCTTTTTACGTTGGATAGCCCATTAATCCAGGAAGGCTTTCGGCTATATATAACATCACGCTGCGACCAATAGGAGCGGAGCATAACTAACTCCACGCGAACGAAGTCGCTGGCGGCCGCTAGTCAGCCTATAAAGGGTGAATTTTTCAAGTGGGTGTGTATGGTCAAATCCCAAACTATGAGTAGCTTGGGATTTTGTCATACACCTTTTTAATATATATCTCAAAATATATAAAAAAGTTTCCAGCCGATTTAAATGACAAGTAAAACTATATTTTTGATTTGGATAGTCGATTAGATTTTTGACTAAAACAAAATTTCTAGCCAGGAATGGCACCCGTTGATTTTGATAAAAAGGTGGAGTGGGCCATAATCCACCAGGCCGGCCCAGTGGGTGTTGGTAGATATCACGTAGCTTCCAATTTTTAGTTGTAGGACATCTACCGGTTTTCTCATCCTTCATCGATTTGGGAGCAGTGGTGATAAAGTTGGAAAAAAGCCTGGTAATTTACCAACATAAAATAATGCGCCTGTATGGGGTCAAACTCGTAAATCGAAACGGTTATCAGTAGTCCTACAATGCTCTATTAATAAATAGCTACTATTAATAATAATACTGTATGACTTAAATAAAAATATTATTCATTTCAACTGTTCTAGTACTTTCCGATATGCTATAAATACAAAACGTAGACCTAGGTGCTGCTGTTGGTACCAGTGTAAATCTATAGACACCCATTAAGTACCGATAAAGTCTTTTTGCCTTGGGGTCTATTGAAATAAACGGGATTACCATATTGTTAATAAGACAAATATTACCATCGCCATGTAAACCGCCGCAGTACGCGTCTAATTTGGGCCAAGTTGATTTCGTCGTTTTCTCATTATAGCGAATGCCGGGTGGCCGTCGCTTGACAAGAGGAAATTGTCCCCAAGGATAAATAAAATTTGACTCGCTCGAAAGTGGCAGCATTTATATGTTTATGACGGTAGTTTAGCTTTGCGGAATTTACAAGACACGCTTCGTATTACGCGACCGCAAAATTGGGCACGTTAAGCCAATACTGGACTCTTAAAATTAGTTTTAATAATGTGACCGTTCATTTCCCCTTCAAAATGCAACTCATTATGGTAAAAAAAAAACATGATCCTGTCATTGTCGATATCGATTACAATAATGTTTATCACAACAGAAAATAATTAAGCAATAATTTCGAGTCAAATTATGTTTAAATTGGAGTAGTTCCAGGGTCCAGATCTGTGTAAAAAAAGAGTAATATTGATGTCGATGCCCGAAGAGTGGACATGGGCGCAATTACGCTCTCCCTCGACAAATTGGTCCACTTATTTATGGTTAATGAAATTCAGATTTTATAATAACACCCTGGGTTTTACGCTCTCGTTTACGCGTTTGTAGTACAAACCCATTATTTTAAAGAGCCTACGCGTCCTGTGAAACTTTTAATATTACAGTTGTCGTTGTTTTTCCCTAGTCTCCTTAGATTTATTACTCATTATCCCGGTAATGTGTTGTAGGACTGCGAGGCGTAGCCAACGCGGTGTAATTTGCGGTGTGCGCAAATGTTGCATTGTTCATAAATGAGTATCACCTAGGTAATTTTATTAGGAATATTTAGGAGATGGATGTTTATATCTTTAGTGAAAGGTGGTGAGTTCGTTGCTACAATTGCTTTTTAGAGTCTAATTACGAGTTGGGAAATAATATAAGAAAGTTATACAGATACTTATACCATTAGACCCATATTTTTTTTTTATAATTTATATATTTGATTGACCGCAATCCCGCCTGATGGTAAGCGCACTAGTTTATTTTTAGAGCCTATTTACTCTAGCCTCGAAGACACTCAAATTGTAGCCCGACGGAAACACCGACGCTGGCAATTTCACCTCACCTCACTTAATTCATTAGCACCCAATGAGATACTACGAGAACTGTGCTTCTAATACACTGTCCTCCCGACGCTTTTATACTTCACCGGAATACTAACTAAGTCCATCCCTTTGAATCCGTAACGGAGGATTTCAATCTTCGAAAAGTCCATCAAAAAAGGTAATTAAGATGAAATAACGATCACAAAGCCGCGTTCCGCGCTGCCCTACGCTGTAACCTTTATTCCTTCTAATTGGCTCCCACGGCACATAATTTTTACAGCAAATTGCTGGACTAACGATTAAATTCACCCGATGTCTAATTTTCTGGGACAATAGTCAACTTGAAAATTAAAGAAATATGTTAATTTCTATCTTTGTCCCGGACCGTCAGAGCGGAAGATTATAATTATTAGGAAATTGTTAAAAAGCACCTTGCTTTGTTATTGGACTCATCCAGCTGGATGGGTGCTTAATGGATCTTTTTACTAAATCTTTTTCAAGTCGAGAGTACGCTATCGCTTTCCTTGTTCGAGAACAGCCGTTCAAAATAAAGAGAAAAGTAGAACACGAAACAATAACGTCACTCAATGTTTTATTTTATATTGGATTTTCTTTTTTGGGTTCATTTTATTTCTTATTCGGGTTGGACTAAGAAAGTCAAGTTATATAGAAATGTTTTGTTTATACTCTCGGAAACTAGTCCGGAGCCAAAGTGTATTCTGATTTCTTGTAAACTCAATTTAACAACAAAGTTTTGTTGTTTCAATTTATTTTAGTTCTGAATTATTAATATAAGTGTTGCAACAATTTGCTTTGTGGAAAAAACACAACGTTTAATTTAGTTATTGTTACCCCTTGTCGTATTTTTTGTTGAGTGAAAACGTGATGTCCCTTTAATTAAAGTGAGAGAAGTGAACCATGCATATGACTGTGTTAATATTGCCAACGAGGGTCAGGTGCGAGCTGCTTTTGACTTTAGCAAACGACCAACATGCTTTGAGCTCTGACACTGTGCACTTAACTTCCACGAGTTAATACTTGGCTACAGATATCAGAAAATGAATGCTTGTTTGAAAAGTTTTTGCATATTATCAGTAAATTAGAAATTAAAAATTTGTGTTAGGCAAAAAAAAAACACACCAAATTTCTAAAAACTGATACAGTGTCTAAATACTCGTAGTTTGTAGAGAATTTTAGTTTACAATTCCAGTTTTACTAAGAATTATTCGAAAAATTCCCAAGCTTATACTGCTCTAAATAATAAAAATATAATTATTATCAAAACTAGGTACAGCTCCGTAAAATAAATTAACCTAATAATAGAGAAAAAATATCACCTTCTTACTCACCAACACAATCATTTTCTAAAAGCACAAAAAGCCTTGGGAAAAATATCTGTAGTTCCCAAAAAGCTTAGCTCAGCTTATACAGAAAGTAATGTAATACAGGGGTCACAACATCCTGGTTCGCTTATCTACTTCGACGCGACATCAGCGGTCGTTATTCAATAGAACGTCGCAGTCGTACGCGCCCTTTTGAGCATTAGTCGCAATATCTTTCACTACCAAAGGGACAAAAAACCATGGAGTTATTATTGCCATCAACACTACAATCTGCTCTTACGCTCTTTATAAATACGAGGATTTCTATTTCTGATTTTAGGTTGGGGGTAAGTTGTGTAAGTTCTTGACTATTTATAGTTTTTTCAGTTCGTTCGATTGTTGTGTCTTCTGCTTTATTGTTTTGATTTATTCTCTTATATAAATAGTTTATCATTTTTATTGCAACTTGTAAACGTAAAAAATAAAGTTCAGTCCTAACCAGTAGCACTGGTGAAAAGGTAGCCATTAATCGCTGCCTTTTCACCAGTTCTACCCTGAACAATGAGTTAATATCCACTCCATCACAATTTCTGATTTAATTAAGCTAAATTTCTGTGCGAAAGGGGGTGTAATAAATATTTAAAGTACTTATATTAATTTCCTACTCCACTCCTATTCCAATAGTCATCGCCTCAACTTGGGCTAAGTCTCTCCCAAACTGTCTGTTTCCACAGAACGAGATAAATTTAATTAATGTGAGTGTTAAAAGTAATGCAAATGTTAGAAAGGGTGTTTGTCAGGCTTTTGCAATTTTACGAATATATGTAGTTTTTAACGTCGAATAACACTAATTGTCAAAAATGTTCTTTGATGTATGTTCATTTTGTTTTACGTTCACACTATCATTTAAATGTAAAAAAAAAAACTGTCTAACAGATAAAAAGTACATCCATTTTGTTGCTTTGTATTTTATACGCTACGATCAAATGTATGTTCTCCATCTTTTTTTTTCACTATTTCGTTGGTGTACTTTAACAATAATTTAAACATATCCTGCTATAAACAAAAATATAATATATTGTCGTTTCCTAAAATATCCATATAAATCAATATGTTAATATTGATCTATGATATGATCATCATCATCATCATCTCAGCGTTAATCCCAGTCGCATCCGAATCCTTTTTCTAGCTCTGGAGTCTGGGGTCCGCTTTACCAGTCCAACTGCTGATTTTGGCGAAACTTCGACATTTTCCGTGAAGCGACTGCCGTCCGACCTCCACAACCCGAAGGCGATATCAAAGCATTGCAGCTAGACCAATTGTTGGAATTCTGAGGGCTCCAACAACCCGTAACGACTGCCACTAGATGCTCGTATGGCAACTCGTGTGATCTATGATATGATAAATATATTATATAGTCTGTTGTTTTGATTAATACTATCCATAGGTACACCCATATTTTAAAATAGATGTTAAATTACGAATGCTAATTTTGATACGAATTCTGCTACCTACCGTTTATATTATGTAAATCTAAACAGGCAGAAATACTCCAGATTTAAGGAATATCTTAAGAAACTTTCCAATTACCGTCTCAAAATTTAGTGATCTTACATTTCGGATTTAATTTATTCGTATCTGTCTTTCATCGTAAAGAAATAAACGAACGAATGAAAAGACTTCTACGAGAGAGAATTTCTCGGAGAGATCTGAGTAATATCTAATGATGAGACACATAATCCGTCCTCGATCGCCTATCCGCACTTATTGAGTTGGAATTTTCGATTAGTCTGTGATTGATTGAACCAACTTCTCTTCGAGCGACGTGCATTTTATGATCCGTTCTACTTCTTCGATCAGCCCTTTATAGTAAACGGCAAAATGAGGATGCTACATTTACTTTTTGAACATAAAAGTAAGTTTTGCTTCAAATCCTATAACTTTCTTCGCAACTTGAAACAAAGTTCCTTATACCGTTTTATCCGATATTCTAGGAATTTTCTCAGTTAAATTATACACTTTTTTGCTTTATTATGTAATAAGAACTTGAGCGCTTTCAATCTTTAGATCTTGAATTTTATCTTCAAGTTCTTACAAAACCTATCCGCATGAATAAAACTTCAAATAGGAACCAGCCCACGAAGTATGTTCCCAGGAGATCAATTACAAACACGTGAAATTGAAAAACCGAACGAAAAGCAACGTTTTTCTTGCATGACAAATTTTAAAATACTAGTAGAAACGTAAGCAATTCTCCCGTTTTCGGATCAGCAAGAAAATCCTTTGTATTTGAATACACTTAGTTCAAATTCTTTCCTTGAAAACTTACAACAATGAAACTTTATCCACATTTTCTATATACTACGGAATATCCACACAAACCTTAATGCAATTTGCGGTAATGTAACATGGAGCCGTGTACGAACCATCGCCGAGCGCGGTACGATTCCGAACTTACCGGCTCTACGTCACTGCTTCACTAAAATACCATCGATACAGGATTACAGTCACGCTTATCTAATCATGTAGACAGATTGAAGATCACATTGATACTTTGTAATCTGGAGGTAATTTAGTAACCCGATTGAAAGCCTTGTGAGTAAGGACTATCACTACTTTGGCTAGGTACGTAAAGAATGTGGAGTTTGGATCGAGATAAGCTTTTAGTTCATTACCCAATTTAGCCTTTTTTATCTGTGCCAGGAAACTTGTTACTCGCCGAAAGGACTTACATTGGTACTCATTTAAATGAAGTCCTTCTCTTCCTGAAATGAGTTATTGTGAACGCAATATAATATTTATGCCCAAATGCGAGATGACATCTCCACAGCCCACTTGGCGTATTCACCCCAAATATCCATTCCGTTAATAAGTTAAAATCCATTAAGTTAATAATGCAATATTCTTTCCCGTTGAAAACAAACCACTATTTCATTTTGTAAGCGCGAAAGCTGTAAGCTGAAAATTTTATGACTCCCAACGTCTGGCTACGTGGGAAATTTTTAAAAAGGTTTTTCAAATTTTCGTGATTCATCTTCCCATTCCCCGGTGACTGGGTAACATCATACGCGTATCTTTGTTTAACCTCGCCGCATTAAACATTTAACATTTGTTCTTCCCACACACTGTCCGAGATTTCGCTGGTTAGGATTTGCAAACTTTTTTATAAAAAAATATGAACCATCAATATCAGGTTTAACTTCTGAGAACTGAGTACCTGCAATGTTTAGACATGCTAAACTCTATGTAAGTTTTAACGTAAAATATATATAATTAATTCCCCTTCATTATGTTCAGACATTTCCACAAAATATTTTCGTCGGGTAATTTATCGTTGGTAATTATTCGCCGAAACAACAAATCTCTGTGTTTCACTTTGATTCGGTGTCGTCCGAATTTTATTTATGTGGTGGGCATTTTTCCACAATAGCACGCGAGGTCAGCTTAAGAGGGAGGAAACGACTTTGGCCTAATCCGCTGACTTTTATTTATTCAGTGAATTAATCTCGCCCTGGCCGGGGGTGGGGACATTGGCCCTTATTTCCTGTCGCCTGGCAGCGATACCACAGTTTCTCGACTGCATGGAGTGATAAAACCCAAGTCTGTGTCCCTTGACAAGTACGATTTATAGGTTTGCCAAGTATCGCAGCTGTCCAGTGCTTCGCTAAACTCGTTGGCATGATATATAACGAATTAATAAAAAAAAAACTGCTGTTCAAAATGGATTAATATTAAATATTCTTACTCAAAGCGTCGTTCAAATAAACATTTGTACAAGAAGTTATATTTTGAATAATAAATCTACAAAGTTTAGGGTATAAATGCTCACGCAACAAAACTCCATTTATTAAAACGTGCATAACTGCAGTAACATTTAAATTCTTCATCTTAACACCATAAACTTTCTTATAAATAAATAGTTTTATTCCATATAGTTTACATGTTGATATGTACAGGTACTACAAAGTACGAGTATTATCTGATTCTCCCACGAATCTCAGAAACAATTGCACCAGTTTTACTCAAAGACCACGTAATAAGTTACTTCCATATCAACAAGTCAAGTCAAACCACTCGCGCCAAGCTAGATCGTTCACTTGCACAACTAACAACTTACACTGCTCACTGTTCTACTGACTCAAACACAGATTTAACAAACTTCTCATTCCTTAGTGGAACTGTCTCTTTATTCTGTCTTCTGTAATTCTCGTGTTTCTAGGTTTATCTTGCTAAGCTGGAAACGGGCAATTATGGAATTCATTAGAAACTTTTTGTGGTAATAAAAAAAGAACAACAAAAGTTGATTACATCAGTAACATAGTAACGGAGGATTCTACGTCACGATTGTAAAAGGATAAAGGAAGATAAACGAAAAACAGAAATAAAATTAAAAAATAAATAAAAGGGGGGAAGAGATGATGAAAGTGGAAAGAAAAAAGAAAGATTCGTGAAGAAAATGATATAAATCTTTTTGACGATCACCGTTGAGAAAAATATGTTTTCTTTTTTCAAAAAAGGTGATAAAAACAACGATTTATTTTTGTTAATTATGACGAGTTTCAAGTTCATGGTAAGCTTGTACGACTCACAACAATCGCATTTAGCTTCAGAACGCTAAAAAGCAAAATAGAAGCAACACGATTGCGTGGGCTTAGCGGATTGGAATTCCATTCTTTATTCACGCCACACTCCATTTTTAACTTAGTACGAAAGTAGCTATAGATTTTGTTCGAAATGGCAATGATTACAATTGGGGGCACGTTTCTAAAGTGGAGGATGGAAAGATGTCTTCATTACTAAAGCATTTGTTGATGGTTCTTCGCTGAGAAGAAGTTTGATAGTAGACACGTAGTCAGTTATGTAATAAATATCGTATACAGAGATATTCCCGGAGATGTAGCTATAGATAAAACAATAATATTCTAATATTTTTTATGTTATCTGTATCTAAACACGAATTTTCGTAATTCCCTTATCCCTATTAGGAAGATATACTTGAGACAAATCGATAAGAACGAAGCATACAACATTTTTCTTCTTAATCCGGCCGGATAAAAAATAAAAATCTTAGCGTAGCTCCGATTGTATCTTATGCAATTAGGGAGCCCCCTAATTGCATAAGATATAATCGGAGTTACGCTAAGATTTTTCACAATTGATTTAATACACAAAGTCACACAATCTTCCACGTTCGTTAGACTAGGAGCCTTAATATTAATACCAATAAAGTAGGCTTTAATGCCCACTTATTTTCCCGCCGCAGCCCATCAAACCTAGGTCAAAACTGTTAAGCTATAGTCAAGGATATTTAGATAAGATTCAGTTACATTTAATGACGTCAAGATGTGGTTAATTTGTTTCTCTAGACTTTGAGTCGAACTTCTGGCTTATTATTTTCTAAATAAAACAAAGGTGAATTTCAGCTTCACGGCAGTGAAAATGATTATTCCAAAAACTTAAAAAGTACTTGAGAAAATTGGGAAGAGAGACACAAGAAATAAAGTTATACAGTCTGTTCCTAAAGCATTACATGAAAATTTAAACAACTTACAAATTCAGTACTTTGATTGGCTATTAATTTAAACTTTAACTTTAAAGATGTTTTTCAACTGACGATTAAGGTAAATTTTATAATAACTTCAATCTTCGTTAATGATTTTTCAATTACGATTTAATAATATTAATCAAGTATTAATTTAACTTAACAGTAATTTATTATTGCGACATGTTTGTAAGCTGAATCTGAAATAAATGGTTATTTCGTTTATTTCAATATACATACCTATAAAATAAATTATATTTTTAAATCTATATCTAAAAAAATCAGTGTCACTTTCTATGTAATTTTATAACTCAAGAAAGGACTCACCTATCCAAACCAAATGTTTAGGATTTGTTTTGACTAATTAGTGGTTTATGTGAAGTTTGAACAAGATTGGTCGAGCGGTTTTTCATTTATCACATTTTTGTAACAAAATTAAATGAATTCAATGAATGGTGGATTATCATCTCATCTATATATATATATAAAATCAATGCCACTTTGTTTGTAATTTTATAACTCAAGAACGGACTCATCTATCCAAACTAAATGTTTAGGCTTTGTTGTGACTAATTAGTAGATGGTTTATGTGAAGTTTGAACACAATCGGTCGAGCGGTTCGTAATTTATCACGTTTTTTTTTTTGTAACAAATGACTTAACTATATATATAAAGATCAATGCCACTTTCTTTGTAATTTTATAATCTACTAAAACTGTGTAATGGCACCAGATTGGCAGAGAAAAACTTATTGCCAAATTTAATTGAAGCTATGATCTTAACTGGTAAATCAAAAAGAGAAGTTTGTTTGATACCGCGTATCCCTATAATCCCAACTGATATGCCGTTTGAGTTCAAACGTGGTCAAAATTTTTAGGAATCATGTCTTTCAAATGGCCACCTTCATGTTGCCTTTTCGAGATTCGGTACCCCCAGTCATTTGTTTAATATCAAAATGTTATGGATTAAGTTTTAAAATTGCTAGCAATTAAAAAAAATATTTTATGTCTGAATAAATAATAAGATGATCCAATAAATTTGTTTTTATTATTTCACTTTATACGTGGCGAAGCACGGATCGGGAGTCGGCTAGTAATAATATATAACTTTTTTTCCAAAAAGTGGTGAGGTATAAAGTAAACCACAAATAAAGGACTACAAAATCCCATGTAGCATGATAGTGTAAAAATTAACCTGAGCAAGATTTGTTTACACTTCCACCAGATATTTTTGGAACATACCATAGTAAAGTTTTTCTTTCCAATTTCCTCAGTATTAAATGTCAGGTCTTTCTAAGTCAATTCTATTTTCGTATATGAACGTGGGTGTTTTGATGGACCTTCGTACTTGCTTTCACATTATATGTATATTGTCTGATATTAATTCTCCGTTTCTGAGATCCAATATTTTTAGCTGATCTCTTTTACATATTTTGATCGGGAGGATAGGTACCTACTCTGAAACTAATGAACTTAGTTTTTTTTAGTGTCAAAGGCAATCTACCTAAGCTCTCACATAGCTTATGGGAGTGGAGTTTCCTGGAAAACATTAAACACGAGTTTGGGTAAGTATTTTTAAGCCTGATGATTATCTTTCTAAATCAAAGTTAATGTACAGAGAACCAATCAAACTTATCTAAAATAATTGTTGAATATAAAGTATTTACTCTATAATTAATAATTATTTGTCTAAATATTTGTAAGCCAGAACCTCCCACCATCTATAAATATAGGGTGGGAGGTGCTGGCAACATCTTTTTTTTTTGTTTGGGATGGGAAATCATCAAATGATCCCGATTTTTACTGACTAAAACCCACCCGTGTTTCTTCACTTGCCTATGCCCCAGGGCCACGGTTTCTTTTTTAACCAACTACGATGTGCTGACATCTCTTTGAGGCGCGCGTGAAACACAGCGCGTCGTCGACTCAGGCCTGGTCGGCGGTCTGGCGGTGACCTGCCCACAGCTCACCGCCCGCAAGCCGGCGCCTGCGGTGCTTGGGAGGTCGATGTCGTCTCCCGACATGGGCGTCTCCTGTGGCGGCTAGTGGCGTTGAGGAGGGCGCTGGGATTCCCGCTGCCTCACGCGCTTCGCCCCTTCCTTTGCCAGCATCACTGCATCGCGGAAGGATGTGACGGCCTGCCATGCACTCTCGCTCCGGACCATGGCCTGAACCAGGATCGGATGCGAGAGATCGCCGCCGATCACCGCTACGAGGACACGGCGGTGCTCTACCCAAGCCGGGCAGATCTCCACAGTATGCTACACACTGTCCTCAGGGCGATTCACACAGTGGTGACATCCTGGCGTTTCCTCTCGTCTTATCTGGAACAGGAACTTCTCGAAACAACCGTATCCGGTGAGGACCTGCGTCAGGTGGAAGGTGAGCCACTTCTCAAAGAGGGGACTTACCGCCACTATTGTGGCATGCCCAGCACTGGGTTGCGCACTCTCCATGTCGCCATGAGACCCCACCGGAGCTCTCTCCGCCGTACCGTGATTTCTCGCGACAGCGGAAATATGCCCTCTTTATAAGTGTTTTGCCTCCTCTCGCCACACCCACATGTGGGCGAGGGCTTTGGCCTCCAGGTCCCATGGCGGTAATCTGGCAAGGAGGCTCACCGCCTCAGCGGGACCGTGCGGTATCCCCTGATCAGCCGAACGGCCATGACCTTCTAGGACGTAGTAAGGATTCGGGCTGGTGGATAAGGAGGTCGACGTGCAGCACCGAGTCGTACCCGATGTTCCACAGATACGGTCCCAGGACCGATCCCTGTGGAATCTGTGGACATCTCTCACCGGTTCCACACTCCTTGGTGACCAGGGTAGATGACGGCCCTGTCCGTCAGATAGGCCTCGACCACACGACAGAGATAGATCGGCACCCGGTGATACCGGAATGCCTCCCTGATGCTACTCCAGGGTAGGGTGTTGAAGGCGTTGGCGATGTCTAGAGATACCGCCAAGACAACCCCACCCCGGGCCACAGCATCCCCTGGTGCTGGTAACATCTATAGTCAAATTCCAAAACACGATGAACACGGAACAGATGTATAGTTCGACATTTAAAAAAATAATATATACACCCTGCAATTTTAAACGTCTTGCAACTACAGCCCACCTCATTGACTAATAAGCATTCGTAAAGAAAGAAAAAAATATTTTATATAGACAATATCATCCATTATTATAACGTAAGTATGACGTACTTTAGAATACCCCATTGTGGCTGCAGTTCGCTTTAGTGAATTAAGACGTAATCACTCTGCTCTAGTAGTGATTTCGAAACATAAATGATATATCTAAAATTGCTTTGTTGTAATTTGCAAGTATGGTGGTAGGCACTGGGATTCCTGAAAAAGTAATGCATCTATCAAACACGTACTGAAATATAAAGATGGAGAGACAAGCACGAGGCTGAAATAACGGATGTAAAACAAGAATCTGATAATCTAGCAGCACAGAAATTAGAAGATATAAGAATTAGTGACGCGTTGCCAAAATACTTGCCGTCTTCCTTCCTATTCGCTCAGTTTTTCTAAGTGAATAGGCTCTTAATAAACTAGCGCGCATTATCATCAACGATCGCATCACTGCTTACCATCAGGCGGGATTGCGGTTAAGCGCTAGTTTATAATTATTAAAAAAAAAATGTAAGTTTGTTGGAACCCAGCGATCATGTTAGTTGGTATCGCCCCACCAAACTCGCCAATTTCATCACATTCCTGGAATAAACGTCACTTCAACATCCGTACACAAAGTTATCAAAACCAGTTATTTTGAAATTTATATCAATCCTTTTTAAAGCTCTAACAGTGTTATCTACGACCATATTTTCCCAACAAAAAAGTTCTAAAAATAAAACTATTCATTTCGGAACTAAATTGAAAATTCCTGTGAACAGTAAACTGCTGATGCTGATATGTTTATTATTCCTACAGTTTCAAACACAGAGAAATCGAACGAGCTAATTCCAAAAAAAGATCTTTTATTGCCCGTGTCGCTTTGATCGCGTGTGGTCCAGGTTTCTGTCGAAATGTAGTGTAATATGTATTTATTGCTCATTACTTTTCTGTATCTATTTGCTGAACTGTTAGGTATTGATAGCTTCCTTATGGTTTGTGGAAATCATTTTATTCGGTGCATATTTACAAAATTGCTATTGTGAAAATAATTTTTAAAACTTAATGATGTCAACTGTGATAATTTTATTAATATTTTCCATCAATCATAATTTCGCACTCATTCTGGGACCACGTAGTTTTATGTTAAGGAAAACTCCCTCTCATTGGGACATTGCATGTGATCCAGTAATGGAAACAATATAGGCTGATTTTGATCATCATCAACCTTTTGACGTGACAACGTCTATTAAATTGGTACGGCGTGGAGTCATTCTCGAAAACACCGTAACGGCCGAATCTGACGCCACACGGAGTCCACGCCTACTTTACCCCCACCCCTAGAGCGAATAGACGTTGTCACGTTCAAATATCGGCAGTAGACGGAGTTCTACAGACAACCAATTTTTTTATCGTCCCCTGCTGGGCACAGGTCTCCTCTCATACAGAGAAGGATTGAACGTAATCACCACGCTTGCTCAATGCGGGTTGGCGATTTCAGACTAAAGTCCAGGTTTCCTCAAGATGTTTTCCTTCACCTTCAGTCATTGGTGTCGAAGATATACTTAGAAAGTACATATAACTTTAGAAAAGTTGCATTGGTACTTGCCTGACCTGGAATCGAACCCGCGCACTCATACTTGAGAGGCTGGTGTTTTAACCACTAGGCCACCACGACTCTCTCTGATTTTGATATGATGTGATAATTATTGGCTGAAAATGATATGATATGATAATTTAATGAAAGTAGCATAGGGAAACAGTGGCCCAGTGACATTAAAAAAATAATATTCAAATATTTCCATCAGCATTGCTCTCCAAACTGTGAAAAAAACATCTAGAAGAAACCGGAATTAGATCCAAATATTCGAAGACGCGTGACACCGTCCAACCCACACTAGGAACACGTGGTGGATTACAGCCCACTCTTCTCTAACCTCTCTTCCTCTCTAACATCTCATCCTTTAGCGATTCCTCCGAAGTGAGAGCTCCTCTCAATGAGAGAAATCCTGTGTCCCATTAGTGTGATTAGTATGATCTACATCTGTACACTATTTCTTCTTCTTCAGCTTATAGAGGTCCACTGCGGGACAAAGGCCTCCCCCAAGGCTTTCCACTACGACCAGTCTTGTGCTCCCCACATTTATCGGCTTCTCACGACCTTCACCGGGTCATCGGTCCATTCCATTCCATCATTGCTCGTAGAACCGATGGCCAATGGGGCAGTAAGGTTCTGGAGTGGCGGCCACGTACCGGAAGACGAAGCATAGGGAGGCCCCCAATAAGGTGGACCGATGTACACTATAGTGTGAGATATAAGTTGATTATGGTGATGATGGATAATTTAATTAAAACTTCTAAAAGTGTTATTCCAATTACTTATCACAAAAATAATTAATTATATATAGGTCACAGTCCGTCGATTATGAAACGCAAATCGTAAACTCATCCACGTGGAATTAACATAAGTGCTGTTCTAATCAGATATTTTGCACCTATTGTTCCAGTTTTCTTCAGGTCGACGGTCCATTTACCTACAAGATACGCTACATGCCGATATGCGCTCTCCATTCCAGGACTCGTCTGCTTCACTGGCCATCGATCGTTCGACAAACATGACTAACCCACTACCACTCAGCTTGTTTACAAACCATATTGATAACTTTAGTCCCACGACGATTGCTTGACGACCTTTATAAGGTAACCGGGACAGGCTGGATTTAAAAGACAGAGGAAAGAATTTTCTTCATGGAAAATATCGAAGTTTATCCAAAATCAGCAGTTAGACTGGGAAAGCGGACCCCAGATTCCAAAGCTGAAAAAGCTTTGGATGCAACTGGGATTAACGCTGAGATGATGAGATAAGATAAGGAATGAATTTTTGTAACACCATACGCTTGTTTCATACTACTGACTCATCATTTGACGCCAAATGTATTAAAATTAAGACCAAAAGGTGACCAAGCCACTAAGTAGAAATATTTGTACCCGTTACTCAAACACAGGAAACATTTGCCTTTGTTCAAATGCCACGCGCTTTATAAGTACCTAATAAAAGTATAACAGTCGTAAAATTGTTAACTAGGCCACAATAACGGTCCGTAATATCTAGGACAGAGGGACCAGAGTTGATTAACTCATTTTAACTTTGTGTTACCGACGTGCAAGTTTGGTTTTGATTACGAAAGCCTCGTAGGTTGTTTTTATTTATTTTTTATAAAGGAAATTGGTCTTTATTATAGTTATAGCTGTGCGACGTCAGTTATAATTATAATCATTTCACATATAAACGACAACCCAATTCTCCAAAATTATTTCTATCATTAATTTTTCCCAGACAAAAAAAAAATCCAGAGGAACATTACGTGTCAAGAAAATTCAATTCCAAAAACATAAATTCTGAATAGAATTTGCAAAAACTTATTCACCTTTTAGGTTTAATAAAGCGACATCCTTTGTGAGCAAAGTGAACTACGGGTAAGTACTGCAGAACTTTCTAAGACGGAAGGAAGACTGCTTCCACAGAATCACAAATTCAGTGGACTGTCTAATTTATGATTAATTCTGTAAAGTTTTATCGTGGGACAATACAGGGGTAAACCGAAATCTATTGTTTCACTTAAGAGCTCAATTTACATGGCAAAGCTCGCGACGGAATGCCTAATAGAAATTTTTGCATTTGTAACGAACCTCGAAAATCGATAGGAATTAAATGAAGCGTGTTCAGAACCTCCCGACTAGCTAGGGTTGCCAATTATTGCCAATTTTGTCATAAAAGTCCTGATCCTGTTGAGTAGGCCTGAGTCATGGTCAAAGCCCTTGACTTTTATTGTTAGGCAATTTATTACTCCTGCTAGAACTAGCTCATAAACTTAAGTTGCATTTTATATCTTCTTCAGCATTATTATTCTATTAGAACTAGTTAAAGATTTTACCTATGAACAAAGTAAGTTATTAAATTATTCAATGACTTATCACGAAAAAAATTTATAAGGTTAAATAACGCAAGAAAAACCTGTGTCAGGGATTAAGATGGGAAATTTTTATCTGGCTAAGGTAGGCCCCTGAGATCTATGCAGAACGCGGGTCTGAATTTCAAGTTTTCCCGAAATTCATGAATCTCAACTTAATGACATAAATTGTGCTCGGAGTCAAACTGGAGTAATTAAAATTCTACTCATGTACTGCACAATTTTTTATTGCAAAAAATATTTTGGTGATGGTAATGCAGTAGTATTTTTCGTCCTGTTTAGCACTAACCCAAATACACACAAACATGATTGGAATGCTGGTTAGCCTAAATTTGACAGGGAATTGCATTTCCAAATGTAACATTAGCTCTAAGACCTGCCTTATTTCCTCACCAGGCAACATAACTGGTACTAAACCTGACAGTAAGTCCCGTAAAGATGGTTACTCTACGAATGTATTTATATACTTTGCTTTACTCAAATTGTAAAATTAAATTAGTGCATTCAATAATTGAAAGTATTTTGCTTCAGCATCCATTTCATTTGCCTTGATTTAATTAGATTCCTATAACACTGCATCCAATCCAGTTAAGCCTGCCAATAAATATTCTGCAGATACTTTTAGATCAGAATAGTTCGGTACAATAAAAACATGCAAAAGTTTTCCAATAAACGAAGTTTGATTACAAACTAGATCATTTGGCGCATATAAATTTAATATTGCTCTTGTAACAGTTTTAAAATATGCTTGCAGAGCCAACTAAAATTTAATAAACAGTGAATAATTTAATTTAGGGTTACCACTCGTGCATGGAGGATGGCCAATAAAGGAGATTTTATGGCATTTTTATTATGATGCATAAACGTGAATCACCTATAATGGGGCTCATATAGTATGAGAAAAATTACGTCTGGCACTCGACAAATATTAAATTATACATTTTTAAATACGGGTGGCGGGAATAAACAAATAAATTACTGCTTCATCTCTTCATGGTGGGATGCGCTCGCTTGAAACGAGGACACTTAAAAATTCATTATTATGCGCGTCGTAAATAGCTTACTATGATTTTGATGCGGTTGTGGTTGAATACTGTTTTGTTTACTGCATATGAAACTGTAATTGGGTTCATATTAAGCTAAACTATAGTTTGTTAATATTTTCGTGATTAAAAGTTTGTCAATTTGTATTGTGGATATCAAAATAATAAACGATGTGAGACAATGAAAGTAGGTGTAGAACTTTGAGTAATTTTAAAAGGCAATGACATTCATTTATTTGTATTACAATTGCATACTGCACTTTCAGTAGGTATACACCAAAGCACATAGCAAGCCAACAACAACACATTTAACTAAAAAAACTTTATACAAACATTTAACATACATTTTCTAGATAAATATGTCCACTTTAGACTCCTGAGCAATTACAGCATTCAGCAGATTGATCGCCTGGGTTGTGGGAGCATAACGAGCAATATGGGTACACACCAGCGGCGAAGAGACAACGAGAGGCACAGGCGCGCGATATTCGTAGACAGCCTGAAGCAAACAATGAACAGCGAGCTAGTGTAGCCGCGTCATCGATGTTATTACTCGTATTTATCAATAAATAGTAGTGCTTAACAGAGCAAACTTACGTGTCAGCTTCAACGAGTTGACGTGTTGACATTGAATGTACGTATCTACTAAAATTTCCTAAGGGGAAACGATAAATTGAAATTTTAAATTTTTACGTGATTGATACACATTGATGCTCAAATGAATGGTCTTCCAAATGCAATTACAGCGTTTGGCAATATTACTATGATAGCAATTATTATAATTGAAATTGATCAATTGCAATTGATAGTTTCGGGGACGCTTAAGGGAAGTGATTAATTATTGGGCTATTTGTATCTACACAACGTTATTGTTTGTATATGCGAAACCCTTGTCCAGAAGTTTTATGTAAAGAATTTATGTACTAAATTTCAAAAAGCTATCATGAAAAATCACAACGTTATGAGCTTTTTATGTTACTTGGTTGTCCCTACAAAAATATGGTCAACGCGCCGCACGCCCGCTCGCGCCTATATAGCGCGCTATAGCGGTGAGGCGCGGCGAGCTTGTCCCAGTGTGCCTCTTGTACTATGATCTACCGTCAGCTGTTTTGCGCGCTCGGTAACCACACTGCAAAATTTATATATTTGGAAAAAAATATAACATGATGAAAAAAATATTGGAATCGATTCACTTGCTTATTCTGAACAAACAATATTCAGGTTTCGTTTCAAAGCGTTGTATCTATATCCGGCTCTATTAGAGAAAAAGTGGTAATACTTTAAAAATGAGGACCATCTCAAATCTATGATAAAGCACTTTCAATAATGAACAATCATTCCACAAAATAGAAGCCAGCCACACATCGCATTCTATTAATAAACATTGAACAGCCAATGTTATTGAAACGTATTGCACCCTAAAGAACACAACCCCAGGCATACAATAAATTATCTGAAATCAATTTCTAATACGAGACATGGCTTATCGGTAGGAAGTGCATTGCATTGAATGGCGGTGAACAAGGACGCAGGAGTTGAGAGGTACCTATTCCACCTGCATTATTTATCGCGTTACATTATTAACTGCATATCAGAGGTAGATGACTATCGTGTGCACTACACGCTCGGTCGAGGCGCACGCGCTTTCCACTGAGAGCGAGATATGAATCGCGAAGTTTGTGTCCGTTGTTTTGTGCGGGACGGTGTGGATATTTTTGGTGAATTTATTTAGACGCATAACGCGAACATTTTTGCAACCGTTCCCACCCGGCCAAAGAGACGAGTTGAAGCTTCTAGAATATTGTAGAAGCTTCGACTAGTCTCTTTATAATAGATATGTTATGTCACTGGTCAACGGTGCTGAAACCTACTACATTTTTCTTATCTTTATTTTCGCCCAAAACTCAAATAAGTTGTTGGATTATTCTTCAATACAGCTTTTTAGCAATGGCACAGAACAAAATATTGCTGAGCCGGCAGCATCTAGAGACAGCAGTAGGTACTAATAAAATCTATAGCACCAAAAGTGTGTTTAGCGCTCAACTTTTGTAATGTTCCGCCATTCAAGTAGTCGGTTTCTAACACACATTATTTGTGTCATAATGGCAATAAACGGTAATAAAGAGAAGGCATATAAACATTTAAACGTAATGCGTTTCTTTACGCTTGCTTTTTATGCAAAGTGTTAAAACGATTGAAATGTTAAAACGATCGAACAACGGCGGCACGGTTGGCGTTATAATTAAATGCTGCGCTGTATGTCGCGGGTTCGATTCCCGCACGGAACAAACATTTATATGATTTTAAACGCACCCACAATACAGGAAAAATTCCTATAGTGTGTGGATTTTTTTTTATGAAGATAAATAAGTTTGCGCCTCTTGTTGCAGCCGCTGAGGTATGTCTGTGCTTTATGCTGAAATGATTAGGTACTTCTACATTTCAAAAAAGAAGCTATTTCAGATAAAATCAACTGTTTTATAGTGCCTTATTTTACGAGTTAAATGGCAGTTACTAGGAATTTGATCTCCACAAGACCTCTCGGTAACACAGATCGTGTTTACTTATTATTTTGAAATCAAAAACAATAATTAAAAGCTTGTACAAACACTCACAAACTCGATGTTGTTATAGGAAATGTATTTTCATGTCTGTACAAATGTTTCCACGAAATATTCAGAGAACCGTTTTACAAATAAAACGTCAATAACAGGGTAGTGGAAACACACGTGTTTTGAACTGTGCGCGCACATAATTCTTTTGTCTTAGCAATTACACTTAAAAATATTGATTTCAACTTTTCCATTATTTTAATAAGTACAAAACTTTTATTAGATCCTTTCAGCGATATTTATGTTTTACAGATTTATGTTTCCACAACTGTGTGAAATGGCTTACCTTTAATGTTAGGGTCTTTACGCTTTGAAGGTTCCAGCAGAAAGGCGCGAAGCGATTATGTTTGAAAAATGTTCACAAAGTTACTATAGCAATTATTCTATTAGTGTTGCGCCGTGCCTGTCTGATGGAACCTTTAGGGTTGCGATTCAATGAAGAATATCCTAATAACTAGATCCAAATATCAATACCGATTATAGAGTCACCGGCTTATCCTAGAACTGAAAATTCGAAGACATGTCTTCATCATGTTGTCATCTACCAACTGGGCCCGGTGGTAGAATTATAGTCCACTATGATGGAGTAACCTAGAGTAGGTTACTCCATCATATTCGGCCTATACAATCACTATAAAATGAGGCCTTTTCTCACGTGAGGAGTGGACTATAATTCTACCACCGGGCCCAGTTGGTACATGACAACATGATGAAGACATGTCTTCGAATTTTCAGTTCTAGGATAAGCCGGTGACTCTCTAATCGGTATTGATATTTGGATCTAGTTATTAGGATATTGTGCTTTTCTAGTTAATAATAAAGCATAAATCAATTAATTTATTAGTGTATAAGTAATTTATGTACATAATGATTGACATATGAACATCGAGGAAATTCAGCTGCAAAACTAAAAAAATATAGTAAGAAGACTAAAAAGAACAAAACCTTTTGAGTTAGTATAGTTTATAAAGGGCAGAGATAATAGTGACAATGACACACATATAACACACGACTGAAAGTGCTTATATCATATTATCAGATTCTAAGAAAGTATTATAACAGTGTTGTTTGAAGTACAATCAACATTATTATAAGTTTTAAATATAAATTGTTTATTAGTCTTTTAGGCTAAAGGTTTTTTATGTATTCTTAAGAACCTGGTACTTTTTAATAAAGGATAAAAAAACATGTATCACGAGGAAAGCATTAGATCCAAAATCCGTAATAAATTAAATAAAAATTTTACAGTCTTGCGAAAAAAATAGAAGCTGAGTCTCAAAAGGAAAAGTCCTGAAAATATTTCAGCAATATCCTGTAATGTAGTCACGTAATCCTTCCCTCGTCAACTCTTATTGCGATCGAATTTTCAATCGTACTTTGATTGATTGAAACGACTACTGTGGGATCGAATTGACTTTTAAGTAGACTTAAGTAAGAAAAAGCTTTAATAAACAGTCCAATATTCGATACAAAGACACAAGGGGATAAAATTCTATTTATAGGGATTTGACAGAAATACGTTTACATTTTTTTTGCTTTTCTCTGCTTACTTATTTTTATTTCTGAGTATTTTTTGTAAATCATCCAGGATTTACTTAATATAATCATCACAGCAGTTTCGACTTTGTGTTTATTTATTTTGCTCAATGTACTTTTAATGAATACTCTGTTTGAATATTAGACTTTCATGTTTTAATATACTGAGGCTTAAACAAATATGATGTGGTGTGCCTTTTGGTATTATATTTCTCCCACATTATTGTTTTATAATATTCTGCATTACCTTGAAACTAATCAATATTAGTAACTTATTTAAAATATTTTTAACAAAGTAAATTTTCTGGAATCTACTCTGAAATTCGTCAATTCACCTTAAGATATTTAACATTAAATAATTATGTAATAACAACGTAATCATAATTTACTACAATCATAATCAGCCTGTAATGGTTCCCACTGCTGGGACTGGGACACAGAGGTCTACAAGAGAACGTGGGCAGTAATTTACCACGCCGTCCATATATTTTCGAATTCTTGATTCTAGAACATTCCGTTCTCCTCACAATGTTTTCCTTCACTTTTTGTAGAGTGGCGGTAGCGAAATTTATTACATAAAGTTTAAGCGCCTGCCGGGTTCGAATCTACGACCCGTAGGTAACGTTTTTGAAGACGGGGCCATTACCACTAAACCATCATAACATTCACACTCACCCTGGGACACAAGCCTCCTTTCGCAACTTTTCGAGAGGGAGTGGGCCATAATCTACGATGCGAGCCCAAAGCGGGTTGGTAGATTGCTGTTTTTAATTAATTAGGTATTGGCCGTGAAGGGAACAAAGGTCATTATCATCATCTCAGCGTTAATCCCAGTCGCATCTCTAAGGCTTTTTTAGCTTTGGAACCTGAGGTCCGCTTTAGCAGTCTAACTGCTGACTTGGCGAAACGGCGATAAATTTCCGTGAAGCGACTGCCGTCTGACCTCCACAATCTAAAGGCGATATCGAAGCATTGCAGTTAGACCAATTGTTGGACTTTTGAGGGCTCCAACTACCCCTAACGACTGCCATTAGATGTTCGTATGGCAACCGGGACAAACGGCTTAACGTGCTTTCCGAGGCACGACCAGACCAATGCGAATATTCATATTCATGCATACAATTATTTGCACTGCGCTGGGATCGAACCCGCGCCGCTGCGCCACGGAGGCTGTCTGATGAATTTCAATCCAATGTAGGTATTAAATTTAAATATTAATGACGGTGAATTTAGTGGCTTTTAATAAATCGTTTCAATTATGAATTAGTAATATTATAACGGTGAAAGGAACAAAGGTATTTATCCCTAATTACAAAGTTTTTTGGAACTCATTTCATTGTAACAAATAACAATTTGTTAAAGTGAATTCTAGAGAGATTGCTGCATAACACACTATCAGCAGCAATGTGTTTTATTTTGACAGTTCAACAAATTACATTGCGCTATTAACATTGTTTAGCAGACAGATTTATCGAATGTGTGAACAATGCATTAGCAATATCCTATTATTAAATCCAGATTGAGATATGATAGTGTGTTATATAATTAAGGTGAAGAAAACATTTTCATTATCATGAACGTCTGCAAGTGCTTAGCAAAATTCAATTAACTTCTTATGTAAGTCCGCACGAAAAAATAAATTCAAACTATCTCCCTTTCAAAAGGGTTCAAAGATTAATATAAGAGCAACCAGCCACAGGTCCGGATTGTAGGCTTTCGGATACAATATTTATATCCTATATTCCCTGTAGTGGCGCATCGACATTCAGGTGAGGCCCAGAATTACCATGAACACGGGTCTAGTTCATTTAAAGAACACAGGGGTTGTTATAGCGATTACTGGATGTGACACCTAATAAGCAAAGTAACGTGTAGGTACATGCTTTTTTAAGTAAGCAAGCTTGTAATTTTATTGTTGCTTGTAAATTGAATATAATATTTTATTATTATATCTTACAAATAAATATATTAATTAGCTGAATCAAATAAAATGATTATATAGATATTTTGACTTTTCTATGAAATATAAGAAAAAAATTAATTTAATTAGCTGAATTATAGATTAGGTATAAAGAATGTTGAATATTTCCTCTGATTTTTGTGTTTATCGGTGCTGAACGCTGCCGAAAACTGAATGTAAACGGAACGCGACCGCCGCACAACGTGGCGAGGCACTTCCTTTCGAACTCGTAAGCTAGCGAGTCATGGCCACAATCATTTAACGGTCACAAAAATTTAATTATGTAGTTTTAAGTATATAAAGTAACCCCAAATTTAGGGAGTCTGCCAGTGAATTGTATCAACGTGCGCCTTCTCGTGATCTGGTCTGGTGGTCTACGAACTCCGCATCTGAAGATTAGAGGTAAGTGGTTAGTCGCTTATAGCACTTTAATCAGAGAGTCGAGATTGCTATCCTCTGATTGCCTCTTGAATTTTGTTTAAAATCTTTTGTGGTAGGCACATTGCCGCTACAAAGAATTCTATATTTTTATCCTAGTTAAAACATTAAAAACAAAATTATCTTTAAAAATATATTCTTCTAGCATCCTGGACCTTTAATCCTTGTCTGCGGCCACCTCGCCTCGGGACTTGTCCCAATGCCGTAATTACGAGTACACACCCTACTAGCGCAAATAGAAACAAAACCGCACACATTCGCATATGTAAATAGGGGAGGATCATGGCCGAAATTCGGTGTGCTCACCCTACCACCGACTTGGGAAAAATAATAGACATGTTACATGGTGAGCCTGTTCAATTTCGTGGAACTATTTTGCAGAAGGAACGAGAATTGTAACCAGCTGGGTAATTGTGTGAAACACTATCAGCAGCAATGGGCTTATTTTGACAGTTCAACAACATTCATTGCATTATTTAGGTTACTTAGCAGATAATTTTTTCTAACATATGGAGCAATGGATTGGCAATATGCTCCGTGGCGCAGCGGTCAACACCACAACAACACAACAACCCGGGGCCTCCACGTCGCAGGCAGGCCTGCGACGTGGAGGCCCCGGGTTCGATCCACGGCCAGGTCATGATGGAAAACGATCTTTACCTGATTGGCCTGGGTCTTGGATGTTTATCTATATATGTATCTATTATAAATATAGTATCGTTGAGTTAGTATCCCATAACACAAGTCTCGAACTTACTTTGGGGCTAGCTCAATCTGTGTGATTTGTCCGTATTTATAAAAAAAAAAAAAAAAAAAGATTCATGTTGAGATTAAATAGTGTGTTCCGTAATTAGGCTACAAGTAGGTATTAAATATTTTTTAATAATTTCTATAATACAGGCAGAGTGAGATGTTTTTTGAAAAAGTAAATTTATAGCAAGAGAACAAAATCTTTTCACAAGCTTGTAGGTACTTGTTATATTGTATCTTGTTACAAATGGCTATGCTTATTTCATTGTTTTAATAAATCTCAAAGACACCTAAACGACTAACAAAACCCGAACACCTTCAATTACAATCTGGATAATTTTGAATGTCATTGCATATCCATTTATCCATTGATTCATATGTTTGCAAATTTTGTCTATTCAACAACAGAAATAACGCAATAAATATTGTTGAAATGACAAAACCAAAGGCAGTGCTGTTAGTATATTACACAATAGGGATATTTCCTGGGGAAAAATTGATTCTATTTAGTCCGTCATTCCGATTATAGAAAAATATGGGATATGTATATTTTGTTTTATGAAATCAATAAAAATGGACAAATATAACAGGCATCAAAGATCAGGAGTGGTGGCTGGTGATGGTGATGTCACTGGTCGCTAAAAAGTATAGCGTGCAGTGACGTCACACGAGTTTTCAACGCACTGTGTCGTCTTCATTTTTTGTTTATATGAAAAAAGAAAAAAATACGTGTCTAATATTTTTTGGAAATCTGACTGACGGACTAATTAGTTTTTATAGTCAAATACCCCATTGCTCCGCACTACCAACCCGCACTGGGCCAGCGTGGTAGAATACGGCCCACTGCCTCTCACCGAGAGGTGTGTGTCCCAACAGTAGTAACATTATAGGCTGATATTATATCATCATCATCATCTCAGCGTTTATCCCGGTTGCATCCGCGGCTTTCGCGTTGGAGCCCGGAGTCCGCTTTCCTGCTTAATTTCCTCCATTTCGCGCGATCTTTAGCATCCTGTGGTGTGAGATTGTTGGCACGCATGTCATCTCTTACAACGTCAAGCCAGCACCTCTTTGGTCTACCCCGCTTGTTCCAGCCCGGCGGAGGCGCCATGGCAAGACATTTGTGACCCACGTAACAGGTTTTCGTAAGACGTGACCGTACCAACGAAGGCGACCCTCCTGCAGTTTTTCCGCTATGTCACGGACATGAAGGCTGCCACGGATGCAGGAGTTCCTGATGCGGTCCTTCCGCGTAACTCCACACATCCACCGCAGCATGTTCATCTCCGTGACACGCAGCTCCTGCTTGTGTCGCTCAAGCACAGGCCACGCCTCGCTGCCATACAGGAGAACAGGTCTAATGATGGTCTTATAGGTCTGCCCCTTAAGCTTAATTTTGGCGTCACAAATGACACCTGACACCTCACGCCATTTAGCCCAAGCTGCGGAAATGCGTGCACTGACGTCGCAATCAATGTCGCCGGACGCGTGGAGTACAGACCCCAAGTATTTAAACTCCGCAAAAAAGCTGGCGTAATATGTATTTTTCCTTCTTTTATCTAAGACTATAGTCAGACAATAATCTAAAAGAAAAAAAGGTTCCCTCGTTTTTATGATTACTATCATTGTTGTGAAAGTCCCGTAACCTTAATTATCAAGGTGGAGGGCACAATTGGAGGTGGGGGATTTCGTGACCTTATACCGAGGAGGAGAAATTTCACGCGAAATAGACTAATTTATGTATTAAGTTTCAAATCCCTTATAGTCTTTGCAATATTAAATAGTCTAGGCAATCTATAACAAAGTTAAAATGTACTGCTTTATTAGAAGTTCAATCTGTAACATTGCAGACGAGATACTGTAAACGAAAATTCTTATACATCTCTTGGGAGTTTCATCTTTTAAATAAACTTTCTTAAAGGTCAGACTGTTAATTTATTATTAGACTAGATATATATATTTTTTTAAATTAACAAGCTATCATAAAGTTTTAATAATATTTTTTTATTAATTAAAACTTTATGATATTATTTTCGTAATAATATCTTCAAGAAGGTTTAGGCTTTTTCATCATCGTCATCATTTCAGCGGAAAGACGTCCACTGCTGAAGGCCTCCCCCAAAGTTCTCCACGACGACCGGTCATGCGCCTCCCGCATAGAGCAGTTTCCTGCGTCCTTCACCAGGTCGTCGGTCCACCTTGTCGGGAGCCTACCCACGCTGCGTCTTCAGGTGCGTAGTCGCCACTCAAGAACCCGTCGGCCCCATCGGGCATCGGGCCTACGGGCAATGTGTCCAGCCCATTGTCCAGCCACTTTAGTGTTGCAAATCTTCGGGCTATGTCGGTTACTCTCGTTCTTTTCATTCTCTAGGCTTTTTGTTTAAGACAATTGAAATAGGACACGCATATGTTACGTGTACCTATTTAAATAAATTTTGCTGAAAAATTATTTGTTTCATTTCAACCCCCTTTAGAGTACCTATTTTGTGGCTTGTCATCTACCAAACTAACATCCAATTAAACACCAATAAAACTCGACTTATTATCATCCCCTATATCTACCCTCATAACATCGTCGAGTACAACATCTAGCCCCATTTTAATATTTAATACGGGACCTACAATTATTTATTCAGTGGTCGACATAGCAAACGGGGTTGTTATAAACTAGCCACAAATTAAATAAACAAAATATTCGATGAGCCGCCATAATTTTAGTTATATTACGATATTATAAGCAGTTACGGGTTACATAATATCGTTTTGGTGTGATTTGGCTCACGTTTTTGATATAGGTACTATGAGATTCGAGTTTTTGGGATAAGGGTTAAATAATGTGGCGTAGACTTCGAAAAATAACCTACGGGAACATACTTCTGAGATCAAAAATGTTAATCCGGGTTATAAACTACGTGTGTACTATAATTTATAAAAATCTCTTTAGCCATTTCGGTGCCAATCAAATGGACGAAAATTTAAAAATTTATATTTTCGACATTAAACGTTTTCACTCCTCACAGCACATACCAAGTTTTTTCAAAATATTCAATGCACAGTTTTGACTTTATTACTTTTTTACTTGACAGCGTCCGTGGCGTAGCGGTAGCAAACGTGTCCGCTACGTAGGGAGGCGCGGGTTCGATCCCCGCACAGTGCAAATATTTGTATGCATGAAAATGAATATTTGGAATGGTCTGGTCGTGCCTCGGAAAGCACATTAAGCCGTTGGTTCCGGTTGCCATATAAACATCTAATGGCAGTTGTTATGGGTTGTTGGAGCCCTCAAAAGTTCAACAATTGGTCGCCTTCGGGTTGTGGAAGTCAGACGGCAGTCGCTTCACGGAAAATATCGAAGTTTTGCCAAAATCAGCAGTTAGACTGGTAAAGCGGACCCCAGACTCCAAAGTTGAAAAAAAAGCCTCGGATGCGACTGGGATTAACGCTGAGATGATGATGATGACAATTTTATATGCAGGAAGAGATACATTGATATTTTTTTCTGCAGTAACAAAATGGAACCAAGAAGAAATATTTCAAAACCGTAACCATAAATTATTGACTACTAAATCTCATTTAAACTCATAAATTATATTATAATCGTCAATAAAAATCTCCCACTCGCCACCCTTGTTTATATCGGTGCATCAGGATCAATAAATAAACACATAGATACAGAACATTTGGCAACCCTACCGAAGTCACGTGCAAGTTAAATGATCTGAAACGGGAAGCAATAAACCTATTGTTTACAACATTCGGCTGTCGTTTATCAATATTTATAATATTCAATACATCGATAACGTCGCCGAAGATTTATGTGTTCACAATTAGGAATGTGTGGTTCACACGTACTTATAACTTGATGTTATTTGAACGTTTAAGTTGATTGATACCTAAGGGCTTGTTTCAATATGAGGGGTTCACATCGGTGTTGAGTCGAGGATGAAGTACTGGGACTTGGTGGAACATTTCCGATGTTTGGGTTCCGAGAATGGAGCGGGTCTTGAAGCTGCTCCTGCCCAATCTAGGTCCAATTACCTCCTGCCGAAGGATCTCGGTGGATTCTTCTTCAGCCATTGATGTGTCACGCCCGCGCCCTCCAGTCACCACAGGAAACATCCTGAATCTTGGGAGCTAGCAATTGCCCCCCGGCGGCCATAGCGTGAGCTTGGACCAGACAGTAAAGACCAGGCCGGGTTTACGGCTCGTTGGGTTCCACGCGCGCTTAAAAGAAATGTCAGCTCACGGTGTAAGTATTTTTTGGTATAAAAGTCAGATAGATTCCCTAGCTTATTATTCTCTATTAATAAAGTTCAAAGATAATATTGATCATGTCCTATGGAAACCACGTGAATCGGTGTCTGAACCGGACTTTTGTAGTAAGAACCACACAGACAGAGAAAACTTGTAAAGTCAATAAACGTATTTATCAAAAATTGTGCAGCTCAACTGAAAACCAAAGAAGCACATCCATTAGACGAACAATACCAGTCCTCATCAATGTCAATGGAGTAAGGTCACATAGATTATTTAAACTACCAGACTATGACAAAAATAGACAATTTATGTAGGTACATAGGTATGAACTCACTAACAAAACTTTATAAATTTTAGATGATGGTGAAGACACCGGCATGATGTCTGGTGAAACCGTACCGATGACGGGTCTGAGCAGTTGTGTTGCGATGTGTGCCGCTACGATGCGCCTAATATTGTTGTGTATGGAGTTTGGTCGTGGAGGGTATCCAGATCAAACTCCCTCTGGTGCAGCACCGTTGGTCATGTTGTTGGGTGTAACATTGCATCACCTCGCTCAACTGCCGTCTTACTTCTTATTCACTCAGTGTTTTTGAGTGCATCAACGATTGCATCGCTGCTTACCATCAGGCGGAATTGCGATCAAGCACTAGTTTATAATTATTAAACAAAAAGAGTTTATTTTCCTACAAAATATAAAAAAGTTGAAGAACTCTATTATTTTAATCACATAATAAAGCGAGAAGATTAACGATTTCTACCATAAATCTACATTTTGAATAGGTACTCATTTTTCTTAGTTATATCAATCCAAAATAAGGCTTTGTTAAGTTCTTTTGCTTACTTTTGAAGATACTTTTAAAAGCCTGAATAATAAATGCTTATTTTAAGAGTGAAAATGATTTAAAAAATTTGTCTTATTAAGATACCAAGTAGACATTTTAAAAGTGAATAAAAGCATAACGAATTATAATATGTCAGACACCTACTTATTTGACAGGCTTAAACTAATATAGGTATCTAAAAGATTCACTGAACTTAAATATTGTTGAGTTTGTAAGCAAGAGAATCGGCGCCAATTTCTTAATTTTGTTTTCTTTCTTTGGCTTCGCACGGTTTGTGCATTTAGTCAAAGTCATGTGTTGGGATTGTTAGGAACTATTTATTTATTTCTTTCTTCTTTGGCTACGCATGGTTTGTGCATTTAGCCAATGTCACGTAATGAATTTTCTTTCATGTCGAAAAAAATGGCCGCGTGAACCGTGTACGAGGGAGATTTGAGGCAAAGTCATGATGAGGTCACTCTGCTGCGATATCTCAATATGCTTTATGAATTATTTACTGAATGCACTTTTTTACTACATAAATCACTTTTATTTAGTAAACAACACTATAAATAATGTTAAACTCCAATGAAAAATGAGAGTGACACTCAGCTTAACTTTCCCGCCAAAAACTCCAAATTTCTTCATTTAGATGCGTTTAGTTTTGTGACGATTGCCATTATCTTAGTAGTGGTCAACTAGCTGAAAAAAAAGTTTTCACATGAATTTTTCTCCCACTAAATGCGAATCCTGACATTTGAAAAATATTATTACTTCTGTAGTCAACTAGCATGATTGTAATTTTATCGAGTGCGAATCGACACCTTCTACAATATGTAGGCAAAATTTTTAAAGAAATCTTATACAAAATTTTATTTTTAAAACATCTGTAGATTCTTACTTGCCCTAACTCCATACTGGGCGGCCATTTTGGTTAATTGATACTCAGGCTCCATAACCGTAATTTGATACTACAGCGATGGGGTTGAATGCCGCTATTCTTGAATTTTTAACCAATCAGAACGCTTCATTTTATTCAACACTAATATGTATTGGACTTTATTCTTTTTGTAAATAAATACATCTGCTGGCAGTGTACCTGGTACATACCTTCCTATAGTAAGCGTGTACCTATATTGGGTACCAATAGATGGTACTAAAACAGAATGGTCCTGAATTAGCCTACAGACTATGGTACGATGTAAATCATAAGATACAATTAGTTGTGATCAGAACTTTGCATTTATAAGTGGATATAAATTCACAGCATAGTATACAGTATGTTACGAAAACCCTGTCCGACCCATAAGGATAATAGAGGTTAGGTAAACACATGACCAAATATAATATAAAATTTTACGTATTCATCATAGTACCAATACAAATGAATTTTGAAATAATCTTTTTTTCCAACGAATTAATTCCAATTTCCCCGAAATTTGGTAATTTTTAAAAAGTGACAACACCGGTATTATTATGAGCGAATAGCGATGCGACCACGTGCCGCGTGTCCTGCCGCCCGCCCCCCGCGGTCGGCAGGCGAAGGGTGGTCAACGCACATTTAATAAGTTACCTCCTTTTGCGAAATAATATTTATTTTTTTTAGGGGGATTTTTTTTTTAAGTAAAGCCCTGTTTTGTATGCATTAGTAGAATCAGTTATCGATACCTAACAACACCTTCACGGGTCGGACAGGGTTTTCGTAACATACTGTATTTAACAGCTTGTCTATTTGTTGAGACGATATAAATTCTAGAAATAAAATTTACGCAACCGTAGTCCAAACGGTTTCCGGTTAGGTTTAAAAGTAGATTTTACGATGATACAATTAAATATTTGTGTTGATAAAATTGTTTTATTGTCCGTTTGGCAACATATGAATATTTTTTTGTATATTTTTATAATTTAAAGGTGAATTTTAACTTGCTGTAACGCTAATAGGTAAACCAATCGCGTTTTTCTTTGTTCTTGTTTAATACCAGTCAAGTTAAACAATAAAATATATAGATATTATCACGAGCAATACTCGTTAAAACAAACTACATTTTTATTAAAAAAAAATAACAGACATAAATATATCTATTTTCCATTTATCATCGAGCCTTTTCAAAGCAAAGTAAACTCAACAAAATGCTCGTAGTTTTATTAGTACAGGAGTAGTTTTAAAATAAAGGGGAAACAGACATAATGTGGGGGAACTAGACTTGTAGAACAATGAACAATGTCTGTAAAGGGACGTTGGACGACCAATCAGAGGCTGTCACGGTCGAGAGTGTACTTTGTTTTAATAGCACTAGGCTGGATTAGTTTTTAAGTACGCTCTAAACAATGCTTCCCGCATGTCTGTAGGGGAACCGTCATGCCGCCATATTGGATCGAGGTAACGTATACGCGTATGAGGTGTTTCTGTGGGGGGTTAGGTACTGAACTTATTTATTTCTCTTTGTTATGTATTTTTGTTTTATACAAGCAGTCAAATAAAAGAACAAATATCATTGTAGTTATTGGAAAAACACTTCATTAGTTAAATGAGCTAATATTTCAAACTCCAGATAAAACACAAAAAAAAAAACACTTTTGAAAACAATTATTCTTCAAAGAAAAAAAAGAAAAGTTATTTAATGTTGGAAAAATTAACACTGAGTGGGTACACTAGAAACAAAAAAAAATACATACTCTAAATTCTACGCAGTCCAAATTAATTGAGAATTTAAGATTAATCTTTCAGTTTTGAATATATTTTCACCAGATTGTCCTAATCCCTGTACCAGAGCTACATCACAGGCCTTTAAATAATAAACGTGTTGCGTATAAACAGAATCTAGTTAGTTGGTAGCAAATTAAAATAAAAACTTCAACAAACACAACATTAATTTAAAACTCTACACACCACAAAATTATCACGAATGGTCTACAAAGCGAATAAAAGATTATACATACGTCCTTTTTAATTTTTTTTTTAACTCGCGTAATCTAGGGATTATGTTAGCCTGTGCGAACAAAACTGGCGAGGTACAAGGCTTTACTGGCAACCGCATGAGGATTTTAAGGGATTTAAACCCTTTATAAAACGCTGTCTGCCATCAACCCGTAATTTTAAATTTTCTCGTTAATACGTCAGTTTTTGAGCAGAATTAAAGCGGTTTTATTATGCATTACGTCAAAGAAAAACCGATAAGTCCTCCTTCAATTTTAATTGGTTTTGCTCTTGTATTGAGAAATAGTTCACCTTACAGGTAAGTATAATTTGTTTCCTATTCAGCTTACATTTGCATTTACATGCCAAACTAAACCGTAATTGCAATAAATGATATGACTACTGTTAAGAGTATCACGGAAATATTCCTCGAATAATAGTTTTCCTTCTTTCTTTTCTTCCTTTTCATTTAGTATTTTTTGCAATCCTAAACTTAATATCCATGTATCGCATGTCGCTCCTGGTCGCCACTACATAGATATATCATCGAACCATCTGGCTGGTTTCTATGTTTAGCAACTCCTTATCCCTTTCGAGATAAGCGAACTTGTCTTATCTACACCTACCGCAGTTGAATTTCGAAGCAGAATTATTCCACAATATACGAGCACTTCTTTGTGAAACGATATCATTGAGCCGAACAAGACTTTGAAACAACAGAGACTTGATCTACTCGTTATTTTTTTTTTTATAATAACAACTAGTTGTTGACTATACCGCTTGATTGTAAGTAGTGTTGTAACCGTTGTCTGTAAAACGAACTAGATTATTATGTTTCTATGTAAAGCTAAATTTTTGAGGAATGTAAATCTAAATTTTAAATTTTAACTGACCAGTTTAGTTATTTTTTTAAGGTTATGTAATATACGCAATACCGAAGCAGAAAAGTGATATATAACGACAAACAATTGTATACTTAAAAATATGTACGTAGCAATACAACCAGCTCCCAAATTACTACTAATAATTTATCGTTCTGAAAAACAAAAACGTAGCTAACTCAACACCACAAAAATGCATCCATCTCATTCTCAGAACTGACAAAAGATGACACCGAATGACAAGCAGATGATACCTGTCTGTCCAAACGTGAAAATCAATAAATACTTCCCTCCAACTGGTGCGTCGCATCTGCTGTCAAACGTCAAAACGTCAGACGTCATTAGTTAAAATTGCCAACGTCAGTGCAACACTAGAGACTAAACAGTTGATTCGTTCCATTTAGTGCGGCCCCTTTTCGAATTTGCTATAAAATGTGGACATTATAAATTATATGCGGCCTGACGTATTTTATTCATGGCACAAGTGTTGCAAAGTTTGTTCTTGGAGTGTTATAAATAGAAGCTTTTAAATTATGTATTGTAATTAAAATAATTCAATCAAATAAAATGAAATTGAAGTAATTCCGATTTCCTGAAAATACTTAGTAGAAAAACCTTTTGATTACTTATATTGGCGTAGATGCTGTTAGGTAGAGCTGTACCAACTTATTAGGTATGTACACCTTTGCCCTCCCTTTCAATCCTTTGGGAAAAACCGCTGTAATATTAATTAATGTTATCGCTACCTATATCAGATTTGTCAAAATCAAATCACATAACATAATTTGATTTAGACAAATCTAATTTCATATCAGTGATGATATGAAATTTGTTAAAAATTGGGAAAAGGCCAGGAAAAAGGTGACTTTTTCCTGGCTTTTTCCCAACTTAGTTGGGGTCCACATTCAGTCTTCTTTTTTTTCAGCCTATAGAGGTCCACTGCTGGACAAAAGCCTCTCCCAAGTTGGGGGGATTTGCCATAATCCCCATGCTTGGCAGGCGGGTTGGGAATCGCAGTAATTTGATATTCCACAGGAGAGGCGCTGCTTCCCGCTTCCTTGGTGAGAGTTCCTTTATTCGCCTCTTACGAACACCATACAGTACATCCATTCTAACCGAATGCAACTAAATACCAGTATTTTTCATGGATCTACTGCCCAAATCAAATATTGTACATGATAATTTAAAAAAAAAGTGAAACTTTTCGAGCGCCTTTCACTTTTCTCCTACTCCACGGCCGACCGTCACGCGACATGCAACACACAGACGAAAAAGTTTAAGACTATGTTATTAAAGTTTCAATTTAATAAATTAAGAAACCATTATTTATACACATTCTTATACATATTAATTTAACAATGGAAAGCGCAGCACAATCGAAAAACGTCACACTAATTTAAACAGAAGTAATAAACAAAATTATATCCAGTCAAAGGAGTGGAGAGGAGCTTTCTGAAAATAAGGAAAATCCAAAAGATCCGCCACACTCGCATTAGACAGAAAACTCAGGCCATTGATGCTCTCAACCACGCACAAAAGCTCAAATGGCGATGGGCTGGACACGTAGCGAGGCTAAGCGATAATCGATGGACAAGAGAGACAACACAATGGACAGGCCCACTAGGACAGAGAAGAAGAGGAAGACCGAATGCACGCTGGGTAGACGATATCGTAAAAGTAGCAGGTACACATTGGTCACGAGCGGCTGAGAACAGAGAGTACTGGTCTTCTCTGGAGGAGACCTTTACCTTTCATGGAGAGGGTTCTTGCTAAATTATTAAATATTATTATAATGTCATTTTAAATAGCAACATCAAATACAGCAATAACTAATTAATCTTATTTATAATTCTTTTTTTATCATAATCATATTAATTTTAAATTTCTTTTAATTTTTGCATGCATACTGTTATTGATATTTATTGTACTATTGAAAGCAAGAAATAAAAGGCTTTTAATTTTATTTATTTATTTATCTAATTTAAACAAGAAAATTATGAAAATCAAACAATATAAAATTAACAATAACACAACTTCATAATAATTTTCTTGCCACAACAGAAGTGCAGTACAAAAGTTCCTGAATATAAAGTTCATGAAATGCTATTACAGCTACCAACCATAAGTTTCCCTTAAAGCCCACAACAACAGCCAATCAACGAAAGAAAATTACAACATTGGAGAAAATATTCCAAGTTTAAGATGCAAAATAATGTAAATAATGTTTTAAGTTGTGCAACAGGGCAGGACTGGGAGCTCCGCTGTTATTATTGTCTGTACCAGCGTTAATTTGACCGAATTTGCTTAATGCCCCACAATTTGCACGCTGACCCTACCGCTTATTATAATAATTTAGCAACCAGTTGCAGCTTCAGATCCTATGGGTTAATTTTGGAAGAATCGATATTGCCTGCGGTAAATAACTTGCTGTATTATTAGATTGTTTTTTTTTTTTTAATAATTATAAACTAGTCCTTGATCGCAATCCCACCTGATGGTAAGCGGTGATGCAATCGTTTATGGTAAAGCGCGCTAGTTTATTTAGCCCATCCACTAAAAAAACTTAGTGAATAGGAAGGGAGACGGCAGTTGAGCGAGGTGATGCAATGTTAAACTCAACAACACGACCAACGATGCTGCGCCCCAGGGAGATTGATCTGGAGATCCTCCACGACGAAACACACGACACAACATCATTTGACGCATCATAACCGGCACACATCGCAGCACAACTGCTCAGACCCGTCCTCCGTACGGCTTCACCAGACATCATTCCGGAACACGACGAAGCGCTTGGCGGCAAGACTTTATCTGATGAGTGGTAACTCCTGCCGGGAGCTGATGTTATGACCTACGACCGAGAAATTTGAATTTGTGAAATTTGATTGTTGGAAAAATCATTGAAATTGCAGTATGATGATTTACTGACGCGATTTCATCATCTGCCTAGCATGTTCCCAACCTTTTTGAGGTCAGCATCCAGTCTAACCAGACTAAACTGAATACTAGGATTCTACATGAAGCGAATATCTGTCTGGCCTCCACAACCCAGTTATTAGGTAATACAATACCCCTTGGCAAGACTGATGGTCAGACTTTCAGACTTAAAACTACCCGTATCAAAGATCTACTACTAACATACATACCGAGGCACGGAAGGGTCTCGGTATTGCGGTGAGCAGTAGGCAGCTCACCGCCTGGTAAGGACCAGGCCAGAGTCGACGGCGCGTCGTGTTTCACGCGCGCCTCAAGGAGATTTCAGCACATCGTGACGGGGTCCACGAAGACAGATGCCTCCTGGGTCAGGGTGATTTGGTTAAACAAGAAACCTGGCCGTTGCACAGGCAAGAGAAGAAACACAGGAGGGTTTTAGTCAGTAAAAGTCTGACACGCCCTTCTGCTCCGCCCAGAGCGGGAGAATCATTTGATGATTTCCCATTACAACAAAAAAAGGGTCTCGGTATTTAAATATCCTCAACCTAGGTACTAGGCAATACGATCCCCTTGAACTAGAAGACTGGTCGTCCGACTTTCCGGCTTATGACGACCCGTAACCTCAGTCAAAGGTCCGGAGATCAAATGAGAACCGAAGCCACCGTCTTAACGTGCTATCCAAGGCATGGAGGAACTTGGTATGTAAAAATGATATACCCATCTGTACGGCAACTGTAAATTAACCTGATCGATCGACCAGCAGGATAATTACGAAAAACATTATCAGTAGCAATAGGTTGCATTTTACAGTTCAACAGCATTCATTCCGATGTTTACGTTGTAGAGCAGATACATTTTTACATGCTGTTTATGAGCTTCACTTCTATGTTTGCTTGTTTGTTTGTCCGTCTCTAACTCTGAATTTTTTTCAACCTTACCTGTCATTAATTTGTGCAGGCAAAGGACTTTTAGTTTAGATTTAGTTTTAGATTTAGTTACTTGGGTAACGCATCATTACGAATTTTAGCACTTGCTATTCTGTCTGTTGGAGATCAAGAAAAGTTTGGTAAAAACAAATGATTTAAAAAAAGAATATCGAACTAAAAAGTTGACTATAAATATTGTTTAAAAAACTAAAAAACATGCTTTTAAAGAACATCAAACTAAAAAGTTAAAAATAATTTTAAAATTTAATTTATGATAATAGTATATAAACAATACTAGTTAGTATAAATGAGAAAAAAGCGTGAGCGAAATTTTAAAATTATTTTTAACTTTTTAGTTTGATATCCTTTAAAAGCATGTTTTTTTTTAGTTTTTTAAGCTATATTTATTTTAGAACATAGGGACCAAAGAAATAGCAGTAAGTGTCAAAATGATACCAACTGATAGTAATGGTGTATTACGAAATCAGGGTGCTGTGTATATCATCTCAGCGTATAATCCCGGTTGCATCCACGGCTTTCACGTTGGAGCCCGGGGTCCGCTTAGTGCATGAACGAATGTATGCATATATGACCAGTGCGGCTTTAATTTACATAGCCATTAAAATGTTGTAAGTATGTATGACCATTACCAAATGTCACAACTGACATAATTGTACATTTACCACAGAGTCAGTTGCCAGTTATACAATGTGCTTTTGTACGCAATTTAATTTCAACGGGCAATTTTTTGTAAAGCATGTTTATGGTTCAAAGATTTTTAAATAACAATGCCTTGGCCGTATGCCAAAGCCAAAATACACGGTACACCTGACAGACGGCGGAACAAAGATTTTCTTCAAAAAATAATTATTTGGCATCTTTTGTTTGTTTTTTTTTCTATTTTGACAGTTTTTGACAGCGATAACATATTGTGGAGCGATTAGTGACAGAGCGAGATTGCTCATATTTTTCCCTGTAACATGTTAACGGTTACAACAATGTAAAAAAAAAAAAATCAGCATATCATCCATTGTGACAGCCTCCGTGGCGTAGTGGCAGTGAACGCGGCCGCTGCGCAAGGAGGCGCGGGTTCGATCCCCGCGCAGTGCAAATATATGTATGCATTAATATGAATATTTGCACTGGTCTGATCGTGCCTCGGAAAGCACGTTAAGCTGTTGGTCCCGGTTGCCCTACGAAAATCTAATGGCAGTCGTTATGGGTTGTCGGAGCCCTCAAAAGTTCAAAAATTGGTCTAACTGCAATGCTTCGATATCGCCTTCTTGTCGTGGAGATCATACGGTAGTCGCTTCACGGAAAATATTGAAGTTTAGCCAAAAATCGCCAGTTAGACTTGAAAAGCGGACACCAGACTCCAAAGCTGAAAAAAAAAGCTTTGGTTGCGACTGGGATTAATACTGAGATGATGTTGACGATCATCCATTGTGAGTTTTCTATTTAGATGTTGTTTATACCTTAAATGTACGGATTCTTTAGCGATAACTTTACGCCAGATTTATCCCTAATTTTTAATCTCAAAAAATAACTTTCATTTGCAACAGAGTAAATCATAAGGAACGAAAAAATATTCCACCAAGTTTTCACAGCTCGACTTCAAACGTTTTGTATTTTAATGTTTCTTGTAGTTTAGCAAAATATATCTTCAGTTGAAAAAGAGTTGAAGCTCAAAAGAAAACATCGCGATTAAGATCTTTGTGTACAAGAATAAATTTGTCGTCGGCCGTTCGCCTGTTTGATCAACAGATTAAAAAGTCGACGAGGGCTTCTAGCAAATGGTGCATTTTAAAGTTGAGAACTTCTATAATATATTATAGTTTCTTTTTGCACTGTGCGATGCGTCACATATGTAGGTGTATTAATGTATGTGGATAACAATTTAAAAATAAAATTTTCCACTGTTATATTTCGATTAAAAGTTTATTATAAGAGGTAGGACAAAGTGATTTAAAATCTTATTTCAATTCTTGCTTTCAAAAACTAGTAGTAGATTCTAATCATCGTCCTTGTGTGATGGGAAAGATAAACTTGAAGATCTAATACAGAATTCTGACAGATTGTACTATCTCAATGTGTTCGCGTCTGTAGATACATTCCCAAACATTGTAGTCCCCATAGTTTTCGAGTTTAGATGAAAAATGTAAAAAGTATCGTTCTACTTATGACCGAAGTTAGCATGGAGAGAAATCTGAAATAATTCTATATGATAGAAGTTTATCTAAAGATTACAGAAAAATAAAATGGTGTACGCAAAAAGCAGACTTTTTCGTAAGCGTTGCGCGAATCCGACACCTGACCAGATTTTTTTTTTTTAAATTAAATGACGATAAATGTCTACCAATACGAATGCGTAAAGTCATAGACAACATGCATGGTTATTTGCGCGTCGATTTCCCTCCCACCCTATATAGGTTAGTAGCAGATAGAATAAGTTACAACAACATAAATATCTTCACGTTAACGCGTGATTAAAGCCAACAAAAGTGTCTAATATTTCAGAACTGCCCGATTACCGTCGTCTTGAATGATTATCCTATCTTTAGGGGGTAAATAAACGAATTATTTGTCACCCCTTTTGTTGTTACTCTGAAGCGTTTATTAACAAAAGCTTAATCGTCTAAATGGAGCATTCTCCTTGATGTTAATCTTAGTAAGAGAAATATTTTAACGTTGAAAATAAATCTATTCCTTTGTTTAGAGTGATTCTTAGTAACAGTTATTGAAGATTTATGAAAGTGCTTGAAGTTTTGAGATGCTGTCAAGTCAACACTGCCCAATAATATTTACGTGTTTAACTCATTTTGTAATTAAATCGAATGGGAATAATTAATGACTCTTTAATACAAGAGGGAGTTTAGGATCTAAAACAGACATATTAAGTATTTAACACTTTATGTTAAGGGATTATATGAAAATTATAATCTGTATAGATATAACCCTCTCCAACAAGCCCTCAGTCCCTTAACCAATGATGGTACCTTTATTCGGTTCTTTTGAATATATATTTCTAATTAAGCAAGTACCAAAAAAATTTTTTTTGTTTATAGTTCTTTTGTATCCAAGTGTTATTTTATTGACAATTATAACTATTTTTATTTCTTTCTATTTACTTAAAAATTTCGTTTTATTATATAACTAAATTGATTGTTTCATTACTTAACTAAACGAGATTGTCAACATAATTAATGTTCATTTTTCGTTTTAACTACGTCATCAGCCTTAAGTAACTTTACTTTGTGGCTATGACAAAATTCTTAGAAAATAATGTTTGAAGTTAATTTTAATAAAATTATTTTACAGGAGCGTCGGACAGTTGAACGCTAAAGGCTAAAATCATTTGCATATTGCGGTCCTTTGCAGGCCTCGCGCCAGACTCATAATCATTAGTTGCCAAGCGAAATTAGCCCCTAAGGTGCTCTAGCCCACTACCACTACCGCTTTATTATCCCTCAAACGTGCCTGCTCATGCTAATTCGGACCTTTGATGTGGTTTACAGTATCGGAACTTATTAGTGTAGAATTAAACACAATGAAATGATGAAGGCACGTACATATTAGATATGGTAATCGCTTTCGGATGGATGCTTGATTGCCAATCTAATGCTATGGTTTACTTGAAAATGTAAGCAAACTTGATATTATGAGCAAACATTTTCCTTACCTTTAATTTAATGAAGGTTTGTCCGTAAAACGAAGTAGCTCCCAAAAATTGCCTGCAACGATTAGTGTGCTTTCGAATCCGGCGTTGGACGGTGCTGGACGCACGAAAAATCGATCAAGCCACGTACAAAAAAATAAAAAATTGTTCCTATTTCAAACGCAAATATTGTTTCTTCAACAATATTAAATTCCATTTCCAAATCTATTGTCATAGACAAACCATAAATTCTATTCTATGTTTATTGATAACTCATTCATATGCAAACTGTGACATTTAGGGAAATAGTGATATCAATCCCAAGCACACCGAATGCGGAATCGATACTACTGCAATTATCGATAGCAAACTGTGACATTGTTCTGTAGAGAAACGGAGCTAAGTTTTCGAGGTGTGCTCATCAACTTCAAAAGTACTTTGATGATTTATTTAAAAAAAAAAAACTGTACCTACGCGCCAGTTTGGTCACGTAACTGTGGATTCTATTGGCATATTTATTCTCGTCCAATTAATAGGGATGTTCCAAGGTATGAAAATCAAAAAAATAATTAGTGTGTCTGATTTGTTCGTATATATTTATTTATAAATAATAAAAAAAAAAATTAAGACGCGTATTTTTTATTTTGTCGAATTTACCAAAAACTACTGAGATATAGCGTATTAAAGTATAAGTAGTATTAATTACGTAACGCCGTGGTATATTTTGTACCACGGCGTGACGTCATGAGACATTTCAAATCAATATATCTTGCTAAGTATTTGAATGAAAGAAAAAATTAAAAATACGTGTTCAATATTTTTTATAAATCTATCTGATGGACATTAAATTATTTCTTAGGATACAACCCAATTATTGCGGTAATCTATTGACGAATACAGACTTTAAGTAGTAATGATAATCCGTGATGGCAAATACCATGATAATATTCGGTGGCAGATATGCTGTGATGAGCAGTCGTCCCATAACAACTGAGAGCTACGAGTTTTTTTTTTATAAATTATAAACTAGCGCTTGACCGCAATCCCGCCTAATGGTAAGCAGTGACGCAATCGATGATGGTAAAGCGCACTAGTTTATTAGGAGCCTATTCACTCTAGCCTTGAAGACACTCAAATTCAACACTAATCCGACGTTAAAAAGTAAGAAAAAATTAACTAAAATTAATTAACTAAACACCGCCGCTGGCAAATACCATCTGGTGTTTCCGTCGGACTACAATTTGAGTGGCTTCAAGGGTTTGAAGACACTCAAATTGTAGTCCGACGGAAACACCGCCACTGGCAAATTTCATCCCAGTTGTAGGTCATAGGTCCCGCTTTACTTTGTCTACATTATTTCATTAATACTGCCCTCAAAATAGCGAAAGAAAAGGTTGTAAGGAAACCAACATGTCCTAGAAACAAAAGGTCGAAGACAGGTCACATCTACCAACACACACTGAGACTTTTTTTTATATAAATTATACCTAAACTAGCGCTTGACCGCAATCGATGATGGTAAAGCGCACTAGTTTATTAAGAGCCGATTCTCCCTTGAAAACACTCAAATTGAAGTCCGACGGAAACACCGCCATTGGCAAACTGTTCCAGTCCCTCGATGCACGCGGTATGAAACAGGAGGCGAAACGCTTCGTCCGAATCCTAGTGGTATTAACGACGTAAGGAAGGATACTTCCCGTGCGACGGGTCACTCGATGGTGGAGCTGAGATGGGAGAACTAAATCATGCAATTCCCTCGCACACTCACCAAAATAAATTCTATTGAACACCGAAAGGCTGGCTACTCTGCGCCTGTGCTCTAGACTCTGGAGACCATTTTGAGATAAATCTGAATCGCCAATCAGCCTCTTCGCACGCCTCTCCACCGAATCCAAAGTGGCCAGGTGACATTTTGCAGCACCAGCCTAAATGTGGCTGCAGTACTCTTACCGATGGTGAATTAGGTTAATACTGCCCACTCCGTCTAACCGACGACGGGAGACCTGTGCTGTGTCCTAACCGTGGGTATATTATAGGCTGATATATGAAAATTATATCAACTGTGGCCCAAAGATCCCAACTAGTCGCAATCATTTGACCAAAATGTGTCCGCCGATTAGGCTGCTGCACCCTAATTACGTAACACACTATTGCTATCAGTTGGAATCATTTTGGAGCTTATTGCTAGTCCATTGGTCCATATGTTCGAAAAATGTCTCTGCTTACTGTCTAGTCGGCTATGTAAATAACGCAATGAATGTTATTCAACTGTCAAAATGAAACCCATTGCTACCGATAATTCGTTACGTAATTACCCTGCATCTTATCATCTTTAAGAAATATTCGTACAAAATTTGAACAGAATCTATTTAGTAGTTTATTCGGAACATACCAGGCAAATTAGCAAAAAATAAAAGCCATATTTTCGCATCAGATTCTAGCTCCAGCAATAACTTGATGTCAAAAATATCCAATGTAAGGATTTGACTTCGAGTGCTATTTTATTTTATGTGCAGATGTTTATTTTCTCAAGTCGCCAATCTGTCGTGTTACAAAAGACTCAATTTGTGTGGGTAATGAAATCTATTCTGCATGTCACCAACTAAATTGAATTCTAAATCTCTTTATAGCGTTTTTCACTTGAAAAGAAAACGCTCAAAGAAAATAAGTCATCAGCGAACTCTTATCGTAATTGGATGTGTAGTGGAATGAATAACTTAACATCAACGCAATTTTACACGAAAACCCAGTGTTGGTCAGCATAGGCGTGGCAATTGCTGTGATTTAAATGACCATTTCACATTTACAGCTTTTGTCACGCTTTCGTAAAATAAATTGAGACATTTCGCCACCGTTATGTGCGATATTTTAAATTAAACTTTATTATTTATTGTGACACTTTTACGATCATTACTGTTTTTAATGTAATGTTTGTTTTGTGGTGTTTCTGCTATCATTAGCCGGTGCTGTTTTATGTGATAAGAATTTATTTTAATGTTGTTTTTGGTTGTTCTGTAATGTTGAAAAGGAAAGTCATAGTTAGCTGTGAGATCATGGTACATAAATAAAGACATTATATATATCGTTCACACTGTTTTTCTTCATTATAAAGTTCGTAGGGTTTCATTTAATTTAATTAGGCTACACACTTCACTTATTTTATTTATGGCTTCGGTGTCAATCCTACTTAATGGCTACACCATTCGGAATCGTATTAATTTTGTGAAAGAATCCCGACAAAACTAAATCAGAAGACACACATTTTCTAAACTAGAACAAAACATTTTTTCCTTTAAAAAAAATTAAAATTCCTGTTTCATTCGCACATCCACTTTTTGGGACAATTGCGTGGAACTACGTTATCGGCGTTGATCCGTCGATTCGGATGTATGTTGAAACAAAACAGAATCCATTGGGGGATAGCCGTGAACCGTGAAATTGCCAAAAAACTTCCGAAATCCATCACGAATCAAATGACACTTTGAAATTGTAAAGCTAACTGAAGAGCGAATTGGATCGACTGCGAAAACAATTAACGAGAACGGCCGATGCGAAAAATTGGAATAATCAACGGGTGCCGTGTTGAATAACGTTTGCAAATTCAATAAATATAATTTCTCAAAAGCGTCGATATGTCATAGCCCTTATGTTGGACGCTCAAACCTTCTGCGCTACTGACCGACAAACATGTTAAAAATAACGAAACCACGGCCTGAAATCTGACCGAATTTTCATTTGTCTTTGAACGCCGCTTATGAAAGCATTTATAGTATTTCAAATGGTTTTTTATCCAGATTTTTGGACTTTTATACTATTTCAAATGTTGTATTGATGAAAGCTGGACACCTCTCTCCTATCTTTCATCAACATAGGGGTCGATATAATCGATATAGACCTAAGTCGACCACGAGCAAAGAAACAATTATTGCGTTTTGTAGATTAATCGCTCTTTGTTTAAGAATTTCAAAAGCTACCATAACAATTTACAACTTTATAAACAAAGTTTTTTATAATTCATAATTATACGAATTTTAATAACGTTACTAAATCTTCCGTTCAATGCCTCATAAAACGTAGTTTTACGGTCACATAAACTACTAATTGGGTAATATCCGTCCCGATAAACTGAAACAATGATGCGCCTTATTTAAACTGCTAATTATCTATCAACTAATTCATCCAAGTATTCCTATTAACATTTTAGAGGACAAAGTTACCGATAGCTACTCGTTGAAAGCCAGGAAATTGAGCATAACGTACCCATTAATATTTCAACAATTTCCTGGCGATCAACAGTCCTAAATACGACATTGTAATTTCGACTTTATTGTGTCGAAATAGGGTGTATTATTGTGGGTGTGGTAGGCCTATAGAGAAAATCCCATGTAAGAATGTATAAGTTGGTAGGTATGTATATACGTGAATACCAAAACGCATCGCCTCGCGCACCCCAAAGTTAAACTGTGGAAATTTTAATACATCCCGACTGAGGGGGTTCAATTTGTGCGTAGCTTACATGGCGACTTTTTTCTTTTAGCGTTTTGTGATTTTGTTTTTTTATTGAGCAGTACTTTTTCAAACATTGACAATACTGCTAAATAAATCTGTCCATTAAGGCAAAAGTTATAGTTGCACTGTTTTTTATTGCTGAACATATTTGTATTACATTGAGGTTGGAGTGATGTTTTTTAACCTCTAGCTTTTGCTAGTGGCGTAGTCTACTTATATGTCTACTGTACCACCGGGACGAAGACCATCTTCATTATCAACCTTTTTATCGTCCCACTGCTGGGCACAGGTCTCCTCTCACACAGAGAAGGATTGTGCGTAATCACCACGCTTGCTCAATGCGGGTTGGCGATTTCAGATTTACAAGTCCAGGTTTCCTCAAGATGTTTTCCTTTACCTTCAGTCATTGGTGTCCAAGATATACTAAGAAAGTACATATAACTTTAGAAAAGTTACATTGGTACTTGCCTGACCTGGAATCGAACTCGCGCACTCATACTTGAGAGGCTGGTGTTTTAACCACTAGGCCACCACGACATATTACGTAATATCTAATTTAGTATTCAAAACTTAATCCAGATCCGTGCAGCCGTTTTTGCTTGATAAACATTCAAAAATTTCAGAAAGCAACTAAAGGTTCACTTCATAATATGACTGTAGGAAGTACAGCAAGTAATGTCCCATGAAATAATAATAGTATTAAACTTGCTTGTATTTTCTATCCTCTACCCATATTTAATTCAGCGTTTTCTCAGCAACTGTACGTACAACCGGACGGCACCGGCAGTACATGCCCGTTGGTTCGGCATCCCCCCTTGGGGGAAGTATGAGCCCACTTTATAGTTCGCTCCCTAGGTTATCGGCCTGTTGTTTGACATGCTACTAACTCCAGAATATAACTGTTCCATGTGTTCCACCGCAGATAACTTTGTTTTATTGCTTTTTTTATTTAGAACATGCATAGAAATATATAGATGGAATACCTTAAAATTTATTTTTGAAATAGTTGACGTTTATTTTATTTATTATTTTAAAAAAAATCTTTAACTATGCAACGTAAATTACTTACATTGAAATGGTACAAAAAATAATCACATCAAAAGAATTCAAAAGAGCACTGACTAAAATAGAATACTTTTTTTCACAGTCATTTCAATTTCAAACGACATATGAGCTGAATCTAAAATTAAAATCTATCTCACTACCCTGTTTCCGAGACTCACTCACCAATGTTAGGATTCTCGTAATACTTTGTACTTTTTTTTAAGGGAGGCTGTTTGATTCCCCACATGAAGCATATCCACATGAAACATTACATAATTGTTCTAGTAATAAGTATTGAATTGTGAATCAAATTTTTAAAAATACTTTCTTGGCACATACTTCCACTGACTTGTAGAATCAATTGGATTTTATAAAACAGCATGATGTAATCGTTGATGGTAAAGCGTGCTAGTTTATTAAGAGCCTATTCACTCAAAAATACTGAGTAAATAGGAAGGAAAACAGCTGCTGAGCGAGGTGATGTAATGTTAAACCCAACAACACGACCGACGATGCTGCGCCAGGGCAAGATTAATCTGGAGACCCTCCACGACCAAAGTTTCGACACAACACCATTTGGCTGATCGTACCTGGCACACATCGCAACGCAACGCTCAGACGCCCTCCGTACAGCTCCACCAGACATCATGCCGGAACACGGCGATACGCTTGGCGGGAAGACTTTGTCTCGTGAGTGGTAACTTCTGTCGGCAGCCGATGTTGTGCCCTACCACCAAGACCTCATAATTGTATGTATTGCTTTTTGCTTATTAATTTACACAAACAAAATCTCACCGTATCATGTTTTATCCTCACCTTATTAGCATTCTGGATTACGTTTCCAAATAGATATTTTTAAGAGCCTCTTGAACCCAGTAATAAAACGAAGCAACCGAATCGTAAAACCTAATTACCTCTTAGTATAAAAGGGATCAATTAAAACGTGCCTACGCCAAATATTTCATACTAGCTGCACTTCATGGTTTTACCCGCATAAGGCGAATCTGTGTAAATCATCAACAACCTTTTTTATCATCCCACTGCTGGGCGCAGGGCTCCTCTCATATAGAGAAGGATTTAGCGTAATCACCATGCTTGGTCAATGCGGGTTGGCGATTTCAGACTTAAAGTCCAGGTTTCCTCAAAATGTTTTCCTTCGCCTTATCATCGTATAACGTAGAAAAGTTACATTGGTACTTGCCTGACCTGGCATCGAACCCGCACACTCATACTTGAGTGGCTGGTGTTTTAACCACTAGGGCACCACGACTACTTGGAATACTTTTTTATGTGAATATCAGGATAGAAAGTATCAAATGTCCTAGCCAGTCTCAGTCATGATCCCTTATTTAGAAATAGTGTATGTTTCTATGAAATATCTCTAACAATCAAATTTTCCTTTAGGGAATGTTAAGCATAGACTTGGACCGAGTACCACGTAATCGCTCTCTCAAGTCTTAAAATACTGGCCACAAAATATTGACAGGTAAAAAAAGTGTTGTAAAAGATTTACTCACAGAAAAAAAATATATTTAATTTCATTTCAAAGCTTGAGTTCTTAAGAAACCGGCTCCGTTATAGTATACAGACCGCATTGACCTCTAATAAACAAGTAAGCTGGACTGCTATTACAAAATGATACTTGTTTTTGTGCCGATTCAAAGCGCACCGCTCGAGCGTCTCGCAAACTAAAATATATACATTGTTGCAAATGGCTGTCATATTGTTTTGGCACGTCTTTGATGAGTTTGTTCTAAATCGTGGTATAAGTCTTTCTTGTGTACTTTGTGTTTATTACACTATTATTTGGAACAGATTTATCATGAGATTATGAGCATTTTGTAAAACTTACTATTAGTTCCATGAGCACTCACGTTGCTAACAGCGCCAAAATGACGCAATTGACAGTTATGTCATTGAGAGTATGACGTCCAGCTAGTTCAGCGTACTTATCAGTGGCCAGCCATAATTAAAATATGTCATTTTCATCAGAATTTGACATTAAGGTGTCAAAAACGCTCTGTATTTTGACAACCATAATTGTGTGGCCGCCATCTCCTAGGAAATCAAATATTCTTCAACTGCTATACAGTGCAATCTTAACTACTAATTGAATATTTATCAATCTGGGAGGCACTTAAAGGATAATCAAAGCAGTAGTTGTAAACAAACGAAGAAAGTTCCCGAGAGCCGGGAAACTACAGCGAAGTCAACTAGGACTTGACCCAAGTTTAATTATAAACTGAATGAACAACTTGTGAGAACAATCACGAACTTAGATCATGCTACCGGTATCGAAATAAGTGCTTTTTCCAATACATTGAGGTTTTTAATAGTACTTTATTAAGGGAAGTATCAACTGGAGGGTCGTTAAGAACAGATATTTTTCCTGGTTTCTTTTAATAAGCGCTTCTCCTCCTATTCTTTTTTTTTGTTGTAGATGGGAAATCAATAAATGACCTCTCCTGCTCTGGGCAGAGCGGAAGGGCGTGTCAGACTTTTACTGACTAAAACCTACCCGTGTTCCTTCACTTGCCTGTACGCCAGGGTCACGGTTTAATTTTGAACCAACCCGTAACTCTGACCCAGGAGCCATCGGTCTTGGTGGACCCCGTCACGATATGCTGATATCTCTTTGAGGCGCGCGTGAAATACAATGCGCCGTCGATCTGGGGCTGATCCTTACCGAGCCTATGGTGGCCGGGAGGTCGATGTTGTCTCCCGACCAAAGCGTCTCCTGCGGCGGCTAGAAGCGTGAGGGCGCTGGGATACCCGCTCCCTCACGCGCATCGTTTCTTCCTTTGCCAGCATCACTGCTTTGCAGAAGGAGGTAACAGCCTGCCGTGCACACCCCACCAGACGATGGCCTGGACCAGGGCCAGGCGCAGAACATCGCCGCTGATCGCCGCCACGAGCCGGGCAGAATTCCACCGTATGCTCCAGCGTGTCCTTAGCGCGATCCCTATAGTGGTGACACCCTAGCGCAGGGGTCACCAATTAGTTATGCTCGGGGTCCGTTTTAAGAAATGAAATGACCATCGCGGTCCGCACATTTTATAGAAAAAAAATTTATTAAAGAAATGTAGTTACGGAAATAACAAAGATAATTTTTTACTTTTCAATGGGAAAAATGATTTTTTCTGTTGTGGACTATCCGTCTGAAGTTTGGAGTATAATTGGTGCACGCTATTGTCATTAAATCCTGGAGAAGTTCATTAGTACGTTGAGATCGAAATTTATTCTTAATGAAATTCATCTTTGAAAATGCTGCTTCACAAATATATGTTGACCCAAACCAGGTAAGAAGTTTCATAGCTATTTTTTTTTAGTTCTGGATATTTTTTACCACACACAAATTTTATCCAGAACTCTTCACAGGAAACTTCTGCATTTTTGTGTTTTAAAACTGTGTTTTCTTGGAAATCGATCATTTCTATCGTTAACAATCCGCGAACTTGCATGTTTGTCGAAATTTTTCGAATTGACGTTAACAAAGATAGTGCGGGAGATACATTTTTATTAAATTTCGTGCTCTGTAGTGTAATTTGCTGTGTTCTTGCGGTCCGCACAAAATGGGTTGGCGGTCCGGATGCGGACCGCGGTCCGCCATTTGGTGACCCCTGCCCTAGCGTTTCCTCCCGCCTTATGCGGAACAGGAACCTGCGTCAGGCGAAAGATGAGGGCTCCGTGGCGCCTCTATAGCCACTCCTCAAAGAGGGGAATCACCAGCGCTATTGTACCGCTGGGCACCCCATAATTGTGGTGGTATGTCCCCACTTGGCTGCGGCAATCGCTCTCAACCTGTCGCCATGAGATCTCGCTGGATTCTCCTCCCACCCTCAGCTTTACTTCAGTTTATCTATCAAACATTATATTGTGCTTTCATTTAGTACTGGTTCATCACAATGTAACTAGGCTTTTCTCAACTATGTTAGAGTCGGGTTCCAGTCTAATCAGATGCACGTGAATAACAATATTTTACATGGGGCAACTGTCTATCTGACTTCCACAACCCAGTTACTGGATATTAAGATAAACCTTGGTAAGAGAGGTTGTCAAGACCTTCGGCTGTTTGAGTGCCCGTGATGACTGTCAAAGATTCATAAAAAACAGCCGAGACCAACAGCTTAAATTTAAAGATTGTCACCCATTTACAGACTGTGGCAAGCATAACCTGAAGGATCGACCTTTGCGACTGTTATTGTTTGATCATAGTAATTATATGCTACTGGATCATCATCATCAACATCATTTCAGCTGAAAGACGTTCACTGCTGGACATAGGATGTCCACCAGTGGACGCCCAAGGATCTCTGCGACGACCGGTCTTGCGCCTCCCGCATCCAGCGGTTTCCCGGCCATCCGGCCGCCCGGTCGTCGGTCCACCTTGTCTGGGGCCTACCCACGCTGCGTCTTCTGGTGCGTGATCGCAACTCGAGAACCCGTCGGCCCCATCGGGCATCGGTCCTACGGGCAAAGTACCCACTGCCACTTAAGTTTTGCAATTCTTCGGGCAATATCTGTTACTCTCGTTCTTCTGCGGATCTCCTCCTATTACTGGATACAATTAAGAAATACCAAAAATCACATATAAAAGTCATTAATACGTTAAATTTTCGTACTTATTAAATTAAACATCATAGTAAACTGACAGGACAATTAATTAAAATAATTTCTTCGATATGATCCTTTAATTATATTTAAATTATTACAAATTCTGTCGTCCATTTCCATATCGTTTGCGAATTAAAATGATAACCCACATTATTGTTCGGAATTTACGAGTAATGTTGCCTTTATTGAAAATTTTACAAACCAATGAATTAATCATAAATCAGTAGTAAATACATAGAAAGTAGGTACCTACATTCGTTTATAATGTAGATACATCTGCTAGTTATTAATAAAATGTAAGGTTTATGGCTAAAATTATTATTGTTGTATTGGTTTTTTTTTTTTTTTTTTCGCGGATCGGTGGGATTCTCCCATGTGGCAGAGGTGGATGCAGCTCCACGCTAAGTTGTAATTTCATTTTATGTATATTTGTGTCTGTAACCTACTAACACTAGAACTTAAGTAAAATTGTTACTAACCTTATGGACTCCGGTCTGAAATAAAGTATTCTATTCTATTCTATTCTATAATTTTTAATGATATCTTTTGTTTTTTTTAAATAAGACAAATTATCATGGCAGACACTCAGGACTATTATATTATATTAGTTTTCACAACAGTAAAACTTCAATTGTGTCTCATTAACCATTCCGGAATCTATGTCGTATGCACCATGAGTCATGTAGTTTATACGTTATAGGAACTGATTGACCTTATGATATATCATCACCTTATATAGGTGCCAAATTCGTGGGCCGACCCAATTAACATTGGACATAAATCGACGCGCTAACAAGATTTTTCCTCTAATTATTTCCGTATAGCCGTTATCTTATAGGTGTATATTTTCCGTGGAAAAACCAGGAGCTACTTTTCTATCCGTCAATCCAAGGTGACTTTCCCCAACCAAGGTGAAAATAATATTTGCACAGGCAACACTGGGGAAAAATCTTTGGCATCTGGAAATAAATTTCCCCGTTGACATTTAATACCCGGGTTCCGTATATAAACAACGTTGCAGACGTAAGATTATTGTGCTTGAAGCTCTCATGACAGAGGGATAGAAACATTTTTTAACCGCCCCGAGCTTTACAAAGCAATTTAGTTAAGTAAACAATCTGTAACTTTGTGGGATTTTGAACATCTTGCTAGGCGTAGATGGGGTTTACTTGGTATAAGTGCCTACATTAAGTTATGAGTATGTAAGTACTCCAGTTTTCAAAGAGTAAGTAAAGAATTCCAGCAGTGAGGAACGTCTTTGAAAACATTTTCTTGGGATTTCTTTCGCTGGAATCAAGTCTCCAGTGAGCGGAATGAAAAGAGCCCTGGGCACTGCGCGGAATAACTTTGTTATATATGTTTTGCCACGAAATAATAAATGTCTAGTAATTATTAAATGTAAAAATATGTTTCCGCTGCTTAACAAAACCTGCCCAATTAGGTTTCGTTGAAATTGTCAGAAGTAAAATGTGATATCGTAAGTTCGGACATCTAGTATTAACATACACTCCGAGAATACTCTGTATCAGCATCACATATTTATTTTGGTGTAAAGTATCAAGCTTTGTGCCAAATAATCGTCATTTGCGGGAACTTTTGTTACTTCTTTAATTTGAAGAAATCTGCAGCTGAGGCGGCCCATCGATTGCTTGTAGAAGCTTATGGTGTAGCTGCTTTAAGAGAGATGTTGTCGTGAGTGGTTTCAAAAGCTTAGAAACTGTGAGACAAAAAACGTAGTGGAAGACGAAATTGTACGAAGACATGGAATTGGAAGCTTTAAAGGAGGAAGATAAAAGGAAGAGGAACAACGTGCCCATTACTACTCCAGATATGACAAAATTAATCTACTACATAATAATGCTCGTCCACATGTTCAAAAAACAGCGGAAACTTATTTGTACACCTATTAATAGAAAATTATTATTTCTCGGTGGTAGGCCATAACATCGGCCGCCGGCAGAAGTTACCACCCATCAGACAAAGTCCTGCCGCCAAGCGATTCGTCGTGTTCCGGCATGATGTCTGGTGAAGCCGTACGGAGGACGGGTCTGAGCAATTGTTTTGCGATGTGTACCGGGTACGATGCACCAAATGTTATTGTGTCAGCAGTTTGGTCGTGGAGGGTCTCCAAATCAGTCTCCCTCTGGCGCAGCATCGTTGGTCGTGCTGTTGGGTTTAACATTGCTTCACCTCGCTCAACTGCCGTCTTCCTTTCTATTCACTAAGATTTTTTTTAAGTGAATAGGCTTAATTAACTAGCGCGCTTTACCATCAACGATTGCATTACTGCTTAACATCAGGCGGGATTGCAGTCAAGCACTAGTTTATAATGATTAAAAAAAAAATCCTTAATAATTAGCGATTGACATGAATAATTCATATTCTTGAACAACAACAAAATGGTAACTCAATTTTCCTTGAAATCTAAGTCCTAATTTATGACACCACAATAGGCATAAACAACTACACCAAAACCGTTCTTAATCTCAATCAAAATACACACGTGGTTTCTCTGATAGGTAATTACACCAACAAAATTAGGTATTTGCGTTCAAAATCCACCAAGCTAGCAAATTACATGCCCAATTAGGTACATATCTGTGACAAAATTTGAAGATGGTAGCGTCAGGCGCGAGCCTTACAATCAGTTAACCACCGAACAAGGATACGGGCGTCGGAAACACTCTCAAGATAATCCAATTATCTGAGAGCAAGCTGAACAGGCGCCCAATTAGAAACCAAAACTACAAGAACGCACTTCCCTTATTAGCTACAGAGTTAATCTAGTCCTAATGTAAAGTAAACGCTGATTCTTTAATTTTTAAATTGTGAGTTTTATTTTTAATTATATATTTTTCGGATTGTTGTTCTTATTAAAATAAAAAACAATAGCACGTATTTATTTGTTCATCATCATCAACCTTTTTTATCGTCCCACTGCTGGGCACAGGTCTCCTCTCATATAGAGAAGGATTGAGCGTAATCACCACGCTTGCTCAATGCGGGTTGGCGATTTCAGACTTATAAAGTCCAGGTTTCCTCAAGATGTTTTTCTTCACCTTCAATCAATGGTGTCCAAGATATACTAAGAAAGTACATATAACTTTAGAAAAGTTACATTGGTACTTGCCTGACCTGGAATCGAACCCGCGCACTCATACTTGAGAGGCTGGTGTTATAACCACTAGGCCACCACGACTACTGATTTATTTGTTTCTACGCTTTATATATTGTACCTTCTAAATATTAAACAAGTTATAGATGAACATAAAATGTGCTGTCAAATCCAATTCAAACAGCAAGGTAAATGCGTAACTCACTATCAGTAGCAATTGGCCTCAATTTGATATTTCAGCAATACTCATTGCGTTATTTTCGTTATGGAACAGGCATATTTTTCGAACATAGGGGGCAATGAATTAGCAATATGCTTCCAAATGATTCCAATAGACAGTGACAGTGTGTTACACAAAGATAAACACATATCTACCAAAAAATAATTTTCAAAAATGTCCAGTTCCTTAGTTTGTCTGTGTTTATTCTAATACCAAAAATATTATTAAAGAATAGTTGAAAATTGGACTCGTCATACTTTAGCATTCAAAAGTTTAACCCTTATATTATATGTATGTAGTAATCAACACGCCGCACCGCAAAATATGTTCGCTAGCCAATAAACAGTCCCTTTGTAAAAGTCAAAACTAATCCCTCTCTTTGAGAACAACACAATAGAAGCAAAACCAACACAACATGGTAATATAACTCCTGTGTCCCGAGAAGCTAATTACTAGATTAAAAACATAGATCTAGACGATAGTGCCTGCCCTCGGGATAAGTCTGTTTACACAAAACGACAACCGACTGTCTATATTTTAGAAGCACGAATGTGTAGGTGGAAAACTCTTTGTTTATAATCCCGAAGGTTTAAACCATTTAAATTAACGTAAGCTTCTCGTATTTTATTTCGAGCGAGTTAACTTTATTGCTATTGTCTATTATCTTGCGCTATATGTACGGGGGTATACATACATGCAGTTGTACAACGCAATTTAATTACATATTGGATTCTTTGTTAGATAATTTTGTGGAAATACAATAGTCTTGTTTAGTAATTTCAATTTACCTATTCTAAATAATCATGATGGTGTATCAGTAGTTCATAGATAAGAACTGTTAATTAGTGTTAATAGTTAAGATAGTATACCGTCTATAAAATATTATGGTCACTCTGTATTCCTAAACATATTTGGCAAAATGTGGATAAACATCACATAACTGGTACTGGCGCCGATTCCGTTGTTAACAAACTAAACTAAGTCAATTTCAGCGCATCTTTTTCTATATCATTGATAAAGGGATAAGAGATATATATTAATTCAGTCATGTCAAATTGAGGTATTTTAGCAGCCACGTTTTTAATAACGTTTAAACTTGCTAAGGAGTATCCATATTTGATATCCTTTACTTAACTTCCTCTGAAAAAATATTTATCGCTTTTGTGTGAAAACCTAGATCCGCGTTTATACATATAAGAAGGTGCAACTCGTAGTAAATATATAGCTGTAACAAAAAATACACATAATAATTTTTCTATTACTGTTCTAATTTAAAGAATGTTCATAATATATATAGCTCATAATATATATTTATATATAGAGCTTACCGTATAGTGTCCAATTTTTGCTTTACTCTTCGATATTCTATTTCAATATTCACTCACAGATAGCGTGGGAAGATGAATAGCTGATACACTCGACATCCACGTTCAGATTGTGAACTTTGATGTGGAATAAAATCTGCAGTGCCGTAGGTAAGGGAGCAGACAGTGCCAAGAATATTTGATTAAGACAATGACGTATCCACATAATGTGTATATTATGCTAACTAAAATTTTGGAGTTTTATGCTGTGTGTAATATTCGATCCGATCTCATATCATGTACAACCGATTCTGTAACTTCTTTCACCGATGGGAAGCTGCAGTATTGCCAAGTGTCATACGATATAATTATTTAAGTTAAAATAAGAAATTTTATGCTTACGAAATCGCGGTCAGTAGAATGACAGGATTCATAAAATAATCATCAAATTATTTGCTAATCGAGAATATGTAAACGAAATTGGACAATAATAATCTATCTTTACCTAGCTCATGTGAGCTAGGTAGGGATGCTGTGGTAGAGTGCTCATCATACATCTGAAACAACCAACCTATGTTCAACAAATGTGATCGTTACTCGTGCCTTTTAAAAGCTAAAAAATTAAAATAGTGGTCCACTGTTGTTGGGAGTAGAATCAAAGCTTCCGGTAGTTAGGGCTCCGGAGCCAAGAACCTCCACACGACGCGGGCCGTATCGAGGAGGACTGCGTCTTGAATCAGGCCCTTAATCCAACCGCGTAACGAGAGCCTCGATAGATATTGTGCGAGGCTTTCAGATATTAGGACGTTGGCTTATATTGTTGTTGTATTTCAGTTATGTTTAAACCAATTTTTCACCTATAATATAATGAAGGTATCATTACTAAACACGTATAAAGCAGAACTATCATACAACAATCTATTTTACCAAATTCTGTAAATTCCTTATCGAAAGCTGCAATAATGGCAAGAAGACTGAATACGAACGTCTAAATGCAGAACATGACGACGTTATGCACTTAAGATTGGTCGACTATACAAGACGCAGTGTTCTTATTGTTCAAGTTCCCTCTGGAAATTTCCGATACGAACTGTACTTTCTTTTACGACGATACAGATTGTTGTGTAATGTGTTGTGGGGGAGAAGAAAGAGGTTATGTATTAGATAGGTTTTGGCATCAAAAGCCAAAGGCTGGATTAACTGGGGTAGTGGTTATTAGTGGGGTATTGATCATGCCATGATGGGTTGGCGGATGGGTGACCGTTACTCGAAAAACTCGTTAAGCCATTAGTCCAATCTGTCAGTCGTAGATCTTAAGCCATGGTTACAGGTTACCAGAAGCCCCCCAAAGTCTGACTCCGGGTCTTACATAGGAATATCTTATTACTAAGTAACTGAGCTGGAGGCAGTCGCTTTATACCAAAAACTGATATCCATCTGCTTCCAGTTAGACTGGAAAGCAACCCTAACAGAGTTGGCAATAGGTTAGCCAGATGATGGTCATAAACGTTTTCTCTTGTCTGTAATATTACCCACTAGAAAACTGTGTTTTGATTAACTGAAACACCTGTACAGGCTAATCATGAATTGAAGAGTTTGTTGGATCTAAGATTTTTAAAGAAGGAAAACGAGCGTTCTATGGACGGGAAGTTTCTAACTTCGAGGTCACGTGACGTTTTTTGAATCGGATGAATTTAAATTAAGCATTCGATGTGTATATTGGTATTCTACTCACAATTTATATTTATTTAAGCGTTGAGAAATTTGTATGTTTATGTTTTAAAAATATAGTGAGCTTTCCGCGTGTCGGACGGAAATCATCCCACGGGAAATTACCACAGAGATAACAGTCATGGTCTACATAATCCGTTCAGCTATTTTTTACGTAATTGAGTAACAAACATATAAAATTTTACCTTTTCAACAACCAGACTTATGTTCCCAGTGCTTTTTTTTGTTGGTATAGGAAATCATCAAATCATTTCTCCCGCTCTAGGCGGAGCGGAAGGGCGTGTCAGACTTTTACTGACTAAAACCCACCCATGTTTCTTCACTTGCCTGTCCGACGTCCAGGGCCATGGTTTCTTGTTTAACCAACCCGCAACCCTGACCCAGGTGGCATCGGTCTTCGTGGACCCCGTCACGATGTGCTGACATCTCTTTGAGGCGCGCGTGAAACACGACGCGCCGTCGACTCGGGCCTGGCGTCTCCTGCGGCGGTTAGTGGCGTGAGCGCGCTGGGATTCCCGTTGCCTCACGCGCTCCGCCTCCTCTTTTGCCAGTATCACTGCTTCGCAGAAGGAGGTGACGGCCTGCCATGCACTCTCGCTCCGGACCATGGCCTGGACCAGGGTCGAGAGATCGCCGCCGATCGTCGCTACGAGGACACGCCGGTGCTCTACCCAAGCCGGACAGACCTCCGTACCGTATACTCCACCGTGTCCTCAGGGCGATCCACACAATGGTGACACCCTGGCGTTTCCTTTCGCCTAATATGGAACAGGAACCTCCCGAAACAACCGTGTCCGATGAGGACCTGCATCAGGCGGAAGGTGAGGGCGCTGTGGTGCCTCTACAGCCACTCCTCAAAGAGGGGACTTACTGCCGCTATTGTGGCGTGCCCAGCACTGGGTTGCGACAATCGCACTCTCCATGTCGCCATGAGATCCCGCCGGAGCTCTGTCCGCCGTACCGCGATTTCTCACGGCAGCGGAGTTATGCCCCGGCGTTTTGCCTCCTCTCGCCACTCCCACATGTGAGCGAGGGCTTTGGCCTACACATCCTCAGCCTCAGCGGAGACCGTGCGATATCCCCGGATCAGCCGAACGGCCATGACCCTCCGGGACGCGGTCAGGCATCGGGCTGGTCACTTCCTTAGCGACCGCGCCCACACCGGTGCCCTGTAAAGGGTCATGGACGCACGGCCCCCGCGTAGAACCTCCGGCAGGAGGCGTTTGGTCCCCCTAGATTGAGGAGGAGCCGCCTCAGAGCAGCCCCGACCCGTTCCAGTCTGGGTGCCAAACGTCGGAAGTAGTCCTCGAAGTTCCACCGGCTGTCGAGGACGAGTCCAGGTACTTCATCGTCGACATGTTCCCACTGCTGGGACCTGACCTCTTCTCAGTGAGAGTGCTGTAATCTACCACGCGGGCCCAGTGCGGATTGGTGCGTGTCAATGTCATGTCATGTAATGTTGGCTTCAATTTCTTGGTTCTTGCTGTTTTCCTCACCATGTTTTCTTTCACCGTTTTGAGAGTAGCGGTGATGAAATCGTTTACACAAAGTGTCTAAAGTACGTGCCTGGGTTGGAATCTACGACCAACAACTCTTGAAAAGTCCAGGGTCCAAGTAAGTCCGGGTGGTTTCCACTGCTCTCAAAACTTTCACTTTTTATGTTAGTAGGATTCCCTTTAGAATCACATGGTGGCTTGTTTATTTGAATTAGAATAGAGTCAAACTTAAGAACAGAAAAAAAGATAGAGTGTATTTTTTGTCTATTCTTAAGTTTGGCTCTAGTCTTACTCAAATAAACAAGTGGTAAAGAATAGAAAGCCAAAGGAAAATCTACCGAGTTAAAATTGTTTTTATAAAAATATCAACTTAGAATTGTACTTTAAAAACGCTCAAAGCTACAAAGCAAAATTATATCTCTATTTTTGGACGAGAATTTTAAACAAAAATAGCATTGCGAGCAAAAATCGCGAGCACCTGTACAAACTGCAAAGGGAGTGAACGATGTGATCGCATTGTGTTCCCGAAAACATAGGCCATTGTGTGGGATATAGGTCGTCTGCATTTTAGCTTTAAAACACGCTATTCTCTGTTCCACGTTAGCGCGTTTCTTAAAATCGATCGTCATGTGAAATTTTAGTATGCGGTAATTTTATTTTGGTTTCTAAACAGGTTTGTATGTTTTCTCTCTTTCAAGTGTAGATTTAGGTTTTTTTTAAATTATAAACTAGTGCTTGACTGTAATTTCGTCTGATCGTAAGCTGAGATGGAATCGTTGATGGAAAAGTACGCTAGTTTAACCTATTCGCTTAAAAAATTTAGTGAATAGGAAGGAAGACGGCAGTTGAGCGAGGTGATGCAATGTTAAACCCAAAAACACGACCAACTATGCTGCGCCAGAGGTAGATTGGTCTGGAGATCCTCCACGACCAAACCGTCGCAACACAACTGCTCGAACCCTTCCGCCGTACGGCTTCACCAGACATCATGCCGAAACACGACGAATCGCTGATTTATTATTTATTTATCGTTTGATTTATAGAACAGATTATCGAGTATTTAGCATAGATTTAGATGGTTATGTCCACATGATGCCAACAAATTGGAAAAGGTTTTAAAAACTATTTTAATAACATCACTTATATAGTTAAGTAAGTCGGGGTGGTCTAGAGGTCAGGCAAGTACCAATGTAACTTTTCTAAAGTTATATGTACTTTCTAAGTATATCTTGAACACCAATGACAGATTAAAGGTGAAGGAAAACGTCTTGAGGAAACCTGGACTTTAATTCTGAAATCGCCAACCCTCATTGAGCAAGCGTGGTGGACGCTCAATCCTTCTCTGTATGAGAGGAGAGCTGTGGCCAGCAGTGGGACGATAAAAAGGTTGATAATGATATAGTTATGAAGAGTTACAGCAATTTACGCGCTTATGAAATACTAATCACTGATCCTTTCGTTATGCTAGATAATTGCTATTGTCAGAATATTGTGTGACTGTCACCATCGGTGTAGCCTATTTCTAACTAAGCTAGGGTTGGCAACTGAATGCCAGTTTTTTACCTGAAGCGGCTGCCTTTATAACCTCTAAAACCTGGGTAATTCGATATCCTTTAGTAACATTGGTTATCAGACTTCCGAGCTGCTGAGGACTCGTAATGATTGTCAAAGGTCTAGAAATGAGAGCCATTACTAATCGTTTATCATACTTACCTAGGCACGGAGAAATCTGGATATTATGTAATTTATGCTCACCCATCCATGAAGCAACTTCGGTAGTCGTATCTTAACATTCGATTGATCCGTGCAGCTATTATTATTTAGACATTATCTATTTATTCATTTCTCATATTTAGTCACTCTCTAAATACCGTATTAATTTTATAAGACGAATTCGGTGGCCTAGAAATAGTTCAACACCTAATAAACAACCGGTTGACGAAGACTTGGAGCTGGTGCGAGATGACTTTGGTAACCTTCCACGTTTCACACCCATATAGCAGTACTGATTTAACGTTGGACCCGAATATTTTGATTCGTCAACCGCTGTCTCCGCCGAATCCTCGGCATTTACTGGCCCGATAAAATCTCCAATGAACAACTTATGGAGCGCTGCCGCGAACCCCGATCGACCAGCAGATCAAACGACGCAAATGGAACTGGATTGGACACACCCTTCGAAGAGATTCCGATCATATCCCGAAGCAGGCGCTCGATTGGAATCCCCAAGGAAAACGCAAGCGTGGTCGGCCAAAACAGACCTGGCGTCGTACAGTTGCAGACGAGGCGAAGAAAATCGGAAAGACTTGGAGCGAGATAAAACGCGAAGCTCAGGACCGAACGGGATGGAGACTCACTGTGGACGCCCTCTGCCCCATCCAGGGGACATAGGATCTTAAGTCAAGTAAGTCAAGTAATAAACAACCAACCAACTCTAATATCAATCAAAGTACTACTAACAGTCAGGCAAGAGTTATACATTTTAATACAGTCACGTAATAATTCACTAGTTAACGTGATTATATGTCGCTAAGCATAAATTCCCGGTAGGATAGTGTGCGTTAATGAAGTTCCCTGTAACAGGCAAAACGTGCCGAGAACTGATAAACTTCCGCCTCTATTAGTAGATATAGCTGGATTTGTTGGAGTAAAGTATGTTTAATAAGGAGACAATTAATATGGTGTATGAGATTTTTCTTTTTCTTTATTTTTTGATTCGACAGAAGACCAGAGTCACCGACATAGCTGATAAGATTAGCAAGCTGAAGTGGTAATGGGCTGGTCATATATGCCGCAGGACCGACAACCGTTGGGGTAAACGAGTCCTCGAGTGGAGACCGCGTCACGGCAAACGTAGCGTGGGGCGCCCTTGGGCGAGATGGAGCGACGATATCAAAAAAGTGGCTGGCAGAGAACTGTACAGGAATGAGCTTGTTGGCGTGCCATGGAGGAGGCCTATGTCCAGCAATGGACGAGTAAAGTACCAAATTCAAACATACTGCGCTATAGTTTTTTGTAATTTTTTGGAGTTGTTTTGACTTAAAATACGCTTGCCGCGATTAGTTTGTGGATGAGCCCCATCTTAATATACCGAGAGACTTCCATACCTCGGAAAGCATGTCGATGAAGATTTGGTCTCGGCTGTCATACGAAGATCTTTCACAGTCATTACGTACATTATGACCATCCGTTAATACTGATGGTCAGATTTTACCAGGCTACATTTCAATGGGATTTTATAGGCTAGGATTTTAACTCATACGAAGGCTCAAAGTCACACAAAATGCGATGGAAAGAGCTATGCTCGGAGTTTCTCTGCGCGATCGAATCAGAAATGAGGATATCTGCAGCAGAATCAAAGTCACCGACATAGCTCTTCGAGTCGCTAAAATTACCAATTAGAACAGCTGGCCGATGGAGCAGTAAGGTTCCGAAGTGGCGGCTATGTACCGGAAGACGCAACGCAGGGAAGCCCACAACAAGGTGGATCGATGCCTGGTGAAGGTCGCGGGAAGCCGGTAAATGCGGGCAGCATTAGACCGGTCATCGTGGAAAGCCTTGGGGAGGCCTTTGTCCATCAGTGGACCTCTATAGACTGAAGAAGAAGAACTGGGTTGTGGAAGTCAGAAAAGCAGTCGCTCCATACAAAATAGTAGTATTGAGCTGAATTCAGTTAGACTAGAAGCTGACGAAAAGGCTAGGCAGATGATGCTGATAATTTTGACCTAAAATATTTGGGTGACAGTAGGAAGACAGGTAGAAAACAAACATCCTCATCTGGACTTTCTAAAACAGAGTTGATATAACTCATATAGCCCGCGAATAAAGGGCCCTATTGGTCAGCTTCGAAGCACTCATATGGTATTTAAGATTTCCGATATAAATAAAAAATGATTTCCATATTCAAATGTAAAAACCGGTCAAGTGCGTGTCGGACTCACGTACAAAGGGTTCCGTACCATTGATTTATGAAATTAAAGGATTTAAGTTATTTGTATGAAAGATTACGCAGTAATGCTTAAGCGGTTTACGATTTACGAGGTATTAAAAAAAACTACTTACTAGATCTCGTTCAAAACAATGTTCGATGGTAGTTTTTATAGTAATGTACATCATATGTGTTATTTTTAGATTTTTCATTTTCTTATTTTAGAAGTTAGAGGTGGGTGACCAACTTTTTACCACTTTGGAAGCGTCTGTCACGCAAACTATTCGGTTTAAAAAAAAATATTTTAGAAACCTCAATATCATTTTTGAAGACCTATCCATAGATACCTCACACCTATGTGATTGATAAAAAATTGAGTTTCACTTCTAAGTATGGGGAGCCCCCAATATTTATTATTATTTTTTTATTTTTGCATAAAAACTTAATGCGGTTCATAGAATACATCTACCTACCAAGTTTCAACAGTATAGTTCTTATAGTTTCGAAAAAAAGAAAAAAATGGCTGTGACATACGGACGGCCAGACGGACAGACAAACATGACGAATCTATAAGGGTTCCGTTTTTTGCCATTTGGCTAGGGAACCCTAAAAATCGTTTGCATTAGCTTTCTCGTATATGACTGTATAGAATCACGCGTAATATTGATCACTGGGGTCTCACGGAGTGCTCTCAAACCGAGGGCCGGTGATTTGGTCATCAAAAGCACTGTTGACCGTTGTGAGCCTCTAGTGGTTCCTTTTAATGTACCAATTCATAAAAAATCGGCTTCCATGTAGGCTTTTGAAAGCACCCATTCTTTTGATCTACATGAATGTATAATTAGAACTAAGTGGCACTAAGCCTCGGCCGAGCCCCTCTTTGTCAAGCACTTAGTACTTAAACTAGTGACCGCGCGTGTGTCTACTTGTATTCATGTTCATACATATGTTGTTTTTTCAGCTAACCAGTGTTTCTACCCGAAGTACATTTGGTATACCATCTAATATATAAGTAAAGTAGTACATTTATTTCTAAGGCACATGAGAAGTATATAAGCTCTAATTTATTTTTATTTATGTCAGAAAACAAATAATGACACATTACATTATATAAAAATAAATACTATAATACTATTTGTCCAACAACATTTTCCACAGAATCATCATCATTATCATCATTATCAACCTTTTTATCGTCCCACTATTGGGCACAGGTCTCCTCTCATACAGAGAAGGATTGAGCGTAATCACCACGCTTGCTCAATGCGGGTTGGCGATTTCAGACTTAAAGTCCAGGTTTCCTCAAGATGTTTTCCTTCACCTTCAGTCATTGGCCTACCACCGAGCAAAATAGATAGAAGATATACTTAGAAAGTACATATAACTTTAGAAAAGTTACATTGGTACTTGCCTGACCTGGAATCGAACCCGCCCACTCATACTTGAGAAGTTGGTGTTCCACAGAATACATGAAAAATAATATTTATAAAACATGCTATTTATTTTGAAACCTACAATCTACAATAATTCAAGCTAAAAAAGATTTCTTGTGTTAAATTATATAAAACTAAATTTTAATGAAATATATTTAAAAAAAATAGTAACAATAAATTCGAAAAAGTATAAATCATCCAAATGAAAATTATTAGTATTGACTAAGCACCTTGAGCACAGTATTTTTGAAACTACCAATAGAAACAGCAAACATATCGATATGATGGAATTTCTCGTTGTAATTAATAGTAAGTCGCCTTAAGGGCGCTCGCATACCTGCGTTACTGCGCGACAAGATATAACTGCAAACAGTGGCCGAAACCGCAGCGCTCATCATCATCAACCTTTTTATCGTCCCACTACTGGGCACAGGTCTTCTCTCAAACAGAGAAGGATTGAGCGTAATCACCACGCTTGCTCAATGCGAGTTGGCGATTTCAGACTTAAAGTCTAGGTTTCCTCAAGATCTTTTCCTTCAACTTTTCAGTCATTGGTGTCCATGATATACTTAGAAAGTACATAAAACTTAGAAAAGTTACATTGTTACTTGCCTGACCTGGAATCGAACCTGCACACTCATACTTACGAGGCTGGTGTTTAACTACGAGGCCACCACGACTAATCACACCGCACCGCTCGATTCACTTAAACCACACTTAAAACCAATAAAAGAACCTTGAATCTTGAAAATACCTAAGTACACAACTAAGTAACTTCTCCCTGAATCACTATTGTAATCTATACTAATATATAAAGCTGAAAAGTTTGTTTTTCGATTTGAAAAAATATTTTTGCGTTGGATAGCCCATTAATCCAGGAAGGCTTCAGGCTATATAACATCACGATGTGACCAATAGGAGCGGGGCATATAAAAACACGCAGGTGAAACCGCGTGGCGCAGCTAGTATAATATAAATGCTCAATCTTGACATCGTAATTGTAAGTGTTCATTTATTTTTGTAAATTTTATTTATTCTGGGTGTTTTATTTCTCAGTTTTGGCTTACATCATTTATAACATGATTGCTTATTCTTAATTGTTTATATTTTTTCAAATTTGTAACCTTATTTCTACTTTTTTTTATTTTACAATGTATGCGCCTGGTTATAATTATGTGAGTGCTGTGGTTTTCTGTAATTGAAGGAAGGGTATTTGACTAAAACAAACTAACTAGTCCGTCAGTCAGATTTCCAAAAAATACTAGACACGTATTTTTGCTTGTTTCATATAAACAAAAAATGAAGACGACACAGTGCGTTGAAAACTCGTGTGACGTCACTGCACGCTACACTTTTTAGAGACCAGTGACGTCACCAGCCACCACTCCTGATCTCTGATGCCTTTTATATTTGTCAATTTTTATTATTTTGATAAAACAAAAAATACATGTCTAGTAATTTTTGGAAATCTGACTGACGGACTATTTTTTTTTTTTTAGTCAAATACCCTACTGTGAATCCTCCGTTGGAAATCCCCAATAAATAAATAAATTAAGTCTGAAATAATCTGTCAATAATTAACAATAAAATTAATATTGATTGATCATGTTTTCAGTACTATATTCTTCATTATTTTTAACTCAATTGAAAGTCAGCTTAGTGAAATAGTAATAAATGATACGTATTATAATGGGCCTATAATGCAACTACTGGAACAATTTGCCAGCGGTGGTGTTTCCGTCAGACTACAATTTGAATGTCTTCAAGGCTAGAGTGAATAGGCTCTTAATAAACCAGCGCTCTTTACCACCAACGATTGCATCACTGGTTACCATCAGGTGGGATTGCGGTCAAGCACTATTTTTTTTTATATATACAGTATGTTAAGAAAACCCTGTAAGGATATTAAAGGCTAGGTAAACACATGACCATATATAATATAAAATTTTACGTAATTATCATAGTACCAATACAAATGAATTTTGAAATAATCTTTTTTTCCCGCGAATTAATTCCAACTTCCCCGAAATTTGGTAATTTTAAAAAAGTGACAACACCGGTATTATTATGAGCGAATAGCGACGCGACTACGTGCCGCGTGCCCTGCCGTCCGCCACCCGGGGAAGGGTGGTAAACGCACATTTATTAAGTTACCTCTTTTTGCGAAATAATATTTATTTTTTTAGGGGGATTTTTTTTTTTAAGTTTAGCCCGGTTTTGTATGCATTAGGAGAATCAGTTATCGATACCTAACAACACCTTCACGGGTCGGACAGGGTTTTCTTAACATAC